>CM053785.1:655999960-656749960 GCA_028749045.1 Cupressus sempervirens | reverse complement strand
CTACCGACGTAAAGAAAATTGAACTAGGACAATTGATTTGCAAGCAATTTTCTCGCAACAATATCATTTGGAAAAGTGCCTTGCTTTGCTATGCCTTGGAACATAAGACACAATCCTTCCATAAATATAGTCAAAATGCTAGGTTCATTAGAAGAAAAACTTGTGTCTTTATGGATAGCTTTTGTACAAATAAGACAATTAGCCTTCAAGAGATCACAATATGGACTAAATGGAAATCATCAATGTGCTTGTAGACTTTGACAAAGTACAAACATCATTGCCTAGAGAAATTAATGAAACAAAAATTGTGGTAGTGAAACTAAAGAGAAAGCTAGAATATGAGAATGCATATGCTCAAGGTAATGTTCAACCTATTTCTATAATGAATGCACTTGTAACTCTAGCAACTATGCCATTATACAAAAAAGAGCAAGTTGTCATAAATGATAAATGGGACATGTTACTTGTAGCCAGACCCCATGAAATGAACTTAGACATTCAAAACAAAGAAGACATGGAAAATGCAACATCAAACACTAATGAAGATCCAATAGCCAAATCACTTATACATTGATTTAATGACTCACACTTAATTAAAGACTTTGAGACAACTATTATTGAAATTGTACCTTCTGAAGGGATCAAACCTCTTGGCATTTTCCAAGACACATACTTAGAAGAGATGAACTTCCCAACATTATTCTTTGGACATCCTCATCCAACTGACATATCTAACAAACTATCGTACCAAAAAATTGCAAAATGGGAGCTAATGCATCAGGATAATGACTTTGCAATGCATATCACTAACACTTTCTTCAAGGCTATCAAGATTATAATACAACAAATATCATCCCTAGCTTGGTTTTGCATAAGGAAAAAAAAACTCAAAGACAAAAAACTTCTGGCAAAGGGCATACATGGCCCAATAAATTTGGAGAAGATACTACGATCACCCTTGGGATTCAAATCACTCAAAACCCTTCGTACATTGCTCAATTACTTGGAGAACACTAGAAAGAATATATTTGCAATGATACGAGAACTTGGACCTCCAATATTCTTCGCTACATTGACTGGTGTTGAACATTATTGGGAACCAATATGCAAAGCATTAGACCATATATATATTGCACAACAAAGCAAATGCAATAAAACAATTGAAGACAAGGATATAGATTTCAAAACTAGGCAAAACCCTATTCTTTGTAGCTACTACTTCAACCATAGAATCAATGCTTTCCATAAAATAATGCTAACAAATGACAAGCTATTTGGAAAAGTGCAAGACTACTATTTTGTAATAGAATTTTAGAACCGTGGAAATGAACATGTTCACTTCATGTTGTGGTAAAAGATGCTCCAGTGTATGGAACCTACAAAAAAAATGACATTGAATAGTTTGTAGACACATAAATTTTGTTTGATTTGTCACTACTTGATGAGAACTTGCTAAAAATGCAGACTCATCATCACACAAGGAGTTGCAAAAAATATCAAAGCTCAGCTTGTTGCTTCAATTTCCCACTTCCTCCGATTAGAACGACCATAGTGCTCTAACCTTTGGTGAAAACCAACATTGCTTTGAAGGATAAAGAGAAAAGCTTCTTCAAAGATTTAGAAAATATGTACTTTTCAAAAGAAATCACATTCGACAACTTCTTACACGACTTTGACCTCAATGAACATGAGTACATTACAATGCTTTGATCTACACTGACAAAAAGAATTGTGCTACTAAAAAGAGACCCAAAAGACATTTGGGCAAATTCATTTGCAAAACTTGTGCCACCTCTATGGTACGCAAACACAGATACCTGGTTCATTCTAGATGCATATGTTGTTGCATCTTACTATTGTTCATACATGATGAAACAAGACAAGACAATGTCCATTGCATTTTATTTCTTGTGAAAAGAAACCACATTTTCATGTGACGACAAGATTTAATTAATATAAAAATGCAGAAATGCATTGCTCAACTACCAAAAGATGTCTAGCAGACAAGCTATCCACATTGCTTTGTCATTGCTCTTACACAAGTCCTCATAGAAAACTATCTTCTTCAACACTGCCCCATTCGAGAGTAGAGTCTTCTTGTTAAAAATCTCAAAGCTATTAGCATAGGAAGAAGAAAAATTAGAAAAAATAACGTGTGCTTCTGTAATAGACAAATACATACAACATCCAAATGAATTGGAAAACCTATCTTTAGCTGAGTATTGTGCATTTTACTATAACAATGGAACAAATGTCAAAAAAAGATGAAAGCCATAGATCATACACTACATTAGGTACAATCCCCATATTGATCATGAGAACTATTATTGAGATAAAATAATATTGCATCTACCTTTTAGAATAAGTGAACAAACACTCTTAGCCAATTACAACAACTGGATGAAAGCATTCGCTGCACATAAAATAGAATTAGCCACCAATGAGAAATTGTTCAATGCATAAACTAATCCTACATGGGGAAACATAGATAAAGCTACAACAAAGGCAGACACAGAAAAGTTTCCTCAACCAATCTTCAACCATGAAAATAGTAAACCTAAGTAGCAAGCCCAACAAGAAACCTATGACATAATTACTAACCTCATGCAACCAAACTCTACAAAATGCAAAGATAATATTTCAAAGCAGTTTTTCTTAGAAACAACACATCCATATTTACTCAATAACAATGAATATTTCAATTTATGATGACATTTGAACAAAGAATAACAACCAATAGTCAAAGACATGGTTATGTGCAAGAGACTAGCACCACATGCACCATTTTACTTATTCTTGACAGGTGGCACTAGAACTAGCAAGACAGTCATAGTCAAAGTATTATATCAAGCTATGCTTCACCTATATGAAAAGGACCTATACAATGAACCACTTAAACCAAAAGGCATTATAGTCACCTCAACAAGTAAAGTTGCATTTAACATAGTAGGTACGACTGCACACTCTATCTTCTACCTTCCCTATAATTCTCCCAGAATGCTGACCCTTGATTCTGACACACTAGATAGCTTAAGAAAGAAACTTGACTAGCTACAAATCCTCCTAATTGATAAAAACTCCCTTGCAAATCTTCAATGCTATATAACATTGACCAAAGACCGTGACAAATAAAACACACACCAACAAAACCATTTGGAAATGTCGACATCATATTTTGTGGGGACCTCTACTAGGCATAACCCATATGTGAAAATTGGATATTTGAATCACCCACAATTAAGAATAACCAAGTTTCCTACACATTTTGGACAAAATTGGTCAAACACTTTGAACTCCATACATTTGTAAGACAAATAGGTGAACAATTTATGTCCAAACTCAACTGAGCTAGAACCTCAAACTGAATAGACAATGACATTTTCTACTTGAATAAGATGTTCCACAAGAGTCCTCCCAATGATCTAGCTCTGCCCCATTTTTTCCTAACAAACTCAGCTATTCACTAGCACAACCAAAAAATGTTGACCTTTTTGCACACAACACTATATGTTCTACAAGCAATTGACCAAAAATATACACCACTTGGCATGAACGAATATCAGAATGAGAAGACATCACTACCTACAACAATCCTTGTTAAACTAGGCATCTTAGTAGAACTCATAGTAGGTAATCTAGACACCAAAGATGGTCTAGTCAATGGTGGAGATGATATATTTCAATTATACACAACAAACAAGCAAGACATTATTTGGGTACAGTTCAATGATCCAGCAATTGGCAGATCTCACCGCCAACAAATGCAAACCTTGTACACTTGCTCGATTCACATTACATGGACATCGATATTAAGAATCAGTAAAAGGGTCAAAGCCATAAATAAAATTATAACATGAACACAATTCCCCATCCAACTAGCATCTACATGGACAATACATAGGGCATGAGGAATCACAATGGAAGCAATTACATTTGACCCATCTGAAGTCTACCAACATGGGCTTGCATACACTGCTCTATCATGTGTGTGGAAAATTGAATCACTGTACTTGACTCATAAATTGTAACATACCAATTTCAAAGTCTCCCACAAAGTAAAAAATGAAATGCAATGGCTCCACACAACATCACAATGGATAATGAATTACAACATTCCTACCATACTAGAAACCACACACATTATATGGTCTCTACACACACATAGCTTACTGCTGCATAAAGAAGACATAGCTCATGATCATACATTACTTGCAGCAACTATCCTTTGCCTTTAAGAAACAAGGACTGCAAATACTTCTCATATGACACCACTGACCAAAAACTTCAATTGCCACCCCTTCTTTCATATACATGGTCTACTTACATGCTAGACAAAGGACACTATAGTAAAAAAAAACTATAGAACTTTGCAACAAAGGACTTCAAAACAACGACAATTGACATCTTGCATTTGCAAAATTCTCTATGCATCAAAATATCTACCCAAGGCCAAATGCCCCTATTTCTGAATTACTCAATTTCCTTCAAAACATTATCAATTCAATACCACAAAATTCACAATTCATTATTGCAGGAGACTTCAACATAGATATGCTTAGCTCAACAAAACAAAAAACAATGCCCATAGACTTTATGGAACAACACAATCTGTACTTTGTAGTCAATAAGCCAGCCACACATGCATCAACAATAATTAACCACACATCATTGACAATGCACTAGTTATATTAGACATCTATTGGATGGATCACTTTGCAATAGAATTATGCCTCTAGCTATACTAAACATATTATGTTTCTGCACCCATCTCAAATCATGGCTACTACAAATGACAAAGTAGAAGTCGACATTACCAATTCAACAAAAAATGAACATCATGACAAGAGGTAAACTACATTTGACATTTGCATGTCCACTATCACCTCTAAACTGCAAACACTAATCTATACTCTACATTTTCAATAACTTATGTCATATGTGCTTTCATCCTATGTATTCAGAAATGAACACACTATGCACCATACTATCTTGTAGAAGGATGAACCAGTAGATGATCTACAACACCAAAAAAGGCATAATGCTATAAATATAAACACAAAAACCATTCACAAATTATTCTCCAAACTAACATGAGCTTACTCATTGCAAGCCCAAGTTGGAGACAGTCCACCCAATGACCATACTTGACATATGTAAAATGCAATTAGTAGAAGCATTTGAGGGTCATGTTCTAGTCACATATGGCCCAACATGCAAGACAAGCTCAACAAGTGACCAAAAGGCATCCATTACACATGTTAACCTTACTGATAGCAAAGGCTAGATGACAATTATAATAAATATTACAAATACATTAATACAAAAGCTCATGACATCAGTCCAACCCAACACTAGTGCTCATTTGGAGAAGTTTAAAATCAAGAAAAAAAGCCAATTTGAAAGGGGTGATGCTGAATATTACATACATCTAATAGCCAAAACAAAAATCACAACTATTCATCTAGTTTGCACATAGTAATGACTCATAAAAAATACAAAAATATCACAGCTATTCCACTCACCAGAGAAATATCCAATCAAAAGCCTTGGCATACTTGTCCCATCCTTCAGGCACGAGACATCTAAATTTCACTTGCAAATTAGAGATGGCCCACTTCCTTCGGATGTTGCTACTGAAACCAACTCTTTGAACTCATAATTTCTTCTTGCTAAAAGCTTAGAACAAAAAATGTTATATTGAACTCATCATTTCTAACAACCATAATTTTGCCTCTGTGCAACTCATAGTTATAAAGGATCATGTCAGACCCTAAAATGTCTTGGAAAAAATATTTGTAGCCTCCACAATTCCAAACTCACTACTTCTACTTCTGAAAAATGTAATATGCCAGGGACCACGAGGCTCTGGAATCATATGATCAGGCCTCTCTACCTTCATTTACATATTGCATGATGCATCAATAGAAAAATCACTCACAGAACTCGACTCAACAAATGTAGAGGTAATAAAACAACTACCTCCTCTTTCCACTTATCAAATCAATGCAATAAAAAATGCACTTCAACTAATTTAGATCTATATGGCTTTGTCAATAAAAGGTGGTGGCACACTAAGGACAAAAAATGTCCACCTCTCATTGTATCAGCCTATCTGCAACATATGCCACCACCCTATTTCCCCATCACAAAGTACAAACAATAACAATACCCATTGCACCAAATGTGTACAAACCACGTCATTCACTTATCAACCTTTTTTACAATGCATACATGAGACTAAAGACAAGCTAGTTGAATGCAACTTGCATGGATGACTTCTGCAACAACACTTTCCAGAACTTACTGCAATACAATTTCATAGTTACACAAAGGACATGTCATCAACGGTCTACCTCATGTGACAATTTGAACTCCAAGGAAATTTCATCATTGCAATGAAAAATTCAATTGTTGTTGTCATGATCGAATCCACTACAGTAAGAAACTATCCACTTACATCTCTCAATTGTGCATTGACTAGATACCACTGTCAAAACAAAATACTAACCTACAATTACTTGTACTGTACAAATTGTAGAGCACTTAGCAGAGAATAGTTGTATGACAACATAATTTTCTAGCAGCATATGGCAATAACAAAGGTACACATCACTAAACTTCTGTTGATCCTTTCACACTGACAAAACTGTATGCATCCTCCATTTATTATAGCTAAAAACTATTGCTAACTTACTCAAGCATTTGTTGCACTTCTAGGTTTCTTGCACAATACAAACAATGAATTTTGAAACAACTAGCACCATTTTGAAAATCATGGTTTCACAATAAATGACTTGCAACTAAAATTTTATTCCCCACTATTTACATGGTTACTGTACATTTTTCTTTTATAGATGGTCAATTTCTATATGTTTAACTCTCCAGAAACAATGTAAATGACACTAGTACTTAGATAATACGTACAATATGCTAATTCTAAACATGAACCTTTTAACTTGCTCTTTCTACTACTCAATATTGCCATCTGTTATGAATGTATACAATAATATTCATACTATGTGATGTCTTTTAATATTGTCATGCTGGAAGTGAATAATGGCATATTTTGAGCAAACTGCATAAGTAATATATTTCTTACTTATATTAAGACTTGCATAGATTTTAGATTTGTTTTACAGTTTCCATTTTCTTGATTAATGTATGTCGATTTTTAGATTAACTATTTCGCAATTAAGGAGCTTGTCTTTTCTAAATCAACAATTGTATCTGGTCTAAAATTTAAAAAGATAATAATTTTCCAGCAGCTATGTACAAGAACAAATACTAATTTATATTACCATATTAGAAAAAAAAATATTTTTAGTTTATAATTTAGGAACATAGTTATTAGTAGATTAATTTTTATATGCTTTGTCACACTTTAATATATTCTGTGATTGGTTATGTTTGAGATTATGTTTTGTCATTGATTATGTTCTAGATTTTTATCAAGTTATCATTTCATTTGAATAGACTTCTTCTTGGAGGTGCTCATTAACATTGCAAATTTAATTACCATAAATGCGGACATAAACTAATTCCCACATACAACTACAAAACCACAAACCTCACTATATGATAGGCCCTCCTTTGCTCTCCCCACAGAAGGTAGAGACTAAAGCTCAATCAGAGCTCTTGTTTTATTTAAAATTAATCATGCACTCCTTGCTCTTACATGGCTAAGAGGGGATTTGAAGGTGGGCCTAACCCCTTTTTATTTATTATCTAAAAAATAAGTAGAGGGAGGGCATGTAAGTGGTATGATGGTTCCTTTTTTTAAGTTTTAGCATAATTTAGTTTGTTTAATTCATTTATATTCTATTATAGTTTTTATTATATATAAATGGGATAAGTTGATTTGTTTAAAATTTAGTTAGTTAATTTAAAATTAATTTATATGAAAATAAAATCTTATGTAATGTTAATCTAATAGAAATTATAAAATGATTAAGTTAAATTATAATTTCAAATGGAACTTATTTATAAATTAAAATGTTAATTTAGTTTAGTTTTAGAATTATTAATAATTATAATAAATTGGAATTATAATAAATACTAATAATACTATATTTTTGGTTCATTCTTTTAACATAATCTTATGGTCCCTCCTCTTTTTTTGTAATTTCGTACATTATAATATGTAAATCTGCCACTCTCTTTTGAACTTGTGGGCTTCTTGTTTGCCCTTGGTTAAATTGTTGTATATGAACTTTTGAACTCTCAATGTTTAATATAAAAAACATAATCTTATGGTAAAATTAGACATTTGAAACACTCACAAAAAAAGTAAACCATATGATTGAAACTTTGTATTTTATGTGTCTATTTCAAGTTTTGTGGTGGTTACATGTGAGTTGTTTAGTTGGTCAACTAGGATGTGCACCAGAGGCTTCTTCTTTTTTTGTGATATCTTTATGATGTTCTCCATTCCAGATATTATGATGAGTTTTGTGATTTATTTCATTTATGAGATTTTCTATGTGGTGCATGTATGTTTACTTTGGTTGGGAGAACCAACTTACTTTCAAGTTGCTTGTTAAGGAAGCAATTTTAATCATTATGGGTGTTGTTGTATGTGACACAACTATGTTTTATGTGCTTAGGAGAGGTTGCCTAGGTACATGTATTTGGGAGTGGCTTATAGTAGGGGTCCGGGATCTGAAGTGGTCAGTGCCAGGGTAACCTATTATAAGTTATGTAATAAGTGAAAATCTAGTAATTAAATATTTTGGGGAAACACATCAAAAAGATAAGTTAGAGAAACTTGCTTTGCCCATGCCTTGAGTGCTTATATAGACTAAGGATGGGAGTGGGATGTCAGTATGACCAGTTTGCCTCATCTTCTTGAGAGGGTTTTCTGGTTCCACATGTGTTACGTTGAGGGTCTGAGGTTCAAAGTAACCAATCTAGGGTAACTCAATGCTTGAGGGTCCAAGATCTATTGAGAGATCAGTCCAGGGTAACTCAAGTAGTTTGACCATGTGATGACACTCCCTAGAATGTAGCTCGAGCCTCCTTTGTAGCTTTTTTTTGTACCTCTAGTGGTGTACTTATTGTTGATGTATTTAATGTGGTTATTCACTTTCATTGATGGTGATTGGTGATTTATGGTTGATGTACTTTTGACATGTAGCTTTTGTCTTGAGGTGGATATCTTTCATTGAATTTATCCTATGATCTTGGTATTCAATTTATACTTGGTTTGTGTATGATGTTTGGTTATGTGAGTGTTGGTATTGGATTGAGTGTTCTTTCTTTTTGGATTATCTTATCTTCTTGAGTAGTATGTGTTACCTTTGAGGTAGTTTTGGCTATTAGGAATTCTTGCCTAGGAATGTTTGATGATTGATTAGTCGTATGTGGATTCTTCATTATCTTCCCTACATGGTGGGAGTGGAAGCTTGATTAGGTAACCACATGGTCGGGAGGTAGTGTCTTCTTACCATTTGGGTCCCCCTCACATTGCTAGCTATTGGATTTTTGTTGCAGGAGATGTACCTTTATCATTCTTATTTCTTATCTCAAAGACTTCTTTTCAGTTGATGTATATATGTTATCATGTATTTTGATGTATTGCATCTATTGTCACATACCCTATGACATGTGTAGTGGACGTACTTTCATTGTATTAGTTATACTTATGCATTTTCTTATGCGATTATCTATTTGTTATTTCTTTATGATCATGATACGTTGTACTTGAGACTTAAACCAATTAATATAATTTATTAACATGACTCAATGTGAAGGAACCCTTAAGGAATTGAAACTATATCTGTAATCGCTTATGTGTATTCGATGTGTATGTTCATATTTCTTCCACATTAATGCTATCTTGATGTTGTTTAAAGTTTTAAAAAAAATTGTTTAGTAAACATTGTAACATGTTGGTTTTATTTCTCTTGGGTTCCTGAGTGGGACGTTGCATTGATGGTGACACCCAATTGTCATAGTAGTGGTGCTTGACTAGGTCATGACGTTGAAGTTGGTTAATGTGTACCTTGCAAGCTCCTCTAGTTTGTGATGTGCCAAGGCCTTCTCGAATTGTAATAGCTAGAACAACACCATTATCAAGAAAGGGAGTGTGATTCCAATGTGGATAGAAATGAGGAAAAGTAGGATGAGGTGCATTTTTATGTCTAATCAATTTTTGGCACACCTACCTTAGAAGGAACTACATAAATATAATGTATGTATTTAGCCTTACTGTATCATTGTTATATAAGATTGAACTTGAATCTTGCATGTTTAATTTTTAATTTTCACTATTAAAGGAAAAAGTTTATGGATATGGTATGACAAAGTTGTACTCATCCTAATGAAGAGATTCTCATATGCTTTTTCATTAAAGAGTTTTT
This sequence comes from Cupressus sempervirens, assembly GCA_028749045.1. NCBI lineage: Eukaryota > Viridiplantae > Streptophyta > Pinopsida > Cupressales > Cupressaceae > Cupressus > Cupressus sempervirens. The sequence goes on along the minus strand of CM053785.1, from coordinate 656,739,602 downwards.
AGAGACTCTTCCAGTAGTAGATTGCCACTTGATTTAGTGGACATTCTTATCTCTTTGACAAATAGCTCACATCTTTCTCTTTGGCAACCAAGAGACAAAGATAGTGTTGGAGAAAGATATACTACCTAGTAAGAGTCTTATAGTCAATGATCCATTCAAAAAATTTGGAGTAGGTGTACTTAGAACAAAATAAAATAATTAAATTTCAAATTGGATCAACAAATGTCTATCGGTCCCATCTACAATGAAATTCTAATAGTTTTCACTACATTCTCTTGAAGAGTATTCAGTTCAACTACCAAAACTCTTTAACTTGCACAAGGTAGGACTACAACTCTGCAAGGGCTCTTGTTATTAAAATGGACCATATTTGTTCTTTGTATGATAACTATTGAGATTTCCTCAACAGTAATAATCGATTTCACATCTTTAGGCGCATTCTTTTATTTTGTTATAAATAGGCTGAAAATATGATAAAAACTGACCATCATGTCGTCCCTCATTTCTATCCCTCAGATTTAAGCTTTCTTCCTAGATTATATATTTGCCTCTCTCTTGGGTTTGATCTAAACTCTCATTAAGTTAGAGATGTTCTACATCTTTGGTTGAGATTGTTAGAGGATCTGGTGCCACTTATCATCTAGTTTGATTTTTTCTATGTTTATGTAAATCTAGATGTATAAAGATTAAATTGAAAAGTGTTGCGTGAAAACGTGGTTGATGTGATTTTTATTTTATCTTCCAATTACCAAATCTATTGTTTCTTTTCCATGGTATGTTAAAAGTGATGTTTTGATGATTTTTAAATTAAATGAAAGGTTATAACAATCTTCATAAGATCAAGAACCTTATGAGTTTAAAAAATATATAGAATTAATATAAAGTATGGTTCAATTTTTTTAATAGTTAGGGTTTAAGCTGGTTTCGGAGTTGGGTTAAATTTATTTTAGTTAAAGAGTTTATAATTTCTAGGGTTGAGGGTTAGGGTTTACTTTACTTGAGTGTTAGGGTTGAAATGTTTTATTGAAAATTTTTAAATGTTAGTATAAAGTTCATTTTTTATGTAGGGTTATGATTCACTTTTATAAAATTTGTAATTAGAATTCAATTTGTTGTAGTGTAGAGATTGAACTTATTTTAACTAGTGATTAAATGAGTTGTAGTTGACAAATTAAAATGAGTTATTACATATAGAGATTTGTGTGTTTTCAAATATGATATTTTTATAACTCCTTTCCACTCTTGTAGCCAATATTTGCATAGAGATAATTTGTAAATTTTTGTACATGCTTTGCTACTAAAATAAGCTTTTGATTAATAAATATCATTGTTTTGAAAACTTTAAATATTTATCCAATAATTTCACCCTTTCTTAGTCATTGAAATAATTAATTGTGAAAAATCCATAGGTAAACAATGCATTTCACCTTTGTACAAAATCCTTCATTAATAAAATTAACAAGATTGAAATTTTTAGAAACTTTATAATAACTATAATAACTCAAAAATAAATAATTAAAAAAAAAACAAATAACTACTAACATAACTAGAGGCAAGTACTTAGTGATGTAGACTTGTTCTATTATGTATTGGTTGACATTTATTGTTGAGTTTTGTTTAAATTTTAGTTAGCTTTAGGGTTTGAATTTATTTGGGTTTATTATTATTATGATTAGAATTTTATTTCATGTCATGGTCAAGGTTTAATTTGGTTTCACATTTACATTTTCCTTCTACTTTGTATATTATAATGAATGAACTAATAATGGTGTTAAACTATGTTTAATATTAAGATTTAAGTTAGGTTAGTGTTAAGATTATTTTGAATCTAGTTTGGGATGTAGGTTTAGATCTTAATTAGTGTTAGAGTTTATTTAAGGTTTGATTATAGAGCTATTAGTTTTACACTTCAACTATGTATAGGGTGAGATTTTAATGAAGTAAGGTTTATTTATATGACTACTAGAGTATGGGATACTTTACATAAGTAGGGTTTGGGGTTTAGATATCTTTACCTTTTAATTAGGATTCTATTAGTTTGAGTTATAATTGGTTAATATATTTGTAAAACCTTATATGAGATTTGAGAAGTACCAATATTAAAGTGCAACCAAACACTTCATGCACTAGGGGATCCACTACTTGGGCACGTTCCAAGGGTTGTGATAGCAATTGTTCATTTATATCCATATTTATTTTCTTAATGCCTAACTTTTTAAACAATAATAACTACCCATAATTGAATGAGATGTACCCTTAGTTATTTAAAAAAAAATTGAATTTAGGGTGCTCTGGGTCATCTCCCCTTCACCATAGATTGTGACATTTATAGTAATTAGGATTTAATTAAAGAAAATATTATCCAATCAAATATAACCTCTTAATGCATATAAAAATATGCTAAATTAGTGTTAAATTGAATATTTGTAAGTATATTACATTTGTCATATCTAAAATCAAGAGAAATCATATAAATTTAAATTAATAATGAGCCTAAGGGTGAGGTCTCATGAGGAGGGCTTTTGGATCTATTTTTATGAAGTGGATGGTCTCCCCAAATTGAAAGAAACATGCTAGAGGATTAATTGGATACTTTTCATTGAAAATAGTAGCTTATATTTTTCTAGGTTCAATTTTGACTCAATGAAAAATATGAAGTTAGAAATTATCCCATACTAATATTTATCTCTCCCATATATATATATATATATATATATATGATTCAAATATGTTTAATAAAACAAGAGCTCTTTGCAAGCACAAGTCCCTGCCTTTTAGGTTAGGGTGAGAATTTTTATTTTTATTTAGAAGTATTTGTTATTGGACTATAGAATAATGAGCATTTTTGAACCATTCTATTAAGGGGTGGAATGATTCTAATAATATTTCACAAGGTTCTTTTTTTCCCTAATTAATTATTCTAATATGTTATGAATTCTTGTATTGAACTCCTTAAATTCTAAGCCATGCAATTCAATTGTAATTTTAATGCTTGAAGGAGAAAAAAAATAATAAAAAAGAAAGTTCTAAGAGCAATATGTTCTTACAATTATTTTACATGAATAAATATAAATACAAATAAAAATTTGTCTCATATAGGTTTGTATACATAATACATATAAACAATTCGAAATGGTTCATGTATATTAAATTTTAGCTTTCTTAACAATCCTCGAGTAGTGACCTCATGTTCTAGAAGCCGCTCTTCCTACACTTGACTGGCATCAACCCATGTTGAATCTATTCTTTACACTCATTCTCCTCGTCCCACATTAGTAGGCCAGATCCAAATTTCCATTGAAATATCTAGCACTAGTAAACAAAGCCTACAAATTTGACTATGTATTGTACAAGTATTTTCCCTTTTTTCTTTGAATGCCTCTGTACTTCACCATATTCTGAATTAATAGATTCATGAGTGTTGCCCCACTTGACACCCTGTAACCATTTAGCAAAAGTAGAAAATTTTGTGTCTTAGTTAAGCCTAGGTATGTCTGGGTCTAGTTTTAATTCCCCTTAGGCAAAAAGAGTCTCCATCAGATTTTCCATCTTTCCCTTCTCCCACATTTCATGGCTGGGTGGTTTTCCTTGATATTGTGAGTTTATGGGTAGCTTAGTACCTAATTTGATGGGGATTCTTGCAACATGCAAAGGTTATTCACAAGGCTGGGCTTGTTCATGGCTTATCATGCTTTCAATGAAAGAAGGAAGTTTGTGAAAACTTGAGTGCTAAAAGAAGGTGATTTTTCGCGAAGAGCAATCAATGATGTTTATGGGCCTATGTAAGAAGATGATGAGATTTATTGTTGAAAATCTCTATTTTCACTACAATATTCTACCTTTGGAAACATTCAAGATTCATCATGGTACTCATAATCATCCTAGGTGGAAAACTCAAAACTGACTTCTCCTCGGTGGGCTTTTGACCCATGAAGTCCATTTTTTGCCAAAGACAATTGTAAAGAAAAGAAAGAAGAAAGTGGGCCCCTTTTCGACCTTCGTAGTCCTTTCAAGATTTTATGAACCCAAAGGAAATATTAACTCAAAGGGTAAAGTTTAAAGGAAAGCCTACGCAAAAAAATGGGAATCATCTTCTCCTTGGCGGGTTTTCAACCCATGAGGATGATTTTTCGCATTCAAGAGAAAATCAACTTTGTAAGCGGATTGGGCCCACAAATTACACATGAAACATCTTAAGATTATAATGGAAACAATCTAACCATTGTGGGGAAGGTATACTAAGTAGAATTCAATTGGGTGGATATTTCCTTATGGGGTACTCTATTCATAATTCTCTGAAACTTAATGGGAAACCAAAACATAAGTATGAAATAAAGGAAAGCTACCATTCGGCCAACAGAAATAGTGAAAAGACACTAAAATATCCATTAGAAGCTCCCACATTTACTATTTCAATGGATTTATCCTTTAATTCATTCGTGTGGTGTGAATCTTGAAGATCAATGAGTGAATTGAGACTCCTATATAGATGGAAACATAATAGTTATTCAAACTACCACTTTTTCTTGAACTGTTATTCTACTAAATTACACAACACTTTCAAATAGTCCATATTTGTGAATTAAATATACTGTTCTTCATCTACATTCAAAATTTTTCATTCTCAAATAGAATGGCAACTAGATTTGTGGGGTTTGATGGGCTAAATGGAATCAAGTCCACATTGTAGAATTTCACAAATACCTCACTCCATTTTTATGATATGCAAGGTTTCCAAAGGAGGCTAACGTTGGAACCGATTCATCCCATAATTGGGAAGCTCTGAGGAAGTGGACTAGTAGAGGCAGTTGGTTTCTCGGTGCCAGTCCAAGCTCTAGAATTGATTTATGAATGCATAAATCACAACAATATGGATACCAAATAGATTGTGTTACTTGATCATATAGTATTAATCTCCACTGATAGGAAAATTGTGGTGAATTACCTCCAACTTCCAGAATGGGAGGAGTTTTCAGACTTGATAGTAGGAGGAGTAGTCTTTGAGTTCTCCATAAAGAAGATGGTGTGGAGGAAGGAAATTATGCAATCTTGGTTTCAAAAGCCACGGAGTGCCAAGAGAAAGGTCCCCAAAACTCTATTTGGTACTAACCTCAAACCTAAGATTGTAGACATTTTGGTTCTCCTACATAGACTAAAAGGTGAGGTAGAGGCTCTAAATTTTGTTGAACAATATTTCTTTTTGGTACAAGTTACTTGTTCATATACACAATATATTGATTGGGCCCATGAGGTAAGCGAAAATATTTCTAGGGCTCTCAGTGCCACAAATTTTGACAACACTTTCTATATGTCTTCCTTTTTTATTTATATGCTAGCATCTCTACAGTTATGGTCAAGCTTTCCAAGAATAGAAAAATTTCCTGATGATGTGAAGTGTTATGAGTTCTATCCATGTTTGCAATTACAAAATAGCTATGCAAAGTATGTCAAAGTTAATGACACATTTATAATGAGAATTTGCATGGAGCTCCAAGGATGCCCAGAGAGGAGATTCAGTCTAGAGGTAATGGAGGCTATTAGTCAGTTTGGAAGATATTTTATCTAGTTCTCATCTTTCTCATATTTGCGTCTTGCAACTTTTGATGGATTCCCCTTGAAGATGCCTAGGTATCCAAGTGACATGATCATGCTAATAGAGATCATGAGGCAGGAGGTCTAGGTGAATGTGCTAAGTGGAAGCTTGAAGAAGAAGGGATATGAGTTCCCTATGATAGTAGGATGTTTCAGTTGCAAGTCTTGACCTAATGCAAAGAATATGCTCCAAGTGTTCAAAATGAAATACAAATTGGATATGTATGAGGTCTTGAGAACTATGTTTGATCCGAATGGATATGCTAGGGGAGGTGTTGCAGATAAGGAGTGTGATCAAACACATCACCATGATTGAAGATTATTGGGTGGATTGTAAAGATGAATTTGAAATTTGAGATTGTGCTTTCACCAAGCTCATGGTGGAGCAAATAAAGACATATAATATCAATCTTAATTTTGAAGGATTGGAGGATGATGGGCAATATATGTAGAGTAATACACATCTCACTAAGTTAAGAAACACTCCTATCAATTTGGAGCCTTATTAGGGTGTTGAGGAAGATTTAGACACTATGATGGCCTGAATCATCAAAAGAATGGATAGCCAAAAGAAGCTAGAGTAAAGGCATAGCCACTCAAGCTTCTCCAATAGCCAGAACTCCCTCTTCCTCCCAAAGTGCTACACCAGGTGTAACACTAGCTACCACTCAAGGATTAGTTCAACCTTCAAGAGGAGGTGACCAACCTCCAGACAAGAGCATCCCCATAGCTAAGACTTGTCATGATGGCTCCCTCCCAGTTATTAGAACCTAAGCTAGTGCTGAAGAGAAGAAGATGAAGGATCCAAAGGATAGTGTTGTTACCTTAGTTCCCTCTACTCATGTTACACCAGTTCCCTCTCCTCATGTCACCCTAGTTCCCTCACCTCATCATGGTCTAGTTCTGCCAGTAAGTGCTACACTTTTACAAACAAGTGGCTCCTAGTGTAGATAGTAGATTTGGTAGATGGAAAGAGCAGTAGTAGTGAATCTACTAAGTCTAATGAGGTAGAGAAGAAAACCTCAAAGATGGAGAAAGGCCAAAGCTCTTCCAAGCTCATTTCTCAGGCCTTGAAAAATCCCTTCTCTTCAACTGTGATGACAATCTCTCTAGTCAAGAAGAAGATGTTTAGCATAGAAGCACTTGGGATAGCCTCCAAGGTGATAGGCACTAATTCATAGTTAGAGGATACTCTAGAGAGAAAGAGAAAAAAGAAAGATGAAAGTGCCCCTGCCAAGGATACCATATCCCTCACAGTTTAGGTTTGGCTCAAATTTACCTATTCTTTTCTCAGGTCAAGAACACACCCCCATATTAGGTTTAGAAATAAAACATAATTCATTACAAATCTACCATAGGGAGCTAAACTTATTAATTTAGAGAAAAGCCAGTCTATCCATAAGTGGCTTTTCAACTATTTGCAATCAGATATTGTTCATAATTTGGACATTCAAGAGTCATAATCAAAGAAGAACAAATCTATTTACCAACATATTTTTGGTGACTCTACTGGGGATACAAATAGTCTCTTGACTAATAAGCCTATATCATGAGGAAAAAAGGTACTACCTCATGAAAATATTTTTCTAGTGTTCCAACCTAACCTTGGTTTTCAAAACAACCAAGAAGACATGATTTCATCCCTTAATACATTTGTTTGGAGACATAGGAGGACTATTAAACATTACAAGAATGCTAGACAAGTATTGGAAGAGGAAGAAAGAAGAGCCAAAGCTTTGGAAAGAGCTATTCAAAGGAGGGACATCCAAAGAGAAAAAAGACAATTGAGATGAGAAGCTCAAAGACAAAACTAACCTAGCACCATGGAACAAACAAGGCTCCTTAGAAGTACCAAGGAACAAGGTGGGCAAGACCCTATTTTTGATAAACTTATAGAGCTTGGTTTTCCCATCCTAGGAACTCTAAAATGGAAAGGTGAAAAGAAAAGCCAAAGTAGACCACCTTTCCCTATTAGGGATCAAAGTGCTTTGCATTCTACTTGCCAGGTATTGGCCTTGCACAGAATCATTGCTCCCCAAGTTTTCAATTTTATGCCATACCTTGCCAAAAAAATTATGGTTGCTCCATGGGCTGTAGTGACAAGACTATTAGCATTAACAAGTTACCATCCACTCCTAGCTAGTTCAAGGAAGAATTGCCCTAATTTTTCAGGTGATGGGAAGGTTACCATAGATGAACACATTAAAGCCTTCTTTGAAGCTACTCACATCTTAGGAGTTGCACACGAGGATGTTGCAGTAAGATTATTTGTGGAAACCTTGATAGAAAATGCAACAGACTGGTTCTATCATCTGGATGATGGCTCGATCACTGATTGGGATACAATGAGAATAGCCTTTAAGACAAGATTTAAGACTACTAAAGATGAACATGTTTTTTTGACACCGTTGGCATCTATTAAAAAGAAACCTACCATGAGTATGAGGGATTTTGTTGCTAATTTCAATAAGATTATTAGTAGAATTCCAACTATTGATAGGCCCACTGCCAGTAATCTGAAAGCCTTCTTCATAAGTGTGATGCCCCTCGATATCAATTATGAATTGAGAAGGGCACACCCCATGGAATTAGTAGACACACAAAAGAAGGAAATTGAATTTGAAGATGACTTGATTTCTATAGGAAAATGGAAGCAAGAACTTCAAACTAAAGGAAGTTCCAATAATACCACATCATCTGATGAAATGATTTAGAAACTGTTAAATGTCTTGGTAGCAATAAAAATGCAATTAACTAGATTTAATAATTCCTACCAATAGAATTATAAAAAATTTCTAGGAAGGAACAATGATGGAAGATTTTCATAGCTCACAGGCTGACAATCCAGGTTGCCAATTAAATCAACACCAAAGAAAGGAAATATGTGTGTCTTCCATTTGACAATGGATCATGATGGTGAGAACTATTTGAAAACTACTCGTATGATGCAATTATTATCCACTAGTGAGTTGAACACTGCAACTCCTTATTTAGAGTTAGATTCATACTCAAATGGTGACTCTAGAAATTTATTTTTGGAATATGAGTCAGATTCTAAACCAAAGGGTGAATGTTATGTGACCATTGATGGAACTTCATATATAGTGCTTACTCGAGTTCAAAGGCTAAAGAAACAATCCTCTAGTCATCCTCACATGAATGATCCTAGTCCCTTAGTGAATAATATTGTAATGCGCCACTTGGAGATCCCTAGAAACAAGGATTAAATACAAGCAAGTTAATTTTTTTAAAAATGTAAGTGTCCAAGACCACAACATACACAGATCACAAAGATTGCAATGGAAGACTGACAATCATCCCAACACTAATGAATCTCCAAATGCCACTACTAACCAAAAACAAAAACAAGAAAACATAAGAGATCAACCAAGCTAAAAGACAAAAGATGACTCTTGAAAATTGGCTAAGTCTGAAATCCTGAAGCCCTGAAATTTGGCTAAGTTTGAATTTCTGAAGCCCTAAAACTTTTTAGAATCTTTATCTTGGCCCACAGAGGTCTAGAACCTATCTCAAATGAATTTTCACATATATTAAAATATGTCTTAAGTATAAGGAAATTTAAACGATATATTTTAAATCCAAAAGGACTGACTATGGAAGACACACAACCAAAATTAAAATGCAACACTAAAGGATTGAAGAACGCTAAAAAGGGTATTCGAAACAACTCCCAAAAAGTTTAGGTCTTACCAAAAAGTGCTTGTTGCTCACCCACATAGGTTTTTGCAAAAAATTAGGCAATACTTTAAATCAATACTAGGCGATACTTTCCAATATCACGTGATACTTCTAAAGAAGGAGGGCGATATTTTCAAGGACTGAGTGATACTTCTCTCAAGGGCGCGTGATACTTTTCAATTATGGTATGATATTTCTTCAAAGGGGGTGTGATAATGTAAAGTATCACACGAAAAAACTCCAAGAGGCATGTGACACAATCAGGAAACACACAATACAATTCAAATGGGTGTGCGATACTTTATTGTATCACACAATGCTAACACATGGTCACCTAGGAAACACAAGAAACACTTAAGGAAAAAACAAAGAGGTAAAATAGAGAATAAAACCTCCACATTGGTAGGTACCAGATCCAAATTTTAAGTCAAGAACACTCAAACTATAATGAAAAGATAGATAGGACAATAACTAAACATCTAACAATAGTAAGCAGTAAAAGTACAGAAGGAAACATCATAGTGTACTAAAAATAACATCACAATGAATAAAAAACTAAGTACACAATTCCTCCCAACCGTCAATGGCATCATAAGACCATCATGGGCCCTAGCCATCCCTCGTGTGTAACATCCCAAGCCATTGAACAAATTGTTAGTGCTATTGTAATAGGGATGTTAGTACTAACCATACTACAACATAAGCATAAGGAAATCTAACATGATAACAAAAAAGCATAAGATAATCCTACAAGTAGATAACATCACCTATCACATGATAATCATCAAAATAAGGAAATGCATCAATAACTAACATCATCAAAACATGATATACAAGCATCCCAATGAAAGCATAAATCACCAGAAAGCATACTCTAGAAACCAAAGTACCAAGTGAAACATCTAGCCATGGTTGCACTAGAATAATAGACTATCTCTATACACCAGTCCTTAGCAATGGTATAAGTAGCTATGCCTCCCAACTATGTGGCACCCATAGGTCCACACCCATTGTGCTAATGAAGATAATGATCTAACCACAAACACACAAGCAAGAACATCCATGGCTAACACACATGCTAGATAGTATGATGACTAAATCCAAGACATAGATAATGCATAAACTACAGGTGCTAGTCAGACATATCAATGGGCTACTAAGTAGGGGATGACATCATGGAGAGTCACTTGGCATCAACAAGCCCAAGCTAGTATTGGCAGCTACTCTTCTCAATAGAAGGCACACAACCTAGGCAACAACTCTTCTCAATGGAAGGCGCACAACCCAAACATTTTATTATCTTATAATTATTACCACCCAAATGTTTTAATTTAGTTATCACTTATTTAAACCTTCTTCTGCCAACTAATGGGAAATAGTCACTAGGTTGCAGGATAGAAGCTCCTTCATATGCTACCCTACCCTACCCATGCTCATCCAATGATGAGTGCCTGTAGGCATGCAAACTCCCAAACTAACCCCAATGATCATGACTTCCAAAAGTACCACAAAAGATCAGGCCTCATAGGTCACTTAAAAAATATATGCGTACATACTCGTGTGTGGCACACCATCATCATGAATATCAAAGCACAAGGACTGGATGAGAACAGAAGCAGAAAGTCACTCAATTGAAAATAGACTCGGGAGGATGGACACAACATGCATCCCAATGCAACATAGAAATGCAATAGTGGTTTGACTTATATCCAAATCGATCATCCAGGTCTACAAACCACATTGTGCTGAGAAAACCTAAGAAAATAGGGTGGCACACAAAATGAGGTAAAAACTCTAAAATTTGGAAATTTTTTGAAATTAAAACCCATTTGGGCTTTAGGCACAAACACCCCAAAAATTCAAAAATAAACAAATTCAAACACCATATGTAAAAATGGCTAGCATAACAGCTTAAAATCCCAAGCCCTCATCCCAAAAATAAGAAAAATGTTCATACCCGACCAACCAGGAAGAACTAACAAACATAAATGGAGGGGAACACTAGTTCTCAGTCTCCTAACATACTGCTGCAAGAAATGAAAGCTAAAAATAGGAAGACCCTACCTGATAGAAAAAGGGGAAAAAATTGAAACTCGCTCAATAAAATAAATAACCTACCAAATCTGCTAAAAGCAATGACAAAGCATAAGCTCCCCAAGCCGAATTCAACAACAATGACCTCCCAAAAACCTCATGGTCATAGCTCCTAGAAAAAACAAAATTTGAATCCTTTAGAAGAGGATTCTCAAAAAGCTCTCCAATTCTAAAATCCAAATTAGAAAAAGTGAGGAATTAAAATTCCTTTTTCAACACTTATTCACCTTTTGAATGAATAGTCGATTAGGGAAAATAGCCAACTATAGCAGGTAGACTCCGAATTGACCCAAACAAAAATAAGTTATTTTATATAACATAAATTCACCTAAGTCAAAGCTATCAGAAAGTAAATCTAAAAATATTTAAAACCCAAAATCACAGAAAAACACTTAACACTTTCGCAATAGAGTGAACCTCTAAATGCATAGACACACTCATTGGTCTAGTCACATAATGCAAATGAGTTCGGATTTTCTAATCACTGAAAGGTTTTAATTACAAAAAATAAAATAAGGATACATCGACCATATAGGGACAACATTGGTAAAATATGAACAGTTGAATCACTAACTCCATGTGCCACTACTAGGGATATAATTCTTGCACACTAAAATATATGATCAAGTGCAATTGTATATAATATCATAGCTAAAGAAACATGTATTAAAATACCTATTTAATCCATTTACATCACTCACATTCACAAAAAGCATAAAGATACAAGAATGAAGTAAATAACCATAGCATAAAATTCATCTCAAAAAAAAATCAACAAATATGTCCAATAAACCATATAACTAAATATCATCATAGATCTACTGTCATCTCAAAATAGCATCAACATGCAAATATGATAAACTAAACAGCATAACAGTAAAGTATCTACGGTACTGAATCAAAGTATAACATCTTACCCTCAGGTCATCGCAAAATACGTACAATAAGAGTATCAAGTATCTCTTGAATGAAAATAGATAAGGTATAGACTACAAACATGAGAGGAACTACATCCTCCCCCACTAGCATAGGCTTACTCCTAGAAGCTGGCAAAAAGATAGGGGTACACTCTCCTCAGTCGTGTAGCATCCTCCCAAGTCGTAGTATGAATGGCCTCCAAAGTAAGATTCTCGTCTGCTACTTGCAAATCATCCCAATCAAGAATATGGGTCACATCCAGAATATACTGCCTCAGAATAGAAACATGAAAAACATCATGGATGCACAATAGGCTAGGTGGCAATGCTAGTCGATAAGCAATAGGACCAATCCTCTTGAGGATCTCCAAAGGTCTAACAAAATGTGGTGCCAATTTAGAGCATTTCCCATAATGGATGGGATTCTTCCTCAGACACAATCTCAAAAACACCCTGTCACCAATAGAAAAGTGATGATCCAACCTATGGGCATCTGCATACTTCTTTTGCCTATCCTAAGTAGTAACAAAATGCTCCCTAATGTGAGCAACCTATTGCTCCATATCCTAAAGCATATGTAGACCCAAAAGAACTTAGTCCTCTAAATGATCCCAACTTAAAGGGGTACGACATGGTCTACTATACAAGGCTTGAAAAGATGACATGCCAAGAGAACTATGATACCAATTATTGTATGCAAACTCAACAAGGTACAAATAGTCCTCCCACTTTAGTCGCCTATCCATAACATACATGCAAAGCATATCCTCTAGAACCTAATTCACTCTCTTAGTCTAACCATTGGTCTCTAGGTGATAAGCTAAAATGAATTTGAGCTGCACACCCAAAGCATGCTAGAGAGATGTCCATAGTGTTTAAATAAACACTGGATCTCTATCCAAAATGATTCAACAAGGAATCCCATGCAAATGAACAATTTCTGCCTAGAAAGCATGCACTACAGAAGAAGCTATGTAGGATGCTCTCATGAGTAAAAAATGTTCTACCTTGGACAATTTGTCCACTATCACCATGATACAATTGTGTCTTCATGATGACATAGGAAACCCTGTGATAAAATCAATAGATATTGTATCCCACTTCCACTCTGGAATGGTATGTGTCTACAAAAGACCTACTGAATGCTGATGCTCTGCCTTCACTCTCTGGCACTCAAGGCATCTAGCAAAAAAATCAGCAGCATGATGCCTCATCCCTGCCCAAAAGTATAGTTTTTTGACATCAACATGCATCTTCTTGACTCCAAGATGTGTGGAATACGATGCATAATATGCTTTTGACAAAACCAAGGTAAGAAGATCACCTGACAGGGGTACATAGATGTGCCCCATGTGTTGCAGTAGTTCATTGAACTCTACAACATAACCAAAAAATCTCCCATCAAGGGTACGTCTAGACTCAATCTCTACCCTCACTTCCTCATACCAAGTGTCACTAGGCAAAGCCTCCAAGATACGACCTCACAAATCCACTCCCAATGACATCATTGATACCTAATATCACCTCCTACTCAAAGAATTTGTGACGATATTCTCCTTCCCCTTGATGTAATGAATATCAAAGTCATACTCACACAACAACTCCATCCAATGACATTATTGTGCATTCAAGTTTGGTTGAGTAAAGATATATTGCAAGCTCCTATGATCGCTATGCAACTCAAACCTGTGTCCCAAAATAAAATGCCTCCAATGGACAAGGGCATGCACTATGGCCACAAGTTCCAAATCATGAGTGGGGTAGTTAAGTTCATGGTCCTTGAGTTTTCTAGACTCATACGCAACCACTCGACCATCTTGCATCAACATTGTATCCACACCTTCCAACAAAGCATCTATGCAAACCATGAAATCACCTATAGGATTAGGCATTGCAAGGACTAGTCAAACACTCCTTAAGAGTATTAAATGTTTCCTTCCACTAGTCTAACCAAACAAACTTCATCCCTTTTCTCTGAAGAGAAGTGATGGGATGAGCTACTTGTGAGAAATCCTTCATGAAGCAATGGTAGTAACCTGCCAATCCCATAAAAATACAAACTTTTGAGACATTAGTGGGTACTGACCAATTCATGATAGCATGAATCTTATCTAGATCTACTGTAATTCCATCACTGGTGATGATGTGTCCCAAATACTTCACCTTTGACTAGAAGAACCCACATTTACTCAAGTTTCCATATAATTGATGGTCCCTCTCAAGCATTGCAATACTTGACATAAATGGACTTCATGTTCCTCCACAATCTTCAAATAGATCAATATGTCATCCAGGAATACAATGACACATTGATTGAGGTAAGTATGAAATACACCATTCATCAAACTCATAAATACTAATGGAACATTGGTTAACCCAAAGGGTACAACTATGAACTCATAATGCCCATACCGTGTATGAAAAGCTAAGCGATGAATATCAACCTTCTAGATACGGAGCTGATGGTATCCTAACTTTAGATCAATCTTTGAGAATACTCATGCTCCCTTCATTTGATCGAACAAGTTATCTATCCTTAGCAAAGGATAACGGTTCTTTACCATCACCTTATTCAACTATTGGTAGTCGATGCACAACCGCAAAGAACCATCCTTCTTCTTCACGAAGATGACTGGTGCATCTCATGGGGATACATTGGGACAAATATGGCCCTTGGCCAACAATTCCTCCAACTACAATTTGAGCTCACTCAATTCCTTAGTAGTTATGTAGTAAGGAGCTCATGAAATTGGTTCTACTCCTGGTATAAGGTCAATTCAAAAATCAATGTCACACTGCGGTGGCATACCCAAAATCTCATCAAGAAACACATTGACATACTCATGAAGGAGTGGGTGATCATCAAGAGTATGGCTCTCGACTTCCTTGAGATCACTAAGAGACACAAGAAACAACTGGAAACCTTTCTACACACTCTTCTTTAGTTGATTAGTTGAGATCATACGAAGTTACAATAATCTCTAAACTCCCAAAAGTTCCACCTACCCACCTATGTCATCCACACACTATACCACCTTATGATGATAATCGATATTCGCCTGATGGTTGGCTAACAAATCCATGCCCAACACAATGTCATACAATCCCAAAGGAAGAATGCATAGATCAACTATGGTGGTGAAGGTTCCCAAATTCAAAACACAACTCCTAACCAATGAGTCAATAGCCACCTTAGAAACTATGACTAACTCAACCTACCACGCATCAACCTTATGTATTTCCACCAGCCCACATCGATGAACAAGAGATGGTGATATAGAAGAATCTAAAGCACCAAAGTCAAACAAAACTAAAGTTAAAATACCATGTAATGTACCTGTAGCCTCAACTACTGTATCTTGATACTCAGCTTGGCAGTTGTGAATCACCACAAAGACTCTGTGATTCCTACCTGCATCTCCTATAGTAGGCTCAAATCTAGTTGTGCCCTTACTAGGTCTTGTAGATGGTTTGATGGAACACTCAAATGATTTAAGGCCAGGTTGGCCACAAGAATAACAATTTTTAGTAAAGTTGGGACCTATCCCAGACCACCCTGAGTAGCACTAGGATATGGTGCACTACCTCTACTAGAATTTTGTTGATTGCTCTGAGGAGGATGATCTTTCTGAGATTTCTACCCTCAGTTTTTGTTATCTCCTTCCTTTCCTAAGGTACTAGAATATTGGCCCCCTTTAGCCCTCTGTCAATAATGACCTTTCTTATCGCCTTGAGGGGGTTTTTATTGGGCTTGACCCTTCCTAATGGACTGAGAATAGTGAGTATTTTACCCTAAATTCCTTGTAGTTTAGTTCTAAGAAACAAATATGCTGCTAAAACCCCTAGCCAAATTTTCCTCTGCAATACGTGCCTTCTCTACAACAAGAACAAGAGTCCTAGGCTGATGCATATAGACTTCTCCAATGAGGGAGTCCTTAAGGCCTTAGATGAAATGTTGAGCTAGGAGTAAATCATCATTGTTGTAGCATGAATACTACCTAAGTTCAAAGATTTGGATCTCGTACTGATCCACTTTCATGTTTCCTTACTAGATTGCATGGAACTCATCAAAAAAGGCCTCTCTAAACTGAGGAGATAAGAATCTCTCTCAGAACCTCTCCTCAAAGATCTCCCTGGTGAGATCTGCAACACTAACCTAAATCTTCTGACTCTCAATATTCCACCAAATAGATGCGTGGTCCCTCAACTACATAATTGTACAACAAGACCTCATGTTGGTTGAATATGGATACATAGTGAAGCACTATTCCATGTCCAACATCTCAGCCTAGAGGCCACTTCCCTTACCATCATATTCTAGCAGTCTAGATTGCTGAAGAGACTTCATCATATCCAACCTAATGGAATCTTTAATGTTGTTGACCCTACCACCCTAATGGTGCCCTCTATCACCTGGTGGAGTATGGGAACGTTCACATTCATGTTCCTCCTCTCTATGCTCTAAATGATGGGAATCTCCATTATGAGATCCCTCTTCCCAATCATGGTCCTGTTGGCACTCCTCAACACAAGAGCCCAACCTAGCAAGAATTTATTGAAGCACTGGCATTAATGATCCCATGACATTGTAGTTAGCATTACCTTGTTCTCCCTCTCCTTCCCATCGTCCCTCCTCATGGTGTTCATTTCCATAGTTACCACTATGGTTACCACCATGGCCACCATGTCTACGTGTAGGAGGTATCACTATGGGAACAACAAGATAATGTCAAAAAAATTGAATCATAAGCATAAGAGTCATAACCATGAACAATAAGATATCAAAATAACAGCATAATATAATAGTACACAATGGAAAAAAAACCATAGTGGAAGCATAACACATAGATCCCAATGTTTCAACATGGGCTCTAATACCAAATGTAATGCCCTGCCCGAAGATCCTTGGAAACAAGGATGAAATACAAGCGAGCTAAATTTTCTTTTAAAATGTAAGTGCGCAAGACCACAATATACACGGATCACAAAGATCACAATGGAAGACTGATAATCATCCAAACACCAACGGATCTCCAAATGCCACTACTAACCAAAAAAACAAACAAAAAAACATAAGAGATCAACCAAGCTGAAAGATAAAAGTTGACTACTGAAAATTGGCTAAGTCTAAAATCCTGAAGCCCTAAAATTTGGCTAAGTCTAAATTTTTGAAGCCCTGAAATTTCCTAGAATCTTTATCTTAGCCCATAGAGGTCTAGAACCTATATCAAATAAATAATCATATATATTAAAATATATATTAAGTATAAGTTGTAAACTTATACTTAAATGATATATTTTAAACCCAAAAGGACTGACTACAAAAGACACACAACCAAAATCAAAATGCAACACCAAAGGATTGAAGAACATTGAAGAGGGTATTTGAAACAACTCCCAAAAAGTTTGGGTCTTACCAAAAAGTGCCTGCTGCCCACCCACATAGGTTTTTGCAAAAATCCAAGTGATAATTTAAATAAACACTGGCCAATACTTTCTAGTATCGCGCAATACTTCTAAAGAAGGAGGGCAACATTTTTCAGGGACTGAGTGATACTTCTCTCAAGGGCATATGATACTTCTCAAGTATTGTATGATATTTCTTCAAAGGGGGTGTGATAATTTAAAGTATTGTATGACAAAACTCCAAGAGGCATGCAAAATAATTAGGAAACATGCGATACAATTTGAATGGGCGTGCGATACTTTATTGTATTGCACCATGCTAACTCATGGTCACCTAGGAAACACAAGAAACACTTAAGGAAAACACAAAGGGGTAAAACAAAGAATAAAACCTCCAAACTGAGGGGTACCAGATCCACATTTTGAGGAAAGAACACTTGAACTATAACGGATAGGACAATATCTAAAAATCTAACAAAAATAAGTAGTAAACATATAGAAGGAAACATTGCAGTGTACTGAAAACAACATCACAATGAACAAAACACTAAGTACACAGTTCCTCCCAACTGTCAATGGCATCATAAGACCATCATGGGCCCTAGCCATCCCTCACACGTAACATCCCAAGCCATCGAACAAATCATCAGTGCTATCGTAATAGGGATGTCACTACTAACCATACTACAACATAAGCATAAGGAAATATAACATGCTAGCAACAAAGCATAAGATAATCCTACAAGTAGATAACATCACCTATCTTATGCTAATCATCAAAATAAGGAAATGCATCAGTAACTAACATCATCAAAACATGATATACAAGCATCCCAATGAAAGCCTAAGTCATCAGAAAGCATACTCTGGAAACTGATGTACCAAGTGAAACATCCAGCCATGATCATGGTAGAACAATAGACTATCTCTGTACACTAGTCCCTAGTAGTTGTGTAGGTAGCTATGCCTCCCAACTGAGTGGCACTCATAGGTCCACACCCACCATGTTGATGAAGATAATGATCCAACCACAAACACACACAAGCAACAACATCCATGGCTAACATACACACCAGACAGTATGATGATTGGATCCAAGACATAGATAATGCATAAACTATAGGTCCTAGTCAGACATCTCAATGGGCTACTAAGTAGGGGCTGACATCATGGAGAGTTGCTTGGCATCGACAAGCCCAAGCTAGTATTGGTAGCTACTCTTCTCAACAGAAGGTGCACAACCTAGGCAACAACTCTTCTTAATGGAAGGCACACAACCCAAACATTTTATTATCTTATAATTATTACCACCCAAATGTTTTAATTTAGTTATCACTTATTTAAAAATTCTTCTACCAACCAATAGGAAATAGTCACCAGGTCGCAGGATAGAAGCCCCTCCATATGCTACCCTACCCTACCCATGCTCATCCTACGATGAATGCCCGTAGGCATGCAAACTCCCAAACCAACCTAATGATCATGACTTTTGGAAGTACCACAAAAGATCAGGCCTTGCAGTTACTCAACAAATGTACATGTACATACTCGTGTGGTACACCACTATCATGAAGATCAAAACACAAGGACTAGATGAGAATACAAGCAGAAAGCCACTCAACAAAACATAGACTCGGGAGGATGGATGTAACACACATCCCAATGCAACATAGAAATGCAATAGTGGTCTAACTGATATCCAAATGGATCATCCAAGTCCACAAACCACATTGTTCCAAGAAAAACCAAGAAAATAGGGTGGCACGCAAAATAAGGTAAAAAACCCAAAATTTAGAATAATTCCAACATTAAAACCCATTTGGGCTCTGGGCACAAAAACCCCAAAAATCCAAAAATAAATAAATTTAGACATAATATGCAAAAATGGCTAGCATAATGGCTCAAAATCTCAAACCCCCATCATGAAAATAGGGAAAACATTCATACCTGACCAATTGGGCAGAACTAGCAAATAGAAATGGAGGGGAACACTAGTTCTCAGTGTCCTAACATACTGCTACAAGAAATGGAAGCTGAAATAGAGTGAAAATAGTAAAATGGGAAGGCCCTACCTAACAACAAAAGGGGTAGAAATCAAAACCCGTGCAATAAAATAAATAACCCACCAAATCTGTTAAAAGCAATGGCAAAGCATAAATTCCCCAAGCTAAATCCAACGAGACTAACCTCGCAAATAACCCACACTCATAGCTCCCAGAATGTACAGAATTTGAATCCTTCGGAAGAGGATTCTAAAAAAGTTCTCCAAATTCTAAAATCCAAATTAAAAAAAATGAGGAATTAAAATTCATTTTTCAACACTTATTCACTTTTTGAGTGAATAGTCAATTAGGGAAAATAGCCAACTATGGTAGCTAGACTCTGAATCGACCCAAACCAAAATAGGTTATTCTCCATAACAGAAATTCACCTAAGGCAAAGTTGCTAGAAATTAAATCCAAAAATATTTAAAAACTCGAAAAACCAAAATCACAGCTAATAGTGGCATGTTGTGATGGTTAAGTTGTTGTGTTGTTATCCTTGCCATCAAGGTTCAAATATCATGGGGATGAGGTCCCCTGTTTGTGGTCTCACTAGTTCATAGCTCCAAGTCAAAGCATTTACCCCTCTTTAAAAAGAAAAAGAAAAACCAAAATCACAAAAAAACACTTAACACTTTCATGACAGAGAAAACCTCTAAATGCACAGACACACTCACTAGTCTAATCACATAATGCAGATGAGTTCAGATTTACTACACACCGAAATATTTTAATTACAACAATTAAAATAAGGATATGTCGACCATATAAGGATGACATTAGTAAAATATGAACAACCGAATCACTAACTCCATGTGCCACTACCAGGGATATAATTCCTACACACTAAAATACACGATCAAGTGCAATTGCATATAATATCATAGCCAAAGCAACATGTATTAAAATACCTATTTAATCCATTTACATCACCCACATTCACAGAAAGTGTAAAGTTACAAGAATGAAGTAAATAACCATAGCATAAAATTCATCTCAAAAAAAAATCAACAAATATGTCCAATAAACCAATAACAAGATATCATCATAGTTCTACTGTCATCTCAAAATAACATCAACATGCAAATATGATAAACTAAATAGCATAGCAGTAAAGCATCTATGGTATTGAATCAAAATATAACATCTAACCGTCAGGTCATCTCAAAAAATATATAATAAGAGTATCAAGTATCTCTCGAATCAAAATAGACAAGTTATAGACTACAAACATGAGAGGCACTACAAATATTCATGTTGATCAAGGAGCATCAACTTCTTAAACGGGTAAGGAAAAAATGCCTTTTGATTTCATTTAATTCTGTGAAGAATAAAAGATCCAAATTTCCCTTATAGATTATTTTAAGTCTCACCCCTCTAAGTTGAGAAGACTGGTATAACGATGTAAAGGGAATGCTTCAGATTTAAATCATAATGTGACTATTGAAGAAGGGGATGAAACCTTGACATCTAACCTATTTAATCAAGAGGATTCTACTATTTTAGCAACCTCTCCTAGGAAAAAACCTGACCTGTTCTATATTTCACTGTATATCAATGGATGCAAACTAAGCAATTGCATAATAGATTCAAGTGCATTAGACAATGTTATGCCTTATTGTGTAGCTAAGGCCTTAGGTCTCAACCTCACTAAGGTGCATGGAAGATGTTATTCTATGGATGCCAAACAAGTTCCTTTGCTCGGGAAAATTAAAGATGCTCAAGTAGCCTTAGCTTCACATCCAAAAAAGAAACTCTTATTGACCATTCTAGTGGTAGATATTCTAGCAAGCTATGGACTTCTCTTAAGTAGGAGTTTTTGCCGAGACTTAGGAGGAGAAATAAAACTAGACTAGTCCCAAGCAGTCATACCTATAAGGAATAAGAAAGTCAAATTAGAACCTAAAGAAAAGGCTAAATTTACTATCTTAAAATCAAATGATCCTAAAGCTCAGATCCTCTATCAAGAGCTAGAGTTCAAAAATTACATGTTATTTATTAAAGAGGCTCTGGATGAACAAAGAAACAAAAATCTAATTGAAGGAATTCCCATTGAGGAAGAAGATTTAATAGGCATATGGACACTAGAATTTGATGGAAGTTGTTCCTTTTTAGGATCTAGCATAGGTGTAGTGTTAATACCCCCTGAGGGAGAACCTAAACCCATGGCCTTCAAATTGGAGTTTGGGAATGCGAATAACACTATAGAGTATGCGGCCTTACTACTAGGGATAATGACAGTGAAGGAAAAGGGAATATAGATCCTGAAAGCTTGAGGTGATGCAAAGCTCATTGTAAGACAAATTAAAGGGTAATACTCTATGAAGAATCACATGTTGAAGAATTATAGAAATAGAGTTTGAGACGAAGTAGAAGGCCTAGATGATTTTTCTATTGAAGCAGTGCCAAGGGAGATGAAAACCAAAGCTAATTCCTTAGTGGTTTCTACTTCTCTACTGTTACCTCATCCAAAGTTCAAAGATAAGAAGTACCAGATTGAGATTGTATATCGAGACTCTGTTCTAGATACTACAGAATCTTGGCAAGTTTTTGACGATGACAAGAGCTTGCAATAGTTCTTAGAAAATGACAAGGCTACTTCCAAACATTAGCCTAATGAAGGTAATAATGAAAACTCTAAACACAAGTTAAAGGAAAAGAAAATGCTTGAAATCCAATTACAAGGTAATATTATTCCACCATACTTTGTGTCTTTGGAAAAATTGTTTAATAGCCATGATGCCTACATAAAGAAAAAGAAGGCAAAAAAGGGACCTACTATTGGTGAGTACAAATGAGTAAATATTGGTGATGATCTATAACCCTAAAATGATCAATATTGGTAAGTGATGTTCACCAGAAGAGAAAGAAGCCACTAAGTTGCTTTTTATAGAATACTAGGATGTATTCACCTAGAGTTATGAAGATTTGAAAAGCTATAGAGGCAGGAAGATAAAACATTAGATTCCTCTCAAACTTGATGTAGTCCCTTTCTGACAGAAGAAAAGGACTTATAATCCTAAGGTAGAAAATGCCATATTTCAAGAAGTAGATAAAATGTTAAAAGCAAGAATCATCTATCCCATCCATCACTCCACCTAGGTAGCTAATATAGTACTAGTCAAAAAGAAGAACGAAGAAATAAGGATCTATATTGATTTTTTTAATTTGAACCAGGAATCTCTGAAGGATAATTTCTCTCTCCCCAATATGGATTACTTACTACAAATAGTGGCTAGATCCAAAATGATGTTCATGCTTGATGGGTTCTCAAGTTACAATCAAATTGAAGTAGAAGAGGAGGACCAGCATAAGACAATATTCACCACTCCTCGGGGTATGTTTGCATATCACAGAATGCCCTTTGGGCCCATCAATGTTGGTGCCACATTTCAAAGGTGTATGAGTAAAATGTTTGCTCATCTAAAGGATCGAATTATAGTTATATATCTGGATGACCTCACTTTGTTTTTGAAAAAGAGGAAAGATCACATAAAAGATTTGAAGAAAGTCTTACAAAAATGTCGAGAACATGGAATCTCACTTACTCCAAAAAAATCTATTTTCTGTGTGACAAAGGGAAAGCTCCGTGGTCACATAGTTTCTCAAGAGGGTATTAGGATTGATCCTAAACAAGTTGAAGCCATTCAAAGATTGAGCCTACCATCGAATAAAATAGGAGTTAAATAATTGTTTGGGTAGGTGAATTTCCTCAGAAGATTTGTACCATATTTTGCAAAAACCACTAAGTATATTTTGGACATGATGAAAGGAAATTCAAATTTCAAATGGAATGAGGCAGGAAAACAAGCCTTTTAGAATATAAAAATTGCTATTGCTAATGCTCCAGTATTATGTCACCCTAATTATAAGCAAGATTTAATCATCTACTATTATGCTTCTTGTAAGAATTTTCCTTATGAAAAAATTCACCCAAGAACTAAGAACTCAAACACAAGCACAACTATAGACCAGAAAGAGAGAGTATGATTAGAATGATGATATATTCATTCAATATGCCCATTAAGTACACTATTAAAGCCTCTGAGATGCATCTAGAGTGCCTTAGAATCAGCTACATGATAAGTCATACAACTAGGCACATGTCCACCAAATATGGGTTATCCTCCATTAAGCACAAAAGTAAGTGTGATGATGAGAGGATAAGCACTAAATTCTGTGGGATAACATTTTAGTCCATTTGGAAGGTGGTCAGTGATGCCTTGATGACCTTCACGATCATCAATTACATAATTAGCCAACAAAGCACAATCAAAATATATAATTTCCAAACATAAACCATTAGGTTGAAGAATACTACCTTGAATTTTATTATATTCAAACTGCTATAGGTGAGGTGTCATTCTTTGTGGCTTTGATGTAGTCTCTTCTTTCCCATTGAAAAGATTTTTTTGGCTCTTCGATACTTATGATTTCTATGGAGGAAGTGCCTATTCTCATCAAATATCTTCTTTCTTAAACTTTTTGAATATGAGATTTCATCTTTGGACCACACTTTAGACATGCAAAATTTCCCTTTGTTTGAAGACCTACAAGAAAATGATACAATTGGATTTAATATGTTCATATTTGAATTTAGTATTATCACGTACAACTAGATTTCAGCATAACATACCATAGAAACATGTCAACCCTAGGGCATCATGAATTGTCCACACAAGAATTGATGGAATTGATTTTTTTTTGTCTAATTGGTCTAGAGATATCATACATAGTGAAACCATTCCATAACACCAACAACTCATCGATAAGAGACACAATATATATATTCATGTCTTTCACTTGGTACTTACCTAGTTGAATGAACAACATCATATAACTATTGTGGTCATTTCATTCCAAGACTTATAATTACATGTAGATAACAATAAAATAATAAAATAATTGGAACAATCATTGCCAACATAATGTGGTCCCTCTTTATTGACATCCATGGAGGAAGGTTATTGTTGATAACAAAAATAGGCCACACTGAGTAAACATATCTCATCTCTCCAAATGGATTGACACTTTCAGTTGCTAGAGAAAGCTTGAGATTTCAAGGTTCTTCTTTAAAGTGTGGCCACTTTTCCTCTATGTCCATAAATGTTGAACCATCCATAGACATTTGAATAATGTCATGTCGACTTCTATTGTGTCCATCATAATCCATAAATTATGTCAAGCTCCTACACCTAAATAATCATTTGAGACATGGAATAATGAGGATGTAATGAAGAACCTTGCGAGACACCTTTTTTGTCACTTAATCATCTTGATAACTTCTCATATGGAAATCAAGGCATTCTGTTGCATTTTCATGTTCCTAATGATAAATAGCACAATCTCTAGGACAAGCATCTATTGCTTGATGCTCCATTCCAATGTGTTTCCTAGTGGAACATAATTTTTAGTACGAGTGAGGGAGAACATTTGATAGTGGTAACAAATAGTCAACTATCAATCTACAACAAAAAAATATGTCATCAATATAAATAATCTTAAAGGTACATGTTTCACCTTTTTTATGGACTATAATGGCATATATGAAAAACCTTAGCATATGCAACATTGTTATGTTGGATAAACCATTCATACCCTTTAGGTTCACTAACAACAATACAACAATGAGAAGAGTTGATTGGAATCCTTCCTAAAGGGCCATGCTTGCCTTCTCAAGTAGAGGTATATCATGGATGGAATCAATGTCATCCTCATCATAATCATCATCATCATTAACAGTAGCAGTAATGCTAGTACCAAATGTGTCATGGATCAATGCATTCGTACCATCATCTTCAAATGTGTTTTCTAGCACATGATTGTCATATTCGATGGGATCGTGATCTTCTCCTTCAATACTCACACCTCCATGTTCCTCTGAGATGTGGTGATCCATACCACGTACTACCCTAGGGAGATTGACCTATATAAAATGAACATAATCAAACCCCTGTTTCACTGTTCATATGTATATTAATTGTGAAAACGATATAAAAAACAACTTACCAATGGATGATAATCAAACACCCTTCAATGTGACCATTCTCCCTACAATGTCTCGTAGTTATTTTAATTTTGATTCTTCTTGTATTTAAGTCATTAGAACTCTTGAAAGGACAATACCATTTGTCATTGCCTTCTCTTTGAAAGTTAGACAACAATCTAGCGGTTGTCTCCCTATTTTGATCAAATTCCCTTGTATTATCTAACATGATCCTTCTTTATAGGAATAACCTATTCTTGTACCCGTATTGAGTTTGTTGTACTTGATGTTTATATTCACACATATGGCTTTGAAAGAAAAATTTGGTGTAATTAATGTGTATATCTACAAAAATATTGGATATGTTGTACTTAATGTTTATATCTACACATATGGTTTTGAAAGAATTTTTTTATGTAATTAATGTGTATATCTACAAAAATATTGGACATATTGTACTTCATGTTTATATCTGCACATATGGTTTTGAAAGAATTTAAATTTGGTGTAATTACTGTAATATCTGCAAAAATATTGGACATGTTGTAGTTAATGTTTATATATGCACATGTGATTTTGAAAGAAAAAAATGGTGTAGTTAATGTGTATATTTACAAAAATATTGGACATGATGTAATTAATGTTTATATCTTAATTTATGGTTTTGAAAGAAAAAATTGGAGTATGTATGCCTCTTCATTTTGATTTTCTTCAAGGAAAGCCCATCAATTGTAATAGAAAACAACAATGCATTTTCTAAGAGTTTACAATTGTTCAAAAAAATAAATATTTTACAAGAAAATGCACTTGAAGAACTATTAGCTCAAAAGAAAGAACATGGTGTTGAAATGGTACAAAAAGTGTTTGACATGAGAGGTCCACAAGTGAGGGTGTTGACCACTCTTGATAACTAGAATGCTGAAATGAAATCTATCAAGGATCAAACACCTATGTCATAGTTACAACACAATGTGAAGTTGATTTTAGATATGGTAGAGGCAGATATTTAGAAGTTTGATTAAAATTTAAGGCACAAGAGACAGTCTATGGCAATATATTATAATGAGAAGGAGTGGCTTTAGAAAGAGATTGCATAGTAGAAGCAATAACTAGAAAACATAGAAGATATTATGGGAGCACTTGACATAATCCAGGAAAGTGTTGCAGTAGGTACTATGACAATGGTATCACTTACAAGTGTCTTTAAGAATTTATAGTCCAAATATCAGGAGGACAATAAGTTGTGAAATTAATCATGTATTGCATCTGTATTTCCTTTTCCGTTGCTTATAAGAGTGTTTCAAGGTTTGGAACCACTTCAACTTACTTTGCATGGTTTAGAGGTAATGTCATTGTGGTAGAGGCTTCTGCAAGTCAATGAGCCTTGTGATTATGGTATTTATACAAAAGCAAAACTTACTTCTTCAACTCTTCACTAAAGTTATTCTTCATATGAAAATGAAAATGGTCAAATAATTTTGTAAAGAATGTAAATGTACATTAAAGAAAGGTAGGTGGGGATGTCTATTCGGTATGAAAGATATATTTGCACCCTTTTTATATGATCGAAAGAAAGATGCCTCAGAAGGCTCAAGTTAAGCTCTAAATGTGATAATTTTATGATTAGGAATGAAATGGATTAGGGTCATTAACAATATTAATGCAAGCTAAATGATTCAAATAAACTTAAATAAGCAGTTTTGGAAAATACACACTAACAAAAATAAATAAAAACTCGTAATCACCATAAATGAAAAGCTGAAAATATTAACCTTTATACTAAAGTTGAATTTTTTCTAGGTGTAGCAAAATTCCTTACACATTCTATTTTAGGAAAAAAAATGGGAAAGACATCTTGTTCCCTGGGGAATTTTCCCAAAAAATTGACTAGTTACAATCTCGCATTTATCTAACCTTTATGAATCTGTTATGACATTTACGCCAACACAAAAAATATGGAAAAGATGGGGGAACGGAACCCATATCTAGGAATCACCCTTAGAAATGAAATAAGATTACATGAAGAAAACTAAATGCAAAGGTAAATATTAGATCTACCTTGCTAACTCCTAATGGGTTGGGCTATTATTATTTTTCCCCATCACATTTGCTTTGATAGCCATGTTATGGAGGTGATCTCACCTAGTTCATCCTCATGACTTTGAATTCCTTAATCACGATCTTGGGTGCTCAAATTAATGTCCAAGATATTTGCACCTTAGGGCCCTATTTGATAATAATTTGATAGGTCCTCAATATCGACTACAAAATTTCTCTCAATATTTTTCTCTTTACCCTCATTAGAGGGGGAATTTGTCTATTTCTTACTTGGAGATAAGGGTGAGTACCCTAAACTTGAACTTCTTGTTGTCTCTGATTCAGTCACAACTTGTGAAGCCATCTTTCCTTTTGACCTTTTCTTCTTTTTAGGTTTCCCCTAGTCTTCTACCCTCTTCTTCTCAATTCCTCTTGTTTGTAACTCCTTGTCACTCCCTCCATTCTTCTTGTTTTGGCCTTCTTCTTTTCTTAAACATTTAGGAGTTATTCACATGATTCCTCATTTGGTTCTTCTACATCTTTCATTAGTTTATATTTCAATGGAATTCTTTTTTCCTTCAACCTATCCATCTATTGGTTTATCCATGTGTGAGTAAATGGTGTTAAACATGAATCATTATTTTGTCAAAACTTCATCTTTGTTTGACCAATCTATAGCAGGAATTACATTTTTTCTTTTTGTGGCATGATCACCTCGAAAATAGCTTCCATCTTCCTCAAATAGGTTTGGAATAAGTTATAACTATTTACTATCAAATCCACTGATCTTTACAGGTCTTTCCCTTATAGTAAAAAAATGTGTTAATCTAATGATCTTCAATGTGATCTATATATGTTTATACTTGGCTTCATATTCCCTTTGAATTTGATGATGTGGATTGAAGTTGGGATGAGTTTTGCATAGGTCTAGTGTAAAATTATTTCTCATCTGCCCCTACACTAGGACTAATGGGTAGATCTTGCTTGAATTTCCAATATGAGAAGGGAAAGACACCCCAAATGTGTTCTTGTGCTTTATTGGATCTTTTCATATGCCAATAACTATCTTGATACTTCCTTTATGATTGACCTGTCAAGTTGTGCAATTTGTCATGTATTGCATCTACATTTTCCTTATCATTTCTTATAAGAGTATTTCAAGGTTGGGAACCACTTCAACATCATTTGCATGGTTTAGAGGTAATGTCATTGTGGCAGAGGCTTTTGCAAGGGGTCAAGCCTCATGAATATGACATTTACATAGAAGAAGAGCTTGCTTCTTCAACTCCTTACGCTCAACTCTTCACTGAAGTTATTCCTCCAACAGTGAGAATAGTTGCTACAAATTTTTGGGAACCAAGGGACCCTGAACCTATTCTACATTTTCTAGAGACATGGGAGAAGTTACTACATACTTTAGTACTTCATAACATTCTAGATCATATAGTGATGCCCAAATTAACAGTAGCAATAGATACTTGGGATCGTCGCAGGGAGACTGTGCCAATACATGCATGCTTACATCCTTAGCTTCCAATATTATTGAGCTAGTGTAAGGATCCATTTCATTAAGCCATTCATTATAAGTTGGGGAATGTGCTTCATGCCTGGCATGCAAGTGATGCATCTGCATATGCAATTTTATCACCTTGGAAAACTATATTTGATCCTGCTAGCTAGGAAAAATTGATTGTCCATTTTATTGTATCTAACTTGATGACAATTCTATAAGAATTTGTAATCAACCTAGCTAATTGGAAACTAGACCAATTTAATTGGGTTATGGCTTGTTTCTTTCTAAAAATATCTACTATGATATGTTTTTATAAATTTTCTTGTGAACTCTGTCCATTTTTCTTGGTCTGCATTATTTTTGTGTAGGATCTTGAGGTAAGTCACTTAGCATAGGTTGAGTGAGTTTTATCATTTTATTATTTGGGTTCTGGAATATGTATGCAGTGAGATCAACTTTTCTATTGTGCTAATATTTAATAAGTACCTTAAAAAAGATCTCTCTCTATATATAAAGAGATACATGTTTACAAGGAAATATAAAGAGATACATGTTTAAAAGGAAAAGAGAGAACATTTACA
This sequence comes from Cupressus sempervirens, assembly GCA_028749045.1. Lineage (NCBI taxonomy): Eukaryota > Viridiplantae > Streptophyta > Pinopsida > Cupressales > Cupressaceae > Cupressus > Cupressus sempervirens. Next base: position 656,709,735 of record CM053785.1, on the reverse strand, counting down.
TAGGTAGATCTTCCCCCCTTGAATAAAGTCATAGAGAAAGGGCACAGAGATTGGAAGGAAATGACATGGAAATGAATTACAGAGATCACAAGGGTACAACAATGAAATGCACTGATTGCAAGGGCATGACAACATTCAAAGCTCTCCACCTTCATTTGGACATAGCTCTCCACAATCAAAACAAATGGCGAATGATTTATGTCATCTTTTCATTTTTGTTTATACTCATGTGGGCGTTGCAATTACGATGCCAATGTCGGTATTGTGACGACATTGGGGAAAATTGCAAAAATAAAATAAAATCACCCACAAATTACACTGCCATCACAGATTGTTATCACAATTTGACCCCAAATGTTGTAGTGTGAAATTCATCTTGGGTTGTCAATATTTCTTTTAATCAATGGTGAAACATAAGAAAGACTACAACTATCACATTGACTCTTGAGTGAATTTGGGACACATGTCCTAATTTTGGGAAGAAATAGACTTTATGTTATAAGTTTTAAAATTAGGCCTGAAATATAGTCGTGACTATTGATCTATTTTACATCCTATGGTCCTCCTTAAACCTTTCACATAACAAATATTAAATTTTCAAATTGTTGCATTCAATTATTTCTTAGATTTACTATATTAACTCATATTTAAATCACATAGTTCACACATTTAGTTAAAAGTAAAACATAAAAATGTTAAAAACATGCAAGTTTTTTCTTGATAAATAATGATGTTATTACCCAAATGAAAATCAAGATATATACTAAATATCACTACTTTAAAACTTTTGTTGAAATGTCACGTCTTAACTTTTTTAAAGCAAGATCTTCATTTGAGGGTATAATAGAATTTAAACTTTAAACAATTTCAATTTGGATTAGAATAAAATTAAACATGAAAAAAATGAGAAATTGAAAATATAAAATTATAATTGCTTGTTAATTGTAATATTTATATGATTATAATCAATAATTGCTTGATAATGATAATTTAATAATCTCATAATTTTTGCTTAATCAAAAATATTATTCAAAATATGAAGAAAAAAAATGATGGTATTTAAATAAAATTAGATTTGAAAATATGAATTAATGAATTAATATTCAATATTTTATATGAATATTTTTATATAAGTTATAATTTGAACTTTTTATTTTCAAATCACACGATGCATCATAACTTTATCTTTAGACTTCAACAAACTAATTTTTTATTGATTTAATATTTTAACTAAATTATTATTAATTAAAATTAATATAACTATTAACTAGAATAATTATTAATTATTATTATATAACTAGAACTACATGGAACTAGCCTAGCCCTACATTCATCTGTCATGAATTATTGAAGTTTACCAGAGTTTAGGCCATACCTGATACATAATACAAATTTTCATTCAAATAATCTCTGACTATAATTCATGAATCAATTATGAAGCCCTAAAGGGAAAGTTGATCCCTTTTTTTTAATGGTCTAATAGTCAATTTTTTATAACAGAGTCAGATACCAACATTCTAATAGTGCATTTGTAACAATCATGATTCATCACTCTATAATAGTTACAGTTGAAACCAAATATTTTAATTTATAAAAAAAAAATTGAACAAATGTTCACACATTTATAGGAATAACGAATTGAGAAGCCAAAAACTATTATTTTCATTGATTATATTTGAGATTGTACATCTAGTCACAACATTGATATTCGAAATAGTTGATTAAATCAACCTAATTTTACTATTTAGTAAATTAGTAATTTGCATGCAAGGGAAAGGCCATATCCGAAGTAACTACTAATATTTTTTATCCAAAAAAATAGATTTCTTAAAATACATTTTCCCCTTAAGGGTATGGGTTTATTAAATAGAAAACATGGATTCATGGAACATGGAACAAGAAAAGGGAATAGGGTTTGAAGCCTTCAATCAGAAAGGTCTTCAAGCCCCTCCACAAGAAATCATTTGGAGATGATAATATCTCTAATCTCATACAACCATGTGATGTTAATGTCACTGATGTCGTCCAACAACAACCACTTCTATAAAAGATCCCTCCCGAGCCACACTCAATTCTGATGGAAAGTCAATTATCATTCATTCATACCCAAAAAGAAGGGCTTCTTTTGTACAATGCTCCCTATGCCATTCTCCCAACACTTTTCCACTATGTCTACAAAAGGGATGCTAATGCTCAGTAATTGCTCAACCAATACAAGGATTTTGATGTCATCTTCTAAAAATGTTTCTTTAAAAATGTTACGGGGAAACATCAAATTGTCTAGTTGATCTCCTCCCAAGTCAAGAAGAGAAGACACAAGGAAGCGAGAGGTTATGTTCATGGACACGTGTTACCTCTTCTCATTTCTTAAGAATTCATGGCTGAGGACAATGAACAAAGAATAGAGAAAAAAAGGCCTACTAGAATCTTCCTTGCAAACCATATAGAGCACATCCTTACGTGGCTTTTGTGGATCTATTATGTTGCATCTCAACCTAATTGGTGTATCCATGAAGGAACTAGAAAAAAATTCTATACCTAAGAAATTCTACAGACTACAAGAACTGAGAACCAACTAAACTAGAAAAAAAATCTACACCAAACACTTAAGAAATTCTGCAAACTTAGAACTGAGAACCAAAAATAGAATTAAGAACTTGATAGTGAAAGAAGAATTGAAGAGACTCTTCGATAGCAGTTACATTAAATTGTTTGTGATCTTTAACATCTTTAGTTTTCATATTCCTATTAATTTGCAAGAGTGGGAGATGTACTCATGTTAATGTCGAAGTGCTTGCAAGCTAGCTAGAAATGGAATGTATTCATTATAATTGTTAGTCTCGCATTTACAATTTTAACCTTGATATGACATTCACTACATTACAGTTACTGGTTGTCATGTAAAACTTTCCACGTGCCTCCATTCTAGTGAATTTCATAAGGCTCTAGGTCTTTTTGAGTAACTAACCCCTAAATACATCTTTTGTTATTGATCTCCAATTAATAAATGATCGATAAAAGTAGCATATTAACAATTCCAAAGTGATGGTAGACAAGTTGGTGACATTATTAATAATGGACACTAGCTAGTACACTTGGAAACCATAAAGCCTTAAAGGTCGCTAGCAACTACACTTGGAAAATATGCTAAATCAAATTAAATAATTTTTTAGTTTACCACCAAAGATTAGCCAAGACCATTATTATTTGTTTTCCTACAAAACAATTAATTACCCTCTCACATTATAAACTCATTTTGGGCAAGAAAAAAATTTGCCACCATTTATTTATGTGCCAGAAAGGAGTTTTTTAATTTGCCAGATTTAAAATGATTTTTTTAGGGCAACATAAAAATTGGCCAACATATAAAATTTTATTTCCCTAAATTGAATGAATAAATCGCCCTTGAGATGAAACTTTTCTTGCCCATAAAATGTTGGCTAGCACTTTACAAAAAAAATTCAAGAGCGATTTCTTAAAGTATCTCGAAGGATCTACTCGGTCAATATGGATAGATTTCATAGATGGAATAAATGTTTTGAAAATGAAAGTCAAGGGAAAATTGGTTGAAGGAGGGGAATTATAATACAAATTTGTTTCATAGTTCAATCAAAACATGCAAAAGTATTAATAGGATTTTATCTATCACCCTTGAAGATGGTTCAGAGATGAAATATCCTATGATCAATGTAAATAGGATGTTGTTGCATTTTTAGTAGACTGTGGAGTTTGGAGGCTATGGACATAAGGCATGAATAGGAGGAAATTCTAGAATCAATCTCGAGTCTAGTGGAATCATAAGACTATAAAATTCTTTTTAAACCTGTTATGATGAAGAAGTAAAAGGTTGTGGTCTTTGGTCTTGGAGGTGACAAAGATCTGGGCCCAAATGGTTCTTAGGACTTCTTTAAATGGACATTTAAGAATGTCCTAAATAAGGAGCTTCTTGGGTTAGTGGAGGATTCACAAAAAAAAAAATTCATTCATAAATATTTTAATAACACTTTTGCGGTTGTGATCCCAAAGAAGGAATAACCATCATCATTTGAGGAATTTTGTCTAATTTGCTTCTATAATACAATCTACAAGATTATTAGAGAATAAACTGAAAATAATTCTTAATAATCTAATTTTACTAGATCAATGTGGATTTACACCCAATAGAAATATAGTAGACAATATTCGTGCTTCTCACGAAGTAATCCATTCTGCTCAATCTAGAAAATATAGGTACATGATGATTAAATTGGATATAAAGAAGGTGTATGATAGGGTTGATAGAGGTTTCCTAGTACAAGTTATGAGGAAATTTGGTTTTGATGACAAATGGATAAAATGGGTGGGTGGTATCATTTCGGGCTATAAATTAGCTTCCCTATTGGTAAAAGGGAGTCCTCAAGGTTTTTTTGACACATCTAGGGACATTCAGTATGAGATCCAATCTTCCCTTTTCTCTTTATATCCTTTTGGTAGAAGTATTAGGTTGAACCATTACTAGGAAGTGAATTAGTCGATGATGGAAAGGGGTTTGTATTGCAAGGGGATTAGAAGCCACAACTCACTCATAGTTCGCAAATGCCACTTGCTTTTTTTGGTTGGATTACTATGGAAGAAGCTTGAGTGATGAAACAAGTTTTAGGTGTGTACAACATGGCATCCAGTCAATACATGAATTGGGGAAAATTGGAGGCCTTCTTTTTCGACACAGTGTTGGGTTCTCAACAAGCAATCACAAGAATTTTTGGAGTTTGAATTGGCAAACTTACCAGCAAGTTCCTATGAACACCTCTTTTTGACAGTATAGGTTGATATGAACATTGGAAAGACCTAATTGATGGTTTTTTATCTTAGATGGATGGGTGCAAGGGTTGTTCATTAACTCTTGTCGAATGACTTCTCATTCTTAAAATTGTGATAGCATTTATACCATTATTTTTGATGTCCTTCTTTGAAATCTAGAGGAGGTCATTGGGGTCATACAATAAAGAATGCATAGTTTTATTTGGAGTGGCAACCAAGATTAGGAAAAATTCCCTCTCATGGCATGGTAAATAATTTTCTAACCAAAAGGTGGCAGCTAGTGTAGAAGATGTAGGTACAATTGGAGCAGAGATGGGTTAAAGTGCCAAGAGAAAATTATTTGGACAATATGGAGGATGAAAGGATCCTCATTGTAGATAATCCACCAAGGCACTCGATTATATGGAATTTCCTTGTTAGTTGTAGGAAGATTATCATTGACCATATCACATGGAAAATTGGAAATGGTTCTCTAGATGATTTTTTTGTTGCTTATAAATCAAGTGGAGGTGGAGTAGTCACTTTTTTAGTGGTGAATCTTTGCCAATTGGAAATTTTGTCTCTTCAAAAAATTGTTATTTAGTGAATAAAACCTACATATAGGGTTAACCATGTCATTGAGATATTAAATAATTTGGGTCCAAATCCTAGGCTAATCACTCATTAGTTTACACATAATTGGTCTCAAATCCTTGACCAATCAAATAACGTAATCTACATTTAGGAAACTATTATTTTAGAATTTTTGTTAGCCTTTCCCTAGTATTTTCTTATTGGACAATCATATTTTGCCCTTAGAATAAAATAATATTTTCCTTGGGGTTGAGCATTGTGTAACATTTTACCGATGCATATCTCCAACTACCCTCGTTTAGCCAACTATTTATATGTTGGGCTTTTTGACACATGTTTTGATTTTAGGAAGAATTAGACTTTATATTATAACATTTAAAATTAGGCCTAAAATAGAGCCAAGGCCATTGCTGTATCTTAGATCAATTGTCTGCCTCAATTCCTTTCACCATAAAAATGATGACATGAAAAGTGATGACAACCAAGTCGAAAATGAAAAAAGGACACATTACTAATTGAATCTTAATGAATAAAAATGATAACATGAAAAGTGATGATGACCACCTGTGACTCTATAAATTCACCAGAAAGTTAAATAATCTCTCTATAGCAACTGACACATTAGCCAACTATATTAATATTTTGTGCTATATGAAACAATTAATTTTCCTTTTATATTACAAAAATATTTATGAGGAAAAAAAAAAATTGCCTACATTTATTTGCATACAAAAAATATTATTTTGCCACAATTACTATTAATTTTTGATACGGAAAGAATTTTCTTTCCAATAGAAAATAATTTGCTCCCTTTCCTCAAACAAAAAAATCTCCCTCGATTAGAAATTGTTCCTACACATTTAATGTTGGATTTGCTATCATTTTATATATTTTCTTGGGAGAGGTTCCTTAAAGTTATCCCTGAGGTGGAGTACTAGGTGAAAGCAGAAGTCTAATTAATGATGGTGTGCACTCGAATATGAGCTCATTCTAGAGACTTCAAAGCTTTTTTTAAAGGATTCGTAGCTTACAGGTCACACATTGAAGTGCTCAATTTTTTTGGAAAGTGTTGAGTAGTGTGTAGAAAGGTATGGAGGCAAAATTTTCTTTGAAGATGACAAGGAAAATCCCATCCTTGAAGGCTCAGTTATAGTAAAACAAAAGCATTTTTTTTTCAAATAAGATGATGAGGTATTCTAGGAAGTGGTGAGGCTAGTATTTATGGAAGGGTTGGGGGCTGCAATCAAACCTAGATATCTCATCATTTTTCTAGGCCTTGGCACTAATGATGGAGGACTCAAAACTAGAATTATTGACTATGGCAAGGAAATGTATGGAGCCAAAAAGGGTCATTGGTGTTGAGGATGTTGTGAACCAATCTATTTTGGGGGTTAGGCTGCATATGGGTACCCTTTCATGGAGGCTCATCAATGGTGGTTTGGATGGGTTGCAACCTTTTCTAGTTTGGTCATCGATAGAGCTTGGGAAGGTGCATTTATTGGTGGCACAAATAGGTTGGTGCAAGTTAATTTTGTACCTATGTGCACATGAACAACCTGAGGCTCCAAAAGCTTCTAAAGTAGTCTCCTTAGGAAATAGAAGGTGAGACCCGTAAAATATTCAACACCAATGAGTGAAAAGGGTCATCCATTAACTCAAAGATAGATTCCAGTAAAGTGGTGGAGGGTGAAAGATAATGCGAGTCATACTGGTGGTGTTGTACTAGGATGGATGTTCCCATTTTAATGATTGTGATGGTGCTTCTAGGAGTGTGGTTGAAGTGGCAACTCTAGGGTTGGGGTTGGAGGTGGTGATGGGTCTGCTGGTATTCTCAATTTCACCAAGAAGGAGGCCTTTGGCTCGTTCAAATGATTCCGTAGTGTAGTCTTGTAATTTTTTTGAGATGGTGGGGTGTTGGGTTCTTTTTTCTATTATATCAGTATTTTGAACTATTTGGTTGGGTAGTGTTTCTAAGTGATGATAACTTTTTCACTTCAATGCCAATAGTTGGCCTTATCATATATGTAAGATTTTTTTCTTAAATTAATATAAACTATTGCGTTATTGATCCAAAAAAATATAGAAAAATATTCTCATCAATATTTGGTGTGGTAGGTATCTTCCTTTAAAAGGATTAATAAGATTAATTTATTTGTGTTGAATTATGGTGTTCATACACGAGTGTGGTATGGTCCTAAAACATGCATTTTGAAAAAGTGTTTTTAAAGATCCAAACCAAAAAAAAATCTATCATATGAGTATTCAAATAAATTACATATTCAAAAAGTAGACTCAAAGCACTACAATTTCTAAATTACTAAAGTTTTATGATATTCAATCTATAAGTGCCTCAAATTTTGACATCGATTAATAAGAGATTCAAAAAATAGGGAAAACACTTCCACCTTTTGCCCAAAAGTGAGACCCAACTTCATACACTTACCCTTAGGTTATGAATTGACACTTTATCTTGTGTTAAATTGGGCCTACATTAGGTGGTGAATCTTGGTTTTCACCCTTCATTTGTGCTTAGGGAAGTTTATCCATTTTTTCGCTATACAATTTTATTACACTTGATTACAAGAAGTTGATCATTGACTTCTGATCAATAGTTAGATGTTGGCCTCAGTTGACTATAGGTAGTCGATTATTATTTATTATGGACAATGTTGGTGACAATGGGTAGACATTTTTCATTCTTGGGTCATACCTTAAATTACTTCTAGAATCAATAAGAATATGTGCTTTCTTGCATGTAGGTGCCATGATCTCTTTACCTGTTTTAATGCAGTCAACATGATCTACAAGGGATGTCCTTTCTTCAAGGTCATTTTCTATGATTTCTCTCAAATGCCTCTTTTGGTTTGAAACTTTTCTTGCATTTTGGTAGAGTCTGTGTTGGATTCATGCAATCTAGGCATGCTTTGAGGCTACTAGTTTGTGTAGTAGGGCAAGTAGAACCTTTCTTTCTTGAAGTTGGAGTCTTTTGAGGCCTCAGTCTTTCCTCTAGGTATAATGTCTTTTATGTTTTCTTTCGTCACTTCTATTCATATATTATTGGGTTAGTGGTGTGGCTTGTGCTTCTAGTTCTCTTTAGTGTTATTCAAGGTACATTTTGTGCATTTCATTGGTGTTAGAATTCTACTTGTTTCTTGCATAGGCTTATGGTGGTAATTTTGGTGTCATCTTCTCTTCTTCTAGGTGTTATTACTAGTGTTTGGAACTATGGGTCAAACCTTTGAGTTCAACCTTTTCATCTTAAGTATATTCGTCTCTCAAAGGGTACAATGATTGGTACAAGTGCTACTTTTATAATGCTTCATTCTTCTTCATTTTCATGTATTTCTTCTCTTTAAATTTGTTTTCTATATTATACTCATAAAAGATAAATTCGAGGTTAGAGTTCTAGAAGAAATAGATTGTTTAAGTGACAAAAACAAATCTTGAAGGTGAAGGACAATGTCACAAGATTTGTCATAAGATAACGACCTTGATAAGAAGTCGAATTTAAACAATGGAAGATGTAAAACTTGTGTAAATTTAGGTTTAAATACATAATATGAATTAAATACTTAATTAAAATTGTCAATAGTCAAAACAATTACGATGTATATTTAAATAAATATTTTGAATCAAATACAAGAATTCGTAAATTCCATCTCTATATTGTGTATTGAAAGTGATAATATGTGATGATGTACATGCACTCTTGACTTTCTCATGAATTTGTAGCTGCATAATTTGAAACTGGTACAACTTTAATGAACGCCGAGTTTAGAATGCAATAGAGAGCGGCATTTACAGGTGTTATTACATCTAATAAATCAGCTATTTCTTGTTTACATATTAAATTGTACTGACTAAAGTTTAGAATGCAATAGTACATCTCCTTTTGTCATTCTATCTGCCATCGCATATCCGCCAAGAAAAGCATGGATACTGTGTTTCTTTTGATTTTGTTAGTCCCTGCCGCCCATAGGCGGGGACTTATGTTTTCATTGCACTTCTTTATTAGTCGTTGCCTTGGGAGTTGGGCAAAGCGTTAAAGCAATGCCATAAAAATCCGCCTCCTTACTCTATTTCTATTTTCCATTATTCCTTTCCTGAATTTCGCTGCTATTCTATTGGCTCGGGACTTTTTTCCCGGTTGTCTTTTGATTTTTGTTTGCATAAAAATACATTTTATTGTATTCCACATGTTTCTGGCAACATCTAACACACGTCTCTTGCATGCTCCCCTGACATGACTGCATAGGCCTGCATCTACTTACTTCCGTGGCTCATGCTTGTTCCCTCGAAACAGGTGTTGCTGCTTGAGTTCATTTTAACATCAAAACTCTGCTTTATGACTAGAAAGAATTCCTTCAGTTTCATCTGCCAGACAGAATTCGTTCAGTTTCATCTACTCAATATCAGGTATGCATCGACTACTTCAAACAATTTCTGCTTGTGTTGCTCATGGCATTTTGTGGCTACTTTTTCCAACGAGGTTTTTTTCCCCAAATCAATCTCTGTTATTATTTGTGGCTTGTTATTCATGTTTCCTGTATCGCATTTTGTCCTCGAAGAGTCTTATGGAATTTAAGGATAGTTGAGTGGTGAAGCCCCACATCACCAGCTCAGACCATGGAGTGCCAAATTAGAGATTTTGTAAGGAAATATAAACAATCCTTTGCTGGAAGATGGTGCGGAATGCCTCTTTTCTTCTTCAGTTCTTCCGTAAAAACATCACCCTATTTCAACCTACAGATATCTTAGTATTGCAGATGCAAAACATTTCAGTATGTACGACTCCCCGAGAGACCCCCTAAAGTAAGAAAATCAATTATAATTTTGAATGGCATACAGTGAAAATTAAATAAAAGCTTCTCAGGTCTTTCCATTGTAAAAGCTCAGTTGAGAACAATGAGCAATACTAATTAGTTTAATGTTAACCTTGCCTAGAGGTACCTCAAAAACTAATCAATCTGATTTTTTTTTAATGCTTTTAAAGTTAAAATAATATGGTTCACGTTGAGCTTGTCTCATGGATCTTCTCTGTACAGTAATAAGCATGGAAGAGTACTGGAGAATACCAAAAGAGGTTTTAGGGCCATCCTACCCTTAGGAATCGGGAAGCACAAGTGGGCAGTAAGCCAATGCATTAAGAAAGAAATAATCAAAAAGAAAATGTCTAAAGAGACTAAAGGGGAGGCTAGCACGAAAGTTCTTCTACAAGTCTTAGATGGAGGATATGTTACAGAAATGAGAATTGAAAACCATAATAGCAAGATGGTATTGTGATTCCTATTACCACGGAGTCCCTGTATTTTATGGTGAAGTATATACAGAATGAACATTTCATTGTGGTGCTTCTCTTTACTGTAATCAGATTGCATTCTGAAATATATTAGTCTTAGGATTGGAGAATTTGTCATATCTGAAAGAGGCAATTTTTTAGAGAATTCGAACCCTATGGAGAGTTGTCCCAACATGTCACATTCATTTTAGTTCTTATCATCCTCAATTGATTAATAACATCTTTCTGTTGATAGAAATTATGCTTTCAAGTTGATCTCCTTTTCATTGCAAGATGTGATGAATGGGACTGATAGTTTGGCCTCCACATATGACATCCAATGTTAAGAGTGACTTTTGGATCTTATTTTGTTTGTTTGAACTGAGGGAGACTATCTTTTCCTATCCTCTCCCGTGGGACGGTAGCAAAAATATTTTACCAAGTGGCAGTCAATAAACCATATAATATATTTGTTATATTTTGGCACTGTCAGTGGAGACAAACTTAAGTGTCAAATCTGAAGTGCTGGACTTTGGAAGAGATTCAAACATCTCATTATGGATTAGAAAGTTGTGTACTTCTGGCAAAATAATAGATATAAAGTTTTTATGTTGTGTTATCACTGTAAAATTTCAGTTTTCTTTGTCACTGAAAATGATGCATTGAATTGAGATATGCTTAGCCTTCTCAACAGTTGTGGCTTCTCTAGTGAAACTTGCCTTTCACCAATATTAAAGTGGGAATGAGTTAGGTTAACATAGAAGTAGTTTCTGTAGCGAGAATCCAGTTCAAGTCACTCTATTTTAGTTGAACCAACTACCTGCACAGAGAATCCAGTTCAAGACACTCTATTTTTGTATTTCGTATCCTGACCTATATTTGTTTTACGTATACTATATAAACATGCTTTGAACTAAATTTCTCCAATGGTAACAATGATTACCTATTCTACGTAACTGCACTGTGACTCAGGTAATATCTAAATTCACTCTACTTTGAAGCTTCTGTAAATGCAAAATATTTCTTATGAAAGTATTTCTGATATTTGTCTTAATGCAAAGTATTTCTTATAATTTGCCTCCATGCATTTGGCTGTACACTGATTGCTTGCATCTGATAAAGTAGGGAAAGCTGTAATGCAGATTGTGAATATATCTTGTATATTTAAAATTTAATTATAAGATGACATTGGACTCCTTGTTTCGTCATCTTAACCATTCATGCCCTGAGCTGGTTTGAACTGACAATACCCTGTCTTCAATGTCTTGTTTTATGATAAAACTTAATTGTTGAGCATTTCTGTGCAGTAGATTTGATTATGGTAGAAATTGGTTTCTTGTAAATGTCAGGTCAGAGTAGCTAATGAGTTGGAAACCTTTCTCAGCCCTTTGTTTTGGTTTCTTGTAAATGTCAGGTCACAGTAGCTGATGAGTTGGAACCTTTCTCAGCCCTTCGTTTTTGTTTGCTGATTATTTATCTTTCCTATGAAGCTGCTGTGGCCTTCTACAGCTATTATGGTCATATTTTCCTGGCCTTCACCACCCTCGATAGTCTTCAGCTAGTATATGAACCATTCTTTCAGTCAAATCGGTTCCACAAAGAAAATTATTTTTTTTTCCCTCTCTCTATACCCTGCAATTGCCTGAATTCTGCACCCAAAATAGGACAACATTATGTCATATGTGAATATTAACATTAACAACATTGTTTCTGTACCAGCACCATGAAATTGCTGTACTAAGTTTTGAGAATGTTGATTGATATTATTTGACAATAATGCTAGAATAACAATTGCATTTATGACACTATTGAGTGATGGTGACATGGAATCCATGCTTTTTTAGGTAATCCTAGTGTTGGGCATGCTATTAACAATATCATATCTAACTTGAAATTATCTGAGGCTGAAAGTATTTCTGATAATTTGACTTAATGCAAAGTATTTCTTATAATTTGCCTCCATGCATTTTTCTGTACACTGGTTGCTTGTATCTGATCAAGTATTACCCAGCAATGCAAAGTATTTCTTATTAAAGTATTTCATATAATTTGCCTCCACATTGAAGTGCTTATTGTTTTCTATGTCTACCGAGTTCCATCATTCTCTCCTCTTCAACTTGAGAAAGAACTAGAGTTGTGTGCTGACCGAGAACATCTGCTGAAACTTTCCCACCAAGCCTGCTGCAAGCAGGGACTAATGCTGCACGCAGCACTTGTTTCATAATGCTTTCTATGAATTGTTGTAGTAGCTTCACCGCTTGGCTATCTGTACATCACAAACCAATCGTAAGGTGGATTTTTGCAAGGAATAAAACTTTAGTCTCTAATATTTATAAGAGAGCTGTTCATTAAAGAAATCATGGAAATGAGCTCCACATTATCATGAAACAAGTCTGAAGAAAGCTTATGATAATGATAGTAGAAGCACAAGATATCAATATAAAAATTTACATAATTTGTAGCTAATTTTGGAACTATATGTCCTTTTGGGTGTGTGATGACCAATGGGTTTTTAAAGGCCTGGATAAGATCTTTGCTGAATTCCTTCACATAATCCTTGGCACCTGTGATATGAACTGAAGGGCACTTGATCGGTTGATTATATAAATATGACATTTGTGGATCCCTGAACTTTATTCCAGAAATGGATATTATAAAAACCTTATACGAGGATCATTTTGTAGCATTATACCCTGCGAATATTATAGGTACAGTTTGGATTAGAAAGCATTGTGTTAAACTATTACAATTCAAAATATGTATATTAATTGAAAAGACAGAATGAACATTTGCTTACCTGCGACTGGTAACAAACAAGAGCTGCACATAGCATCGCACCCTACAAGTTACATCCAATGACAAAATTAAAGATACAGTTTAATGTAAACGATGTTTCATCATATTTTTAAAATCTAAAATCAAAACAATAAAACTGTGAGACTCTAAATAAGTTTTAAGACAATCAAAATGAATATAACAGAAAAAGAAGAAGGGAATTCTGTATTTAAAAACTATTCCTATTATTTATTCATATAGCACCTGAGAAAATCCAAGCAAGCCATCAAAAGGCCCATTCTGTTCCATGTAATCAACAATCAAAGGAAACGCCTTGTCCAGGTTCTTAAATTTTGTGAAGTCCTGCATTCAACGCCAAAACATGTAAACTATGAGTTTGATATAAGCGATTAAACAAGACAATGTATGCATGTTGATTGATATACATACTTTGTTGTACTGGAACCACTCATGATAGGGAGGAGGTAATATCCCCTCAATTTCAGACTTCCCTGCTGAAGGAAGCGGTCCATCCAAGAAGCACTGCACCCACCATTTATAACAATGGAATTTATGTATAATTTCTAATGAAGATATATATGCTTTGTCAAAAGAGATAAGATATATAACTAACCATATCAAGTTTATCAGTGATGGAAGAGTCCCATCTACTTAATTGCTTGTGTAAAATGGTTCCACTTGTTCTGAATCCATGAATACACAATACTCGCAGTTTCTCATTTGTTGTGGCAGCCATGGCAAAGAGTTGTAAGATCTTTCTTGCACATATTTCAGATCTTATAACATTCTATTGTTTAAATAGATTGTCTATGGAATTTCTATACACGAAAACGCAGGCGACCTTCAGTGAAAGTAAATGTGTACAATGAGAACCACGTGAGCTGCAATTATATGGAAACTACGAAAGGATAGTAAAGCATCGTACATTGCTGTAGGTGTCCGAATGTGAAATTCATTAGCTTGGGGATCCCACTTTTTTTTGGGTGATGTTATCTTTATTGCTGAATGGAATGTTGGGTTGCTATCCACTTTACTTTTTTGGTTCAAAACTTTTAAAAAAAAAAATAATATGATGTTACATGAATATAATATATTTTAAGTATGTAATTTTTTTGTTTTTAAATGTGAAATTTAATAAATACATTTATGCATAAATAAGTAGTCATCATTATCATTAAAGCACACAAGTGTAGAGTAGTACTAGCAAAAGTATCTAACATTAAATCAACAATTATTATTACAATTTTAAAAATGAGTCGAATTACTAAGATATGATAAACCTTGCATTATTTTATATATATTAATATTCTTATTCATTTTTCAATTATTTAATATATAAAATAACTATGAGAAAAAAAATCTACTATTAATATTTAATTTGAGAGAAAATCTATCAAATATTTCTATAAAAGTATGTCTACATTATACTACAATTTTAAATGAATGACAATGAATTGTTCACAACATTTAACACAAGTTTGATGAAGGTTAATTTATGGGAAGGGTTAGGACTCAATTATATATGGTCTAAAAAATAACTTTGAAACAAAAATTATAACTTTGAATCATAATCTTGAATTGTAAACATAGTTTTTATCAATACAAATATATGACAAGGGTAATGATCCAATCACAAATAGTCAAGAAAATAACATAAAATAAGAGTCTTTTTGATTGAAATTAGTATGATTTTAAGTATAACAAAAATAACTTTGCACACCCACAAACATAAACAATACAATAGATTTACAAATATATGACAAGGGTAATGATCCAATCACAAATAGTCAAGAAAATAACATAAAAGAAGAGTCTTTTTTATATAAACAATACAATAGATTTACAAATATATGACAAGGGTAATGATCCAATCACAAATAGTCAAGAAAATAACATAAAAGAAGAGTCTTTTTTATTGAAATTAGTATGATTTTAAGTATAACAAAAATAACTTTGCACACCCACAAACATAAACAATACAATAGATTTTGATGATTATTATTATTGTAAGACTTTTATTATTGTAAGACTTTATTGCTTTAACAAAAAATCAGCTTTTAACAAATCAATTACTTAGAACGATACTATATGATTATTAGTTCAGAATAACGTTAATAGACTTGTATTTTTTTATCATTATTTAGATGTTTTAAATTTGTAATTGGAAAGTGATAGATCTAAATTAAATGACTACTAGAATGTAAATGATTGCTAATATGTTCCCCGCACAAAATTAAAACATAATTGAGTATATACTCTTCTCTTAGTATTTCTCCATATTTTTTACATGAAAAATTACAAACAAATTAAAATCTAAATGACTATTACGACTCTTCCCGTGGCTATACAGCCACGAAAATGCACTTCCTACTTCCTTTACAATGCTTTTTCTAACTTTTTAAAAAATTAACTAAGTCCTCTCCTTCGTATGGAAGTGCATTTTCGTGGCTGTATAGACGTTGCCACTTAAGACTCTTCCCTACCTAGTTACTATGATATTTTTCTCTTTTAGATGAAAAGGATAAGTAGCTCTTTGTATTCATACAAGTTTTGGGCTCTTTGTAATCACAATGTTCTAAATTTGGGATTCATAATGATAATTTTCATTAGTGTTGATAGATACTCTTTCTAGATACATTCTTTCTTCTTCTACATCCTTTTTGTATCAAGCAATGACCAAAGTTTTTATTTTCTAGTTTTTTTTCTGGGACCTATTTTTGAACTACTTACTATTAATATAAATATAATGTTTCGCCAAAAAAAATTGAAACCCCAAACCTCCACATAAAGTGTCTCATACTCTAGTTATATACATAAATGTTACTTCATTAAAATCACACCTTATACATAGTTAAAGTGTAAAACTAATAGCTCTATAATCAAACCTTAAATAAACTCTAACACTAATTAAGATCTAAACCTACATCCCAAATTAAATTTAAAATAATCTTAAAACTAACCTAACTTAAATCATAATCTAAAACATAATTTAACACCATAATTTGTTCAATCAAATTATAATATACTAAGTTGAAAGAAAATGTAAAATGTGAAACCAAATTAAACCTTGACCACAACACTAAATAGAATTATAATCATAATAACTAGCAGTTGCATGCTTGCAATGATAAGCCTACTTGATAATAAAATTATTATTATTAAATACAATCTTATGTGAACAAATTAGATTATTAATAATTTTTAATTTAAATAACATAATATTTACTAAAATATTTTAAATAGATTAATAAATATGATTTATTTAAATTCAATTTATCAAATATGAAAAAAATCATTTAAAAAAGTCCCATCAAAAAATCTATTATGAAAAATTAGTAAGAGATACAAAAAAATAATATGAAAAAATAACGTCTCTAACAAATATTCTATTGACTAAATAAATTATAGAAACTTAAAAATAATATTTAAAGAAAAAACTAAACTAATATAAAAAACAATTTAAAAACTGGAAATTAAATCAATTTTAAAAATCAATAGCTAAATAAATAGACATTAGAACATGAGCTAATGTGGAGATATAAGTAATTATTTTTTAAATAAACAAAAACCAATAATTAAAATTGGAGATTTAAAATATAATCTTATGTGAACAAATTAGATCATTAATAATTTTTAATTTAAATAACATAATATTTAAAATTAGGCCTCTGGTCAGCAAATATCTAAGTTGGGATTTAGGTAGAGGTGATGAGGCATTATTCTAGGATGATTCATCAGATGGTCAACCCCCGATTATTAATTCTGGAATATCCAAAAAAAACATCATTATCATTACTAATATTTGGGGACTCAAGGTTTCAAATGCCAAAACAGTTATCAGGATTAATGAGACCAAAATTGGGTATGAAAATCTTTGGATAATATAAATATTCCACATATAGATAAAACTATCCTTGAAAAATCCTTAAGGGTAGATCTATGATTCACAAAAATTGAACAAATAAACTCATCTGGGAGAATCTAATGATGGAATATACAAACTTAAGCTAGGATATGATCTTATAATTAACTCACAAAGATGGGATAATATTGCTATATTTTTGGATCTATGTTGGGATTCAGCATGCCTACCTAAGGCTGGTGTCTTTCTTTGGGCAACAATTTATAATCAGATTCTTACAATTGATAGATTCTCTAAAATGGAGTTTGACGGACCATCCAAATGCAGTCTATGTAAAAATGAATTTGAAAATATGGAGCATAGTTTGCTTAAGTGCCCCTTTGTGCAAGATTGTTGGTATTGGGTTAAGAATAAATTGAATTGAACATCCCCTATACCTCAAGATATTGAGGGATTTCTTAGGGGTTGGCCAATTAAGAATAGGGTTAGCATATATGTGAAATTTTGGAATATCACACCTGCATATATGGAAGGAAAAAATAGACAAATATTTCAAAATTTAGAACTTAGTAAGATAACCTTTTTCAATAAAGTCGAGATAGCCATCACAAAAGTTATGAATTGGCATCTTAGGAATACACCTAAGGCAGAAGGCACATTCTCAGTATGGGATAAGAATATGAGGAAAAACTAGCTACATTTGATTAATCTTCCCTTAGTTTATCCTAAAAAGGATAATATAGCCAGGAAAAAATGTAAATGGGTTGCACCTCCGATAGGATTGAAGAAATTAAACTTTGATAGAGCTTCTAGAGGGAACCTTAGGAAAGTAAGATTGGGTTGTATAGATAGATCATAAAATGAAGATTGGATAATCAAACGAGCTAAACCATAAGGTTATGTAACTAATAATATAGCTGAATTGGAAGCATTAAAAGAAGGATTAAAATTAAATATAAAAAAGAATATTAAGAAGGCAATTATTGAGGGTGATTCACAAATAATCCTAAATGCAATTAGAAAGAGACAAACACTGAACTGGTTATTAAATGCTAAACTAGAAAGTGTACTTAATCTTATAGATCAATTTGAGGAGATTAGAATTCAACATATTTATCATGAAGAGATAGAAACCGATAAATTGGGAAATAAAGGAGTGAAGACCTTATATTTAGCAGGACATAATTAAGTAAAGTAGAATACAAAGATTAGAGAAAATGATAGTTTAGTAGAAGTATGATACACCATAATAAGAAGTAATTATTAGATGAACATTCACAACAAGTAAATCTACTTACATTTACAAGGCATCTGAGATGCAATCATGAAATATTAAGTATAGTCTCTTTTAGTAAATTTTAATAATTCTACACACATATGAGTAGGCATCAATCAATGCTTAACAATCCAAGAGTCGCCATCTATTATTTAAGGCTCTGAGTACTAAATGTTATTATGGCTCTTCTTTCTTAATAAACTCTATAGTTTTGTTAGAAATGCTTTAGAATAACTGAGAGGGCGGGGGGGTGGTGAATCAGTTATTCAAGGTCCAAATGTTCAATTCAAACTTTTTACCAAGTGTAGTGAGCCCATTCAACCATTCACTCATCCAAGCTTTAACATTCCTATTCAACAAGTTACTATAAATCAAAATGCAATCATAACACATAAAATAGTGATTTATGTGGAAACCCAATTTGGGAAAAACCACCAGTAACATGCTACTCAATTCTTGCTCTTCTAAAGTGATGCCTTGTTAAAGGCTACGACACATTGTTAAATGTGACCTGGTTAAAGGATTTAACTACCATGTTAGAAGTGGGCCTTCTTAGATGACTTAAGAACATTCACTTGGAATGCTACCCTGTTAAAGGATTTACAAATGGATGTTAGGCCAACCTAAGTCCATAGGATTTTCCTTCTATCCTACCTGATACAATTGCTAGAGAGTAAAAATTAGGGATTTTGACCTAATTACATAATACAACTCAACTTGCAGATCTCAGATCACTTCTCAACTCTTCTTCATCTGCCTAGCATTAATTCTCTGCAACTTTTGATAGCTTGCCCTCCTTTCAAGCTTAATCTCCTTGAGTCTTCATGCTCAGTGTACCAGTGCAATCATCTCTTCTTGACCACTTGTAGAAGCAAAGTTTATGTGCTCTGTTCTTCCTTCTCCTAGATGTCCTCTCCTTGACACCCTTCTAACCACTTTGTAGTTTGGCACTCCAATAGCTCTTACTTCTTGGTCTGTGACTTCTTAAATAAAAGTCTTAGAGTTCCTTTTCCCGCTCAATTCTTCCATCCTTTAATTTCAATTCGCATGGATTAGGTAGGATTCATTGTATCTAACCCATATTATGTTTCTTGTAGAATTTTGTGCCACCAGCTCATCATCCTTATCCTCCAACTGGTTCAAAAAATTTAAGGTAACAACTTTGTCAACTCAAATTTGGCGAATCTTTGACTTTTCCAATAATGCAGTAGCTTAGCACTATTGAAATCATAATGCTCGACACATACTGTGTTACTCAGCATCAACTATATTTTTACTGATGCTCAGCACCTGAAGTTCACTCGGCACCAACTAAGATTTTCTGATGCTCGACACCTAATACTTTGCTTGGCACTTGAACTTCACTCAGCACCTAAAGATCACTCAACATACACTAGATTTTCCTTTTGCTCAGCTCCAACTAAGAATTTTCTTGACTTCAACTAGTTTGCTTGACACCCACTAATGAACTTAGTTTAAGCTTTGTAGTCAACTTTGTTACAACTTATTCCTCCAATGTTTCTAAGTTTGACCAATCTCTGTATCTTTGAGTATGTTATCAATACATCATTTAACCATTGTCTTAACTGACCCTTTCACTTCATTACAACATCATAATTCAACCTTTCCCTTAGGTGCTTTTGTTACATCTTGTTGATCAAATCCTCTTCATTAATCAACTAAGTGATAGTACTTGGATCTTATAAGAAAATGTTGTTCCTACAAATTGCAGGTTTGACATCAATGGCAAAACAATGATTGAAAACATTCTATTAACAACAATCTCCCTCTTTGATAGTAAATTTTCTTTATCTTCATCAATGATCTTTTCAATTAGATTTCCAGCAATCTCTCTCTTTGATCAATCTTTATCAATGATCTTTTCAATCAGAATTCCAACAATCTCCCTCTTTGGCATTGATGGCAAACCAAAATGATCAACCATCAAACTAAACTATTCAACCAAATGCTAACTAGATTAGAACAGTAAGTCAAATGCCAAAAGGTAATTGTGTAACCATAAGTTTTCACATCTCCCTCTTTTGATCTACTATCCTGATTGCTTCATTTCTATTTCTCCCTCCTAGCTACTATATCCTTTTCTTTTCTTCTTTGCCTTTATATGCATTGCTTATTTTCTACTATTCTTTCTCTATTCTAATTAGCTTCTTTATCTTTTCTTTCAACTGTTGATCATTTCTGTCTACTTCTCCCTTTATCTTCATTTGATTAGTTTCTATATTTTCTCCCTCTTCCTTCATTTTTGATCTACTCAACAGTTGTTGATTAGTTTCTTGACATTTCTCCCTCTTTGACAACAATGCCAAAGATGTATTAGCATTTGAACATGCAAGTGTAGCACTTGTCGGTTCTTTTCAATTTCTCCCTTTTTCACCTTGCTTGTGATTGATTTGTAACTTCTGCACTTTGATTACTTCAGGCATCAATCCTAAAAGTAAACATCCTCTGCATCAATGTGTAATATCTCAACAATCAACTTATTTGATGTAGGGCAGTCTTGCTTTTACCTCAAGTAGCCTTGGTTAGGTGTATCACCCCTCACTTACCTCTAAGATACTCAAAAGCATCTTTAGGTAGTGCTTTTGTGAAGATTTCAACAATTTGTTTATTTGAGCTTACATATTCCATCTTCACTTGCTTATCTTCCACCAATTTTCTTACATAGTGATACTTGATTGCAATATGCTTGGTTTTAGCATGCATTATAGGGTTCTTTGATATGTTGATAGCACTTATATTATCACAATAAAGTATCATAGGCTCATTTATTTCTTCCTTCATACCTTGCAACAACTATTTGATCCATACAATATTGGTGCAATTTATAGCAGCTACAACATATTTAGCTTTTGCAGTGGACTGTGAGGTACAACTTTTCTTTTTGCTAGTCCATGTAATCAATCTTTTTCCCAAGAAAAGTTCTCCTCCACTGGTGCTTTTTCTATCATCAATGTTAACTCCCCAATCTACATCAATGTAGGCTCTTAGTTCAAACTTTTCACTCCTCTTGTAGTACAAACCAAAGTCATTAGTTCCTTTTAGATACCTTAGTATTCTCTTTACTGCCATCAAGTGATTTTCTATTAGATTTGTAGAAAATCTTGCCACTCTTCCAACAACTAATGCAATGTTTGGTCTACTATGTACAACATATTGCAACTTTCCAATCATTGATCTATATGTTGTCTAATTCACTTTATCTCACTCATCATTCTTTGATAACTTATGTCATGTTTCCATTGGTGTGCTAACTGGTTTTTAGTCTTCTAACCCAAAATTTTTGAGTATCTCCTTGATGTATTTGGATTGGGTCACAAATATGCCATGCTTCAATTGATGTACTTGCAAACCAATAAAGAATTTGTTTTCTCCAAACATTGACATCTCAAACTCATGCTTCATTTGATCAACAAAATCTTTGCATAAAACATCTTTTCCTTCAAATATTATATCATCAACAAAGATTTCTGATATCAAAATGTCTTTACTTTTTTTTTCCTTGATATGCAAGTTGTCATCGTCATCTATTCTCTCAAATCCTACCTTCACAAGATATTTGTGCATTCTCTCATAGTATGCTCTAGGTGCTTGCTTCAAGCCATAAAGTGCCTTATGCAGTTTACAAACCATATCCTTGTTCTTGTCATCAACAAATCCCTCTAGTTGTTCTATGTAGACTTCCTCTTCAAGTATACCATTTAGAAAAGAAGACTTGACATCCATTTGGTAGACTTTGAAACCTTTGTATGCAGCATGTGCAAGCAATGTTCTTACTCCTTCCATTCCTGCAATAGAGGAATATGTTTCCCCATAATCCAATCCTTCTTCTTGTGCCTTTACAAATTAGTTTGGCTTTGTTTCTAGTTATCTCACCATTCTCATCAAGTTTGTTCCTAAACACCCATTTGGTACAAATTACATTCTTGTTAGCTAGTCTAGGAACTAGGGTCTAGGTTTTGTTCTTCTCAATCTAATCTATCTCCTCTTCCATAGCTTTATACCAGTCCTCATCTTGTAGTACATCCTTCACTGTTTTGGGCTCAACTTTTTTCAGCAGACAAGATTCATTCCTTAGTCTATTCCTTGTCATTGGTCTGGCATCCTTGTTACCAATGATTTGATCTGTAGGGTGATGTCTTCTTACATACTTGGCTAATCTTGGTTCTGTCCTTCTTTCCATGTTTGATCCTTCAGCTTCAGAGTCATTTTGTTCTTCTTCATCTGGTACTTCATCATTTCTCTCATGTGCACTAATTTCAGAGTCAGAATGTGCATTTTCTAAATTCTACAACTTGGCTTCTGAACCCAAATCGACATTCACTAGTTGTGACTCGGCTAATATTGAATTTTTTTATTGATTCACAACTTGATTTGCAACATTATCTTCAACAATCATTCTTTCATAGAAGTATACAAAAGATCTATAATCTTCTGATTGTTTAGTTCCATCAACCTAAACTTCTGCATGCTCATCAAAATTTACATTTGCACTCTCCACATTCTTATTAGTGTTAGTATTCAAACACTTATATACTTTGCTTCTAGTGGAGTAACCAAGGAATATGCCTTCATCACTTTTTGCATGAAACTTGCCATTTCTAGTGTCTTTAACAATATATCATTTACAACCAAAGACTTTGAAATGTTTTACATTAGTTGAGTGACCATACCATAATTCAAAAGTTGTTGCATTTGTACCTTTCTTAACTTGGACTCTATTCAATATGTAGACTACAGTACTTATAGCTTCTCTCTAGTACTTTAGTGCAACATTTTTCTCCATCATCAAGGTTCTTGCAGTCTATTACTATTCTATTCCTTCTTTCAGCAATACCATTCTAAGGTGGAGTCCTTGGTGCTGATGTTTTCCTTTTGATACCTTTATTATTGCAAAATATCTCAAATTCTTTTGATGTAAACTCACCTCCTTTGTTTGACCTTAGGCATTTCAGATTCTTCCCTGTTTCCTTCTCAACTTTGGCCAAATACTACTTGAACATTTGAAATGCATCAGATTTTTGCTTCAAGAACATAACAGTCATCATCCTAGAATAGTCATCTACAAATAGCAATATGTATCTATCTCCTAGGTAACTTTGCACTTCTATTGGTCCACACAAGTCTGTATTGACTAACTCTAGTACTTCTTTGGAAGTATATGCTTTGCTTTTGAAACTAGACTTAGCCATCTTCCCTAGTTGACAATGTTTGCACATTGTGTTTTCAGGTTTCTTCAATTTGGGGAAACCTTTGAGTTTCTTCTTCTTTTTGATGCTAATCAGATTGCCAAAGTTAAGATGACATAATCTTTTATGCCACAACCACACATCATTAAGTATAACAACAAGATAGGTTGCATCTTCCATATCTAGGTAAAACAAGTTACTCCTAGTTTGTTCACCTTTTCCTATTAGATTTCCATCAGTGCCATAGATCTTGGAGGTTTTGTTTTCAAACTTTACTTTGCAACCTACATTGCCTAACTAAGATACACTCAACAAGTTGTAGTTCAATCCTTCAACATACTATGCATTATCACATGAAATTTTTTCCATGAGTTTAATTGAGCCTTTTCTTTTGATTTGACATGGAGCATCATTACCAAATCTAACACTATTTCCATCATATTGAGTAAAGGTAATGAACTTACTTTTATCTCCTGTCATGTGATGTGAGCATCCACTATCTATGATCCATTTGTCATTCTTATTCACACAGATAACCAATGTTGTTGCTTCATCTTCATTTTTATCTGATTCATCCTTCATGGCCACATAGACTACTTCATCATCATTCTCATCAGAATCTTCTTCAACAATGTAGCATCTTTTGCCTTTTTCCTTGTAATCTCTGCTATCATCTTCTCTCTTGTTCTTGTAATTGTTTCCTTTTTTGTATTTCTTCTTCTGTGTCCACCTTGCAGCAATATGACCTACTTCATTGCAATTAAAACATATGATAGGGAGCTTACCTTTGAATTTTCCTTTGCCTCTATGGAATCTCCTAGCCAGTAGTGTTTCTAACTATTCCACATCTTCCTCATCTGTACTGCTATCACTGGATGCATATTTTTTTTTTCTTCTCTTCTTTCTTGATGTCTCCTCCTCAGTGTCTTTTATTGACATCTTGGCCTTGAAAGCGGATTCAAGGTTCTTAGGTCTGTAGTTGTGAAATTTGGACAATTCAAATGCAATAAGTCTTCCCACTATACCTTCAAAGGTTAGTGTGTTTCCTTGTACACACCTTAGCTCTTAGATAGCTGGAACTCTAATAGCATAGATAGGGAGTAGAGTTCTTAAGTATTTTTAATTGACAGTTCCTTCTTCCAATTGACTACCTAGACTTCTTATTGCACTTACCAATTCTTTCATTCTAGCAGTATATTGAATATCATTTTCACCTTCCTCCATTTTCATGTCATCAAACTTTCCTCTAAGGCTTTCTCTCTTTTCTCTTTGGACATTTTGATATCCTCCATAGATATCTATTAGGGATTTCCAAATCTTGAATGTAGTGTCACAATCTTTGATATCATCATATTTTGCATAGTTGAGTGCAAAGGCAATCTCCAACATTTCTTGATTGTGCTCTTTCCTTTTGCTCAAATCATTTGCAATAAGAGGTCTAGCTGGATTTACATATTTTATTACAATTGAGGTTTGTGCATAGTTACCTATTGATCCAAGGTACAATTTCATCAGACTCAGCCATGCAATAAAGTTGTCTTTGTTGAGCTTGGAAACTTCTCTCTTGGACATCTTGATCTTCCTGCTTCTAGTACCTTGAAAGTAAATTAGTAGATGGCTCTAATACCAGTTGTTAGAAATGATTTAGAATAACTGAGGGGGGGGGGGGGGGGGGGGTTGAATCAGTTATTGAAGGTCTAAATGTCCAATTTAAACCTTTTACCAAGTGTAGTGAGCCCATTCAACCATTCACTCATTTGAGCTTTAACATTCCTATTCATTAAGTTACTATAAATCAACATTCAATCATAACACATAAAAGATCAACACATAACATAGTGATTTGTAACATGGAAACCCAATTTGGGAAAAACCACCAATAACATGCTACTCAATTCTCACTCTTCTAAAGTGATGCCTTGTGAAAAGCCTACCTTGTTAAAAGCTACAACACATTGTTAAATGTGACTTAGTTAAAGGATTTAACCACCTTGTTAGAAGTGGGCCTTGTTAGAGGACTTTAGAACATTCACTTGGAATGCCACTCTGTTAAAGGATTTACAAATGGCTATTAGGCCAACCTAAGTCCATAAGATTTTCCTTCTATACTAACTGATACAATTGCTAGAGAGTAACAATTAGGGATTTTGACCTAATTACAAAATACAACTCAACTTGTAGATCTCAGATCACTTCTTAGCTCTTTTTTATCTGCCTGGCATTTAGTCTCTGCAACTCTTGACAGCTTGTCCTCATTTCAAGCTTAATCTCCTTGAATCTTCATGTTCAGTGTACTAGTGCAATCATCTCTTCTTGACCACTTGTAGAAGCAAAGTTTTTATGCTTTGTTCTTCCTTCTCTTAGATGACTTCTCCTTAACACCCTTCTAACCACTTCATTGTTTGCCACTCCAACAACTCTTGCTTCTTGGTCTTTGACTTCTTAAATAGAAGTCTTAGAGTTCCTTTTCCCATTTGATTCTTCCCTCCTTTAATTTCGATTCACACAGATTAGGTAGGATTCATTGTATCTAACCCATATTATGTTTCTTCTAGAAACATCATAAAGAATCCTCTTGAATTCACCTAAAAATGGTTTACATAGAATTTTGTGCCACCAGCTCATCATCCTTATCCTCCAACTGGTTCAAAAAATTCAAGGTAACAACTTTGTTAGCTCAGATTTGGTGAATCTTTTGCTTTTCCAATAATGCAGTAGCTCAGCACTATTGAAATCCTGATGCTCGGCACATATTGTGTTACTCGGCATCAACTACATTTTTGTTGATGCTCGGCACCTAAAGTTTACTCATCACCAACTAAGATTTTCTAATGGTCGACACCTGATACTTTGCTCAGCACTTGAACTTCACTTGGCACCTAAAGATCACTCGACACACACTAGATTTTCCTTTTGCTCGACTCTAACTAAGAATTTTCTTGGCTTCAACTAGCTTGCTCGGCACCCACTAATGAGCTTAGTTTAAGCTTTGTAGTCAACCTTGTTACAACTTATTCCTCCAATGTTTCTAAGTGTGACCAACCTCTGTATCTTTGAGTATGTCATCAATACATCATTTAACCATTGTTTTAACTAATCCTTGCACTTCATTACAATATCATAACTCAACCTTTCCCTTAAGTGCTTTTGTTACATCTTGTTGATCAAATCCTCTTCATTAATCAAGTAAGTGATAGTACTTGGATCTTATAAGCAAATGTCATTCCTACAAATAGCAGGCTTGACATCAATGACAAAAAAATGATTGAAAACATTCTGTTAACAACAATCTCCCTCTTTGATAGTATATTTTCTTCATTTTCATCAATGATCTTTTCAATTAGATTTCCAACAAGCTCCCTCTTTGATCAATCTTCATCAATGATTTTTTCAATCAGATTTCCAACAAGTTTCTCTATGAGCATGGAGTCTTCAATTGCCCTCTTTCATGCTCTGGAAGTGAGGACAATGGCATTCAGAGAGGCTATCAAGCAAGAGAGGTGGAATAGGATCATTAATTAGGCAGATGATGTTTCTAGGTTTTTTTATTACTTTAGTTGTTGCCTTACCCTAGCTTGGATTGACGCCTCTTATGTTTCCTTTTGATTTCTTCTCTCTAGTCTTTTGGGACTGAGCTAGATCTTTGTTATTAAAGATAATAATCATTATTGAACAAATGTTGGTGGTTTTTAGCTACTGATGTTGATCTATGATCTGTTATTTTACTGAGTTCATTTTCTTAGTAATAATTAATGAATGAGACTGATATAGAATATTAAGTTGATCTGTATTTGTTTGGTATTTAAAATAAACCTTTAGGCCTGTATGCTTGAATTTGTATTCTATCTTGTTACCACTGCTGGATACTTCTTCCCCTTCATCATTATGGATTTAGTTGCACTTCATTATGCTTTAAGCAGAGCAAGGTGTTTATCAATTCCCCTACTACTGATTATTTTATAAACTTAGCTGGGCAATATGTACGAATTCAAGCTGGCTACTGATTTGGACTTCTCCTCTTAAACTCGTAAGTATACGATAATAATAAGATGAATCAATGAACATCTTAAATTATTAAAATTATTAATATAATCTTGATTGATTTGTTCATTAAAACTAGATAAGAACCTTGAATATCTAATTCACTCTAACTAAAAATAGTAAACTGAATAAGATAATGGATGATATTTTAGATAAAGATTCATTTAAAGCATATTATAAAACTCTTCTGATTAACTCTGTTGGTACAATTTAGGATTCTTATTGTATGTAGAGTCTCCCAGTATGTTGATTGGTCTTTTTACTCCTCCCACTTTTTTTTATTACATTGATTTGGTACTAATCCCATATTGGAAGATAGTTGTATTTTGTCATATAGATGGTTGGTCGATCACTTCTTCATGGTAGGATCCTTGATGAATTTAGTTCAAAACGTTGCCTCTCCTTTCATATATGTCCACCTTTCTAAAGGAAGTCTATTTGTTATTAATTATTTCATCAAATTTTGTATAAACCTATACAAAGATTCATATAAATTGGGGTATGCCCCTTTTAAATTGTATAATATTGGACTTCAGTCCCGAGTGAGACTTGAGGTTTTCTTGCTCCATTCTTTTCTACCAGTGCCTGTTTGAACGGATAATTTTATAAATTCAATTTTATTTTATTCAATATAATACAAGGCTTTGTTCGTTTACTAATAAAAAAAAAATATTTACTAAAATATTTTAAATAGATTAAAAAATATTATTTATTTAAATTCAATTTATCAAATATGAAAAAAAAATCATTAAAAAAAAACCCCATCAAAAAATCTATTATGAAAAATTAATAAGAGAAATATAAAAAATTAATATGAAAAATAGGAGTGTCTAATAAATAGAAATCACAACATGAGCTAATGTGAGATCACAAGTAATTATTTTTTGTAAATAAATATAAAAATAAAAACAATAGTTAAAAGTAGAGATAACAACTAATAAATCTCAAAACAAGAGTTAAAAGTGGAGTGAGATAAAAATTGGCTAGTAAATAAAAAATAGGAAGGATTTACAATTTTTTGGCCAAACTAACAACTTTCTGACCAACTGACAACTTTTTCGGCAAACTGACAACTTTTCGTCAAAATTTATTCTCACAAATAACCTATCGACTAAATAATTTAACCCTAATATATTCAAACCATAAAACTAATTGAAAATTAACCAAAGCTTAACCATAATTGTAAACCAACATATAATATAATACTAACATTAAAAAATAAAAATAAATCTAATTAAGCACTCAATCATAATCTAAAATTTTATCTCTAAATTCAATCTTGACAACCAAATAAACTCTAATCACAAATCTTATAAAAGTGAACCCTAACCTTACATAAGAGATGAAACCTTAATACTAACATTGAAAAAAATTGAACCCTAACATTAAACTTAAGTAAATCCCAACCTTCCACTCAATTAAACATTAAATCAAACTTCTAAATTCTTTAACTAAAGTAAATTCAACCCAACTACTAAACCAACTTAAACCCTAACTATTAAACAAATTAAACTATAAAGTTTAAAAAATAAATTGAACCATATCTTATATTAATTTTATAGTTAACCTCACAAAGTTCTTGATCTTATAAACATTGTTAAAACCTTTCATTTATTTTAAAAATCAACCAAAACATCAC
The DNA here is from genome assembly GCA_028749045.1 of Cupressus sempervirens. Taxonomy (NCBI): domain Eukaryota; kingdom Viridiplantae; phylum Streptophyta; class Pinopsida; order Cupressales; family Cupressaceae; genus Cupressus; species Cupressus sempervirens. The sequence continues at coordinate 656,680,263 of CM053785.1, read as the reverse complement.
TTTTAACTCACCATGGAAAGAAACAACATATTTGATAATCAAAATTATATAACTGATTTTTTATTTTATTTTTTAATAAAATAAAATTCACTTCAGTCATGTTTACACAGTACATTTATCAGTTTAATCTCTTATACATCTAGATTTATATAAACACAGAAGAAACCAAACTAGATGATAAATGACATCTTTCACCTCTTCCTCTAATGACCTCAACCAAATATGCAGAACATCTCCAATTAATGAGAGTTTAGATCAAACCCAAGAGAGGAAAATATATAATCTAGGAAGCAAGCTTAAATCTAAGGGACAGAAATGAGGGACAACATGATGCTCAGTTTTTATCATATTTTCAGCCCGTTATAACAAAATAGAAGAACATGGTTGGAGATGTAAAATCACTTATAAGCCATTTTCATTACATGAGAACAGAGAGAAGCTACTCATGTGATTGCATTTCATTACAAAATTTATATTGTGCCATGAAAAGAAAGTCACTTACCACTGGTAATTAATGGCCGACTGATAATTATTTTAGGAGTTAAAGTGCATGCAAATTATCTCTAAAAAGAATCATTTTTCAAAAGAAGAAAAAGAACACCACTTGCCTATGTAGAAGGCACTTTCCAAAAGTTGATTAGTGTTTACAGTGTTGCAGGTTTGAAAAACTCTTGAATGCTAGCCCCTACCATTGGTTTTGTATGCAATTCATAGTCATTTGGTTCAATCATGCTTGCCTTTTCTAGTTGACGAAGGATGAATATAATCATGCTAAAATTCTAAGATCAAATTCCAACAACATTTGATTACATTTTTTTTGAAAAGAATGAAGAGCCATGCACATGGCCAATTATTTAATTTGCAATATTACTAGATAATATATACTCTATATGTAAAATACGTCGAGATGCATTGAGGCGTTGAATGCTTTTTAATGCATATTAAAAGTGAATAATGAAAAAATTCAACACCTCGAGGCATCTCTTCGTATTTTACATATAGAACTTATATATTAGCTAGTAGCAATTGCGACTTGCATAACGCATTGAATAATTAATTTGATTATGTTTAAAATATAACTTTACAATTTATATCATTGTTAGGTTTAGTATTAGGATTACTGTTACTATATATTTATTATTATAATAATTAGAGATAAGCTTTAGTGTTAATCTGTTTATGAGTGGAAATGTGCTTAGTGTTAATATTAAAGTTAGGGATAGTGTTAGGTCACTGGACTTATATTATCATTACAACTATAGTTTATTTCTTGATCAATATTAGTGGCTAAGGTTAGGATAAAAGATTATGTTATGACTATATCTAGAGGTGGTGTTAGGGTTAAAGTTTAACATTTAGGCCTAGAGTTAGGCTTTGGATTATGGCTAGAGTGTCTATTTAGATCATGGTTTGTATTATGGTTAGGATTGAAATCTTGATTAGGTTTGAGATTATAGCTTAGGATTAGGATTATCTTCAGGGTTAGGCTTTACATCATGTTTAGTATTATGGTTAAGATTTAGGTTTCAATTAGAGTAAGATTAGGGAGGATTTTCATTAGGGTTAAGGTTTACATTGTTTTTAGTATTAGTGTTAGAATTAGGATAAAGGTTTTAAGTTTATGGAATTGTTAGGGTCAATGTTGTATTTAGGATTATAATTTAGTATAATTTATGGGTTAATAGTTAGGTCAATGGTTAAGGATTTAAGATGAGGGTTTATCATATAGGTTTATGATTTAGCTCAAGATTAGGGTTTAGGGTTTAGAATTTATAATTAGGGCTTAGAAATAAATTTTAGGATCAAGTTTTATCTTTAGGATCCATGGTTATGGTTAGGGTTAAGGTTTGTATATGCATTTATAATGGTATTTTAGTATTATGGTTGCAGTTAGGGTTAGGGTTAATATTAGGGATTAAAATTTATAAATATAGTTACGATTCAAATTTATCAATTTTAGGATTATAGTTAGGTAAATGGTTTTAGGGTTATTTTTTGAAATAAGTTTAGAGTTAGGGTGTACATCATGGTTAGGGATAGGGATAGGGTTATCATAAGGGTTAGGGTTAGTGGTATTATTTGGATGAAGGTTATAATTATGGTTAGTATAAGAATTATGATGAAAGTTAGGAGTAAGGGTATTTTCTAGCTATGATTTGGTTATGATTCAAATTAAGCTTTTGCTAGGATTCAAATTAGGGTATGATTATCATGAATGTTAGGGTTAAAGTTTAGATTAAATTATAGTTAGGGTTAAAATAGGGATATATTAGTTTAATTAATGTTATGATTTAAGGAAAATTAAGGATAGAGTTAAGGTTAGCTTAGGATAAGGTGCAAATTAGAGGGAAGATCTTTGATTTATAGTTAGGGTTGAAGATAACTTTAAAGTTGAGAGTTTGGTTATAGTTAGAGTTAATTTATTGTTAGGATTTTATTATACTTTGGGGGTTATTAATAGAGTTCAATTAGGGTAATAAATTATTTATATTACTCTTAGGATAATGTTGAGGTTTAGGTTTCAAGTTGGGTTACATATCATTTAAAACAAGGGTCATGCTTCATTTGTTTATGTATGCATGTATCTCAAATGTAATATTATAATTTAGGATTAGGGTCAACTTGTTTTAGTTTTATGTAAGTTAGACCTCGATTAGGTTTTGAAATAGGGTTTTAGTGTAAGGGTTATAACTAGGCTCAATTTTAGGGTATGATTTAGGGTTATGACATTGTTAGGATTTATATAAGTATAATTTAGCATTATTTAGGGGTTAATATTAAGGTCCATGGTTAAGAATTTAGGATAAGGGTTTAGCATTTAAGTTTATGATTTGGTTCAAGATTATGATTTAGGATTTAGGGTTTATCATTTATAATAAGGGTTTAGAAATTAATTTTTAAGATCAAGGTTTATTTTTAGGATCCATGCTTATGATTAGGGTTAAGGTTTGTGTATGTGTTTACAATGAATGGTTAGTATTATAAGTGCAGTTATGATTAGGATTAATATTAGGGATTTGAGTTTATAAATATGGTTAGGATTAAGATTTATCAATTGTAGGGTTATGGTTAGGTAAAGGGTTTCATGTTAGTTTTTGAAATAAGGTTAGAGTTAGGACGAGGGTTATAATTATGGTTAGTGTAAGAATTATGATGAAGGTTTGGACTAAGGGTATTGTTCTAACTATGCTTTTTTTATGATTCAAATGGGGATTTTGTTAGGATTCAAATTAGGGTTTGGTTATCATGAATGTTAGGGTTGGGTTAAATTCTATGGTTATGCTTTAGATTAAATTATAGTTAGGGTTAAAATACAAATATATTAGTCTAGTTAATGTTATGATATAAGAAAAATTAAGGCTAGAGTTAAGGTTAGCTTAGGGTTAGGTGCAAATTAGAGGGAAAATCTTTGATTTATAGTTAGGGTTGAAGATAACTTTAAAGTTAAGTGTTTGGTTATGGTTAGATTTAATTTATTATTAGGGTTTTATTATATTTAGGGAGAATATTAGAGTTTAATTAGGGTAATAAATTAATTATATTACTTTTAGGTTTAAGTTGATGTTTAGGTTTCAAGTTGGGTTACATATCATTTAAAAGTAGGGTCATGTTTCAAGTATGTGCATGTGTTTATATATGCATGTATCTAAAACGTAATATAATAATTTAGGATTAAGGCCAACTTGTTTTATTTTTATGTAAATTAAGCTTCAAATAGGTTTTGAAATAGGGTTTTAATGCAAAGGTTATAGTTAGGCTCAATTTTAGGGTTATATTTAGGATTTAATTTATCAAGTGACCCCTTTTATGTAAGATATAAAAAAATGGATTAAAATTTACTTAAGATCTACTAAACAACCCTAATTTATTAGAAGTTAATGAAGCACTTATTATATTCTTACCAACTTTAATACTAACTTTTATATGTTAATAGTTTTTACGTAATCAAAAATTTTATATGTTAATACAATCTTTATATTTTTAAAACATATTTAAACAATATTTTGGTTGCATTCAAATCAATTTAAATTTTATGAACTTTTCTTTTTCATTTTTAATGACTTTTAAAGTAAAATCTTCATTGTAATAGATTTTTTAAATATGTTTTTAAATATTTGAAAAATATAGTTACTAAATAGAAAATAGAAATATTAATAGTTTTATGCATGTCTAAATAATAATAGTCATGATGTAGCTTGTTTAAAAAAATAGATTGAGATAGGAAATATTTGTGTGTGTGTGTGTGTGTGTATCTTTCTATATTTTATACATATTTGATAAATATTTATATTCTAATCATGAATACTTTTAAAATAAAATCTAGATTTTAATAGAAACTTTCTATAATATTTATCTAGAAATATTTGCATTCTTTTCAAATTTAAGTTATTAAAGAAAAAATAGAAACATTTCAATCAAAACTAAACTTTCTATATTTTTTACATGTTTTAGAAACATTTCTATCCTTTTTAAATTTAAATCATTAAATAATAAATAATAAATAGAAACATTAATAATTATTTGTACTTTCAAAAAAAAAAGATGGAGTCTTCTCCACAAAACTCAAATTACTAAATCTCAAATACATCATGTCTATCTAATGATTAGCCCAATAAATTAAAATGTTATCTATATCCATTTTTTACTTAAATATAATTTTTAATACTTCCAACAATGCAAATATTTATTAGCCATTTCCTATACTATTACATTGAAAAATATATATAGTAAATGACAATAACAATACACCAATTTTATATAATAAAATCTACTAAATTGTAGAAATAGGAAAACAACCATCACCATAAAGGAAATCAAAGATCAAAGTTGAAGATCTAGTGTTGGATGGTTTGTATCTGCTCTAACAACTCTCTATCAAAAGCTGACTACAATGGGATTATCCCTAAAATATCCAACATCTATCAAAGAGCTCATTAAACACCAAAATCATGCTCTTTACTTTTAGTGGAGATTCCCAAATATTGATATATCTGGAAGAGGACACAATCTACCATGCATGAGCCACCAATAGAGACTACATCTAAGAGAATACCTGGTTAATTTGAAATATCTGCTCAAAGTGGTATAATAAAGCCTTCTCAAAATTGCAAATGAGTGGTAGTGACTCAAATATTGCCTCTTTCATTTGGAAAAGAGATTAAATATCAAAAATGTTTCAATTCTAATAACATCAACAAATTTCTTATAGGACAACTATGAAAATAGTCAATTAATTTGCTCATCATTTTTTATCTACAAGGTCGTCATTCAATTCCCATCTATGTGGACCATTACATTCGATATATTATTTGTCCAATTGTCATGCACCACTTCATTATCTCTTTTGCCAACATGCATTGAAATGGTTAAAATATTTAATAAGGTCGTGCTTGTGGGATAGCTAGTTCATTTCTTCTTTCTTACACGGTTACATTCACTAGGCTCCTATAGTGGAGTCTGCTGCACCATTGTAATGTTACACCTCTCAGCATAATAATTTCAAAATATTTCTTATTTTCAAATATCTTGTTATTAGTTTTTTCTAGTTAAGTCCATCTTAGTTGAAATTGAAGAGGTTGAGGTTTTATTTGCATTTTTGAATAAAATAAATGTCAACATTGTTCTTTTTGAAATGATAGCATTAGTTAATTGTTATTATTTACAAATGGAATTCAATTTTATGTAATAATTAGAATAACTAATATTTTTTTCTAAGTGTCTTTTTTTCACTTTTTTAAAATTTACATTTAACAGTTATAATGTCTATTTTGGATATCACAAACATAATTGATAATAGTTGGTATTCAATAAGTGTAACACTATATATTTAAATTACTTATCTATTGTTTAAATATTTAAATTTCTATTCAATGCCCTCTTACTAATTGCACCAGGTTAATGAGCATACAACTTCAAAAAGTTTACCCTAACATTCAGTAAATGGTCTATATTTTTATAAGAAAATTATTTTAACCTCTTTAATTGGTTTCATACGATACATATTGATATGAAAAAGAAATTTGGAACCTTCTACAAATTAAAGTTTGTTTCAATATCCTCTCTCACACCAATTATATGTCGTTAGGCCTCCTCCCTAATATCAACTATGTGTGGTTATCGTCCTCTATTCCAATATCAATATTAGGCTCAGCTGGTACTCATCTTTTTGTATTTTGACCACCATATAAATAAATCATTTTTCTAAATCTAGCATTGGATCAAATACTCACAAAACAATTATTCTTATTGAAGTGCATGTGCTCTTAAGGTGGATTAAATTTGGGGAGTACTTAAAATCATATCTAAATTGTAAATTTGGTATTAATAAATATTGTATTCTTATGGAAGTTATGGAAAATTTTCTCATGCAAACAAATGGTAATTACTATTTAAAAAAACTACCATGCATGTCAAGTGAAAATGAAAATGGTTTAAGTACATAGATGAATTTGGCATAGTTGTAAGGATTAGGTCATAGGGTAGAGAGGGTAAGAAGAAATTTGGGGATATAAAATCCACATTTCTTACTAACACATAAAGTGTTGTACAAGAAGATGTGTCACACCAGTCATGCTAGGCTTTATAGGAGTTTATAACTGACTCCTATAGTCTTGTAAAAAGTTGGAGTTGTTGTAGGCAAGGTTAAATAATAATAGATGCAAGTTTGTAAGAAGAAATATAATTCCTTTGATAAAAAACTAGAAAATGAGGAGTTTTGTAATAACACATTTTATATCCAAAAACATTAAATATACAATACATACTAATTGTGAGAATTTTTTTTGAACACTAAAGAAATTTTATGACTAGATTAAGGATAAAAGGTATAATTTCATAAGCTATTGTAAAAAGTGTGTAAGACCATTTATATTTTGTAATATAATGCCTAGTTAAAAGTTACTTACCTAATCTATGTCATAATAAGATTATTTATCTCTTCGTGTATAAAATATAATTTCCATGTGTTCATTCACCATGTGAAACTAGTACACTTTGGAAGAGTGATGTACTTATTAGGGGTGATCAAATATGATTCTAGATAAAAGAAGAAGAGGTCAAAGGGCCTCTATTTTGTCTTAACTAAAAACTTTGTAACTTAGAAATACGTTTTAATTTTTTAAGTGAGAAAATTCACATTATGGAGAACTAATAAACTTGTACCATGAAACACAAATTCATTCTATAGAAAAGTTCATTTCATGCAAGTTTATTGTATTAGTGTGTTTGACCACTAACTTGACATCAAATTAAAAAAATAGTAATTTATTTCATAATTTTTCATTTTTTATAGTTAGTTTTCTCTATTGATTATCATAAATTCAAAATAGAGTTTCAACAAAGTATAAAGTTCATCAAGTTATCTCATCTAAGATATAGTCATGATCTAGCATATTTTTCTAACTATTACATTAGTTATAATAAAAAATGTGGGAGTATCTATTTGTTGTCATTGCCTATAAAAAATAACTAGTGTATATATTAGAAAAAAATGTTAACTTAACCCTCCATATCATTCTCTGGATCTGAGCAAGAGTCCTTAGTGTCAAGTGAGACTATTGAATTTCTAAGGATCTTTGCATAGCTCCACCATTGGTTCAACTGGTGTGAGGTACTTGCATCGACAATATTTTTCACCACCTAGCTTCTTTCAGTTGCTTGATGAATTCAGAAATGGTAGTGTCAAATTCATTTCTTTTTTGAATAGATATGTAACCATAGGCTACCTCTTAGGTATGTGTAGGAATATGGTGGAACAAAGTATACCCTTAAGTGGTAGTCTAAAATTAGAAAATTAGGTTTATGTCAATTGGCATGTAATTTTGAGCTAGTAATGAAAAATATATTAAAAATTTGTAAGAATAGAATCTAAAGGAATACGTCGGTAAAATGGTAGCCAATGCTCAACCCAATGAAAATATTATTTTATTCTAAGGGAGAAATAAGATTGTCCAATAAGAAAACATTAGGGAAAGGATGACAAACTTTTTAAAATAACTATGTCCTAAATATAGATTACATTGGTGATTGGACCAATACTTGGGACAAATTGTGTGTTTAAATTAATGAGCGATTAGCTTGGGATTTGGACTCAAATTATTTAATATCTCAATGATGTACTTGACCCTAAATGTTGGTTTTATTTGCCAAATTACAATTTATTGAAAGATAGAATCACCAATTGGCAAAGATTTACCACTAAAAAAATAAGTAGGCCCGCCTAGAAGAAGTCCTCTACCACTGCATTTATTAGGGAAATCATTCCATCCAAAATTTTGTGGGAAGTTTGAAAGGAACACAACAAACACATTTTCTAAGACAAGGAAGAAGATTTCTCTAGATTTCTAATTAGATTGGAGCAACCAAAATCAGAATTAGTTTCCTTTATAGCTTCAAAGTTCAACCCAGGTAAGACCCCCTTCAATTAGAAAGATATTTAGATTCAGTAATAATGGCCCATGGTTAAACTCATGCATGTTAACGAACTTATGAGGGATTATCCTCTTCCTCTTGAAGAAAAAAAGTTTAATTGGCATCCAGTAGATCCTAGTTGGTTAAAGATAATTTTTGACAGGGAATCCGAGGGAATCTTAACCCATCAGGAATTAGAGTTGTTGAAAGATGTGAAGATAATAGCATTACTATACTAGTGGCTAAGAAAATTATAGATGGAACAAACAAATAGATAGAATGTTTGGTTGTTGTTGAGGCAACTTTTCTTAGAATTATGTAATTGGAGACCTGGAAGATTCATCTTGAGGGTGATTTGTAACTCATAGTGAATAGGATAGCTAAAGTGATGATAGATGCATGGTACTTGGAAAATAACATAAGATAGATTAAAAAAATTGTTGGAAAATGTAGAGGAGTTTAGAATATCTCACATGCCCAATGAAGCTAATGAACTAGTAGATCAATTGTTAAATGTAAGAATTAAATTTTTAGTCAATGACAAGTTTGAACTTTTTGAAGCCTATAGGGATATCACCCCATTAGATTTTGAGCTATCGAATCATAGGTAGTTTTGGAGGTTTTGATTCATAATCAAGTGGAGGTGGAGTACTAAAGTGACATGAGAAAAAATGCAAATTCAGTAGAAGTATGATTAATGATGGTGTATATTTGAATTTGAGCTCATTCTAGAGACTTCAAAACCTGTTTCAAAGGGCCAATAGATTACAGGTGTTGAGCTATCGTTATGCATGATGCTAAATGACAAAAATTCTTTCGAACTCCTCTCTTGAAAAGTAGATTTTGTGAATCAACTCCAAGGTTCCGGGCGATCTTGCAACCTACTAGAATCTGCTCAGTTGAAGATAAATGTTTTTTTTCATGAGGAGGCCTTTGCTAGTTCATTTTGATTTCAAATGAGATGTGGAATCTATTCATTGTTTCAAAATAAACACACAAAAAGAACTATGTTTTTGTATTTTTCTATTTTTAATGAATGCAATCTAACAATGCAACTAGTATGAACTCCTATTCTAACAAGGGGGTTAATAAAGCAAATAACAAGAAATTTTAAAGAAATTAACACAAAAGTAAAATCCTAATGGACATAAGCTACAAAAAACAACATATCACGAGTTAAGCTTTTAAAGAAATCAGTGGGTAACCAATGAAAGAAGGAGCATCAAATCCTTGATTCCATTGATGCAATCGTCAGTGAACAACTTGGTAAAACTATGATGTTTTGCTATTCATAAAATCATAAGGCCATTGAAAGTTTTCTCATGCGAGACAAAGATTTATGCAAGTACTATTTGATGATTTCTTCTTGAGCTAGATACGTCAGCAGAATTTGTGAAACTGTAGCAAACACTAGAATTAATAGTTCGCACAACCAGAAATAATGCAATAAACTTTTGGCTCAATCACAATTCCATGAACACAAATCCACAAAAATATGACACATTTAGGCAAGAATCACTACACTCCAAATGCGAGCACCAAAAGCATAATATTATTGCAAAATAATGGCAGCTCCAATTACATATTACAATGGAGTATTTATAAGAAATCATCTCCTCAATTTATGTTGAGAGTGAGAGATATCTTCATGCAATAATATACTTTTAAATTAATAAAAAAAACTAATTATATACAAACTAACAATCTAACTGGTGCTTAGTAGGACTCCATCTCCATCCATTTTACATTCATTAATTGGATGCATGAGCTTTTACATGTCAAAGAATAAAGAATTTATGAGAGGAGAAAGAATAAGAAAGCCTTTAATCAAAGTAGAAGTGTCTAGAAGTGTCAAAAATAGAAGTTGTTCCTTCACTAGGCATCTATAAGAGTTAAACTAATGTCAGAATGCATTTTCAATGCATTGAAAGCTTTATTTTTGGGACTAGTAGTTAACTGTCGGTGCACCTTTAGAAAAGTGAACCAGCTCACCTGTTTACCTATGCACCTACACACCTATGCACCTCAAAAGGTCCAAAATCTCAAAATTTTACTGAGTGCCAAAACTAAAATTCTGGCTTTTGGGTTTTGTCGCCCTTCATACCAAAGCTATGTCTGGATGTTTGCCCTTGAATTTCTCAATAATCTTAGTAATTTTAGCCACATCCAGAAGATCTAAAGAATCATACTTTTCTTTGACCTTTTGTCTGTAGTTGTCTACTTCAATATGAATATTAGCAAAATCCTTGAGTTTTGTATTCAACTCTAGCAAGGCTTCTTCTATCCTGAATGCCTATCTAATAACACCCTCACTAGAAGCTTCTTCAAAAAATTTCCAACACTTCTCTACTACTACCTCTACGGGCATTAATTTATCTCATTCATCATCCTCAAAAATATTTAGACACATATCGCTATAATGTTTCTTTGCCTCCAAAATCTAGTCTCGGGCTTGGTCCTTGAGCCGATGGATCTCCACATATAATATTTCCATTACTTTATTACAATCTGCTATCTTCTCAATCCAATCATCAAGTAAATCTAACTCTTCTGTTGTATATACATCTACCAAAACCCTGTACCTCTACCCTTCTATGGCCTATAATACCTATAAATCTTTACTCCAAGCATGTACTTCATCCATGATATTGAAATCTTGTTTCAAAATTGCTACCATTTTGTCTACATTTTCCTGCATAGCATGTAGTAGCTTAAGATTTCCTGAGATGATTAGGATGCCCTTTTCTTCAAAACTTTCCCGCCACTGCTGACATGCTTTCCAAAATGGATCCAAATGTAAACCTCCCCCATCTTTGAGTGTAACATTTAGAGTCTCCTTAGGGTGTTTGAGGTCCAAGGGACCAACAAATTTGGCTAAATATCCTCTTAGGATTTCATTTTGCCTACGAAGTGTTATAAGTTTAGCCCCTTCTTGCTCTAAGCTCTTGAAGAACTCCTTTATACCCATTGTGACCATCAATCTAACAGTATCCAATGTGGGCTTCCTGAGCATAATCTCTTTGATCTGATAATATTGTGCATCTAAGCTTTCTACATATAGCCACTTGAGCAAATAAATCTTGATTTTGAGTACTGTTGATGAATGCCAAGGCTCTTACTTCCTCTGATGGAGACTCGAATTTTCTCAAAACCTTAGGTAACTCGATCATATCCTCTTTATTGGCATTGAACTATGGCTTCTTACTTCTCATCATTTCATTCCTCAACCACCTCGAGACACATTCCACTGAAGGCTTGCCTCTTGAGGATGGAGTGTGCTCAGCTACCTCCTTTCCCTTATTACTCCTCTCAGGAGTTCTTTCCCTCTGTGAAGGATCCCCCTCAGTGATCTCTATTTCTATGGAGCCTATAGTTTGTACCTCAGTGTCTTGAGAGGCTTTCTGAGGATATTCAACCATTCATCTCTCTTTAGATACTTGATTGGTTTCCATTTGTGGTTCTTCCTCTTATGGAGGCTCCTTTTGAACCTTTTCTCCTTCAATACTCAGAGGTAAGGTAGTAGTAGAGCCTTTGTCTAGAATTGTGATTTGTAATGGGGATGGAGGAGCAAAATTGGGACCTTGTGATTCTGGTGGCATTTGTGTCCAGTCCTCCTATTGAGTCTCATCTATCAAGGTATCCCAAATCTTATCCCCAATCAACTTCGTTCCTATAGGCATGAAGTCAAAATTTGACATTTTGAATACATCATCACCCCCTACATCCTACTCATCAACCCATTGTTGTACTTCATCCTATGAAGTTGTTATTTCTAAAGGTTCTTTTGGGACTAATGGTGGTGTCAGAGTGGAACTTCTTCTCCTTTCCTATTATGTGGCTCTTGCTAGCCATGTTCTTCTTTGCAATGGGACATCTTCCTCCTCATCTTCCTCTTCTTCTTCTTCTCCCTCAAGAATGGGTTCTAGGAAAAATGGGAAAATAACCATCCTTCTATCACCCTTTTCCTTTTCTTAATGGGGGTCTTAATCTTTCTTCATTTCTTAGAGGCCGAAGGGGATGCTTGTTTTGTCTGTGAAGGAAGAGAGACTTCTTGGGTTTCACCCTCTATTTATGCTTGGGTTGGTGTAGCTGGTGGCACTTGAGGGTCTACCTAGACTTGGGAAGCTCTAGTATCCTCTAGCCCTTGCACATTTTCTTCCTATTACCATGGAGGTGCCGAGACTTCACTGTCTTTTGGTTCAACTCTTTGAGGAGAACTCCTCTTTCTTTTTCCCTTTCCCTTTTTTTTCCTAGTGGTGATAATATGGATAGGTGGGCTTGCACATGGAAGACCACTATTTCAGGTATTCGATCAAGTTTAAATGGTTTTTTGATCCAATCCTGCATCATTTTGATGACATACCTCACCCGATGATTAATATTATCATTCTCTTCCCTGTCAACTTCTGCATTCATAATGGGTTGTTCCCCAATTTTATCTTCATTGAACAATGGGTCGAGCAGCTCTCCAGAGTCCTGCTATGATATTTCCAATGGAATCTTTATATTAAGAGCCTTTTCTACCAAATACAAAGTCATCCTAATTTAATCCTTGATATAGACATCATAGTCATTTGTCACATTCATCTAGTGGTCTTCAATGGCTTCTTCATGCTGAAATTCCTTGCCTGCCAGACATTGGACTCTCCCAATATTATACAAGCATGGACTCAGAGAATTGTACTCCTCTAGGGGATATTGATCCCATTCCCATTCAAAAGAAGGAATATCTTGCTTCCACTTTACATAATAGTGTCCTATGATCAAAGGCCATGTCTAACATGGTTTACGCTATTTTCTAACTCTGTCATATGTAGATTCAATTTTTCATGTAATCTCCAAAAGAACAAGTCTATCACTAGGATATTGTGGGAGCTTCCTTGTATTAATAGTGGCACTAGGTACCCTTAGATACGTGAATGTTCTAAATTGAATATAATAGGCCCCAATTGTTGTTACCTATGCCACTACCTCATCTGATAGCCTCTTTGCATAATCTCATTCTATGAATTTGATTATAGAAAATATGAAGGCATCATTTACAACCCTATATTACTTGCTTTGTCCTAAGAGCTTCTTCTTCAGCAATTGTGGATAAACAATATATGGCCAAGCATTGGGATCCTACATGTTACCTCTCTTGTATAGCCCTAGATAGTCTGTTGCCCTTGCGCCTAATAAATACACAAAGTAGGACATCATACATAACTTTCTCTTGTCCTTAACTGCATCCAATTTTTCACACTAATTTTCACTCAACTTGGTGGCCTAGTCAAGTGGCATCTTTTCCATCTTGATAATCTCGATGAAGTTTATCATGAAGACATTTAGGTGTCCAACTGCTGGCAGACCCATTACTCTACTCAAGAGAATAATGGAGTATCCAATATCTTCTTTCATGTATCCCCTTGTCATATCCACCTTTTTGGTTACCTTCCCTAGAGGAGTCTTTTCAATAAGATAAGAGGACTGGATGATCTCAGAAGCCTCTTTTAGGTGTTCTTTGTACCACCTTTCTACTACCTCATAGATTAATCTGATAAATTGATCTACCCTTGGAAGATGGAATACCCTTTCAATGTTATTGGGTTGGAGATCAAGGACAATTTATGCAGTCACACTCTTCACCACCCTTTCTTCGGGAACAAAGTGTTGTGCAAGTGTCATAACAAGTTTTGAGGATTGCACTAACATTGAATGTGAAGCTATGTTTACCAACCCTGATTGGATTAATGCAGAAACCATAGCCGATCTCTCAGTGGGTTTGTTGCAAATCCTTAGGAACTCCCACAAATCAGTGTGTCCCAAATTTGTATCCTTAATCTCTACATAATCACCTTAGAGCCTTGATTTCAATGGAACACCTTGTAATTTGAACACAATGGATTTTGGTGCCATTTTGTCACTTGCTGAAGATGCCATTATATCTGCATAAAAGAGGGAAAAATCCATTATTCCCTATAAAACAAAAATTTTACAAAGCAAAATTTGTTGAAAAATTGAGAACACTCATTTTTCCTCTTAAAACAAAACAAATTTAAATTCACATGGTGCACCATGAAGGTGTGCCTGATGCACCATATTAAATTTTCTTTGAAATCATTTAAAAAATAATAGGTGCACACTAGTGCACCTGTTTAGTCAAGTTTTGGATTTCAGGGCGCGGACTAGCGCACCACATGACATGCACTAATGCACACCCTATTTGTTTTATGACCTTGTTTTGTTTTTATTATTTTTGGTGCACACTTGCGCACCAAGTTTCACATTTATTTTGCTTAAGTTATATGTTGGGGGTGTGGAGTAGCGCATGAAGCTAGGTGCACTACTATACACTCCTACATTGTTTTTGTATTTTACATTTTTTTTCTTGTCAAAGCTTTGAATTTGTGCACACTTGGATAGGTGCACAAGTGCACACCCAATTCAAGTTTTGTGAAGTGCACCTTGTTAAGTGCTAACATACAGACGCCAGGGTTGCAAAGCTGGTGTGTGCATAGAGGAAATGAAGGAAAGGTGAGATAAGGCAAAGGGGTGGGGCTTATATAGCCTCACCCACCTTTGGTGTTACATCGGTGCACAACTACGTAGTTGCACATCGGTGCATCACCAAAGGTGGTATGCTCCCCCTTTTCCATATGTGTCACATTAGCACACCAAATTAGGTGCACTGGTGCACCTTTTAAATTTTTCACTCTTCTAAAACAATCTTCTTTGAAAATTAGATTCCTCGATCAAGACCTAGTATGCAAAATAGGGGACTAGGTGAGACCTGAAATGGCTCAGATTCTGGACTAGAACTCTGAAAAGTGAAAAAGAAAAAATAAGAAATAGGGGGTCCCCATTCCTCTCTCCTTATGGAAATGGGGCATGCATTATGGAACCATAAAAAATAGCCCCAACAAAAGGAAGAAATGATAAAGGCATTTCTTTATCAGCAAACATTCTTTCAATGTGGGTCAAACACCAACCGAATCCTGAACATTCTGAACGTATTTCGAATGACTTCACTGTCAAAATTTCAGGATCTAAAACCTTCAAGCTCAGTGTGTGTTTAGTGTATTCATTTCCTTTGACATCTCAGGATGCAATCAAACAAAATCTTCATACAACTTGGAAACAATCTTCCACCCTTTCTTGACACATCCATCAAGAATCTCCATGAAGGTCACTTGTCAATCCTTTGCTTGACCAGATGAGAGAATCAATTCAGGGGCTCTTAGTGGGCTGTCACTTTTCTTTTAAATTTTCTGGCAAATTCCTAAATAATTGCTCCATGTAATTCATAATGTCACTATTTGATGAAGCAATGTTTTGGTACAAGATACTTCATCTTAAAAATGTATTTTTTTCCATTTCAGATCTTTTAGAATCCTTTAGTCTTAACACTATTTTTTCTTTATATTTCCTTTTTTTTTTCTTCTTCTTCTTCTTTTTTGTATCCTGACTATGCTTAGATTGTGTAGCTAGGACATCAGTGTCAAATCTTGCATTCGATCCTTTGTGAACATCCCTTGCGTTCCTCTTTTAGAATTTTTAAAAACTCTCATGCCAAAAAATGATCTTAGCAAACCTTCACAAAGACCGCTTCTATTTGAACCAATTCGGTTTGGATCATCTCTCACTATCTTTAGCCTTAATTTGACGACACCTGAGGCAATCAATTTTTTAAGTTTGTAAAGTGTTGAGAACTTGTTGGTCTAGAGTCTTGAATTCAAGACTGAAAGCTCCCTAATACTTCAAGCGACATCTATTCATCAGTTGGTATAAAACAAACAATCATCTAAATATTTTGACAAAGAAATACCTCTTCCTAAAATTGGAACCAAAAGAGTAGTTAGCAAAATATCTGAAGATAAAATCTCAACTGCACCTTACCCACTTGGATTGATACAATGATGAAAGCAAAACACACGATTAAAAGAAAGCATGTAATTAAAAACAAACACACTTGCAGAAATAAGCACACTTGTAGAAATAAAATTCAACTAAGTAATTTGTTTTAAATTTTTTGGGTTTTCTAGGCTTCAAAATAATGTTTCAGTAATTACCTATTTACTAGCAATAGAAGAAATTCCCCTTGTAAGGAACTAAGCCTGAAAGTATTTTCTCTAAGAATCTACGCAATCTAATATGGGCTAATCCTAAAGTGTTGAAACTTGGTATGGTTTCCTGGCTTTTCTTTCACCTTATCCCAAAGTAGAACAAGGTTGAAAATTCTAAAGGATTTTATCGTGGCTCTCTTGTCAAACCATCTCTTCATGAAAGCTTGATGTTTAGCCATATGCTCCAATGCAACTGTCCATTTCTCGTCCATCTATAAAAGATTCATTAATCTAATTTTTACTTTGTCTACATCTTCAACATACCCACTCATGAATTTCAAAACAGGAATCCCGAGGTTAAGCAGGAACACTGGCTCTTATCCATAGACAAGCAAGTATGAAGAAGTCCCCAAAGCATTCTTGACCCTTACTCGACCTGTCCATTGAGCACACTTGAGTTGCATATGCAAATCTCTAAGGTTCTCCTTCAATAATCATCTTATTACTATGATCAAATTCTTATTTGTAGACTCAACTACCCCATTTCCTTGCAGGTAGTAATTTGAAGAGAACTTGATGATAACCTAATTTTCAAATGCTCATTGAGTCAAGAATACTAATGTGAAAGTAGATCTATTATCGCACACAAGGGAAAATGACATTCCAAATCTAGTAACAATGTGTTCCTCCAAGAATTCTATTACCACCTTAGCAGTGCAATTTCTAAAGGTTTTTGCTTCTACCCATCATGTACAATAATCAGTGTCTATGAGAATATAAGTGTGCCCAGTTGATGATGGTGGATTGACCAGACCAATAAAATCTAGCTCCCACCTCGCAAGGGGGCATACCTTGTACATTGGTTGTAGTGGCATTACCGAGTGTCTTTCTCTGTTGGCACTAGTCTAGCAGATATGGCATGAACGCATGTGCTTGAAAGTATCCTTGAATAATGTGGGCCAAAAATAACCTGATCTTAAAATCATATGAGCAATTGCTTCTTCCGAACCACATCTTGTACTATAGTTATCATGAAACTATTCAAAAAACTCCTTTGCTTCCTCATGCCCTAAACACTTTAGGTAGATTCCTTCATAGTTCCTTTTGTATAACTTTCTATCATGCAGTATTTATGATTCACACTTTATTTTAAGTTCCCTACACTATGAACTATTCATCCAACTGGGGCACTGATTTTGTAGAAGGTAGTAAACAATATCCTTGTACTAAACATCTATTACTACACCTTGGTCGATATCAACTTTAAATACTATCATCTTTTCTTGATCTTGTGCATTTGTTTCATTGTCAAACCTGAACTTCCTTTCATCTCCAACCTAGTTATCAGCTATCATTCTTGACAATCCTTGACCTTTGACTAACTTCATAGGCCGGATCTCTAGATCAAATTCTTGGAGTATTTCCATCCATTTCCCTTTTCATTCATCAAGTTCATTTTGCATCAATAATGTCTTTACCACTGGATTAGGAACAATTGCATACACCTTGCTTCTCAAAATATAATGATGAAACTTCTTTACTACTTTGATCATAAAAAAAAGACTATTTATCAAGGTTGGAATAATTCAACTCAGCATTTGTCAGGGGACAACTAATAAAAGCAATAGGCCTTTCATCTTCCTTCTCTCTCTTCTATGTTAGGATCCTAGCACAGGAATGTTCTGAAGCAAAAGAATATATCTTGAAGGGTAGTTCATAATTAGGACTTACCAACACCGGGGTAGTGGAAATAGCCACTTTGATATCTTCAAATGATTTCTTAATTTCTAGACCCCATTCTATCTTAGCCCCCTTTTTGAGTAAATCATTAAGGCGCTGAACTATCTCAATAAATCCACTTATGAATTTTCGTACAAAATTTATCTTCCCAAAGAAATATTTGAGTTCTTTTCAATTGTGAGGAGGTGATAGTTTGAGAATAGCCTCAACTCTATTAGGATCAATGGAGATTCTAGCTTCAAAGATAACATGTCCCAGGAGTTTTCCCTTGGTGACCCCAAATGAGCATTTCTTGGGTTTGAGAGATATATCGTACTTATGACATCTATTGAATACCTATCTTAAATAAACAATGTAAGTACTTCGATCCTTTGAGAAGACCGTCAAATCATACATGTAGATCACTATACACTTGCTTATCAATCCCTTGAAAGCTTCATCCATGGCTCACTAAAATGTAGCTCCCGCATTAATCAGTCCAAAAGGCATTCTCCTATAAGCGAAAGTTCCCCATTTAGTTGTAAAAGCTATCTTTAGTTGATCTTCATCATCAACCATCACTTGATTATATCCTGAATATCCATCCAAGAAAGACATCATCTTTGAACCATTTACAATCTGCAACACCTCATCTAGTGAATGTAAAGGATAATTGTCCTTTTGAGATGCTAAATTTAAGTTACAAAAATCAATGCAAAGGTGAATCTCCCCAGTATTATTTTGTATAGGAACCAAATTATTCATTGGTGTAGAATGGTGAATGGGTAATATGATCTTGGCATCTAGTAACTTCTTAACTTCTTTCATTATCAGTGCTTCAATGATAAGATTTACAGGCCTTTGTCTCTGCCAGAATGGTTTGACACCTGGTTTCAGTGGGATGTTATGTGTGATAATCTTAGGATCACATGTTTTTAGTTCTTCATAGCTCCAAGCAATAATATATTTATACTCAGTAAGTAATTTGAGCATGTTTTCCCTTTCTTGTGGATTTCACACTTTTCCTATCTATACCATTCTTGGATTTTCCTCAGTACCCAAGTTGTACGAGTCACATTCCTCAATCCCCTTTTCTTGGGCCATCCTTCTATTAAGTGCTAATTTATCACAATCAAAAATATGTTCTAATTCAACCATACCTTTTGGAATAGTATTGGTTTTTAGATAAAGAATCCCATCTTCGTCTTCAAGCTCATCACCCTCAGGTTCATCATCCAATGTGTCATCAATCTCTTGCCCCTCAAAATGACCACTACACATGATAAATTTGAGTATATGTTGATCATCCTGAAATACCTGAAAATTTGTAATATTGTTAGGAATAGATGGAGTGGCAACCAATTCTACTAAAAATATTTTCAATTTTGTTCTCTCAATTGGTTTTAATGCACTTGCTGAAATGGTGAGAGCATCTGCTACCATGTTTTTCCTTATTGGAATAGACTTTGTATTCAATGCCTTAAAATCATCCATTAAATCCTATGCTCTTTTTATGTAAGCAAGCAACCTCTTATCGTTGCAAGAATACAATGATTTTACTTGTTGAATAACTAATTGTGAATTTCCCTCGATTATGAGTGTTGTGATCCCTTTCTCCAATGCGAAAAGAAGTCCTTAGATCAATGCTTCATATTCTGCAACATTGTTAGTACATTTGAATTGTAATCGGTATTTTGTGTAGAAAGACTTACCTTTTGGATTAACCAACTCAATACCTGCACTGACTCCTGATTTTCTCTTTGAACCATCGAAGCGAAGTGTCCAAATTAGATCTTCCTTAGGTTTCTGGGTCTTGTGCTTATTTCTCCTTAGCTTCTCTTTCACTTGGGTCTTGAAGGATTGTTTCTTAGGAACTCATTGTAATTTTTCATGAGGCAAACTTGATGATTCTCTATTGTGAATCCCTAATAGAGGAGGTGTGTGCTTTTATTGTTTGTTTTGAATTTTCCCTATCAGTTCTTTAATTTCTTCAACTTTAGGTAGAGGACGAATGACCACTGAAGTCCATCATTGACCTTTCACATATCGTATTCTCCTCTAAACTTTGATCATTCCTAGGGGAGGAGAAGATAAACCTCCACCATCTAAAGAGGTTTCACTATATGACAAATTTATATCTTTGATTTCCTCCTCAACCCTTTCCACCAATTCAGATAAGTTTATGGGAGTTCAATTTTTTGTAGTTTCCTCTTTCGGAGTCTTCTTATTCTTGTCTCCCATCATGTGCGTCAATACCTTTGTAACTACTTCTTGACATGATGAGCATTCAAATTCAGAGTGACTAACTTTATGCAATCGGAAAAATCTGGGAAGGAGCAAGATACTAGATATGCTTCCTCCCCTAAACATTGTAAATTAGCCACCATATTATCTATGAATTGTGTTACAATTTCATCCTTTGGGATTGGATTCTTGAGCTCTTTATCCTGATCACTTGATATTTTGTTGGGAATTATATCAAATGCCATCACTTTATATGAGCCCAAATCTAATTGTAAGAATGCTACCTCATTCAGGGCATTGTATTCTGTAATCATTTTTTTAAATTTTGGTTATGCATCTATCTTGATCTGATTGTTCAACCCTTTCCATGGTAACCATAACTGAGTGAAATCCATAGAAAACCATCCTCTTAGGCATTTCATCCATTCCCTACTCAGAAGTAATCCATATGTTTCCAGGATATCACTCACATGCATATCAATAACATCCTGGATTTGGGAGTCTATTGTCAGCTGTATCCAAACATCTTTCAATACACCAATGACTTTCACCTTTGTTTTATCCAACTATATCACTATTCGATTGAAGGGTTAAGGGTTGACTCCTAACCTTTGTTCTATTGACAGTGGCATGAAGTTGTAGGAAGCTCCAGAATCAACAAGGCAATTATGTAGATTCTTTCTAAATATCTTGAGGCTAAGCAAAAATGGAGGCACCTCAACCTTGTCTTTGGACATAGTAGGCATCACCTCTGCAAAATTCACTTTTTGGGATACTATCTTTTGAGGGGCAACATTCGTATTATGGGGACTCTTTGTATGATCCAAAGTCTTTATCAATGCTTCTTGTTGTTGCAGACAATTTTGCAACATATCAAACATGGACATGTTGGCCTTCGTTCGCTTTAAATCCTCTAAAACACTATACCTTTCAGTTGACCAAGCAAGAATTTTCAATGTCATTGGTACATTTACTTAGTTTAGATTCTATTGTCCCCCATATGGTGGCTTGATTGGTGTTGGATTATTACTTACTTTTGGATTGAGAGGAGTTGGTTGTAGTGCTGGAGGAATTGTGTCAATTAAAGGTTCTTTTCTACTCCTCAGATTGTAGGTATTATAATTTTCGTTAGGAAAAGAAAACATCTCATCACATTGAAGGTTGGGTTCCTAGCTAAATATAAATGAGAATTCTTCATTAATTGGTTGTCCTAGCTATCCATTATATGTAGAATCATAGGATTCTAGTAGCATAGCATTAAACTATATTGGAGAAGCATTGTTGTTTACTAGTGAACTTTGAGCCATCTCTTGATTTCCATCATAATATGAACCATTATTGTTAAATGCATTTTGACCATCATCATACTGATTGATATCTATGTGCTGAACATTATTGTTATTGTCTGTCGGAATGCTTCCATTATTTAGATGGGTGTTCCATTGTGAGTTTTGTCTTTGGAAATCATTATTCTAATTAGTAGGATTGAAGTTGTTCCCTCCATTGGTGTTTTCAATATTGGGGTTATTCCCGTTGTAGTTCCTATAGTTTTTTCCTTGTGATAACCTCAAATGAGTCAATTTATTATTCATCTATGAGATAGTCTTTTTCATTTGTCCAAATTCAAAAGCAAAACCGTTTTCTATCTCAACAGAAGCGACTTCTTTTTGTTCAAAGAATGTAGCCTTTGACATTTCATATCTTGGATATATTAGAGTGAGGTTTTGTGGGGCCGGTGCTTTTTTTAATGGGACTAGATTCATTGGTACAAATTGGCTAGGCATAGGGGGTACTTTGGCTGGATATATTGGTACTATTGTAATAGCTTGAGCCGAAAGCATCAATCCTCCTCCATTTGGATTGTCTTGTTTAGTGAAGTTCGTTGCTTCGGAGAAGACCCTTTCCAATGTATCAATGTTTTTTGGAGGAAGTCTTCTCAGAAAGATAGTAGTAAGAGGATCCAGAGCATTGAGATATATCTGGATAGTAGCTTCAAATAGTATATTGTATGGTGATTTGAGTTTGCGATATGCCATATGAAAGCAATGATTGAAGTGTGAAATTGTCTCTGCTGGGTCCTTTTTGATTAATATAAATTGTTGATGTAATACTGCTAGATTGACAAAAGCTTTAAATTATTCCAGAAATAATTTTTCAAAGGTATCCCAATCTCCAATGCATTCAGGTGGTAGACTAACGTACCAATTAAAAGCAACTTCTCCCAAAGAGTAGGGGAACAAATGAAGAACCACATCTTCATTGGCAATCTATTTTTAGTTAAAAATTTCTTTGAATACTTTAATGTGATCTTTAGTAGTTTGTGTTTCTCCATAAATGAATCTTGGGCAAAATTTTTGAGGATTTTTAGGGAGTTCATGGAGTGGACCTCTCAAGTTGAGTGGTGAATCTACGACGTTTGCGAAAAAGACCATTGGAGGATTTGGTGGACCTAAAGGTCGTTGTTGTGGAGGTGGAACTGTTGGAGGATTTGGTGGTCCACCCGACAGTTGTGATGGGGGAAAAGTGGAAGAAGATGATGAAATATTGAATGGGAGTGGTTGGATTCGAGGTATTCCTTTTTCACTGTGTGTTTTGCAAAAGTGGGTAAGCTCAGGGAATTTATGTACCTTTGGTGAAGATCTTAAAGCTCACTAAAATGGGAATTCTAGATTAGAATCCTCTAGTTTCCATGAACTCTGGAAAAAGTGCACCTTTGTAGAAGCACACTTTCTCATAAATCAAGCACACCATAGAATCTAGTGTACCAGTGCACATGCGCACCTGTGCAGCAAAGCACCTGAATTTCTAAAAACTTAGAAAAAATTTTGAACTTGTAAAAAGTACAGAATTTTGAAATTTTGACAAATTTTTCTTCTTTTCTAAAAATATAAAGGTGTGGCCCTTCCTTTAGTGCCTCTTCTGTTGAGCTATCATTATGCACAATGCTAAGTGGTAGGAATTCTTTCAAACTCCTCTATTGAAAAGTTGATTTTGTTAATCAACTCCAAGGTCCTAGGTGATCTTATGACCTAGTGGAATCTTCTTAGTTAAAGATAAATGTTTTTTTGCATGAGGAGGCCTTTGCTAGTTCATTTTGATTTTGGATGAGATGTGGAATCTATTCACTATTTCAAAATAAACACACAAAAAGAACTATGTTTTTGTATTTCTCTGTTTCTAATGAATGCAATCTAATAATGCAACTAGTATGAATTCCTATTCTAACAAGGGGGTTAATAAATCAAATAACAAGAACTTTTAAAGAAAATAAAATAAAAATAAAATCCTAACAGACATAAGCTATGGAAAACAACACGTTTGCGAGTTAAGCTTTCAAAGAAATCAGTGGGTAACCAATGAAAGAAGGAGCACTGCTTCCTTGATTCCACTAATGCAATCATCGGTGAGAAACTTAGTAACCATATGATGTTTCGCTCTTCATGAAATCGCAAGGCCACAAAAATTGCACTCATGCAAGACAAAGAGTTATGCAGGTACAAAAATTGATGATTTCTTCTCGAACTAGATACATCAGCAAAATTCCTAAAACCATAGCAAACACCAGAATTAATAGTTTGCACAACCAAAAAGAATGTAATAAACTCTTGGTTCAATCACAGTTCCATGAACACAAATCCGCAAAAATATGACATATTTAGGAAAGAATCACTACACTCCAAATGTGAGCACCAAAAACATAATATTATTGCAAAATAATGGTAGCCCCACTTACATATTACAATGGATAATTTATAAGAAATCGTCTCCTTCACTAGGTGTCCATCGGAGTTAAATTGCTGTCAGAATGTGTTTTTGATGCATGAAAAGCTCTATTTTTGGGACTAGCAGTAAACTATTGGCACACCTATGGAAAAGTGCATCAACTCACCTATGCACTTGCGCACCTCAAAAGGTCCAAAATCTCAAAATTTTACTAAGTGCCAAAACTAAAATTTTAACTTTTTGGTTTTGTCACCCATCATACCAGAGCTATGTCTGGATGTTTTCCCTTGAATTTCTCAATAATCTCAATAAATTTAGCCACATCTAGAAGATCTAAAGCATCATACTTGTCTTTAACCTTTTGTCTATAGTTTTCCACTTCAATATGGGTATTAGCAAAATCCTTGATTTTTGTATCCAACTCTAGCAAGGCTTCTTCTATCCTGAATGCCTATCTGATGTCATCCTCACTAGAAGCTTCTTCAAAAAAATTCTAGAACTTCTCTACTACTACCTTTACAGGCATTAATTTCTCTCATTCATCATCCTCAAAAATATCTAGACACACATCACTATAATGCTTCTCTGCCTCCAAAATTTGGTCGCAGGCTTGGTCCTTGAGTCAATAAATCTCTGCTTGTAATGTTTCCATTACTTTATTGCTATTTGGTATATTCTCAATCCAATCATCAATTAAATCTAACTCTTCTTCTGTATATAAATCTACCAAAACCCTATACCTCTGCCCTTTTATGGCTTGTAATACTTGTAAATCTTCACTCTAGGGATGTACTTCATCCATGATACAAAAATCTTGTTTCAAAATTGCTACCATTTTGTCTACATTTTCCTACATAGCATGTAGTAGCTTAAGATTTCCTTGGATGATTAGGACACCCTTTTCTTCAAAACTTTCCCGCCTCTGCTGACAGGCTTTCAAAAATGGATCCAAATGTACACCTCCCCCATCTCTGAGTGTAGCATTTAGAGTCTCCTCGAGGTGTTCGAGATCTGGACAAGTGACCAACAACTTTGGCTAAATATCCTCTAAGGATTTCATTTTTCCTACAAAGTGTTCTAAGTTTGGGCCCTTCTTTCTCTAAGCTCTTGAAGACCTCCTTTATCCCCATTGTGACCATCAATTTGGTGGTATCCAATATGGGCTTCCCGAGCATAACCTCTTTGATCTGATAATCTTGTGGGCCTAATATTTCTACATCTACATCAGGAGGAGGGATAGCCACTTGAGAAAATAAATCTTGATTCTAAGTACTATTGATGAATGCCAAGGCTCTTGCTTCTTCTGATGGAGACTAGGGTTTTCTCATAACCTCGGCCAACTCAATCATATCCTCTTCATTGGCATTGAATTGTGGCTTCTTATTTCTCATCATTTCCTTCCTCAACCACCTCAGGCTCATTCCATTGAAGGCCTGCCTCTTGAGGATGAAGCAATGTGCTCAGCTACCTCCTTTCCCTTATCACTCCTCTCAGGAGTTCTTTCCCTCTTTGAAGCTTCCCCCTCAGTGGTCTCTATTTTTGTGTAGCCTATAGTTTGTACCTCAGTGTCTTGAGAGGCTTACTCAGGATATTCAAACATTCATCCCTCTTTAGACACTTCATTGATTGCTATTTATTGTGGTTTTTCCTCTTTTGAAGGCTCCTTTTGAACCTGTTCTTCTTCAGTACTCAGAGGTAAGGAAGTAGCAGAGCCTTTGTCTACAACTATGATTTGTAATGGGGATGGAGGAGCAAGATTGGGACCCTATGATTATGGTGGCATTTGCGTCTAGTCCTCCTATTGAGGCTCATTTGTTAGGGTATCCTGGATCTTATCCCCAATTAACTCCATTCTATGAGCATGAAGTCAAAATATAACATTTTCAATACATCATCACCCCGTACATCCTTCTAATCAACCCATTGTTGTACTTCATCCTTTGAAGTAGTTATTTCCACAAGTTCTTTTGGGACTAATGGCGATGTCACAGTGGAACTTCTTCTCCTTTCTTATTCTGTGGCTCTTGCTAGCCATGTTCTTCTTTGCAATGGCACATCTTCCTCCTCATCTCACTCTTCTTCTTCTTCTCCCTTAGGAATGGGTTCTGGGATAGATGGAAAAGAAACCATCCTTCTAATCAGCCTTTGCCTTTTCTTAATGGGGGTCTTAATTGTTCTTCATTTCATAAAGGCCGAAGGGGATGCGTGTTCTATCTACGAAGGAGGAAAAATTTCTTCGATTTCACCCTCTATTTCTACTTGGTTGGGTGCAACTAGTGGCACTTGAGGGTCTACCTAAACTTGGGAAGCTTCAGTATCCTCCAGCCCTTGCACATTTTCTTCCTATTGCTATTGAGGTGTCGAGACTTCACCCTCTTTTGGTTCAGCTCTTTAAGGAGAACTCCTCTTTCTTTTCCCCTTTCCCTTTTTTCCTAGGAGTGATAGTATCCAATTGGTATACAGTTTCAAGCCTAATGGGCGACTGAGCTATGAAGGTAGGAATAGTGACCTTCTTCCCTCTACCTTTGGCTAGGTAGGCTTGCGCATGGAAGACCAGTGTTTTAGGTATTGGATCAAGTTTAAATGGTTTCTTGATCCAATCCTGCATCATTTTGATGTGGTGCCTCAACCAATGATTAATATCATCATTCTCTTCCCTGTCAACTTCTGCATTCATAATGGGTTGTTCCCCAATTTTATCTTCGTTGAACAATGGGTCGAGTAGCTCTCTAGATTCTTACTGAAATATTTCCAATAGAAGCTTTGTATTAAGAGCCTATTTTGAAAAATTCAAAGTTATCCTACAATAATCCCTGATATGGACATTGTAGTCATTTTCCGCATTCATCTAGTGGTCTTCAATGGCTTTTTCATGCTGAAATTCCTTGCCTACCAGACATTGGACTCTCCCAACATTATCAAAACATGGCCTCAGAGAATTGTAATCCTTAGGGGATATTGATCCCTTTCAAACATTCAAAAGAAGGAATATCCTACTCTTGCTTTACCTGATAGCATCCTATGATCAGAGCTCATGTCCAACATGGTCTATGCTATTTTCTAACTCTGTCATATGCAAATTCAATTTGTCGTACAATCTCCAAAAGAACAAGTTTATGACTAGGATATCTTGGGAGCTTCCTTGGATTGATAGTGGCACCAACTACCCTTAGATATGTGAATGTTATGAATTGAATATAATAGGCCCCAAGTGTTGTTACCTACGTCACTGCCTCATCTGATAGCCTCTTCACATAATTTCCTTCTATGAATCATATTATAGCGAATATGAAGGCATCATTTACAATCCTGTATTCCTTGCTTTGTCTCAAGAGCTTCTTCTTCACCAATTGTGGATAAACAATCTATGGCCAAGCATTGGGATCGTGCATGTTGCCTCTCTTGTATAGCCTTGGATAGTTTGTTGCCCTTGCAACTAATAAATACACTAGGTAGGACATCATATAGAACTTTCTCTTGTCCTTAACTGCATCCAATTGTTCACACTAATTTTCACTCAACGTGGTGGCCCAATCAAGTGGCATCTTTTCCATCTTGATAGTCTCGATGAAGTTTATCATGAAAACATTTAGGTGTCTAGCCGTTGGTAGACCCATTACTCTACTCAAAAGAATGATGGAGTATCCAATATCTTCTTTCATATACCCCCTTGTCATATCCACCTTTTTGGTTACCTTCCCTAGAGGAGTCTTTTCAATAAGATAAGAGGACTGGATGATCTCAAAAGCCTCTTTTAGGTGTTCTCTGTACCACCTTTCTACTGCCTCATAAGTTAATCTGATGAATTGATTCACCCTTGGAAGATGGAATACCCTTTCAATATTATTGGGTCGAAGATCAAGGAAAATTTCTTGACTCACACTCTTCACCACCCTTTCTTTGGGAACAAAGTGTTGTGCAAGTGTCATAACAAGTTCTGAGGATTGCATTGACATTGGATGTTAAGCAGTGTTTACCAACCCTGATTGGATTAATGTAGAAATCATAGCCGATCTCTTAGTGGGTTTGTTGCAAATCCTTAGGAACTCCCCCAAATCTGTATCCTTAATCTCTGGATAATCATCTTGGAACCTCAATTTCAATGGAACACCTTGGAATCTGAATGCAACAGGTTTTGGTGTCATTTTCTTGCCTGATGAAGATGCCATTATATCTACATAAAAGAGGGAAAAATCAATTAGTCTCTATCGAACCAAAATTTTACAAAAGCTAATTTTTTTGAAAAACACAACACACTTATTTTTCCTCTTAAAACAAAACAAATTTAAATGCAAGTGGCACACCATGAAGGTGCACCTGATGCACCATATTAAATTTTCTTTGAAATCCTTTTAAAAATGATAGGTTTACACTTAGCAAACCTAGTTAGGTGTACTAGTGTGCACCCATTTAGTGAAGTTTTGGATGTCGAGGTGTGGACTAGCACAGCACATGAGGTGGACTAGTGCGCACCCTATTTGGTTTATGACCTTGTTTTGTTTTTATTATACCGGGGGTGCACCTGTGCACCAAGTTAGGTTCACTAATGCGCACTGGTTTCACATTTATTTTTCTTAAGTTATATGTTGGGGGTGCAGAGTAGCACACCAAGCCAGGTGCATTGCTGTGCACCCCTACATTTTTTTTTAAAACAATTTTTTTGTCGAAGTTTTTAATTTGGGTGCACACTAGCACACTTGGATAGGTATTTAAGTGTGCATCCAATTCAAGTTTTGTGAAGCACACCTCATTAGGTGTGAATGTGTGGATGCAAGGGTTGCAAAGTTGGTGTGTGCATGGAGGAAATTAAGGCAAGGTAAGATAAGGTGAGGGGGGTGGGGCTTATATATCCTCACCCACCTTTGGTGTTGCACTTGTGTGTAGCTGCGTAGATGCACAATTGCACATCAATGCATCACCAAAGGTGGTGTGCTCCCCCTTTTTCATATGTGGCACACTAGTACACCAAATTAGGTGCACTAGCATGCCTTTTAAATTTTGCACTCATCTAAAACAATATTCTTTGACAATTGGATTCCCTGGTCAGGACTTGGGATGTGAAATAGGAGACAAGGTAAGACCTCAAAATGGCTCAGATTTTGGACGAGGACTCTGAAAAGTGGAAAAAGAAAAATAAGAAATAGGGGGCCCCCATTTCGCTCTCCCTATGGAAATGGGGTGTGCGTTGTGGAACCACAACAACTAGTCACACATTAAAAGTACTCAAATTTTTTGTAAACTTTTGAGTAGTGTGTGCAAAGTTATGTAGGCAAAATTTTCTTTGAAGACAACAAGGAAAATCATATCCTTGAAAGGTTGGTTAGAGTAAAATAGATGCAAAATGTTTTCAAATACGATGATAAGGTATTGTAGGAAGTGGTGATGTTGGTATTTGGGTAGAAGTATTTGGGGAAGGATTGGAGGTTGTGATCCAACCTGGATATCTCATCATTTTTTCTTGGCCTTGGTGCGAATGGTGGAGGACTCGAAACTATAATTCTTGATTTTGGCAGGGAAATGTATGGATCCAAAATGGGGCATTGGTGTTGAGGATGTTGTGAACCAAGCCATTCTAGGGGTTGGGTTACATATGGATACCTATCCATGGAGGCTTATCAATGGTAGTTTGCAAGTTGCAACCTTTTTTAGTTTGGTCATTGACAAATCCTGGAGAAGTGCATTTATTGGTGATTCAAAAGGGCTCGAGCATGTTAATTTTGTACCTATGCACACATGAACAAGCTGAGGCTCTAAGGGTTGGTAGTTTTCTTAGGAAATAGAAGGTGACACTGGCAAAATATTCAATGCCAATAAGTGAAGAGGGTCATCCATTAACTCAAAGGAACATTCTAGTAAAGTCTTAGAGGGTGGCAGATAATGTAGGTTGTATTGGTGGTGTTGTAACTTGGGTGGATGTTTCACTTTTGAATGATTGTAATGGTGCTTCTGGAGTGTGACTGAAAGTGGTCATACCTAGTTTAGGGTTGGAGGTGATGATGAGTCATCTGGCATTCCTAATTTCACCAAGAAGGAGGCATTTGGCTAGTTCAAATGATTCTACGGTGTAGTCTTATACTTTTTTGGAGATAGTGGGGGTGTTGGGATCTTTTTGCAATTGTAATCAATTTTTTGAACTTTTTGGTTAGGAAATGTTCCTAGGTGATGATGATTTTTTTGCTTCAATGCCACTAACTAGATTTATCATATATGTAATTTTTTTTTTGAAATTAATATAAATTATTGTTGTATCAATCCAAAAAAAAAATGTTCTCATCAATATTTGGTGTGTTAGGTATCTTCCTTTAAAAAAGTTCACAAAATCCATTTATTTGTGTCAAATTATGGTGTTTGTACATGAGTATGGTTTAGCCGTAAAACATGCATTTTGAGAAAAGTGATTTTTAAAAATCCAAACCAAAAAATAATATAGCATATCAGTATTCAAATAAACTACATATTCAAAAAGTAGACCATGAGCACTACAATGTCTATTACTAAAGTTTTATGATATTCAATTGTAAGTGCCTCAAATTTTCACACCAATTGATAAGAAATTCAAAAAAATAGGAAAAATACTTCCACTTTTTGCCCAAAATTGAGGCCCAACTTCGTTCACTTACCCATAGATTACGAATTGACACTTTATCTTGTGTTATATTAGGTAGGTACATTAGGTGGTGAATCTTGGTTTTGACCCTAGATTTGTGCTTAGCATAGCTAATCCATTTCTCCCATATACAATTTTATTGCCCTTGATTATGATGTGTTGATCATTGACTTATGAGCAATGGTTAGAAATTGGCCTTGGTTGACTATAGGTAGTCAATTATTATTTATCATGGGCAATGTTAGTGATGATGAGTAGAGAATTATCATTCTTGGGTCGTTCCTTGAATAGCTTCTAGAATCAATAAGAATATATGCTTTTCCACATGTAGGTACCATGGTCTCTTTCAATTTTATTGCATGTCAACATGATCTACTAGTTATGTCCTTTCTTCAACCATTTTCTATGGTTTCTCTCAAATGCCTCTCTTGGTTTGAAACTTTTCCTATAGTTTGGTAGAGTCTGTGTTAGATTCATGTAATCTAGGCATGCCTTGAGGTTGGTAGTTTGTATAGTGGGACAAATAGTACCTTTCTTTCTTGAAGTTGGATTTTTTTTGAGGTCTCGGCTATTCCTCTAGGTAAAATTTCCTCTATGTTTTCTTTTAGCACTTCTATTCATATATTTTTGGGTTAGTGATGTGGTTCGTGCTTCTCTTTAGTGCTATTATTTGTATATTTTGTGCATTCTTTCGTGTTATAATTATACTTATTTCATGCATAAGGTTGTGGTGGTATTTATGGTGTTATCTTCTCTTCTTCTAGGTGTTCTTACTAGTGTTTGGAACTATGGTTCAAACTTCTCAATTCAACCTCTTTTTCTTAAGTATATTCTTTTCTTTGTAAGTGGTTTCTATAGGATGTGTGTTGTGGATTGTGAGCCTTTCTCCTAAACTTTGCCCCCATTATTTGATTGCATACTCTTTCCAATTTGGAGTTTTTGTACTCTACTACTATATTTTTATTAACCAATAAATGTTTGAAATAGATCGTAAAATCTCAAAGAGTGTAATGACTAGTATACATGTTACATTTATAATTCTTATATTCTTCTTCATTTTCATGTATTTCTTCTCTTTAAATTTGTTTTGTATATTATATTCATAAAAGATAATTTTGAGGTTAGCGTTCTATAAGAGGTAGATTATTTAAGTGACAAAAATCAATTTTGAATTAGAAGGATAGTATTACGAGATTTGTCTAATCACAAATAGGATAACTACCTTGATAAGAAGTCAAATTCCAATAAAGAAAGATTTAAAACTTGTGTAGATTTAGGTTTAAAGACATAATATGAATTAAATACTCAATTAAAATTGTCAACAATAAAAAAAAAAATTATTTTTTTTTTTGGAAAAGAGGGGTAAAAATTTATTCACTAAAAAACTAGGTACAAAACAAAGGCCAAAGGCCCAACACAAAGTTACAAACTCCTGTCCTCCAACAACATCTGATCAATGATCTCACAGTACTCAGTGGATAACTCATCCCTACCATTAATATTCCACTTATCCACATTCTCTGAAGCCTGCTTAGCCAGATAATCGGCCACTCCATTCCACTTGCGAGGAATATAGCGAAAGGAGATAGAGTCCACCAACCTACAAAGACAGAGAATTTGTCTGGCTGAAGAAGCAAGTTGCCAACTAACATTATCCAACCTCTGGTTGTTCAACATGTTCACAACAATCTATGAGTCAGACTCACAAATGAAATTTTACCATCCTAACGAGTAGCCATGCTCAGTAGCAACCTTAATGGCCAGTGCCTCCATCAAGGTTGTTAGAATGCTTCCCCTTGTAAATAGAGAGGAGAAAAACTACACCTCCAACATCGCTCTTGCCAATAGCCCCAATACCTACATGCCTAGGATTCCCATAAGAAGACCCATCCGTATTGATCTTCAGGAACCTAGTCCGGAGAGGGGACCACCTGCCATCTCTACACACCTGATGCTTCCCATGTCTTGGTCTACTACTAGGATTGCCTCCCTCCCTGCTATCCCTCAGGTTCAAATTTTTCATAGTAACTTGATCCCCAAGATCAATATTAACAAACATATCACACTTGGCACATATCGTCTCCTGAATCCTATTAAGAATCAACTTCCACAATTGGGGACTACTAAGTTTGGCATCGCCAAAAATCATATGATTCCTTTCTAGCTAGAGGTTCTAGAGAATGAAGACTGGACCAACCAACCAGGCAACCTATAAGAAAGGAGTCTTCGTAGGAGGTCTGCCCAAGCTATTGTAGAATTCGATAAGAGAATTACCATGAAAGTAGCCATGACCCCAAGCCTCCCACCATCTATGCCATATCTCCCTTGAGAAGGGGCAGAGAAAAAACAAGTGTGAGACACATTCCTCATTATGCAAAAAAAGAATGCAAATCGAGGGGCCCTAAAAACCTCGTTTACAAAGATTCTCCCAAGTAAGAAACTTCTTCTAAGCCAACACCCATAAGAAAAAGTTATTGGGCCACGAGAAGCTACTCCAAACTTTCTTCCACCAATGCACTTCAGTCTGACCATGAAGGTTCTTGTCAAGGACAACATAGCCTTGGGCCACTGTAAATTTACCCTTAGGACTTGGATTCCAAGGTAAGATATCCCTCTCATTGAGAGAACTGTAGAACCTACCCTCAAGGACATGAGAGAGGAGAGCTCGGTCCATAATAGATCCACCCATCGACCACTCCTGGGATTGCTTCCAGCAAGTTATCTCAACTTGTCCTAGGCTCTTAACTATCTTAAAGTGCTCCACCTTACTCCAACCAGCATTAGAAAAGGTTTGGGAGAGAGGGATAAGTTGGGGGAAGCTAGAAAGAGTAGGAGGATGGCCATCCCATGTGTCCTGCCAAAACAAAGTTTCTGAGCCTCTGTTACAAATCTAGAAGAGCCCCTCCTTAACAATTTGTGCTCCCCTCTTGAGAGTATTCCAAATACAAGAGCCTTTAGCCACCAAAGGAAGCCATGGCACCTCAGAACCATCCACACCAGGAAAGTACTTGTGGGTAAGAATCTTGGCCCATTCATGATCTTGACTATTACACCAATGCCAATATAATTTGGCAGCCAAAGCAATAACAACAAGATTCATCGAACGAAGCTTGAGACCACTAGCCTACTTTGGCCTACACATAGTCTCCCACTTGACTAGACTCCACTTTGAGGATAGAAGGTTGCCAGACCAAAAGAATTGCCAAGATAACACATCCAAATCTCTCACAAAACTAGAAGGAGGGATTTGGACCCCACACCTATAAATGGGAAGAGACTGCACCACAGTCTTAAGAAAAACCAATCTCCCAGCAGAAGATAGCCATCTGTAAGTCCAGTGACTAACCTTACTTCTGAATTTATCCAGAATTCCCTTTCAATAATCCCTCCGCTAAGCACCCAAGTACAAAGGGACCCCAAGATACATCAAGGGGAGAGAGCCAACCTAGAACCTTAGAATTCTAGCAATCCTATTCTGAATAAGCCTAGGAGTGTTAAAAAAATAGATAGAAGACTTATCATCATTAATTTTCTGACTTGAGGCTTGCAAATAGATATCCAAAGCTTTCCTAATATTAGTTGCCTCACTGATTCTAGCCCTACCTAGAAGTCGAGTATCATCTACAAATTGGAGATGAGAAAACGAAGAGAGGTCGTTACTCCAACCCCACCCTTGGATCAGCCCCTACTAAACCCGAGCTTTTAAAAATCTGCCAAGCCCTTCTGCCATGGTAATGAATAAGTAGGGAGATAAAGGATTGCCTTGCCAAAGTCCTTGAGAGGCACTAAATAGCTCAGAAGGTTCTCCATTAATGAGAACAGAGAAGGAGGACGAGGTCATGCAGCTAAGAACCTGTTCAACCCATTCCACCGCAAACCCAAACTTCAAAAGAATTTTTTGTAAGAACTCCCAACTCACCCAATCATAAGCCTTGGCCATGTCAAGTTTTATAAACATGGCTTTCTCCTTAGAATTGGCCATAGAATGGACAGCCTCCATTGCTACCACAACTCCATCCAAAATTTGTCTTCCATCCACAAAGCCACCCTATTCCGCAGAGATCAAAGGACCGAGGAATGGTTTGACCTTCTCTGCAATCAGCTTGGTGATGATCTTATAGACCACATTACACAAAGCTATGGGCCTGAACTAATCCAACCTATCAGCACCCTCCTTCTTAGGTATAAGGGCCAAGAAGGTTGAGTTTAGAGACTTCAACATCTGTTTGTTCCTGTGTGATTCTTGGACCACGTCTAGAAGATCATACTTTATTACCTCCTAGAATTCTTGGAAAAATTCAATTAGATTCCTATCTGGACCAGGGGCCTTAACCTTCTTCATATTAAACACAATTTTCTCCAGTTCTGCAAGCAAGATAGGATATAACAGGGCTTCATTCATTTTAGCAGAGACAAGATGAGGGATGCAATCCAAAATGTTTCGCTCCTCCTGTCTGAATCCTAGTTCCTCCCTAGAAGAGAGGTCAGAGAAGTACTTGACAGCTTCCCTAGAGATAACATCACAAGAATAGATCTGAGTTCCATCTGATAATACAAGAGAGGAAAGAGAGTTCCCATGCCGACGTGCCTTAACTGAGTTGTGGAAGAAAGCAACTTTCCTATCCCCCTCTTGAAGCCAATCAATACAGGATTTTTGCTTCTAGTAAATCTCCTCTTGAAGCTCCCATTCATCCAGCTCTTTAAGGGCTAGGGTCTCAACTTCACTCATCTCAGAGCTCAACCCATGGTCCCGAATCTATTGAGTAATACAATCTAGCTTGGTTTGAGCAGCAATCTTCTGATCATGTAGATAATCGAAACACTGTTTGTTCCATCTCTTAAGCCTGTACTTTACATGCTACAGTCTCTTACTGAAGGTATACATGGTTGTACCATGATCAGGCATTCCCTCATACCACTAGTTAGCCATTAGATCAGATAAAGAGGAATCTCGTAACCACATCAACTGGAATTTGAAAGAGGGATTCTTGGTGATCCTGTATGAAAAGATGGAAAGCTTAACAAGCCAGTGATCTAATCCCCTCCAGTCAAGAATTTTAGAACTGGTAACCCACTTGTTGTCCATCCAATAGCAAGAAACCAAAAATCTATCAAGCCTTTCCGAGATAGCCTCTCCACCACATCTCCAATTATTCCACATAAAGACTCCATTATTTGGCTTCACATCAATGAGAAATAATAAGCCAATCATATCTCTAAACATATTAGACGATTGGTCCAGCTTTGCTAGCCCTCCCCTTTTTTCCTCGAGGTTAATGACAGCATTGAAGTCTCCCGCCATAATCCATGGAAGAAGAGGTTCCAAGGACCAAATGAATCTAATATGGGCCCATAACTAAACTTTACTTGCAAAGTCTGTTGGAGCATAAATGTTGGATAAGAAGCACCTTTCACCATTCTCAAAGCTGGTGGCTATCAAAGAGATGGATGACTGACTGGAAAACCACCATAAAGGGGAGACTTTCTGGGGGTCTCAAAAGCAAGCCACCCCTCTAGAACTATTCAAGGCACCCACCCCCTGCCAAGAGCCACGGGGCCAAATATATGTAGCACACTTAGCCAAACTAGCCAAAGAAAGCTTAGTGTCCTGAATAAAAACCACATCAGGATACTAAGACTCAATTAATCTACGAACAACCTTTTGTCTAGGGATTTCGTTCAACCCCCTTACATTCTATGAAAGTACAACCATTTATGGAGTTGGGAGAAATGAGTATCTATGGGACGTACTGACCCAGACTCCACCAAGTTTTCACCCGTTATCTTAACTTTGTCCTGATAAGTCTTCCTACCACTTTTTATTGGTTTATTTAGAGGCCCCTTTTTGAAAGACTTCTGTTGAATGCCTAGAGAAAAAGAAGGCCTTATTACTCTTAACAGGATCAGAGGCCCCTTTAGGTCTGTGAGATACATTGGGCACCTCTATTGGTCACTGTAAACCTTGAGCTCCACCAAGATCCCTAGTAACCTAAACAAGAGGAGGTCCATCATTATCCAAATGCTCGGCCTATAGGTCCCCTATACAAAGAAGTTGATCCTCCCTCTGCATATCTCCTTCATGATTCTCTTGTTGAATAATGGCCTCCAAAGAAATCTCAACTAGGATACCCGCCTCTTGATCCATGCTCTCAAGAGCATCAAACCTATTAAAAGTGTCATTTGTCCACCTTTTCGCCCAGGTTCTCTTCTTTCCTTTGCCCTTGTTGTGAGATTTAACCTGGGTAAATCCCTCACTATCAACAGGTCCACTAGAAGCTTTTGCCTTTCCTTTGTCCTCCCTAGGGGGAACTAGAGCATCCAGGGATGGATTCTTATTTCTGGGACATCGGCGTAGTAGGTGTCCATACTCATGGAAAATTCTACATATGAATGGGAGAGTCTCGTAATCCAACTGCTGGATCCAAGAAATAGAGCCCATACAAATCTCCATAGAGTCTGGCAATGGATTATTCAAATCAACTTCAACACATATACAAGCAAAAGAAATTACCTTACGATCTTGCGTCTGTGTAGAGGATCCCACAGGTTTTCCAAGAAGAGTTGAAATTGAGTGAAGAATATCCTCCCTCCAGAATTCCAAAGGAAGTCTTGGTAGACGAACCCAGACCGGAACCCGAGAGGGGATCTCCTCAACAGAGTTAAAGCTTGTGTGCCAAGGTTTGATGAAAAGCTCCACCTGGTTAAAGAAATAAGGGCCTCCTTCAAAAGCCTTATTCCTATCCGACATGCAAGAGAATATAACCATAAAGTAATTATTAGCTGCTAGCAGAATCTCCATATCTCCTTCTGGATATCACACTCGACGGGCCCAAGTGTCCAACACCGGCAATGAAAGGCGGAGGCCCAAAAATTTGCATATAATAGCATGATTACTCCAGTACTCAACATCCTCCGAAACCTGTTCAAGTTGGACTATGAGAATAGGATAAACCTCGGCTTTCTGTAGACACCCATTAATTTTTTGAAGTCGGAGTTGTCCATTTGAAGAGGACTCTCCTTCCTTTGGTTTGGATTTATCCTTCATACCCTTACTACTATCCTGCATCCCCAAAACAAACTCTCCCATCTCCAAATAATCACCCGAAGGCCTGGGAGAGGCGAGCCCTAGATCTCCCATTAAGCCCGAGTCTGGGCTTGGCAAACCAGCAAGGGAAAAAGGGGCAAAGCCCCCTCAACACCTACCGCCGTGAGCGCAAACGCACCACACAGCAAGAATGGCCTGACGCCCCGCAACAGACCAACTCCCGCGGCCAAAGGCGAGCCCAGACACAACACACCCCAGCAAATAAACCTGCAGACACGATCCACGAACACCCAGCACGCCCACCACCAGAAAGAGCACGGTGAAACAGGTCTGGCTAGGGTACGCAGGCCCTAGCAGACTGAACCAGTCCGTCCTGCGTGGTTTTCCATTCGTCTCTCCGATCCGGCTCCCTTCGTCCCAATTATCGCTGTCAATAATAAAAAACAATTAAGATCTATATTTAAATCAATATTTTGAATCAAATATAAGAATACGTAAATTTCATCTCTATATGTGTATTTAAAGTGATAATATGTGATGATGTACATGCACTCTTGACTTTCTCATGAATTTGCACATGCATAATTTGAAACTGGTACCGATTTCATGAACGCCGAGTCTACAGCAATAGAAAGCGGCATTTACAGGTGTTATCACATCTAATAAATCAGCTATTTCTTGTTTACATATTAAATTTACTGACTAAAGTTTAGAATGCAATAGCACATCTCCTTTTGTCACTCTATCTGCCACAGCATACGTGCCAAGATCAAATGCATGAATACTATTTTGTTTCATTATACTTTCTATGAATTGTTGTAGTAGCTTCACGGCTTGGTTATCTGTACATTACACGCCAATCATAAGGTGGATTTTTGCAAGGAATAAAACTTTAGTCTTTAATATTTATAAGAGAGATGTTCTTTAAAGAAATCATGGAAATGAACTCCATATTAGAATAAAACAAGTCTAAACAAAGCTTATGATAATGATAGTAGAAGCACAAGACATGATCAACATAAAAAGTTACATAATTTGTACCTAATATTGGAATTCTATGTCCTTTTGGGTGTGTTGCGACCAATGGGTTTTGAAAGGCCTGGATAAGATCTTTGCTGAATTCCTTGACATAGTCCTTGGCACCTGTGATATGAACTGAAGGGCACTTGATCGGTTGATTATATAAAAATGACGTTTGTGGATCTCTGAACTTTATTCCAGAAATGGATATTATAAACCTTATACGAGGATGATTTTGTAGCATTATACCCTGCAAATATTATAGGTACAGTTTGGATTAAATAAGATTGTGTTAAAACATTACAATTCCCCCCAAAAAACATTAACTGAAAAGACAGAATAAACATTTGCATACCTGCAACTGGTAACAAACAAGAGCTGCACATAGCATGGCACCCTACAAGTCATGCCCAATGACAAAGTTAAAAGGCTGGAGTTTAATGTAAATGATGATTTATTATTTTTCTAAATGTATCTTATTGTTTTGATTTTTAATCAATAATTTCAATTTTACAAAATTTATTAATTATTGTTTTATTTTTTAATTCCACTGTACTACCCATTTTTTTAATTGTACAAAGAAGAATTACAATCCTAGTAAATTAGTAATAGATAATAGAATTGTAAGTTTCGATCTGAAATATTGATACAATGAGAAATCATACACAATAGAATTTAAAAACAAAACAATAACTGTGAGATTCATATAACACCTGAGAAAATCCAAGTAAGCCATCAAAAGGCCCATTCTGTTCCATGTACACAACAATCAAAGGAAATGCCTTGTCCACGTTCTTAAATTTTGTGAAGTCCTGCATACAATGCTAAAACATGTTAATTATGAGATTGATAGGGATTAAACAAGACAATGTAAGCATATTCATTGATATACATACTTTGTTCTACTGGAACCACTCGTAATATGGAGGAGGAAATATCCCCTCAATTTCAGATTTCCCTGTTGCCGGAAGCGGTCCATCCAAGAAGCACTGCACCCACCATTTATAACATTAATGGATTTTATGTATAATTTCTAATGAACATATTCCTTGTCATGAAAAGAGATAAGAGATATAATTAACCATATCGAGTTTATCAGTGATGGAAGTGTCCCATCTACTTAATTGCTTGTGTAAAATGGTTCCACTTGTTCGGAATCCATGTATACACAACACTCGCAGCCTCTCATGATGTTTTGTGGCAGCCATAGAAAAGATGGTAATCTTTCTCTCTCTCTCCGATGAAGAAGTGGGAGCACACATTTCAGATCTCTTTACATTCTATTGTTTAAATAGATTGTGTATGGAATTTTTATACATGAAAACGCACGTGAACTCCTGTGAAAGATCCATCAGTAAATGTGTGCAATGAGAACCACGCGCTTTTAAGAAAGATGTGTCTAAGATGCAACCATATAAAAACTACGAAAGGATAAGTAAAACATCACTGTTATATGTAATTTTTAAATTAATTAATAAAATGGTATTTTAGCTTCTATATAGACAGCACCTCGTACATTGTTGTAGGTGTTCGAATGAGAAATTCATTAGCTTGGGGACCCCACGTGTCTTTATTGCTGGAACTAAAAAAGAGGGCCACTTAAAAATGTGTTCCTTAAAAATTAGATCACCTAATAAATGTGTTTCTCAATATTTCACATAGAAGTTTCGAATCATTTTCAATTTTATGTAATGTCAATGGTTCAAATGGACCGTAGTATAATTTATGTCTACTAAGGCACAAGTGTAGTGTAGTATTGTCAAAAGTATTTGACATTAAAGATAACTATTATCACAGTTATTAGAATGAGTTCAACTATTAAGATATTGAGAGAAAATCTGCCAAATATTTCTTCTATAAGTAAGTCTACATTATACTGCTATTTTAAATGGATGATAATGAATAGATCACAACATTTAACACAATTTTGATGAAGTTTAATTAATGGGAAGGGTTAGGGCCCAATAATAAATGGTTTAGAAAATAACTTTGAAAGAAAAATTATACCTTTGAATCTTAATCTTGTATTGTAAACATAATTTTTATTAATGTTAACATATGAGAAGGGTAATGATCCAATCACAAATAGTCAAGAAAATAACATAAAATATGTTTATGAAGTTTTTTTGTTGGAAGAGTCTTCTTAAGTGAAATTAATATTACTTTGAGTGTATAAAACACAATAATTTCCCTCTACAAATTGATTTCCCTCCTTTTTATTTGCCTCTTGATTTTTTCTCTAAATATTATGTAAAATAATATTATTAATAAATTTGTTTAAACACTATTTGTGATGGATGCTAAAAAATAAGCTCCAATATTTGATTATCATGGGGCCACCAACTCCACAAATTGCTTCTATTTTTTTTGAGCAAGTAACTGTTAGCCAAATTAAGCCTTAGTATGCAATATATGAACTTAATTTGACATATATTTCTAATTTATACTTATTTTCTAAAATTTAATATTATTATGAATTTAAAATTTCTAATGTATACTTATATTATATTATATTGATGAATTATTTAAATTTAAAAGAATAATAAATTAGTCATAAATTAGAAAAAATTGACAATCATTATTTCTCTATTCCCACTTAAAAATTTAGCAACACATATAACTGCATTCTAAATGGATATCTTGAAGAGGAAGTCTATATGGAACAACCAGAAGGTTTTGAATCTTTTGACAAACCTGATTATGTTTACCAACTCAAAAAGACATTATATGGTTTAAAGCAAGCTTCTAGAGCTTGGTATTCAAGGTTGGATAAACATCTAATTGCAAATGGATTTTCTCAGGGAAAAGTAGATAGCACTTTGTATATCAAAGTCATAAATGATGACATCTTGGTAGTAGAAATCTACGTAGATGATATTATTTTTGGGTCTACTAAGGATGAATCAGCAAAACATTTTTCAAGAATTATGGAATCTGAGTTTGAAATGTCTTTATTGGGTGTGCTCACATTATTTCTTGGACTACAAGTCTCACAGCTTGAACATGGCCTTTTTCTTTCTCAAACAAAATATGCAAAGGAAATGTTGCCAAAGTTTAATATGGTTGATTGTAAACCAATAAGCACTCCTATGGAGATGGGCTACAAACTAATGAAGAATGATGACTCACCTTCTATAAATCAAATTATATATAAATCTATGGTTGGAAGCCTATTATATCTTATAGCATCTAGACCTGATATAATGCAAGCAGTTTGCATGGTTCCAAGATTTCAATCTGATCCAAAACAATCTCATCTTAATGCAGTAAATCAAATTCTAAAGTACATTTAAGGTACACTTGATTTTGGTTTATGGTATCCTCGTAGTGATGATTTTCCACTTTCTGGTTATACTGATATAGATTGGGGTGGATCTAACGACAAAAAGAGTACTAGTGGTGCAACTTTCTTCCTTTGTAATTGCTTAGTTGCCTGACATAGTAAAAAAAAAGATTGTGTTACATTGTCTACCTATGAATCTGAGTATGTTGTTGCTACTGCCTATTGCACTTAGCTAATCTGGATGGATTATCAATTATTTGATTTAGGTATTCAAGTTTCAAAGCCTATTTCCATCATGTGTGATAATATGAGTGCTATTCAACTAAGTAAAAATCTAGTAATGCACTCACACACAAAACATGTGGCTATTAAACTTCACTTTTTGTGTGATAAAGTTCTCAATAATGAATTCAAGATGATCTATGTGCCCACTCAAGGATAGGTAAAAGCTCTACCTAGGGAATCCTTTGAACAACTAAGAACTCAATTGGGAGATTTCTCTCAATCAATGCTAATATAAAGTTTTTGCAAATAAATCTTCTATGTTAGGTTTCTACTCCTTTTCACAGAATTTTCTTCTACATTAAAAGCAGATGGTCAATTTTTTTGATGCAAAATTTTTGGGGGAGATATCAGATATCAATTATATCCATTGGTTTTGGTGATTAATGATTAATCAGTTTGTTTTGGTGTTCAATTTTCAGCATATTCATCAATTAGTTTCAGTTGACATATTTTTTCATTTCAGCATATTCATTAATTGGTTTAAGTTGACATATTGATTAATGATTAATCATTTTGTTTTGGTGTTCAATTTTCACCATATTCATCAGTTAATTTCAGTTGACATATTTTTCATCAGTTGACATATCCAGTTGGTTGCATATGGTTATTAGCATTTTTCACTAATCAGTTCAGTATTCTATGTGTTCAACATTATCAGCATTTGTGTTCAACTTTCTTTGTTCATTGATAGTGATCTACTTGCATATTTGTTCATATCTTGTATATATGAGAAGAAACTTGAATTCAATTTTTTTTTTAATTTCTTCTTATATATATGAGATGGTAAAAATTTTTGCCTCAAAAAATGGGGGAGATTGTTGACCATATTTTAAAATGGAAAAGTTTTTAAAAAACAAGGCAACATCAAAAAAGTGGCAAAAGACATGTTTTGTTCACGTGGCACGAACACAAAACAAAGGCAAAATAAAGGTAAGTTTGGACATCGAATATTGTTTTGGCAAAGGTAAAAATGGTGGCATAGTAAATAAGTCATTATAAAATTTGAGCACTAGCAGTACATGGACATTTATGAGGGTTTGCATGTCTCGCCAAGTGTAAGGGTTTTATGGTGGACATGAAAGAAAAGTTAAAAAGGATATTGGTTGTAGGTATTTTTGGTTTCCTTGGTTTATGTCTTCTTTGTAAAATAACAAGGAATGTTGCTACAAGAGTGATATTATTGGATACAATTGTCTAATTGTGTGTTATCTTTGATGTTACACAAATGTCATATTAGTTGACAGTCAGTATCTACCAAGCTAACTTGGTCAACAAATCAACTTTCAGAGTCTACTAAGCATTCCTAGAAATTACTCTACGTAAACAATGTCTACCAAGCTCACTTGGGTGTCGAAGGAAATGTGGAAGAAAGTAGCATTAATTGAGCTGACATGGTTAACGAAGGAAAGTTAGTGTTTACCAAGTTCACTTGGTCTCCAAAGGATTTTGTAGGAACACTTTGTTAACCGAGCTTTTGTTGGTTAACACAATAAATCTTTTTAGGACCAGTGTTTACTAAGCAGGGTCGGCCAATGAAAGATTTTGTTAATTTGAGGAATAAAGTTTAATTGTTTCAAGTATTAATTCTAGCCAACTGAGGTAATGATTATTGGTAATTGTAAGTTGTAAATAAGCTGACTTGATAATTTGAATGGTATATGTGAGAGGTCAAATTGAGAATTCTAAATGCAATGAGTGAGCATGCAAGTGTATTGATTATTTGAAGAGGAAAGTTTGAGCAAACTTTGAAGGATGGTCAGATATCTTTGAGGAGCAGCAAAGTTTTGTTTGATCAAGAAGGATCTAGTGAAATAGAACAAAGATCTGTAATCAGCAATTTAGTTGCATCTCATTTAGGTCATTTCATTGTTACTTTCTCACCATTGTAGCAGTGATTCCTAAATCTCTTAACAGAGTTGGATTAACAACCATTTGTAAATCCTCTAACAAGGTGACAATTCCATTGAATTTTTCTAAAGACCACTTGCAAGGAAACTCCTTACATGGTAATTAAATCCTCTAACAAGGTCACACCTAATAGTGTGTTTTGTAACCTTTAACCAAGTTGGCTCCTAACAGGGCTCACTTCAGAAGAGGGAAAATCAGTAGCTAGTTACTTAGTGGTTTTTCCCATATTGGGTTTCCATGTTAAATTTGGTGTCTCATGTGTTCATGTTATTTCTTTTATGCTTGCATGTTAATCATTGCAAATGTTTAAGATCTATTAAAGTTGACATACACTGCATCTACCAAGTTACAACATTTTTCTATATGTTTACCGAGTGACAGTAGTAAGTAGTTTTATCAAACATCTAAGGGATTTGTGGATTTGTTTTTGTGGTAACTGATTCAACCCCCCTCTCATTTACTCCATCTATATTTCTAACAAGTGGCATCAGAGCTTTTGGTGCTTGCAAGAAGGGTTTCAAGGACCTAAGCTAAATATTAGGATGTCATACAAGAGAGAAATTCCAAGGCTTAAC
The DNA here is from genome assembly GCA_028749045.1 of Cupressus sempervirens. Lineage (NCBI taxonomy): Eukaryota > Viridiplantae > Streptophyta > Pinopsida > Cupressales > Cupressaceae > Cupressus > Cupressus sempervirens. The sequence goes on along the minus strand of CM053785.1, from coordinate 656,635,400 downwards.
AGGGATAACTTTTCAGCATGGTAGGGTCTCACGAGGCTTAATCTAGCTTCCATTGGAGATACAGGATTGAAATATCTTGATGAAGGATATACAACTCCTTTTGGTACATTATCTATTAATGACATTGCCGAGAAGAAGACTCATAACACCATGAGGATAGACATTGCATCTACCCTAAGTTATGAAGAATTTGATGATATCAAGGACTACAAAACTACCTTTTCTATGTGAAACAAGGTAAAGGATATTTATGGAGGTGATGACAATGTGAGGAGAGCCAAAGCAGAAAGCCTAAGAGGAAAATTTGATCAGATGAGAATGAGAGAGGATGAAAACATTGCCAAATATGTTGAGAGGATCAAAGCAAGTGTTAGTGTAATCAAAGCTTCTAGAGGAGATATCAAAGAGGAAATAGTTGTAAGTAAAGTTCTTAGAACATTACTTCCCATTTATGCAATTAGAGTATCTGTAATTCAAGAAAGAAGATGTGAAGCAAATCATAAGATAAATTTGGATGCCATAGTAGGAAGATTGACTACATTTTGAGCTAGATAACTATGACAATTATGTTCCAACTTCTAAGAATGTTGAATCTACATCTGAAGCCAAGCTTTCACTCAAAGAAAAAGGCAAGAAAATAAAGGATTCTCAGTCAGAAAGTGAAGAAGAATTAGAGGAAAGTTCTAATAGTGATATTGAAGTTGTTGAAGCTCTACTTGCAAGGAAATACTCTAGCGATAGAAGAAAATACAAAGGTAAAGTTCCCCTAATTTTTTTTTCATGTGAGGAAATTGATCATATTGCAACCAGGTGCCCAAACAAGCAAAGCAAGGATGAGAAGAAAGGTCACAAGTTCAATGGCAAGAAAGATTTCAAACCATTCAAGGACAAAGGTAATAAAACATGTTTTATGGCTAAGGACTCTAAGGATTCTGATAATAGTGAAGATGAAATTGTTTACATTGTTGTGAAAGATGAATCTGATAATGATGAAGAAGATAAGATAGCACTTATCTCTCATGTGAGAAAAAATGATACATGGATCATAGACAGTGGATGTTCACATCATATGACTGGTGACAAAACAAAGTTTGTACAGTTTGAAGATTGTGATGGTGGCAATGTAAGGTTTGAAAACAATGAACCTTGTTGCATAAAAGGAAGAGGTCGAATCTCATTAACCAAAGAACTTGTATGTGATAATGCCTATTGGGTTGAAGGACTAAAATATAATCTATTGAGTGTGGCACAACTACCCAATATTGGATTCAAGGTGGAATTCATGCATGGGAAGGCAAGACTACTGGATGACAAAGGAAAGCTGATTGGATCAAGCAAACAAACAAAAGGTAACTTGTTTTATCTTGATCTTGGTGAGTGCTCATGTTTTATTGCTCAAGTTGAAGAAAGTTGGTTATGGAATAGAAGGTTATGTCATGTTAATTTTGATAACATGGTAAAGATGAGAAAAGTCAAGAAAGTAAGAGGCATTCCTAGTTTGAAGAAACCTGATGTTGGTTTATGCAAGAATTGTCAGATTGGTGAGATGGGAAAGACTAGCTTTAAAAGTAAAATCTATTAGTCTGAAGATATTTTGGAAATTGTGCATACTAATTTGTGTGGACCTACTGGAATTGAGAGCTATACTAGAGAAAAGCTCTTCATTCTTTTTGTTGATGACTACTCTAGAATGATGATTGTTATGTATTTGAGAGAGAAGTCAGAAGCATTTGAGAAGTTCAAATGGTATTTGGCCAGAGTAGAAAAGGAAACAGGGAAAAGACTAAAATGTTTGAGATCAGATAGAGGTGGTGAATTCATCTTCAATGAATTCAATAACTTTTTCATTGAAAGAGGAATCAAAAGATAGGTATCAGCCCCTAGAACTCCAAAGTAGAATCGAATAGTTGAAAGGAGGAACAAAGATCTATCATGGATTGTGCAAGGACTCTAATGATTGAAAAGACCATTGCTATCAAATACTAGAAGAAATCTATCAACATTGTAGTTCATACCTTGAACTGAGTATAGCTGAAGAAGGACTCATTCAAAACCCCCTATGAGTTATGGTATGGCTATAAACCCAATGTAATTTACCTAAAAGTATTTGGAAGTAAAAAGTACATCTTGAAAGAATCTAGAAAAGGAAAATTTGATGTGAAAGGTGATGAAGGCATATTTTTAGGATATTCTTGCAAGATTAAGGCATATAGATGTTTGAATTTGTCTACTCACAAAATCATAGAAAGTGCACATGTGAAAGTTGATGAGTTTGTAGAAAGGACTAAAGAAGAAAACAAAAAGGAACCAAAAGATTATAGGAGATTTGTTTTCATTGAACCTGATACAGTGCTAGATATATCTATCAATTAGGAGACTTGTACTGTCAAGTCTTCCTTAGTCACCGAGTTGCAAGAAGTTCAAACCAAGTCATAGGAACCTGAGTCACATTCTAATGCTACCAAGCCAATGCCTACCGAGTCTGAGCAGCCAGAACCTGAAGTTGAAGTTCAAGAGGATGACAATGCAATTCATCCAAGAGGTAAGGAATTTGTATTGGCCAAGTATGTAAGGAGGCATCATACACTAGATTAGATTATTGGAGACAAATCAGCAGGTAATATGAAAAGAAATTTAGCAGAGCAAGAATGGTATCTACATCACTCAGTCTAAGTATATCAAGGAGATACTCAAAAAGTTTGGTATGGAAGATTCAAAACTAGTAGGAACCCCCATGTGTACTGGACTAAAGCTTACAAAAGATGATGATTCAAAAGAGGTAGATCAGACCTTATATAGATCAATGATTGGAAAATTGCAATATGTAGTTCATACAAAGACTGATATTGCTCTTGCAGTTGGTATAATGGCGAGATTCTTAGCAAAACCTAGAGAAAATCAAATGATGGCAATCAAAATAATCTTGAGATACTTGAAAGGCACTGAAGATTATGGCTTATGGTACAAATTTGGAGGAAATTTGGACTTGAAAGTGTTTACTAATGTTGATTGGGTAGAAAACATTGATGAAAAAAAGAGTACAAGTGGCAGAGCATTCTTTCTTAGAAAAAGCTTGGTATCTTGGACAACTAAAAAGAAAAATTGCACATCACAATCTATAGCAGAAGTAGAGTATGTTGCAACAGCAGTGAACTATTCTAATATTGTTTGGTTTAAACAGTTGTTGGAAGGCATGAAGGTTGAGATCAAAGAACCAATTGTTATGTTTTGTGATACTACAAGTGCAATCAATATATCAACAAATCTAGTGATGCATTCCAAAACCAAGCACATTGCTATAAAATACCACTTTGTCAGACAATTGGTGTAGGATAAGGAAATGAGATTGGAATATGTCCATACAAAAGAACAAATTGCAAACATATTCACCAAGCCATTACCAAAGGATGCATTCTTATATCTAAGAGGTAAGTTAGGGGTCATTCCCCTATTTGAAGCTCACTAAAATAAAGTTTTAGTAATGCATCAATAGGAACCAAGCTGAAGATTTATCAGTTGATGTAGCATAGTCATGAGAACATTGCGTATGAATCAGTACTCAAGGTACATTGATACTCATTTGGTATGTGTTGTCTTTGGCATGTGTTGTCAAGGAGGGAGAGTTTACTGTCATATCTTTCTGAAATTTCTTTGTGGGAGAGTTTATTGTTTGGAAAAGAAGCTATGTAATTCCTTCACAGAGGGAGATTACTGCATTAAATTTTTTTTTGGCATAAAATCTAAGAGGGAGAAAATTTTCTATCAGAGAAAGACTTGTTTTCAAATTTCATTGTCCTATGACATGTTGTGTTGCCATCAATGCCAAAGAGGGAGATTGTTGGATACAATTGTCTAATTGTGTGTTGTATTTGGTGTTACACAAATGTCATATCAGTTGATAGTGAGTATCTACCGAGCTCAGTTAGTCAACAAAGCAACTTTCAGAGTCTACCAAGCATTCCTAGAAATTACTCTGTGTAAATAGTGTCTATTGAGCTCACTCAGGCATCGAAGGAAATGTGGAAGAAAGCAGTGTTAACCAAGATCACATGGTTAACGAAGGAAAGTTAGCGTTTATCGAGTTTTCTTGGTCTCCAAAGGATTTTGTAGGAACATTGTGTTAACTGAGATTATGTTGTTTAATACAGGAAATCTTTTCAGGATTAGTGTTTACCGAGCAGGGTCAGCCAATGAAGGATTTTGTTAATTTGAGGAATAAAGTTTAATTGTTCCAAGTATTGATTCTAGCCAACTGAAGTAATGATTATTGCTAATTGTAAGTTGTAAATAAGCTAACTTGATAATCTAAATGGTATATATGAGAGGTCAAATTAAAAATTATAAATGCAATGAGTGAGCATGCAAGTGTATTGATTGTTTGAAGAGGAAAGTGTGAGTGAACTTTGAAGGATGGTTAGATATCCTTGAGGAGTAGCAAAGTTTTATTTGATTAGGAAGGATCTAGTGAAATAGAACAAAGATCTATAATCAGCAATTCAGTTGCATCTCATTTAGCTCATTTCATTGTTACTTTCTCACCATTGTAGTAGTGATTCCTAAATCTCTTAATAGAGTTGGTTTAACAACCATTTGTAAATCCTCTAACAAGGTGACTATTTCATTGAATTGTTTTAAAGACCTCTTGCAATGCCACTCCTTACAAGGTGATTAAATCCTCTAACAAGGTCACACCTAATAGTGTGTTTTGTAACCTTTAACCAGGTTGGCTCCTAATAGGGCTCACTTCAAAAGAGAGAAAATAAGTAGCTTGTTACTTGCTAGTTTTTTCTGTATTGGGTTTCCACATTAAATCTAGTGTCTCATGTGTTCATGTTAATTCTTTATGCTTGCGTGTTAATCACTATGAATGTTTAAGATTTATTAAACTTGACATACACTGCATCTACTGAGTTACAACATTTTTTTGTATGTTTACTGAGTGATAGCAGTAAGTAGTTTTATCAGACATCCAAGCGATTTGTGAATTTGTATTTGTGGTAACTAATTCACCCCCCTCTTAGTTACTCCATCTATATTTCCAATAGATATTCAAAGATTTCTCTTTGAATTTTTCATCACACTATGTAAAGGATGTGAAAAAGAATCTTATCTTGCTGCTCTGAGACAAAGATTTTTAAAAGTTTTATTCTTCTTCTGTCAATTTGAAATTTTCTTTGGTTGTGAAAAATGTAAATTTGTTTTGCTCTGCAAATACGAGTTATTGTGACAAATGACTTTTAAAGAATTGTTTGTTGGGTAAGATATCATGTGCTATTGAATCTCTACTCAATTTTTTTCTTTGTGCAAAGACTCACCTTTTGATTTCACCTGTGGTTGCATGAATGGCCAAGGAAAAAAGAGGAATAAGATGTTTTTACTATGAGCAAAGGTTTCATTAATAGAGAAAAATGGGGGTAAAAAGGAAAATGATTATAGGTATGGTTGTTTCAAAATTCTTTTTGAAAAGAAGAGTAAGGTTAAAAAAATTTACAGTCAGTTGAATTTTTTGAAAAAGGAATATGGGTTTTGGATGGTTTTCAAAGGCAAAATTTTGTTTGGCTTCCTTTGTAAAATATATAAGTGTTTCTTTTCGAATCTAGTATTATTTTTTGAAAAGAAGTTTAAAAGAATAATAATGAAGGGTCTTTGGTTCGAACTCTAAATGGCATCTTTTATAAAGAGGTTTTAAATGCATTTCTATGGCAATTTTTTAAGGTTTTCTTACAAACCCTAATGGCACTATTTTTGAAGAATTTGAAGAAAAGTTGGAATTTTTTTCTAGCACACTTTGTTGTTTATAAGACTGGTTTTCAAAAGGCATGAATAATTCTATGGCATAACTGATAATAGATTGTTTTTAAAATTGCATATAATAAGGGCATTTTTGAAATGGCCCTAACTAGTTTAGTTTTAAAAATTGAATTTTTTCATACAAGTCTTATCTCTATTTAAAGAGATTGTTGTAAAATTGTAAAAGGAGTGTGATACAATGATTTAAAAGTAGAGGCATAAAATATCTTGAAATTGTGCAAGATTGAGCTAAAGGATTGATTATAAACTTATTTTCATGTATAGGTGTATAGTGCTTTACATACAGTTATATGTGCATGTAAGGTTGTAACTCAATTAAAAAGATAAACAAGGTTGAATCCTTGAACAGTTGTTGTTTCTGATTGTAAAGAGTTGAAGCTCAATAAATATTACAGGTTCATGGAGTGGTTTTTCTCCTTATGATGAATCCTTAAGGAATTTTGAAGGTTTCCCACTCGGCAAAAATACATGTCTCTATCTTCTGTGAGTTCATGTTTTCTTATTTATGCATGGTGAATGATTATTATTTTTTGAATGCATTCAATTTATGAAACTTTAAAATTGTAATTTGAAAATTAGTTAAGCAAAAATGGGGAATGAAATTGTATATCCTTTGCCACATCAACATGAAGTCTAAATGATAGAGAGTAGAGAAGTTCAAAATCACAAACCTATCTTAAGAGTTGTAGGTTATTGTTGGTTGGTCTATGGCTTGAGGAATAGAGTCTGTGTGAGACTCCTGACTGGTCTAATGGGAATGGCTTAAACATCACACACTAAGCTTAATTCCTAGACCAAAAGTATTAAATAGTCGAAGTTGAATTTTTTTCCAAAGCTAATTCCTCCCTTAGTGTGTGATGTTTAAGGACAACCACAACAACACAACTCTAATATTCTCCATTTGTAGCTTGCAAAGTATATGGATAGGAATCCTAAAAGAAGGAAAGGCAACCCTTGAGTAGTGGAAAAATAAATGATAAAGCTATGCTACTATCAAAAGGATGCAATCCCTTCTCTAAATCATATAAGAATAACACAATCTTGAGATCAAATTAACACTCATTTTCTTGTTCGAGTGTAAGGTGGATGAGCTGATAGTGGTTCATAGTTCAAAATTTTAGTTATATATTGGAACAAGGCCTTTGTATATATTGGATAAATCAAATGAATAAAAGATAATTTCAGCTAGGTAGAAATGACATCTTACAATGCCACTAAAGGGCCCACCACCAAGGTAAAGTGGAGGTAAGTGTATGATATATATATATATATATATATATATATATATATATATATATATGGGGAAAATTTATGAGAATAATATTTTTCAAGGAATGTTATTTACTTGATATTATAAATCATAGTATAAGTATGATTAAACATTGCATAGTAAAATGAGTTGCCTAAAACTCAAGATAAACTTGCATATGTCTAGAATAGAATTAGATCTTTTCCTCTAAGTATGTTATTGCAAGAAAATGAAGATTGAGATTTAGAGGGAGCCTAACATGTTATTAGAAGTAACCTTGAGAGAGAGGGAGAAGACTAAGGATCTTATCTAGTTAATCTTCATTATTCTCAGTCTTATTGATTCAAAGGGGGTAAACCATTTTGAGATGGATACTCCAGTAAATTAGAGCAAACAAGAGGATTGAAATTCATGAATATATCTTGTGACTATGTATTTAATGGTCCCACCTCTTGTGTACATCATGAGGAAGTGATGACTTCCAAATGATGTCACTTATATTTGAAGAAATTGTAAGGTGAGGATCTTACAATAACTTGTATTATGTGACATCTAACCTTAATTTGAGTACTTGGTGAATATCATTGATATTCTGGGAGGCCAATACTCTTGATGTCAAATGTGATATCATTCATTTTAGTATTGGTGAATATCATGTATTCTGAGAGGCCAATACTTATGATATCAAATGTAATATCATAATGATGGATATCTTCTAATAAAAAAGATCCTTAAAACTTGTCATTCCTAATATTACCAATGGTGTAATATATATCTTGTGTTTATCCTCCCTAGCTAAGAGGGAGTGTTGATGTGTGGTAGATTCAGTTGGCTAAAAAAATTTCCTATACATTATGAGTAAGTGTTGTACTTAAATCATGTGAATATGTATTTTGTGAAACTTACAACTATGTTCTTAGATGTTATTAAATTGATTATCTTTGAGTTGTTTGTATAAATATATATTAAGGATATTGGTAAGTATATATGCATTCTATGAGACTTATGATTAAGATCTTAGACATTAATCATAATGTAAATTTGAGTTATTTAAGTATACATGCGTACTAAGTGTTTTACCAATTGAGATCTTAAATATCATTAAATTGACTATATATGGGTTGAGTAAAGTAGTGATAGACCATTATCCTTGATTATCAAATTGTATTTATCTTTCTTGCCTAAGAGGGAATGTTAAAGTTTTAGTCAATTCAGGATGTCTTTATATTTTATATATACATATATCACTAGGTATATTATATATGTGTGTTTATTATATGAGATAAAATAATATTATAATAATATATCTAACTATGTGTAAGGCCTCACTTGATCTGCCCTAAGATATATATATATATATATATATATATATATATATATATATAATATTTTAATAATTGTTAATATCAATTAAGCAATAAAAATACAACCATGATCATACTAAAAAACTTTATGATCATCTATCTCATGTATGTGGCCATTCCATCTCAAAAATATTGTAACTCTATCTTATATATAACACTATCGGCATAATCTTGCACCCTTCAAAGGTGCAAGTGCTACTAAGTAAGTCTATCTTAATTGAAATTGAAGAGGTTGAGAATTTATTTTCATTTTTGAATTTATCATAAAGGTCAACATTTCTCTTCATGAAATGATAACATTAGTTAATTGTTATTTTTTATCAATGGAATTCAATTTTATGTAATAATTAGAATAACTAATAACTTTTTAAAACTATCTTTATTTCACATATTTATAATATACATCTAATAGTTATAATGGCTATTTAGATATCACAAGTATAATTGATAATAATTGGCATTGAATAAGTGCAATACTATATTTAAAATACTTATTCATTGTTTGAATATTTGAATCTCTATTCAAGGACCTTTTACTGATTGCACGAGGTTGATCAACATAGAACTTCAAATTGTTTGCTCTAACATTGAGTAAATGGTCTATATTTTTATAAGAAATTTATTTGAACCTTTTTAATTGGTTTCATATGATACATATTTATAGGAAAAAGTAATTGTAACCTTCTCCAACATGGAAGCTTGGATCAACATCCTCTAGATAGCACCATTTATATGTGGTTAGGCCTCCTCCCTAATATCAATTATATGTAGCTATCCTCCTCTATTCTAATATCAAAATTAGGCTCAACTCATACTCATATTTCATATCTTGACGACCATATAATAAATATTCTTTCTAATATAGCATTAGACCTAATACTTAGACAACAAGTATTCTTATATAAGTGTCTGTGCTTGTATGGTGGATGAAAATTGTGGGAGTACTTTAAACCATATCTATATCGTAAAGTTAGTATGAATAGATATTTTTATTCTTAGTAGAGTTATGGAAAATTTTCTCATACAATTAAATGTTAAATAGTATTTACCAAAATTACCATGCATGTCAAGTATAAATGAAAATGATTCAAGTAGTGGCATAGTTGTAAGGGTTAGGTCATAGCGTAGAGAGGGTAAGAAAAAATTTGGGGATAGGAAATCCACATTTCCTACTAACACATAAAGTGTTGAAATTGTGAGGGTGGGGGTGTGATTCAATTGGTGAGAGATTATTGTGGTAAAGTAAAAGTTCTTGAAGTTAAGTTCTCCTCCAACTTGTGATGTACAAGAAGATGTGTCACACCTAGACATGTTATAATTTTTACCAATCACATTACAGGTTATAGAAGTCTATAACTGACTCCCATAGTCTTATAAAAAGTTGGAATTGTTATAGGTGAGGTCAAATAATAATAAATGCAAGTTTGTAAGAAGAAATATATAATTCCTTTGATAAAAAACTAGAAAATGAGGAGTTTGGTAATAACACCTTTTATATCCAAAAACGTTATATATAATATATGTTATATACAATATATATTAATTGTGCGATATTTTTTCATACACTAAAGAAATTTCATGACTAGATTAAGGATAAAAGGTATGATTTCATAAGCTGTTGTAAAAAGCATGTAAGACCATTTATGATTTGTAATCTAATTCCTAACTAAAATTTACTTACCTAATATATGTCATAATTAGACTATTTATCTATTCATGTATAAAAAATAATTTCCATGTGTCCATTCACCATGTGAAACTAGTACTCTTGTTGACTAAGAATATATTTTTATTTCAATAAAATGGTGATCTAGAAGAGTAGTGTACTAATTATGGGTTATCAAATATGAGTGTAGATCAAAAATAAAAATGTCAAAAAGGGTCTCTATTTTGTCTTAATTCAAAACTTTGTAGTAGAAACATTTTATTTTTTTTAAATGAGGTAATTTACATTGTGCAAAAAAAATAAACTTGTACCATGAAACATAAGTTCATTCCATAGAAAAGTCCATAACATGTAAGTTTATTGTACTAATGTGTTTAACCAACTAACTTGACATCAAATAAAAAAAATACTAATGTAGCTTATAATTTGTAAAATTTTTATTGTTTTTTTCCTCTATTGATTATCATAAATTCAAAATTAAGTTTCAAAAAATATAAAGTTCATCAAGTTATCACATCTGAGATATAGTCATGATCTAGCATATTGTACTAACTATTACATCAGTTATAAACATAAACTAGTGAGTATCTATTTGTCATCGTTGCCTATAAAAAATAAATAGTGTTTATATATATATATATATATATATTTAAATTAACTCTCCATATCCTTCGCTAGATCTGAGCCAAATTCCTTAGTGTTGGGTGGGACTACTACATTTCCAAAGATCTCTACATAGCTCTGCCACTAGTTCAAACTAGTTCGAGGTACTTGCATCGACATCATTTTTCACCGCCTATTTTCTTTCAATTACCTGATGAATTTAGTAATAGTAATGCCAAACTCTTTTTTTTTTTAATAGATATGTAACCATATGCTACTTCCTCTCTTTTCATAATGGCTTGCCCTTCTCTCAGCAGTTGCATGAACTTGTTTTCCTTCATCTTTACTATGTTGGTAATGGTAACTTGGAATGAAATATCAACATTAATTAGTCCTTGAAGAGTCTCAATAAGGAAAGAAGCAATCCTTGCAAGAACATCACTATTCATCATCTTCCAAATATTCCATACCAATAAAGAGGAAAAAATAACCCAAAATGTGTTTCAAAATTTTTTGCCTTTAACAATAAAGATGGATTTTTTTTTTTCCATCCAAAAGTTCACATTCAAAGCCAACCCAAACATGTTCCACTTTTCTACCAAAAATGTAGTGAAATAAAACTTGGAATACTTATTCATCCTGTTTACAAATAGAGAATCAATTGGCTTCCCCTAGGTTTCTTGAAAGGCAACTTGCATAGGATCATATGCCAAAGAAATCTAGAGTTAGTGTTCGAGTTGAAATTAGAGTTAGAGTTAGAGTTCGAGTTAGAGTTAGAGTTAGAGTTAGAGTTAGAGTTAGAGTTAGATTTAGGGTTAGGGTTAGAATTAGGATTAGGGTTAGAGTTAGGATTAGAGTAGGGTTATATATAGGGTTAGGGTTAAGGTTAGGGTCAGGTAGAATTAGAGTTAGGGTTAGAATTAGAGTTATTTTTAGAGTTAGAGTTAGGTTAGGGTTAAGGTTATGGTTAGGGTTAGGGTTACAATTAGAATTATAGATAGAGTTAGGGTTAGGATTGGAGTTAGGGTTTGTGATATTATTGTGGTTAAGGTTATTTTTGGGGTTACTATTCCTATCAAAGTTGACATTAGTGTTATTATTACACTTTAACTTAGTGTTATGGTCATTGTTAGGTTAATTTTCTATGTGGGTTAATTCTATTAAAATGTTCATGATAAGTGCTATTATTACACATATTGTTATATTTCTTATAATGTAATCTCTCCTTCTTCCATCCCTTCCCACTCTCTCTAAAATTATCTCTCTCTCTCTCTCTCTCTCTCTCTCTCTCACACACACACACACACACACACACACACACACCCAACTCCCTAATTACTCACTTAAACTCTCTCCCCTTATTGGTCTCATAATCCACCCTCCCCTCTCACACACATACACATCTCTCTCCCTAATTAATCACTTTAAATATCTCTCCTACCTCCTCTCACAATCTATACCCCTATTTATCATCTCTCTCTCTCTCTCTCTCACACACACACACACACACAAACACACACACACACACACACACACACACACACACACACACACACACACACACACACACACACACCCAACTCCCTAATTAGTCACTTTAACTCTCTCCCCTTATTGGTCTCATAATCCACCCTCCCCTCTCACAAACATACACATCTCTCTCCCTAATTAATCACTTTAAATATCTCTCCTACCTCCTCTCACAATCTATACCCCTATTTATCATCTCTCTCTCTCTCTCTCTCTCTCTCTCTCTCTCACACACACACACACACACACACACACACACACACCTCCCTAATTAGTCACTTTAACTCTCTCCTCTTCCTACTCTCATAATCTATCCCCCCCCCCCCCTCTTTCATGCACATAAACATCTATCTCTCCATAATTAATCATTTTAAATCTCTTCCCTACCTCCTCTTATAATCTATTCCCCTATTTATCATCTATCCCTCTATCTCTATGAAGATTGGATCCTAGTTATCATCTTCCTCACTTTATCTTATCTCTCCCCCTCCCTTACCACTAATATGCCTCCCCCTACTCTCTCTCTCTCTCTCTCTCTCTCTCTCTCTCTCTCTCTCTCTCTCTCTCTCTCTCTCTCTCTCTCCATAAATTAGGATTTACGATTTATATTTAAGATTAAATTATATTTGATATGTTTATGGTTAAATTTTATTCAGATTTGATCTCTAAATCACTTGATGTGCTAATTATATTGGTTTTAAAAAGTTTGATTTATGTCTCCATATAAGTTCTTAATAAATCAAATCTTCATTATACTTTTTTTATTTTGAAAAAAAAGTTATATTTTAAAAAATTAGACAAAAAATATTTCAAAAAATCATTTTGAACTAATTACTTCTTTTAATTAATTTCTAATATTGACCCTTTCTAATTTAGAGACAAATATCTCTAAATGTTCTAAACATTTTTTTCTATAAAATAATCTTTTATTTCTATGTAAAGATTTTTCTATTATATATGATTTTTGAAAAAAATTAAGAATCAATGTTATTTATTACTGAATTTACTTCTTTGAAATCTTTTATTTTTAGAAGCTTACTTTCTAGAATTAGAAAAATTAAGTTTTAAAATAACTTTACATTTTGAGAAAAAAAAAAGAATAATCACTTAGCTTTAAAATAAATTTTATTAAATATTTTATTTTTATAAATTCTACTAAATCTAGAGCTAAAATATAAGAAAAATAGAATATTTTAATAAATCCTATAATTCAATAAACACTTTTAGCTATTTAAAAATAGAAATTAGTAACTAAAAAATAAAAAATAATGTTATAATCCAATGAAATTATGGAATGTTCTATAATAATAATGTAATATGTTCTTCAACAAAATTGAATTTATATATTAAAATAATAATAATCTAGAATTAATTTTCTAACATGATTAGAAAATAACTATGAAATATTCACAAAAACCTATTTACATTATTTTCTCACTCATTAATTTAAGAGTTTTTCAAAACATTACTCCAAAGAAATTATTTTTGAATAAAATTCATGAAATAAAATAAAAAAAGAGATTGATTCTAATATTGTAAATGCAAATAGCCCCACTAGGGTGACTTGAATTGCGATATTGTATCTGCACTCTCACAGATCAATCCCGATGTTAAACATCACATCTGAGATTGATGGATGAAAAGGCCAATGAAAAAAATCATAACAAGAAAATACTAAGAAAATGCACATGGACATGTTACTCGAGGTAATGTGGAGATTGGTACTTAAATAATTTTTTGGGGATTCCAGAGCATAAAGTAGGTGTGGAAATCTTTATCTAAACTATTGCAACTTCTTTCTAAGTAGGGAAAGTCCTGCAACTAACCGACATATATTAACCATTTCAATGGAGTCTAAAAGATTGGATAATTCGATTCAGTTAGAGAAAATTGTTGTTATATCCTTTAATTAGTCATCTCTTTTTAATCTTTAGACAAATAACCTTTTTCCCCCTTTCTTAAACTTGGATGACAATAAGTGCTTAATGAAAAAGTCTATGAAAAAATAATAGGATGACAATTCATGTAATGCCTACCCCTAGTTGGCATTTTTGTTGTATTGCTAGATTCTTTTAGGCCAATTTTTTTATTGTGTTTTATGATTATTGGTACTTGGTTAACAAATTGTTTAGATGTTATTTCATACTTAGTTGATTTATTTGATGAGTTATTTTCTTATTTTAGTTACTTCATGTCTTTATGTTTAGTTAAGTGACTTCAGTTATCTCATGATGATTAGTTAGATGAAATATTTATATGCAGTTCTATGGTTACTTACCCCATACTTGCATGTGTATGGTGTACTTGTATATTTTAATTTATGATTGATGTTTCTGATGTGGTTGAGGAAGGGAGTCATAGTCACCTACTAGTAGGGATCTACATGATGCACCACTTTTCACAATTGTATGTTTAGTTTAGAAGATGTGTGTTTGTACATGCATGGATTGTATGCAAACTGCAAGTACTAGGTATTGACTTCCCTAAATTGCCAAGATGAGCATACCATGTCACAGTATCTCAATGGTATAAGTGGGGAGATAACTCTTGAGTCCAAATCCTAACCTAGGCCAATTGTTCTAGAAAGTAGGACAAGTATCTGAGTTGTTTAGTTGTTCGAATTTGTCAAGTGATGTGGATTCACAATACTAACCCTGGAGTTTGATTGTGTTCTTTGTCTTCAGTGGAGGTTGTCGCATTTGGTTTTGTGGGTTTGTTGTAATTTTTTTGTTATAATTAAATCAAGTTAGAAGATAATTTAATGAAAATTTTATAAAGAAAATTCAATATTTAATTAATTGAGGAATTAATTAAATAAAAGAATTAAATTTAAAAGATTTAATTAAAGTTTTAATTTTGGCATATTTATATTTAATTAAATAATAACTTTATTTTATTTTTAATCGGTAAATGGCCAAAGCCTAGATTAATTATTGTTATTTCTTACAATTAATTATTATTATGTGTTAAGTGAATTTGAACCTAAGACCTCCCACCTGAGAGGCTCACAAGTTATCATTGTGTTGTAGGCTTTTGCCTTTTAATTTAATAATTATTATTTAAGAGTTTTATTTTCATAAAAAAAAAAAACTCTAAATAATATTATTAGTTGAGTAATAAATATTATTTGATTAAAAATTAAATATTAAAATATGCGAATATTTTATTAATTAAAAATAATATAATTAAATTTATGCTTTAAATGAAAAGTCTAAAATTAGAAGTCTAAATTTAGAGGTCTAAATTTAGAAAATTTGTTAAAGAAAAATTAGAATACGATGTTATGTAATTAATTGGAAATTAATTAAATATGGACTTCAGTTTAAAATATTTATTTTACAAGTCTAATTTAAGAAGTTGGATAAAAATAGAATTAAAAGATTAAAAGATTAAATATTTAATATTATTTTATTATGATTATTTAATTAATAATTATTAAATTAGAGTTGAATTTAAATAATGAGCTTTAATTAGTCTTATTAATTTAAATAATAAACTATGCTTTAAATAGTGCTTGCACTAATTAATAAAGTGGAGGACAAGAAAATATCAAAGAATATTTTAATTAAAAAGTTCTTTAAATGTGCATGAAAAGATTAAAAAATAAAAGTTTATTTTTAAGAAAAGACCTTTGCATGTTTGAAAATTGGAAAACCTAGGTAGAGTCAAATCTTTATTAAGAGATTTGAGCTCATTTCTACACACACAAGTTTGGAGGGGCCAATTTCTAGAAAGATGGTTTTCAAATGAAAAGGAAGATTCTTGCATGTTTGTGTGTTCATTGTTTTAGCATCAGATCCAGGTAGGATCTTGTGGCTTTGTGCAATAGTTTCCTATTCTTTGAATTCTTGTCTTCTTCGTGTCTATTGTGTTTTTGTTTTCAGAATTTCTCTGGGTTGAAACCCTTGTTTGAGAAAATTGATTTCCAGAATAGAATTGTCTGTCATTTAATTTGAAACCTCATTGTGAATTTATTTTTCTTGTCTTTCAAATTCTTGTGTCCTAAACATAAAAATAAAAACTCAAATCCTGTAGTGAAATTGAAAACTCTATAAACACAAATACTTGGAAAAGAAAATTGAAACCCTAGTTGTTATTAAATTTGTGTGTTTGAAAATGAAAAAGAGAACTTGAAAACCTATAAGTGAAAATTAAACCTTTGTGTTTTCATAACCAAATGTATTGAGAAAGTTATATTGTATGTACTTTATGTGATGTGTGATTTACTAGTGTTGGGGTTTTTAGGTTTGACTTAGTTTTGGCCAATCATGATGTTTATTAGAGGCTGGGGAGTTTTGTCTATGATGTCATGATGATGTTTTGTACATGAACATTTATAGTTGACCATGATGATGTGTCATGTGTGTGCTATGATGAGTTTGATCAGATGTTTTGATGTGCTTTCCAGTTTCTTATGTAGAACTAAGGTGAATGGTATGAATTTTCTGATATAACCTTTTTTAAGTCTTTAATAAGTTATCTTTGGATTGTTTCTAGTTGCTTATATAGGACTAAGGTGATATTGTGATTTGTTTTGGTGATGTCGTGCAATTTCATGGGTTGTATACTTGATTTTGGATCAGTCCTATTAGGATGATCGTATTGATGAAATATGTGATTTTGATCAATGATATTTCAATGCTTTCTAGTTGTCTATTTAAGAACTAATGTGTAGTTTATCATCATTTGAGATCTTTTTCTTTTGCTGAGATTAGGGTAGGTTATCTATATGTCATGTTGGGAAGTGGCTTGCAATGGACGTCGAGGCCCTAAAGAGGCTAGCAGGTAACCCGTTGTAGGTTATTTTAATAAGTGATAAGATTTCATTAAATGGGTTTAAAATGAATTAATAAGATATTGATACCACAAAAAGTCACTGGGGGTCCGGAGTATTAAAATACTACCAGGGTAACCTTAGAGTTGACTTCTTAGTATGCCTTGTTTGTACGAAAGGATATTGATGCCACACAAAGACACTAGTGGGTCTGAATTCTATAGTGGCTACTAGGATAACCTTAGAGTTGTCTCATGCCATGACACTTGCCCACTTGCATAATAGATTTCATACATGTTTTTTTTTGCCTTTGGTATTAGTTGATACTAGTGTCTTGGTACCCTTGAGATAGTTTTCTTTTAGGTGTTTCCTTGAACCTAGATGTTGGTTTTGACTTGTGTTTTGATATTCATATGGGAATCGGGTTTATCTCCTCAGTGTGGTACGAGTGGACTTTTTGGCTTCACGAGGTTAGGTGGAAGTGCATTTTATTATACCATTGAGAGCTGACCATTGGATGTTGTTGCTGGATGTATCTATGTAGTTGATTCTTTCTTTATGATCTTGCATTTATGTTGGCATGGTTATTCTCTATTTTACTCTACTTTATTATAAAAGATCTTATGAGATGTTGTATTTATTTTATGATGCATATTCTTTCAGCCTTTCATGCCCAGTGACATGTATAGTGGATGATTGTGCATTATGATTATTATCAAGTGACATTCAAGAAAATTGTGTATTGTTTAAATAAAATTTGTACTTGTAGTTATTCTTTAATATGGATGTATTATATATTGGGTTTAGTACTAATTAAACCTAAATGTGATTCAATGTGAAGGACCCCTTGACAAATTGAAATTGTATTTGTAATTGCTTATGTGTATGTATATATTGCTTCTGCATTATTGTTACTTTGATGTTGTTTAAACTTTGAAAAAAATAGTTCAGTAAACTTTGTAACATACTATGTTTATTTCTTTTGGGTTCTCGAGTGGGGTGTTACAATTCATAGATAACATATACAACTTTCCTAGAAAATGGCAGTAGTGGTGAGAATAGACATTATATTCACTTCTTTATATATTTCGATTTACAAGAACAATGGACAAATGATGAGATGAATAAATCTATCATGAACAATCAATAAAAACCATCTATTGATTTTTTGCTTTCATTCTACAATGCCATGAGGATGAGTTATAACCAGATCTCCTCCTAATTAAGCCCATCAATTGAGGTTCCCACACCTTATTACTATTGGAATATCAAATGTTTTCTATTATCTTGTGAGCCTCCAGTATGCCTACCCATTAGAAGACACTACAACTGCAAAAGTCAAAGACATTAAATGAGGTAGGTCAGTCTGAATTCAAAAATGAGATGGAGATTTTGAGTAGACAGCAAGAGACAAAAAGTGGTAAATGTTCCTTCATTCTATAAGTTAGATTCAAACATTCTAAGAATCAGTCGAGTTCAGTAGAACAACAGAGGTAGAAAGTTCTATTAGATCCAGTAGCAACACTTGTGGATGACTTTCTAGGTTTTTTTGTAAAAGTATTATGTTTCTATCAAATCTAGTAGCAACACGTGTGGATGACTTTTTGAGTTTTTTGTAAAAGTAATGTGTTTTCCTATGAGCAGTGATCACTCCATGTTTATTGTATGCATCCATATGTATTACTATAAGTTTGATTTAAGTTTTTAGATATTTTTTTCTTCTAGACTTTATTGTTAATTCTCCAAATCTATAGCAATTTGTTTCAGTTAATAGAGAGTAAGCAAGCATACTTGTCATCTTCAATCTGTTGTGTTTTAGATCTTTTCTTCATTGATACATTATGTTGTGTATGTTAGTAGTTTTTGGGAAAATGGAGGAGAAACCATTAACCCTTTTACCTACTTTCTAGAACATTTTTCTTTCTCCCTGCATCACTTGACTTCTATTTGAGCCAAGTAACTCGACTTCCATTGATCGAGAAACTTGATGTCCTCTATCAATTCCCCTTCTACTGATCTCCCTTTGGTGACTGAGAAACTTGACCCCTATAGGTGTTGAGAAACTCGGCACTACTCTAGCTCGATTCCTTACCCTACCGAGAAGCTTGGATGCTGAAGAAAATTTGTGATTTTTCTAGGAGTTTTTTTACATGGTATCAAAGCCATTAGGCCCTACATCCTTGTGAGTTTGGGAATTTTTCTGAGTTTTTTATATTGTTGTGTAGGGGACATGGTTGAAGATGTAGGAAAGACTTGGAAAAAGCCATCATTCTTTAATGGAAAAAATTATTGCACTTCAAAGAAGATGAGAACCATTATGGTTACAAATGACGTGGGAGCACTAGTAAATTTGGACCCAATTTTTGACCAATTTTGGTCCTAATTTTGACCCAGGTTTTTCGCTATTTTTCTCGTCAAAATTTTGACTAAATTGTAGGTTGGTTGAAATTTTGACGAATGCATTCAGGGCAATGTTTTTGTTTCGATGAATGTATCTGTCAAAATTTTGACCAACCTGCAATTTGGTCAAAACTTTGACAAGAAAAATAGTGATGAACCTGGGTCAAAATTTTGACCAAATTTGGGTCCAAATTTACTAGTGGAGTTTGTGGTAAATGGGTTCAACAATGTGATTGACCCAACACTATATGTTGCCCTCACAAACAATCAAAAGACTTAGTTGAAGGAGTCAAGAAGAAGGGATGAAAAAGCTTTAAGCTTGATTGAGGCAGCCATGACAAAAACAATTTTTCCTAAGATAGTAATAGCTAATTGTTTAAAGGTAGCATGGGATATCCTTAAGAAGAATTTCAAAGGGACTGTTAAATTCCATGTAGTGAAGTTGCATATGATTCAAAGAGCGTTTGAGAACCTTCAAATGAAGGATTGTGAATCTATTGTAGATTTTAGCTCAAGGATCTCTGGTTTGATAAAATGTAGAAGATTATGAGAAGCAGAGAATAGTGGAAAAGATATTAAGGATTCTAACTCCAAAGTATGATAATCTTGTGATGACCATTGAGGAGGCAAAGGACTTCACTACTTTGACAATGGATGAGTTGATTGGTAAACTTCAAACCCATGAGCATCAGATTAATAGATCAACAACATATTCCCAAGAGCAAGCCTTCAAAGCTTAGTCCAATACAAGAGGCAAGGGAGAGGAAGAAATGGCTCTGCTAGAGGCTCTAGAGGTAGAGGTTGTGGAAACTCTGGACAAAGGAATCCTAGATGAGAAAGCTTGGGATGAGTAGGCAATCAAGAGGGAGCAAGAAACTCTCAAGATAACTCTAGAGGAGGTAAGAAGAACTACAACTCTAACAAGAATAATGTAGAATGTTATTATGGCCATAAATTTGGGTATTATGCAAGTGAATGCTAGAAAAAGCAAGGTGATTAGTCAAGGTAGAATAAAAATGTGGTTGATGTGAATGTGGGTGAAGTACACAATTCCATAACCTTCATTAATGTGCTTGACATTGGTGAAGAAGGCATCCTTGAGGTATGGTACTTGGACAATGGTCATAGTGACCACATGAGTGATAATAAAAGTCTATTTTCATTTATTGATAAGAATTTCAAATTTGAAATTAGAATGGGAAAAAATGGAACCATTCGTATTGTGGGAAAAGGATCTATAATGGTCTACACCAAGCAAGGTGAGAAGAGAGAAATTCAAAATGTGCATTTTTCCCTAACATGAAGCACAATTTTATTAGTGTTGGACAACTCATTCAAAATGGTTAGAAGGTGCTGATGGAAAATGACAAGTGTTTCATTCATGAGAAAGATGGAGTAAGAATATTCTAGTAGCAGTTCAAATGACAAGGAACTGGATGTTCCCCTTGAAGATAGAGACTTGTTTCTCTTCTCAAATTGGTGTTTCACCTCCCAAGAATGCATGTTTAGTAGTACATCAAAAATTAGCTTTAAAAATCATAATTCAAGACCCCTCCAAGTTGTGGCATCTTAGGTATGGACATCTCAGTGGTTTTGCTGGTTTAAATTTATTATCCAAGAAAAGAATGGTAGATGGTTTATCAAATATTGTAGAATCATGTGACAACTATGAGGCTTGTATTTTGGGTAAGCAACATAGTCTTCCCTTTAGTTCTCTTAAATCTAGAAGGGAAAAGGCACCATTAGAACTGATGCATTTTGATTTAGTTGGCCCTATGCAAACCACTTCTATTTGGGGGAGTACTTATTTTATGACATTCATGGCTGATTTCAGTCGTAGAACATGGGTGTATTTTTTTAGAAGAAAATATGAGGCATTTCATAAATTTGTTGAATTTAAAGCCCAAGTTGAAAAAGAACATGTGGACATTATGTAAAAGTCCTAAGGTCAAATAGAGGGGGATATATCTCCAATTCTTTTGCAAATTTTTACAACAAAAATGGCATCAAGAAGGAGCTTACAACAAGCTATACTCTGCAGAAAAATAGAGTTGTTAGCTTAATGAATAAATTTGACAACTGAGTGTCAATACACTTAACCATTTTTCCACTAAACAATGCCAAACAAAGAGTAGGTGTCGAGTAATATGAAGTGTCGAGCTATATCAAGTGTTGAGTAATAGTAGGTGTCGAGTGTAACAAGTGCCGAGTGTCAACAAGTGCCGAGTGTTAACAGGTGTCGAGTGTTAACAAGTGTCGAGTGTTAACAAGTGCCGAGTGTAACAAGTGTCAAGTGTCAACAAGTGTGGAGTGTTAACAGGTGCTGAGTGTTAACAAGTGCCGAGTGTTAACAAGTGCTGAGTGTTAACAAGTGCCGAGTAATAGTAGGTGCTGAGTGATGCAGTCTTGCTTACGTGCCGAGCTATCTAGGAAACATCATGTGCCAAGCATTAGCTTTGCTTCAGGATCTGAGTAACTCAGAATATCAGCATAAGAGTTTGTAATTGCACAAACTATGATGCAAATAGTTTTTGCAGCCGACTAAAGGAAAATCTCGAATGATTTAATGATGAGATCGAATCTTTTATCTTTCCTATGCAATCTACATGCAGCTAATAAGAAAAATGATAAAGGCATGCAACCAATCAGTAAAAGACAAGTATTGAGCAAGAAATTGAGATTCAATGTGGATCATAGATCCATATCTAATCCTACGTCCTCGAAGTCTTTATAAGGAAGACAAAATTTCATTGTAAAGATATATGAGTGGACATACAAGGGTGCACAAGGAAATCTATTTTCAGAAGTGAGGGTTATCAGATCACAAAAGGATCAAGATCAGAGAAAGAAGAAAAGGTGCCTACATTTAGCAATCAAGGATTGTAATCTATCAGGTTCATTATACCTAATACTTTCTAGCAATTGTATTAGAATGAAAATCCTATGGTGCTATGTTAGCTTAATAGCTATTTTGTAGATCCTTTAATTAGGTGATTAAATCCTTTAACAGGGTGACACTTCATGTTAAGTGTTTGTAAAGCCTTTAACCAGGTCACTATTGATACAGTGTAAAGCTTTTAACAGGGCAAGCCTTTAACAGGGCAGACCATCAGAAGTGGTTGAACAATATTGCTGCAATAATTTTTGTGGGTACCATCCCCACCCCAGTTTTACCTTCTTATTCCTGGAGGGTTTCTGGGTTACCAAATTCCAGTGTTATGATTTGTTGATGCATGTGTTTAGTTTCATATTTGTTTGATGTATTTACATGCATGCAATTTACTTGCAGTTAAAAGTTTTAAAGTGTGATACTTATGATTCACCCCCCCCTCCCCCCCCCCCCCCCCCCTCTTATAAGTACTCTTTCCATATTTGAATATTCCAACAATTGGCATCAGAGCCTATCCAGGTTCTCACAAGGAAAAGCCTAACAGCTTGGAGGAAAAGATCTAAAGATGGAAGCTTTCAAACTTGGAAAGATCATTGAAAATCAAGCGATAGATGTGCAACTTCCTCTGCATAGCTTGGAAGAATTTAGAAACAAGTTGATAAATTCATTAAAAAAAAGGAAGGATCTAGCCATAGCCAAAAATGAGATAAACTACAAAGAGATTGATACCACCAAAATATTTTCCAACGGAGACACTAAAGAGTTTGATGTAGCAATAGAAAAATTGATGGAGAAAAACAAAGCTCAAACAGAGGAGATAAGATCTCTCAAGATGGAACATGAATCACAGGCCATAATGATATGTGAAATTACTGAACAAAAGAAAAGAGCAATTGATGATAAGGTCATGATGGAAAATGACAAAAGAAATCTTGAAAACAGACTTGAAGAAAAATGTACTAAATTGACAAGGATCTCAAACATGCAGATGGATACACTTGCCCAACTGATGAACCTTCATCATGAAATCAATGTGAAAGATATTGAGATCTCTACTTTGAAGATGCAAAATGAACAAATGTAGAATGAATTGAACAGAGAAAGAGAGGTGGCAGAGAATCTCAACAAGTCAAGTGAAGCCATCAAATATTTTGAGCAATTACCGAAATCCCCAAGATCAACCCATGATACATTAGGACTTGGATACAACAACATTGAAGTTGGAGAATCATCAAAGAGTGCAAAACAAAGAAGCGATAAAGGTAAAGATGTTAAACCTACATGTCATTTCTGTGGAAAGAAAGGACATACATCTAATTTATGTAGAAGCAAGAATGCCCATTAGCATGATAAACCTAAAAGTATAAACCATTGTCATAGATGCAAGAAGCAAGGTCATCAAGCATATGAATGCAGAACTAAAACTACTAAGACATCAAGATTTGATGGACATTGTTATAATTGCAAAAAGTATGGACATAGAGCTTTTGAATGTAGATCAGAGCCTATGTGGACATTAAATCAACCAGCAAAGACATCAAACCATGAATTTTGGGATTACAACACCAAGTACAGTTGTCACTATTGTCAAGAATATGGACATATACACAGAACTGCATAAGAACACATTTCAGAGGGAACTACAAAAGATGGTTGAGTCAAACTACATGTTTCAGTTGCTTA
Organism: Cupressus sempervirens; assembly: GCA_028749045.1. NCBI lineage: Eukaryota > Viridiplantae > Streptophyta > Pinopsida > Cupressales > Cupressaceae > Cupressus > Cupressus sempervirens. The sequence continues at coordinate 656,611,430 of CM053785.1, read as the reverse complement.
AAAACTGGTCATGTCAGCAGGAATTGCCCAACAAGGTCAAAGGCATCAAGTTCTAAGTTCAACAATGAAAAGGCAAAGATAGATGTTGGACATATCAGAAGTGAAACGAATAAGACATGGAAGAAGAAAGATGAGTATAGCACATCAAGTGTAGAGATCACTTCACCTAATAGGTCAACTGATCACACTTCATCAAATTAAGCAAGAATAAGTGTGTGGGATTGATAAACCAAGTTACATCATAAATCAGTCCCAAGACATAGAAGAGCTATAAAGAAGAAATCAGCATAAGCAAAGATGCTAAGTCAAAATTGAGAACTTTGCAAGATCTGTGAAAGTTTTCTTCAAGTGTCGAGTTGCTAATAGCGACTGAGTTGATAGATGATGCCGAGCTATGAAATATCAATAGGAGCCGACCAAAGTGAAACACAATGGGTGTCGAGTCATGTTGAAACCCTTCAAGTGCAGAGTAGATAGTTGGCAGTGCACTAAGCATTAATTACTTTGTTTTGAAGGGTACATAAATTCAATTTTCGATCATTTTCCCACCATTCAAACAAGAAGCAAAGTCAAAAAGAGCGGAGAAGATCAAGATCAACTTAGAAGCCATTTGTGAAGATTTCAACAACGATTTAGGACAAGTTTCATCGATTTGAGGTATTTTACTTAAGTGCCAAGCTACGTAGAATTTATAAACTTGTTTAAATCATAAACCCTAGTTTGGAAAACAATGGCATCTGGGTCAGGAACCACTAAGGGTAGAGAGAGTCATGAGATATAGCTGGTCAGCAATGAAGTTAAACAACCTAAATTTAAGCCCATTCCAGAAGTAGCATACAAGAATGATCCTGCAGGTGCATTATCAATTATTCCAGATAAAGTTGTTATGGTCCAAGATGTTCGCAGATGTTATAACTACAAAATTGGAGCCATAGGAGATTTAGAAATCTATAATGCATATGACAAACTATGTGAGAAAAAAAGACTAGAAAGATGAGTTCTCAATAATAGAAAGAAAAGAATTAACCAAAACCCTAGAATTTTTTATTTTTTTCAAAATTGAATGGGTATGGATAGTTTTGAGCAGAATACACGATGGAGCTTTTTGGTTAGAGTCAGGGCCAGTAAAATTCACCAAGAAAACTATTCATAGGGTTACTAGTATTCCAACCCTAGATCGGCCAAAGACCCTGCGAAGTGACAAAAGGGAAGTAATAGAGAAAAACATAGGTGCTAAATGGAACAATAGAGGAATGACTATTGACACATTCATAGATCCCCTACTAGATTTTGCTGTGAGAATCATTTCACACAAATTCTATCAATCAAGTAGGTTAAACAATGTACCTTGTATAGCAGTTGATGTTGCATACAAGATAATAAAAAAGGATCACACTTATGATCTAGCAAAGCTCATGTTTCAATAGATTAATGAAAATCTGGGAGCTATAAGGAAGAGCAAGGGAGCTCAGTGCAAATTTGGATCAGTTTTGATGTGCATATTTTTCTATCTGATGAAAGAATTCCCTTCTGTAGGTAAGGTGAGATGGAGTCTAGACAAAATAATTGTTGAACAAATCAATGGATACATTGAACAGATGGGTGAAAATTTTGATGCCCAAATGACTAGTTACTTTGAGGACTTCAAAAAGTCCATGAAACAAAGAATGAGGATTCCAGTCTCATTGACTAAGAAATATGAAAAGAACATTTGTTTTCTTGTAGATATAGATTATACCTATATACAAGCAGTTATACCTAGAGTAAGATGGCTTAGGCCACTAGGTTATGAACTTGATATTGATCAAGCTTCTACAGCGATAACAGCCCTACTTGCAGAAGAAGCTGATAAAAATGCAAAAACTTTTGGAACCTATGATGTTGTTAAATCAAGGGTGATAATAGATTTGAAGACTGCTTCTGCAGTAAAGAAGAAAGAAAAAATGGTGAGACAAATCAAGAGAAAATTTGGCATTGAAGAAGAAGGTACAACAGAAGAGGAAGGAGAAGACATTGAAGAAGAGGGAGATAAACCTCAAGGTCTGACTCAAGGGTTAGGAGAAGATAAAGAGGAAAGTGTTGAGGAAGAAGAAGCTGAGGAAGCACCAGTTAAAAGAAAAGCCACAACTCCTCCTGCTCCTCAATCCAAGGGGAAGAAAGTAGCTGCTTCTACACCAAAGAGACCTACCACAAGGGTTGCCGCACAAAAAGCCCAAGAGGAGGCAAAAGGAAAGAAGAAAGAATGAAAGAAGACTGATGTCGAGTCTAAAAAAAGAAAATTTATTCCCTAGCCTAAAACAGATGAGGAGAAGACAGAGTCAGAGGACAATAGTCAATTTCAAGTTGTAAGACACAAACCTCAGACTATTGTTGATAAATTATGTTCAAAAATTAGGAATGATGATTTGAAAGGTTTAAAGAACTTGAATTTTTCTAAGCTCACCAAAGAAGAGAAAAATAAATTAGAGGAATCTGTGTATGATATGATGGCTGAATATAAGCACACACCTCTAGAATTAGATGAATCTATGCCAAAAGAATTGTATAAAATTGTAGAGGATAAATGACATTTTTGTTTACAAATGGAAAAGGAGATAAGGGAGTCAACATTAGCTAGATTGTTGCCTGATTTGACTAAAGATCAAGTAACAAATGCAATAAAAAGGCATAATAATAGATTCACTCCCAAGTATAGAGCATTCAACATATTACAAAATAAAATTGAAGAGGTAGTTACAAAATCCACAATATTGTGGAAAATAGTTTACAAGAAAATAGAAGATGTGTATAATGAAGAATATAAGGTAGAGGCAAGTGCCAAGACAAGGGAAAAGAAGGTGTCAGGAACCAAAGAAAAAGAGAAGGAACAAGTGGAGAAGAAGAGTAAAGAAGAAAAGGAAGAAAAGGCACATACAGAGGAGAAAGAGGAAGAGAAAGATACAACTGAGCCACAAGATCAAAGTATGCAAGACACACAGGTATCTCCTCCTAGTCCTCCTCATGCCACCATCACACCTGCAGATATTATAAAAATAAAAGATGTTATAGACACTTCAAATCCAAAGATCAATCCATTAACTGCAGAGGATTTAGAAATCCTTGACCAATCATCACTAGTAGCAAAATTAAGTTCAAATCCTGTATTGGTCAGTATTGATGAATTACAGAATCTAGAAGTTAAAACAAAGATAGTCAAGGTAAAAGCACAAGTGCCACCTTCAACCATACAACCTACTGGTATTCTATTTCTTCCACCACCACCTCCACCAAGTGTAGTCACTTATACACTTCAAATGCCAAGTACAGTAGTAGGGGAAATAAAAGAAACATCTAAATAACCAACAAGTTCAACCCCACCTAGTGATCATAAAAGGGATACTCAAGCTGAAGAAAAAGATGAGACAAAGAAGAAGGAGGAGACTGCAATACAAACACTAGTTGCATTACCAAAATCTAGTACTCCAACATAGACTCTTCAGCAGTCGAGCACAGATGGGTTATAGCTACAAATCAGGACACCAAGCTCGAGCTCATCAAAGGCAGTCAAGAAACTTCACTATGGAGTTCCTAAGCTTGATGAAGAAATAAAGATCCCATATTATGAATCTAGCACTCTTACTAAAGAAAAGATCAATGAAATTCAGAGTGCATTGGACAGAAGAAGGAGACAAGAAGCACTAAGAAAAGAACACAAGCATAAGCTTACCTTGAATGAAATCAAAGACATATTCATAGAAGCTTTCTGCTTATAGTCTCCAGATGAGTCAAGACCAATTATAGAGCAACTATGATCTGATATAGTTGACTAGGTGACTAGTGAAGACCAGGAAACAAACACCAGATTTCTCGAATGGTCAGAAAGGAAGTTCCAAGGCAAGGTAAATAGTAAAATATTTGGTGATATAGCATTGTCACAAGAAGAACTGGCAAAGAAAATTAAAACAGTTAAAACTGTACTAGGAAACATTTTTTCCCTGTACAACAAGTTGTGTGATTTTTCCACATTCACACAGGACACTAGCCAGAAAATACTGAGCTTAGAAAAGAATCTGAAGATTTTTAGCATGCAACTCCCTACAAATCTAGCCTAGAGTGAGAAGCATTATGCCCAATCAATTCACACACAAAGAGAGTTAGTTGTCTTAGCAGCAGAGGAGGCAACCACAAAAGCTAAATTAATGCAAATTCAATCATCAATAACTCCTCATTTGGAACTACTTCACAAGGAGCAGATAAATGCAGAGACAGTCCTCAAGAAAGACCCCAATCTTTCTTCATCTGATGGACTTGTACACCTAGCAGCAGAGATTGCCATCCAGAATAAGACATTGGATGTCGCACTAACAAATTGGGATGCAGCTCTGAAGGTACTCCTTGAAGTAAATAGTACATTTTTGGCCAAGTATGGCATTTCCTTGTAAGACCCTTGACATAAGTGTCAAAAAAGGGGGAGAATAAGTATGGGGGAGTGATAAGAATAGATTAAGTATGGGGGATTTAAGTATAAGAATCAAATGATAAGTATGATAAAAGGGGGAGATAGCAAATTTTGGGAGCAAATTTTGAGATAGCAAATTTTGATCAGTCAGAATGCAGAAATAGGACAAAACTCACTGAGTGTACATACAGGATCAACTAATAAGGAGTCATAAGGATCTTAGTTAAGTGTTTTTGCCACTCATGTCAAAGGGGGAGATTGTTAGCTTAAAGAATAAATTTGACAACTGAGTGTCAATACACTTAACCATTTTTCCACTAAACAATGTCGAACAAAGAGTAGGTGCCGAGTAATATGAAGTGCCGAGCTATATCAAGTGCCAAGTAATAGTAGGTGTCAAGTGTAACAAGTGCAGAGTGTCAACAAGTGCCGAGTGTTAACAGGTGTCGAGTGTTAACAAGTGCCGAGTGTAACAAGTGCCGAGTGTAACAAGTGTCGAGTGTAACAAGTGCCGAGTGTCAACAAGTGCCGAGTGTTAACAAGTGCCGAGTGTTAACAAGTGCCGAGTAACAGTAGGTGCCGAGTGATACAATTTTTCTTAGGTGCCAAGCTATCTAGGAAACAACATGTGCCGAGCATCAGCAATGCTTCGGGAGCCAAGTAACTCAGATTATTAGCATAAGAGTTTGTAATTGCACAAACTATGATACAAACAGTTTTTGCAGCCGACATAAGGAAAATCTCGAAGGATTTAATGATGAGATTGAATCTTTTATCTTTCCTATGCAATCTACATGCAACCAATAAGAAAAATGATAAAGGCATGCAACCAATCAGTAAAAGACAAGTATTGAGCAAGAAATTGAGATTCAATGTGGATCGTAAATCCATATCTAACCCTATGTCCTCGAAGTCTTTATAAGGAAGACAAAATTTCATTGTAAAGATATATGAGTGGACATACAAGGGTGCACAAGGAAATCTATTTTCAGAAGCGAGGGTTATCAAATCACAAAAGGATCAAAATCAGAGAAAGAAAAAAAGGTGCCTGCATTCATCAATCAAGGATTGTAATCTATCAGGTTCATTATACCTAATACTTTCTAGCAATTGTATTAGAATGAAAATCCTATGGTGATAGGTTAGCTTATGATGCAGGAGCATCCAGAGGTATAAGGGCAATCCTGTGTCACCCACAAAAAATGTACTTAGACTTAGTTTCTGTTTCATGTGTTTTAATTTTTGGACACTCATTTGGGTCAAATAAAGGTTCCAACTCTCACAGTTCCACTATCAGTGTGCTAGAAAATCTCAAAAAAATAGGAGCATATAATTGGGCCATCATTTTGGTAAACTAGAAGGTTTGAATTGGCCAGATGAATGTAATTGTAATTTAGAGCATTCCAGAAAAAGAATCGAGTCAAAAGGCCCCACGGTTTGAAAGTTATTGCAGTTTTTTGGGTTGTGGAGACCTCCTAAGAATACTTCAAAGTCTAGTTAGGGGCATTAAATGACCTCAAAAAGGGCTGAAAAATGGGGGACGAGTGAAATCGGTCCATAGGGCTATAGAGCGGTTTGAGAGATTTTTGAAAATGTAAACGGTTCGTCAATCGGAGCTACGGTTCAAAAGTTATGCCTCCCGGAAGTTCGGTTACCATTTCTAGATTCTTCTAAATTTGCGTCAACTTCTAACACAGCTCCTGGAACCTTCTATTTGGTCGGTGGATGCCTACTAGAACTTTCTAGAATGTACTCCTAGTCCTTAACCCTCCGGGGTCTATTTAAGGAGATTTCTAGCATTGTAAAAGGCAGTTCGGAGTGGAGTTTGAGAGGAGGTACCGACAGGAGAAATTATCTCCAGATTTATGCTATTGTAAGCCCTTAGGGCATGTTTTGAAGTTTATTTTCTCTGTACTATTTTTACTAGCTTATTTTCTCAGTGAATATAATTTCCCCTTTTTTGTTGTGTCCATTCTGTTCTTGGGTTGTGTCCCCATCAACTTAACAGCTATTTTGTAGATCCTTTAATTAGGTGATTAAAATCCTATAATAGGGTGACACTTCATGTTAAGTTTTTGTAAAGCCTTTAACCAGGTCACTATTGATACAGTGTAAAGCCTTTAACAGGGCAGACCATCAGAAGTGGTTGGACAATATTGCTGCAGTAATTTTTGTGGGTATCCCCACCCCAGTTTTACCTTCTTATTCCTAGAGGGTTTCTGGGTTACCAAATTCAAGTGTCATGAGTTGTTGATGCATGTGTTTAGTTTCATATTTGTTTGATGTATTTACATGCATGCAATTTACTTGCAATTAAAAGTTTTATTGGCTAAAGTGTGATACCTATGATTCAACCCCCCCCCCCCCCCCCACCTCATAAGTACTCTTTCCATATTTGAATATTCCAACAAGAGTGGCTAAGAGGAAGAATAGAACCATCATTGAGATGGAAAGGATAATGATGAAAGAAAACAGACTCCAAAATTAATATTGGGGAGAGGCTATAGAAACAATAGTATATCTAATAAATATGTGTCCAATTAAGGCAATCCATGATAAGATTCCCATTGAGGCATGGTCAAGACATAGATGGATAGTTGAGAACTTAAGATTCTTTGTGTGTGTAGCATATGCACACGTGCCAAAGGAGAAAAGGAAAAAGTTGGATGACAAAGGTGTGAAGTGCATCTTCACAGGTTATAGTTTGGAATCAAAGCCCTATAGATTGTATAATCCAATCACCAAGAAGATCGTCATTTCAAGAGACATCGAGTTTCTTGAAAATCAATCATGGGATGGCTCAATGGATGAATCTTTAAGCACTTCAAGTAAAGTTATGACTATTGATGAAGAAGATGAAGTAGTGATAAAAAAAATGAAGGAGCAATAGATATAGATTACTCTAGACAGAGGTAAAAAAGAAAGCAACCTCAAACATGTAGATTTCCCTCGCACGCCTCAAGTATGCAATTGGGTTGCTTCTTAATTGATGAAGGTCATGTACTATTTACAAAAATTTCAATATTCCCTAATGTTTTTTACCTTTCATCAATGTATATAGCTATTATTTTACTTTGTTCATTAACTTTTTGTTGTATATAATTTTCTACGAGTGCATTCCTACACATACTTTTTTATATCTAATAATCTGCATCCAACTACTATAATTATAGTATGGTTTAACATACATGATCAATTAAATAACCTTTTTAAAAGATACTTTATTTCATCCATGGAAAATAGGACCAAACCATGTAATGAGGATGGTGCTATGTGATATATCCTCTCTCCAACACAAAAATTAATGTTTATTGTAAGAAATTCATCGGGGACCCATTGTTTCTATAGATGTTTACAGCTAAAGGGCACATCAAAGTGACCTTCACTCTCATCATCATAAGAACATGACCCCCCTTGAGCAAGGAAAAATTTCATGTGCTTATTAAGTTTCTTTTTGATATTTTGACCTCGAATCGATCTACTTGATCTATACATACTAAATGTCTCACTTTGTTCTTCCATTCCTACATTTTTGTCTCTCGAGGAGGACAAATATGACAAATACCTATTTGATGGTACCTACAGTCCAAAAAATAAGAGAGATAGCTGGCAATGAGAGACATTTTTAAAAAATGGTAAAAGCCATTAATCTCTATGGGGTGTACTAACTTATACCTTGTGATCCATGAGACTATGTGGGATGCTCGTGAAAGGGCTTCTAATTTCTACATATACAAATCAATTGTCTTATTTTAGCTAAAAAATTCATGATAAATATATACTCAAAATTACATTGAATATTAGCATCACATATGAATTATAAACAGTAAAAGGTACATGACAAGTTAGTCAGATTAATCATTGATCTATCAAGAACTGAATATTGAATAACATAGGCATTGATTACATAATAATACATTTCATTCTTGTCATTGATAATCAAAACCCCCTCCAATGTTAGCTAATCAACCACCCCCATCATTGCTATTATTCTTCATCCATCTCATCATCAGGATCATCATCATAGATGACATCATCACTAGCATTATTGTGGTCATCACTGTCATCATCATCATCATCATCACCATCCTCATCACCATAATCATGATCAATAGTAGCATCATCGTGATTAGTAGCAACATCATTTTCATTAGGAGCATCATCAATTAACTCTTGATCATGATCCACTTCTTCCTCTTCCTGTGTATCTTCTTCTTCCATCATGTTATACTTTATCGGCCTTCCTCTTGGATCATGTCTAACAACAAATGACCAACCTATTTTATGTGGAACCTCTAAGAAAAAAACCTTCTCACATTGGCTTGGAAGAACATAGGGTTCATCCCCAACTAGTTCAAACAACCTTGTATTAATCATTGGAAATCCATTATCATGCTCGATAATAGTTCTATTAGGATCATTTTGATTGAGTCATAGTCTAATACCATTTGATGGTGAAGAGAACTAATTTGAAGGAAATAAAGTCAAAATCAAGTAGATCAACCAAAATGCCATAGTATCAATTTTGAGATTCTCAAGGATATAAGTCATTATTAGATGAAATATTGGTCACCTAGAAGACTGCATTTATCCCAAAATCACAAGTTCTCTTTGTGTCATCGGAATATTTGATGTGAAATTTATAACCATTGCATAACATAACGTTGTGGTGTTTCACCTACAATAATGTTGAACATATATAAATCATTGCATCACGAGTTCAAAAACATATAGTTGATTAAATAACTTATAAGTGCCTAGAGATATCATAAATTGTATCCTAAATCTATTTCCTTTTGTGTAACATTGGGATCTCCATTACAATGAGCTTGTATAACCAATGAAGACACAAATTCCTATTTTAATCTATGACTAGGATGTTGACGTCATTCAATCCATATTGTCATCCAATCTTTGACTATTTGCAATAAACAAATGTATTGCATCCCACTCTATAGCAACTGTATAAAAGTAAGTAGATGACTTACAACAGATTTATTTTGAAGATTAAGAATTAATTAACTACAATAACATCTCATAGTTTTTTACCTTTCACTTTTCTAAATCTGTTGTTCCCTGCTAAGTACTCCCCTTCAAATTTTTTAATGGATTCAAGATCCCAAATGAAACCTATATGGGTCTTTCCTACAAGATTGGGAATATATTGAGTAACATACACCATCAACAAGTGGGTGAACTCACAATAATGGGTTTCACTTTAGTGGGACGAACAAAAATGAAAAAATTTGCAAAATGAGAAATTGAGTTTACCATATGTTCACGCGAACACACTTATTGTGTTCGCGCGAATTTTTTTTTAATCATGTTTGCACGAACATATGTGATAAATATGTTCGTGCAAACATGATTTGCATGTTCGCACGAACATACATTCACGCAAACATGGTAAATGTGTTCGCGCAAATGCCATGTTTGCACGAACATGCAAAATCACAAAAATTTTAACCTTTTTTTTTTTTTTTTTTTTTGCTCTTTTGAGTACCATAATTGCAGGAGAATTATCTCCTACTGTAAAATAAAAATGTCAAAATGTGTTTCTCGGAGCAAACTTTCCAACGACTATAATTTTAATACATAATTTAATCATTAAGACTTTCAAATATGAGTTTAACTCATTATAGGTTGATTACCAATTGAACATCAACCAACTTTGACACCTCAGGAAAATTAGTAAATTAGGTCAAAAAAATTTTGAAAAATATGGAGGCATTGGCTTATTGAGATATCTTTCTATTCAAAAAGAAAAATGGTTTATGATAAATTTACTTCAAATTATCTATGTCAAACGGAATGTATGTCTAAATTACAGTTCATGTCACTTCAAAACTTCATAAACTATACAATATTCAACCAAAATAAATCAAACCAAATGCATCCTCTGGATATTGATGTTACAAATCTAACGTCGAAAGAATTACTTCATTATCATTTCTAGAAAAAAAAAGTTATGTGTGTCAAATGGATTGTCACTTTTTAAAATATTAAATTTTATTATGTACCACTTTTCGGAGGAGATAAAAAAAATTAACATAAATAAATTTTTTTTTTAGATTAAAAAATATGGTTACAAAGTAGGAACAAAGTACTCAAAATCACTAGTTTATGTCATCTTGAAATTATTTATAGTTTTGGAGATATAGTCACTTGAACGTGACATTTATTGCAAAAATATTGATTTCAGTGTCAAAATTGGTAAAAAAGTGGAACCCATTATTGTGGGATCACCCAGTATACCATATATCCATCAATTATAGAACCCTTAAAACGTGCTCTATGTCAAACCAAATCCTTCAAAAATTTCAAGTGTCTCTCAACCATCCACATTGACATAAGTTTTACAAATCCACACAATTCAATCTCCTCAACTTGGTGTATGAGGTAGTGTTCTTGTGCATTGAAAAAAGTTGAAGGTAAACACTTTTTCATTTTACACATTAGTAGACGAATTCTTCTCTTCCAATATTTTATATCTTCTTTATGGATTTCTTTAGATGACAACCACCTATAAGAAATTCAATGCACAAAAACATATAAATACAAGACTTTACAATATATTAATTGTTTGATATATTGAACAAATATCACTACTTAGCTCATGTATTTTCCAACATCATATATCACTTGTTTGATATTATTATTGAAGTTGTTTGATATTTTCCAACATCATGTAACACATGCTACAACAATTTTCAATTGATCTCTTCATTCTTTTCTAACATAATACAATGAAAATTGAATGTAGTTTCACAAATATATTGTAAATACAAATGATTGTGACTTATCTTGATGAAGGTATGTCAATCATAAATTTTTAGCCTTGGCCCAAATTCACTTTTCTTTGATATGAGATTTCTTATATTCATAGCAAATCTTGTAGGAAATCAAAATTTTTGTATCACTTCTTTTATGGCATTACTTTGATGCTCCGTTAATAACCAAGGAAGGGCACGTACATTAATTTGGTCTCCATTGCATGATTGGAATCATGAATGTCACTATAAATTTTGGCAAGTTTTTCTTTATCACACCTTCTATCCAATATTTTTTTATAGTGTCTCTATTACATTCTTTCCAATATGCATAGTATCAAACAAATTCACAATTTGTAGCTACTCATAGTAGGGCAGCCTACTAAATTCTTTAGGATAACATTTTAGTCCATTTGGAAGGTGGTCAGTGATGCCTTGATAAGCTTCATGATCATCAATTACATAATTAGCCAACAAAACACAATCAAAATATATAATTTCCAAACATAAACAATTATGTGGAGCAATACTACCTTAAATTTTATTATATTCAAATTGCTATAGGTGAGGTGTCATTCTTCATGGCTTTGATGTAGTCTCTTCTTTCCCATTGAAAAGATGTTTTTTGGCACTTCGATACTTATGATTTCTATGAGGAAGTGCCTATTCTCATCAAATACCTTTTTCCTTAAACTTTTTGAATGATGAGATTTCATTTTTGGACCACATTTTGGACATGCAAAATTTCACTTTTTTTGAATCTACAAGATAACAATACAATTGAATTTAATATGTTCATTTTTGAATTTAGTATTATCATGTACAACTAGATTTTAGCATAACATACCACAAAAATGTGTCAACCATGGGGCATCATGAATTGTCCACACAAGAATGACATGAAATTGAAATTGCTTTTGTCCAATTGGTCTAGAGATATCATACATAGTGAAACCATTGCATAACACCAAAAACTCGTCGATAAGAGGTGCAATATATACATTCATGTATTTCACTTGGTACTTACCTAGTTGAATGAACAACATCCAATAATTATTGTGATCATTTCATTCCAAGACTTATAATTACATATAGATAACAATAAAATAATAAAATACTTGAAACAATCATTACCAACACAATGTGCTCCCTTTTTATTGACATCCATGGAGGAAGGTTATTTTTGATAACAAAAATAGGCCACACTGAGTAAACATATCTCATCTCTCCAAATGGATTGACATTGTTAGTTGCTAGAGAAAATATAAGATTTCAAGGCTCTTCTTTAAAGTGTGGCCACTTTTCCTCTATGTCCATAAATGTTGAACCATCTATAGACATTCGACTAATGTCATGTCGAATTCTATTGTTTCCATGGTAATACATAAATTGTGCCAAGCTCTTGCACCTAAATAATCATTTAAGACATGGAATAATGAGGATGTAATGAAGAACCTTGTGAGACACCTTTTTTGTCACTTGATCATCTTGATATCTTCTCATATGGCAATCAGGGCATTCTGTTGCATTTTTGTGCTCTTAATGATAAATAGCACAATCTCTAGGACAAGCATCTATTGCTTGATACTCCATTTCAATATGTTTCACAGTGGAACATAATTATTTTTACAAGTGAGGGAGAACATTTGATGGTGGTAACAAATCATCAACTATCAATCTACAACAAAAAATATAAGTCATTAGTATAAAAAATCTTAATGGTACATGTTTCACCTTTTTATAGACTATAATGGTGTGTATGAAAAACGTTAGCATATGTGACATTGTTATGTCAAATAAGCCATTCATACCCTTCAAATTCACTAACAATAGTAGAACAGAGAGAAGAGTTGATTGGAATCCTTCATAAAGGGCCATGTTTGCCTTCTCAAGTAGAGGTATATCATGGATAGGCTCAATGTCATCCTCATTATAATCATCATCATTATTATTAGTAGCAACAAAACCAATATCAAATGTGTCATGGATCAATGCATTCATACCATCATCTTCAAATGTGTTTTCTAGCACATGATTGTCATCTTCCATGGGATCATGATCTTCTCCTTCAATACTCACACCTCCATGTTCCTCTATATTTACACCTCCATGTTCCTACATATTCACACCTCCATGTTCCTTCGAGATGTGGTGGTCCATACCATGTACTACCTTGGGGAGATCGACCTATATAAAAATGATCATAATCAAACCCCTATTTTTTTGTTCATATGTATATTAATTGTGAAAACAATATTAAAAACTTACCAATAGATGATAATCAAACCCCCTTCAATGTGACCATTCTCCCTACAATGTCTCGTAGTTATTTTGATTTTGATTCTTCTTGCATTTAAGTCATTACAACTCTTGAAAGGACAATACCATTTGTCATTGCCTTCTCTTTGAAAGTTACACAACAATCTAGCAATTGTCTCCCTATTTTGATCAAATTCCCTTGTATTATTTGACATTATCCTTCTTTATGGGAATAACTTATTCTTGTATCCATTTTGAGTTTGTTGTACTTAATGTTTATATTTACACATATGGTTTTGAAAGAAAAATTTGGCATAATTAATGTGTATATCTACAAAAATATTGGACATGTCATACTTAATGTTTATATCTGCACATATGGACCTTTTGAAAGAAATTTTTTATGTAATTAATGTGTATATCTACAAAAATTTTGGAAATATTGTATTTAATGTTTATATCTACACTTATGGTTTTGAAAGAAAAATTTGGTGTAATTAATGTACATATCTGCAAAAATATTGGACATGTTGTAGTTAATGGTTATATATGCACATGTGATTTTGAAAGAAAAAATTGGTGTAATTAATGTGTTTATTTACAAAAATATTGGACATGATGTACTTAATGTTTATATCTGCACATATGGTTTTGAAAGAAAAAATTGATGTATGCCTCTTCATTTTGATTTTGTTCAAGGGAAGCCATCAATTGTAATAGAAAACAACAATGCATTTTCTAAGAGTTTACAATTGCTCAACAAAATTAATATTTTACAAGAAAATGCACCTGAAGAACTATTAGCTCAAAAGAAAATACATGGTGTTGAAACAGTACAAAAATTGCTTGACATGAGAGGTCCAGAAGTGAGGGTGTTGACCACTCTTGATAACTTGAATGCTGAAATGAAATTTGTTGAGGATCAAACACCTATGCCATAGTTACAACACAACGTTAAGTTGATTTTAGATATAATAGAGGGAGATATTTAGAAGTTTGATCAAAATTTAAGGCACAAGAGAGAGTCTGTGGCAATATACCATAAGGAGAAGAAGCGGCTTTAGAAAGAGACTACACAGTAGAAACAATAACTAGAAAACATAGAGGATATTATTGGAGCACTGGATAGAATCCAAGAAAGTGTTGTAGTAGGTACTATGACAATGGTATCACTTGCAATTGTCTTTGAAAATTTATAGTCCAAATATCAGGAGGACAAAAAGTTGTGGAATTTGTCATGTATTGGATCTGTATTTTCTTTTCCATTGCTTATAAGAGTGTTTCAAGGTTGGGAACCACTTAAACTTACTTTGCACGGTTCATAGGTAATGTCATTGTGGTAGAGGCTTCTACAAGGAAATGAGCCTTGTCATTATGGCATTTATACATAAGTAGAACTTACTTCTTTAACTCCTTATAGTCAACTCTTCACTAAAGTTATTTTTCCTATGAGAATGCAAATGGTCAAATAATTTCAAAAAGAATGTAAATGTGCATTAAAGAAAGATAGGCGGGGATGTCTATTTGGTATGAAAGATGTGTTTGGAACCCTTTTTTTACAATCAAAAGAGGGTAAAAGTACAAACCTATGTCACCTTTTATAAAGAAATGAGATATCAAAATGTGATAGTTCAACATTAATGACCAAAGAAAATGGTGTTTGTGTTTATAATATGAAGATTATGTAAATTGATAAAATGTTTAGAATTGGATGAATTTTATGCCTATAATTTTTATAATTTTTTTGAGTAATAATTTATTCATTTTATTTTATTTTGAAGTCCCTATTTTAACTGTAAAAATTATAGGGTGTAGTTCTCGTCAAACAAGTATATGCAAATCATCAATTTTTATTTTTATTTGAAAATATCTTATAGATGACATATATAGCTAAGGAACAAAAAAAGAAATAATTATTTTTGATGTATATTTTTTTTGTTATAAGTGCTCAAGTTTGACCTTATTAGAATCTAATAGTTTTTTCCTTCCGTCAAAACTTCCCTATCAAATCTATACCTCTTGAAAAAAAATTACATATTCATGAAGAGAATTCTCTCCTCTAGAGATAAATATAATTTTTAATTTTTTTTTATATGATTTGCTATTTTTTTCCTTTTTTGAGTGAGCATCTTTTGAAATGTTGAAATATTGACTTATAATATTTTGAGATTATAACATATTATGACTAATCAAAACACTCAAAAATTTATATAATGATGATATTGAAGCTAAGATCTTTAAAAGGGTATTTTTATTTTTTGAAAAAAAATGATTTTGATAAAGAAATGAGATTTGACCAAAATAGGTTTTGGTATCCCAAATTGTGACACAGATCTATATTTTTACCCAAGAAAGATGCTTGAGAAGGCTCAAGTTAAACTCAAGCTCTAAATGTACAAATTTTATGATTAGGGATAAAATAGATTGGGGGAATTTAAAATATTAATGCAAGCTAAATGATTCAAATAAACTTAATTAAGAAGTTTTGGAAAATACACACTAACAAAAGAAAGAAAAAACTTGTAATCACCATAAATGAAAAGGTAAAAATATTAACCTTTATACTAAATTTGAATTTTCTAGCTGTAGAAAAATGTCTTACACATTCTATTTTAGGAAACAAAATGGGATAAGCATTTTGGTCCCTGGGGAATTTTCCCAAAAAACTGACTAGTTACAATCTCTCAAGTCTAACTTTTATGAATATGTTATGACATTTACACCAACACATAAAAATATGGAAAAGATAGGGGGAATGGAACACCTATCTAGGAATCACCCTCAGAAATGAAATAAGATTGCATGAAGAAAACTAAATGCAAAGGTCAATATTAGATCTACCTTGCTAACTCTTAATGGGTTGGGCTATTATTATTTGTCCCCATCACATTCACGTTGATAGCTATGTTAGGGAGGTGATCTCACCTATTTCATCCTTATGACTTTGAATTCATTAATCATGATCTTGGGTGCTCAAATTAATGTCCAAGATATTTGCACCTTAGGTCCCTATTTGATCATAATTTGAAAGGGCCTCAATATCGACTACAAAATTTCTCTCAATATGTTGCTCTTTGCCCTCATTAGAGGGGGAATTTGTTTGTTTCTTACTTGGAGATAAGGGTGAGTACCCTAAACTTGAACTTCTTGTTGTCTCTAATTTAGTCACAACTTGTGAAGCCATCTTGCCTTTTGACCTTTTCTTCTTTTGAGGTGGCCACTTGTCTTCTACCCCTTTCCTCTTAATTCCTCTTGTTTGTAACTCCTTGTAACTCCCTCCATTCTTCTTCTTGTTTTGGCCTTCTTCTTTTCTTGAACATTCAAGAGTTGTTCACATGATTCCTCATTTGGTCCTTCTACATCTTTCATTAGTTTATATTTCAATGGAATTCTTTTTGCCTTCAACTTATCCATTTATAGGTTTATCCATGTGCAAGTGAATGGTGTTAAACATGAATCATTATTGTGTCAAAACTTCATCTGTGTTCAACCAATCTATAGCAAGAATTACATTCTTTCTTATTGTGTCATGATCACCTCAGAAATATCTTCATCTTCCTCAAATAGGTTTGGAAAAAGTTATAACTATTTACTATCAAATCCATTGATCTTTATAGGTCTTTACATTATAGTAATTTTTTTTTTAATCTAATGATCTTCAATGTGAGCTATATATATTTATACTTGACTTCATACATCCTTTGAATTTAGTGATGTGGATTGAAGTTGGGTCAAGTGTTGTATAGGCCTACTTTAAAATCATTTCTCATCCACCCATACACTAGGACTAATGGGTAGATCTTGATTGAATTTCCAATATGAGAAGGGAAAGACACCCCAAATGTGTTCTTGTTCTTTATTGGATCTTTTCATATGCCAGTAACTGTCTTGATAATTCCATTATGATTGGCTTGTCAAGTTGTGCAATTTTTCATGGATTGCATCTACATTTTCTTTGTCATTTCTTATAAGAGTATTTCAAGGTTGGGAACTACTTCAACATCCTTTGCATGGTTTAGAAGTAATGTCATTGTAGTAGAGGATTATGCAAAGGGTTGAGCCTCATGAATATGAAATTTACATAGAAGAAGAGCTTGCTTCTTCAACTCCTTACACTCAACTCTTCACTAAAGTTATTCTTCTAGCAGTGAGAATAGTTGCTATAAATTTCTAGGAGCCAAGGGACCCTGAACCTATGCTACATTTGCTAGACACATGGGAGAATTTACTACAGGCATTAGTACTTTATAAAATTCTAGATCATATAGTGATGCCAGAATTAATAGTAGCAATAGATGCTTGGGATCCTTGCAAGGAGACTATGCTAATACATGCATGGTTACATCCTTGGCTTCCAATATTGTTGGGCCAGTGTATGAAGCCTTTTAATAAAGCCATTTTTTATAAGTTGGGGTATGCGCTTCATGCTTGGCATGCAAGTGATGCATCTACATATGTAATTTTATCACCTTGAAAAACTGTATTTGATCCTGCTAGCTGGGAACAACTAATTGTCCATTTTATTGTATCCAATCTAATGACAATTCTATAGGAATTTTTAATCAACCTAGCCAATCAAAAAGTAGACCAATTTAATTGGGTTATAGCTTGTTTCTTTCTAAAAGTATCTATTATGATATGTTTTTGTAAAATTTCTTGCAAACTTTTCCCATTTCTCCTAGTTTGCATTATTTTTGTGCAGGATCTTGAGGTAAGTAACTTAGCATGATTTGAATGAGTTCTATTGTTTTATTATTTGGATTCTAGAATATGTATGCAAATAGATCAATTTCTCTATCATGCCAAGATCTCTCTCTATATATACATACATACATAGGCACACACATATGTGTATGTATGTACACACACACACACATATGTATATACATGTATATATATGTATATACATACATACATACATACATATATACATGTATACATACATATACATAAATAATAGTAATGCATGTATTGCATCTATATTTTCTTTTCCATTGCTTATAAGAGTTTTTCAAGGTTGGGAACCACTTCAAAATCCTTTGCATGGTTTAGAGGTAATTTCATTGTGGTAGAGGCTTCTACAAGGGAATGAGCCTCTTGATTATGGCATTTACACAGAAGCGGAACTTGCTTCTTGAACTCCTTACACTCAACTCTTCACTGAAGTCATTCTTCCAACACTGATAATAGCTGCTACAAATTCCTAGAAGTGAAGGGATCCCTTGAACCTATGCTATGCTTTCTAGAGACATGGGAGAAGTTACTACCAAATTTAGTACTTAATAACATTATGGATCATATAGTGATGCCCAAATTAACAACAACAGTATATACTTTGAATCCTCACATGGAGACTGTGCTAATGCATGCATGGTTACATCCTTGGCTTCTATTGTTGGGCCAATGTATGTGATGCAAGAGCATCAGGACATGCAAGGATCCCTAAAGAAGACAAAAAAAGATGGATCAGAGGTAAGGAGGAGTTTAAACCAATCAATTGGCATGTATTAAAGCCAATCATGGTATTAGAAGGCTTTAAAGATGACCATTATTTATTTTGAGTGCTACATAAAACAAAGAGGAATGACATGAGAAAGAAAATGTATGTTGGAAATTATAGAATAAAAACTTCTATTTGAATAAAAACTTTTTTTAAAAATCAAGAGTAGTGATCAAAGAGTTGTTTAGGGGATTCAATAATAGTGCCAAAAACCTAGAAAAAACTACTCTTTCAATAAATACTTATAAAATATTTAATTCTTGTCTCAAAATTGTAACCTATAAGGGAAAAAAGATGAATTGAAGTGAAGAAACATTACCAAGCCTATCTAAAATTAATCTTTAAATATAAGTTTTGAACTAAAGTGCATAATTGTACATTGAAAACTACTATTTCTAAAAATTAGGTAAGTGAAGGAATAATAGAGGTCCTTCTAAAAATAATTCTTAAAATTAAAATATAATAAATTGAGAAGGAAAAATTATACAAGCCCTGTTGATCTTGAGTTGCCCAGTGAAGAGTCTATATTTTTAGAGGAAAAAATGGATTCATCATGATTTTCCATAGTCAGGCATGTGAACTATTAGTGTTCAACTTTCAAGTTCAGCGACAACACTTGGAATTTTATTCTAATACCATGTGGTTTCTTTTGCAGTGTTCATGAGGAGATTTGGAGGTAGATGTGCATTGTAGGAATACACTTGAAATCAAGCCATGAATCATGGCACGGGAAAGGTTTTTACCTGAGTTTTCATTTTGAAGAGGCTTAGAATATTCAAATAGAGACAATCAATAGGAATAGAGACATTTTCAACATCTATCATACCCTAACTGCTAGCAATGTAAATATATTAAAGTTGTATTGTTAGATGGCAGAGCTCTTATAGGCATGTAGAGTCATAGCCAAGGGAGTTGGATTATCTAGAAAAATGGTTGAAAGGAACACCACTTCATAATTTGAACCATTTTAGTAGTTTTCTTAAAGTAAGAAAAAATTGTACATGCATAGATCCTTGACATGAGTTAAGTTTGTACCTGGTAAATCTAAAATGGCTTTGTTGCAAATAGCTAATACCATGTGTAGGATAATGTCTAAAACAATGGCAAAAGCCTCCCAATGGTCATCAAAATCTCTAAGCAACAAATGGAAATGTAAAAATGTAGTTGGAATTAGTCATGTACACATATATATTAAGTGTGAAATCATTTGGAAAATTTCTATGAACCCTTCATATTTACTATTTGAGAAAATTCCTCAATGAAATGCACTAGTTTTAAATGCATTCAAAATTCAAGGAGAAAAAATATTGGATAAAACATTCCTTGTGTCCTTCATTATGGACTTGGAAATTCCCTCTCCATTTATTCTTGAGTATGGCAATTACCATATATAAAACCTTATACAATTTCATGTTGCATCATTGAAACATCTACTTAATCTGCATAATTATGCATCCAACTACTTATCCTCATTTAACATTAGCTCTTCTAATTGTGGTAAAAATAATCATGACTTATTTATCTATCTCTCCGACACAAAGAGCTTATAAGTTATATGAAAGTTTGTCAATAGAAAACACAAACTTATCACTACAAAAGGAGCAATGTGGTTGACTTGTTTAAAGATGGAAAATTGATTGTATCAATCCTTTTAACTTACCAACATATAGCTTTTGAAATGTAGCCATATTTTAGTTTTTACTTAAAATTAGTTTCCCCAAAATGCATTGCTTGTGAAAACATTTCCTAATTGAAAAATGCCAAAATTGTTTTCAGCTATTACACAAAGGTATGGCAGCATTTCTTTATTACAAAGTATGTGCTTCCTTATTTTGGGCCTGTCACATCCATGCACACTCTTTTGGGGACACTATTATTTAAGCTAACAACCTCAACTACAAGAATAAAAGTTAGATATACATAATCAAGAAAATACTCATAGACAACATACTTCCATATGCTAATAGTTAGATTCGACACCATCTATACAGGGGCATCCCCTTGTATGATGAAATAAAAGTTCCCTGTACAATCCATGTAATTAAGGCGACTTGGAATTTCAAGCTTTAAATCATCCACATGATACATGATTAGGCACACATTAGAAACACATAATTCAACTATGGTAGAACTTGATACATTATTCTTTGGGTATATGGATAGAATTGATCAAAATTTGGATTCCAACATTAGAAAGGAATGAAGTTGTAACAAAGTTTCTCCAAACATTCTTATGCAATCTTGAATTATTCTAAGATAGTTTATTGGAGATCATTTTACTTGTGAAGGTTATTCCAAACCAAGGTTGGCAAGGTACACACTTTTAAGTTTTATTTAATTATACAACTATATAAACTTGTGCAACAAAAGTGCAAACTCAGCCATCATTTTCAAAGCATGGATTATTATTTAATCTCAATACAACCTTTCCTTGTTTCATTTGACATGCACAAATATTTGAACAAGCTAACAAAATATTAAGCCTATGGCTTTTACAAAAAATGGGCATAATAGTGGTCTTCAAACATTTGTTGCATTAGCCAAATTATTGTAGTTTATATTCTCCAAAATTGCAGAACCTTGAAAAACTATATTTGATCCTACTAGCTGGGAACAACTGATTGTCCATTTTATTGTATCTAATCTGATGACAATTCTATAGGAATTTGTAATCAACCCAGCTAATCAACAACTAGACCAATTTACTTGGGTTATGGCTTGTTCATTTCTAAAAATATCTACTATAATATGTTTTTGTAAAATTTCTTGCAAACTCTGCTCATTTTTCTTGGTCTACATTATTTTTGTGTAGGATCTTGAGGTAAGTCACTTAGCACAAGTTAAGTGAGTTTTATCATTTTATCATTTTAGTTTTGGAATATATATGTAGTAGGATCAACTTTTCTGTTGTGCTAATATGTAATAAGTACCTTAAAAATGATCTCACTGTATATATAAAGAGATAGATATTTAGAAGGAAATATAAAGAGATACATGTTTAAAAGGAAAAGAAATAACATTTACATAGGTACCTCTTCTCCCCTTGAATAAAATCATAGAGAAAGGGCATAGAGATTACAAGGTCATGACATGGAAATGAAATATAGAGATCACAAAGGTATAACAATGAAATGCACCGATCGCAAGGGCACAACAACATTCAGAGCTCTCCACCCTCATTCGGAGCTCTCCACCCTCATTCAGACGCAACTCTCCACAATAAAAACAAATGGGGTATGATTTATGTCATCTTTTCTTTTCTTTTTATACTGATGCAAGCATTGCAATTATGACACCAACGTTGGTATTGTGACGATGTTGGTGAAAATTGCAAAAAAAACATAAAAATCACACACTATGCCATCATCGTAGATTGTTATTGCAATTTGACCCCAAATGTTGTAGTGTGAAATTCATCTTGGGTCATCAATCTTTCTTTTAATCAATGGTAAGACATAAGAAAGACTACACCTATCACATTGACTCTTGAGTGAATTTGGGACACATGTCCTAATTTTGGGAAGAAATAGACTTTATGTTATAAGTTTTAAAATTAGGCCTAAAATATAGTCGCAACTATTGATCTATCTTACATCCTATGGTCCAAATCAATTCCTTAAACCTTTCACATAACAAATATTAAATTTTCAAATTGTTGCATTCAATTATTTCTCAGATTTACTATATTAACTAGTATTTAAATCACATAGTTCACACATTTAGTTAAAAGTGAAACATACAAAAGTTAAATACATGCAATTTTTTTCTTGATGAATAATAATTTTACTGCCCAAATAAAAATAAAGTTATATACTGAATATTGTACTACTTTAAAACTTTTTTTGAAATGTCACGTCTAAACTTTTTTAAAGCAAGATCTTCATTTGAGGGTATAATAGAATTTAAACTTTAAACAATTTCGATTTGGATTAGAATAAAATTAAACATGAAAAGAAAATGAGAAATTGAAAATATAAATTATAATTGCTTGATAATTATAATATTTCTATAATTATAATCAAAAATTACTTGATAATGATAACTTAATTTAATAATCTCATAATTTTTGCTTAATTAAAAATATTATTCAAAATATGAAAAAAAAATGATGGTATTTAAATAAAATTAGATTTAAAAATATGAATTAATGAATTAATATTCAATATTTTATATGAATATTTTTATATAAATTATAATTTGAACTTTTATTTTCAAATCAATATAATTTATACAATTCAAATTGTATGATGCATCATAACTTTAGCTTTAGACTTTAACAAACTATTTTTTTATTGATTTAATATTTTTAACTAAAGTATTATTAATTAAAATTAATATAACTATTAACTAGAATAATTATTAATTATTATTATATAACTTGAACTACATGGAACTAGCCTAGCCCTACATTCATTTGTTATGAATTATTGAAGTTTACTGGAGTTCGGGCAATACATGATACATAATACAAATTTTCATTCAAATAATATTTGACTATAATTCATGCATGAAACCCTAAAGGGAAAGTTCACCCTTTTCTTATTTTTAACATTCTAATAGTCTAATTTTTATAACAAAGTCAGATACCAACATTTTAATAGTGCATTTGAAACAATCATGATTCATCACTCTATAATAATTATAGCTAAAACCAAATATTTTAATTTATAAAAAAAAAAAATTGAACAAACGTTCACACATTTACAAGAATAAAGAATTAAGAAGCCAAAAAATATTATTTTCATTGATTATATTCAAGATTGTACATAGTCACAACATTGATATTCAAAATAGCTGATTAAATCAGCTTGATTTTACTATTTAGTAAATTAGTAATTTGCATGCAAGGGAAAGGTCATATCCAAAGTAACTACTAATATTTTTCATCCAAAAAAAAAAAGATTTCTTAAAATACATGTTTCCCCTAAGGGTATGGGTTTATTAAATAGGAAACATGGATTCATGGAACATGGAACATGAAAAAGGGAATAGGGTTTGAAGCCTTCAATTAGAAAGGTCTTCAAGCCCCTCCATGAGAAATCACTTGGAGATGATAATATCTCTGATCTCGTAAAACCATGTGAAGTTAATGTCACTGATGTTGTCCAACAACAACCACTTTTGTAGAAGATCCCTCCCAAGCCATGCCCAAATCTGATGGAAAGTCAATTATCATTCATTCATGCCCAATACGAAGAGCATATTTTGTACAATGCTCCCTATGCCATTCTCCCAACACTTTTTTGCTACATCTACAAAAGGGATGCCAACACTTGGTAATTGCTTGACCAATACAAGGATTTTGACATAGTCTTCTAAAAATGTTTCCTTAAAAATGTTATAGGGAAACATCAAATTGTCTAGTTTATCTCCTCCCAAGTCGAGAAGAGACACAAGGAAGCAAGAGGCAATGTCTGTGGACACATGTTACTTCTTCTCATTTCTTGATAATTCATGGCCGAGGACAATGAACAAAGAGTAGAGGGAAAAAGGCCTACTAGAATCTTCCTTGCAAACCATAGCGAGCACATCCTTAGGTGGTTTTTGCAGATCCATTGTGTTGCATCTCAACCTAATTGGTGTATCCATGAGGGAACTAGAAAACAAATCTACACCTAAGAAATTCTACAAACTACAAGAATTGAGAACCAACTGAACTAGAAAACAAATCTACACCAGACACCTAAGAAATTTTGGAAACTCAAAACTAAGAACCAAAAATAGAATTGAGAACTTGATAGTGAAAGAGGAATTGAAAAGACTCTTTGATAGCAGTTACATTAAATTATTTCTGATCTTTCACATCTTTAGTTTTCATATTCCTATTAATTTTCAAGAGTGGGAGATGTACTCATGTTAATGTCAAAGTGCCTACCAAGCTAGCTTGAAATGGAATGTATTGATTATAACTACCAGTCTCACATTTACAATTTAACCTCGATATGACATTCACTACATTCCAGTTACTGGATGTTGTGTAAAACTTTCCATGTGACTCCATTTTGGTGAATTTCATGAGGCTCGAGGTCTTTTTAAGTAATCGGCCCCTAAATGCATCTTTTGTTATTGATCTCCAATTACTCAACAGTTGATAAAAGTAACATATTAACAATACCAAAGTGATGGCAAACAAGTTGGTGAAATTATTAATAATGGACACTAGCCAGTGAAAACCATAAAGCCTTAAAGGTTGTTGGCCGTTGCACTTGGCAAATTTGCTAAATCAAATTAAATAATTTTTCATTTTACCACCAAAGATTAGCCAAGACCATTATTATTTGTTTTCCTACAAAACAATTAATTAGCCTCTCACATTAAAAACTCATTTTGGGAAAGAAAGAAATTTTCCACCTTTTATTTAAGTGCCAGAACGAAGACTTTTAATTCGCTAGATTTATAATGGTTTTTTTAGGACAACATAAAAATTGGCCAATATATAATATTTTATTTTCCCTACATTGAATGAATAAATCGCCCTTGACATGAAACTTTTCCTGCCCATAAAATGTTAGCTAGCACTTTACAAAAAAAATTGAGAGTAATTTCTTAAAGTTATCCTAGAGGATCTGGTCAATCGATATGGAGAGATTTTGTAGATGGAATAAATATTTCGGAAATGAAAGTCAAGAGAAAATTGGCTCGAAGAGGGGAATTATAATACAAATTTGTTTCATAGTTCAATCAAAACATGCAAAAGTATTAGTAGGATTTTATCTATCACCCTTGAAGATGGTTCAAAGATGAAAGATCCTATGATCAATGTAAATAGGATGTTGTTGCATTTTTAGTAGATTGTGGAGTTTGGAGGCTGTGGACATAAAGCATGAATAGGAGGAAATTCTAGAATCAATCTTGATTCTGGTGGCAACATAAGACGATAAAATTCTTTTTGAACCTGTTACAATGAAGAAGTAAAAGGTTGTGGTTGTTGGTCTTGGAGGTGACAAAGATCTAGGCCAAAATGGTTTTTAGGACCTCTTTAAAGGGACATTTAGGAATGTCCTAAATAAGGAGCTTCTTGGAGTAGTGGAGGATTCACAAAAAAATGTTTTCATTCATAAAGATTTCAATAACACTTTTGTGGTCATGATCCCTAAAGAGAAACCATCTTCATTTGAGGAATTTTGTCACATTTGGTTCTATAATACAATCTAAAAGATTATATCATAAGTATAAGAGAATAGACTGAAACTAATTCTTAATAATCTAATTTTACTAGATCAATGTGGATTTACACCCAATAGAAATATAGTAAACAATATTAGTGTTTCTCACGAAGTAATCCATTATGCTCAATCTAGAAATTATAGGTACATGATGATTAAATTGGATATAAAGAAGGCATATGATAGGGTCGATAGAGGTTTCCTAATACAAGTTATGAGGAAATTTGGCTTTGATGACAGATGGATAAAATGGGTGGGTGGTATCATTTCGGGCTATAAAGCTTCCATATTAGTAAAAGGGAGTCCTCAAGGTTTTGTTGACACATCTAGGGGCATTCAATACGGGATCCAATCTTCCCTTTTCTCTTTATATCTTTCTGGAAAAAGTATTAGGTTGAAGCATTACCAGGAAGTGAATTAATGGATGATGGAATTAGGAGCTATGACTCACTCATAGTTTGCAAATGCCACTTTCTTTTTTTGGTTGGGCTACTATGGAAGTAGCTTGAGTGATGAAACAAGTTTTAGATGTGTACAACATGGCATCTAGTCAATGCATGAATTGGGGAAAATTGGAGGCCTTCTTTTTCAACACAGTGTTGGGTTCTCAACAAGCAATCACAAGAATTTTTGAAGTTTGAATTGGCAAACTTACCAGCAAGTTCCTAAGAAGACCTCTTTTTGAGGGTATAGGTTGATATGAACATTGGAAAGACCTAATTGATGGTTTTTTTTATCTTAGATGGATTGGTGGAAGGGTCGTTCATTAACTCTTGTCGAATGACTTCTCATTCTTAAAATTGTGATAGCAATTATACCTTTATTTTTAATGTCCTTCTTTAGGATCTAGAGGAAGGTCATTGGGGTCATACAACAAAGAATGCATAGTTTTATTTGAAGTGGCAACCAAGATTAGGAAAAATTATATTTCATGGCATGATAAATAATTTTCTAACCAAAAGGTGGTAGCTAGTTTAGGGTTGAGAGATTGGAAGCTCCTAAACACAACTATGGGCATAAAATTGGTGTAGAAGATGGGAAAACTAGTGAAGTGGAAGGATCCTTTCTCACTTAATCTTTTAGTAGAAGATTAGGAAGTGTTGAAGATGATCTTCAATGGTAAAAGTTTAGTTGGGGATAGGGATCAAGATATAATTTGATGGTGAGGATCGAAGAGTGGGAACTATTCTATTAGAATTGGATGTACGCATTGTTGGAAAATAACCACATGACTATCGAATGGGAGAAAGACCTTTATTTGCATGGGGCTTGTTTATCAGAGGTAGGAGGATGTACCTAGTTGGGTGGTAATTCTTGGGTTCTAACATGTGATTTTTCGATGAGATTGGGTTTCATAGGATCCTTTAGATGCGTTATTTGTAATAAGATTGAGGAAATAAGGAATCACCTATTTGTGAATTATGATTTCACCTAGAAGGCATGGAATTTATATAGTAGAGATTGAATTGGCTAGGCCTTCTACCAAACAACTTGAAGGATTGGTTGGTATTATGGCCCACCTAGAAGAAGTCCTCTATCATTTCATCTATTTGAAAAATCATTCCATTCACGATTATGTGGGAAGTCTGAAAGGAATGCAACAAACACATTTTCTAAGAGAAGGAAGAAGATTTGTCTATATTTCTAGTTAGAAGAAGATTTGTCTAGATTTTATAATCAAGTGGATGTGGAGCAATAATTTTTTTAGTGGTAAATATTTGCCAATTGGCAATTTTGTCTCTCTGAAAAAATGTTATTTAGCAAATAAAACCTACATATAGGGTTAAACACATCACCGAGATATTAAATAATTTGGGTCCAAATCCTAGGTTGATCGCTCATTAGTTTACACATAATTGGTCCCAAATCCCCGTCCAATCGCATTATGTAATCTACATTTAGGACACTGTTATTTTAGAATTTTTGTCAGCCTTTCCCTAGTATTTTCGTATTGGAAAATAATATTTCGCCCTTAAAATAAAATAATATTTTCCTTGGGGTTGAGCATCGTGTAACATTTTACCAATGATTACATCTCCAACTACCCTCGTTTAGCCAACTATTTTATATGTTGGGCTTTTGGACACATGTTGTGATTTTAGGAAGAATTAGACTTTATATTATAACATTTAAAATTAGACCTGAAATAGAGCCGAGGCCATTGATCTATCTTACATCAATTGTCTGCCTCAATTCCTTTCACCATAAAAATGATAACATGAAAAGTCAAGGCAGAAGTTTGATTAATGATGGTGTGCACTTAAATATGAGCTCATCCTAGAGACTTCAAAGCTTTTTCTTAAAGGATTCATAGCTTACAGTTCAAACATTGAAGTGCTCAAATTTTTTTAAAAGTGCTGAGTAGTGTATAGAAAGGTATGGAGGAAAATTTTTCTTTGAAGATGACAAGGAAAATCCCATCCTTGAAGGCTCGGTTATAGTAAAACAAATGCAACCTTTTTTCAAAAAAGACAAAGAGGTATTCTAGGAAGCAGTGAGGCTGGTATTTGTGGAAGGGTTGGAGGCTATGATCAAACATGGATATCTCATCATTGTTCTTAGCCTTGGCGCTAATGATGGAGGACTCAAAACTTGAATTATTGAGTGTGGCAAGGAAATTTATGGAGCCAAAATGAGTCGTTGGTGATGTTGTGAACCAATCCATTTTGGGGGTTATGCTACATATGGGTACCCTTCCATGGAGGCTCATCAATGGTGGTTTGGATGGGTTGCAACCTTTTCTAGTTTGGTCATCAATAGAGCTTGGGAAGGGGCATTTACTGGTGGCACGAATGGGTTGGTGCAAGTTAATTTTTTACCTATGCACACATGAACAAATTGAGGCTCCAAAGCTTAGTAGTCACCTTAGGAAATAGAAGGTGAGATCGAAAAAATATTCAATGCTAGTGAGTAAAAAGGATCATCCATTAACTCAAAGATAGATTCTAGCAAAGTGGTGGAGGGTGGAAGATAATGCGGGTCATACTGGGAGTGTTGTAACTAGGGTGGATGTTCCCATTTTGAATGATTGTGATGGTGCTTCTAGGAGTGTAGTTGAAAGTGGCGACTCTAGGGCTAGGGTTGGAGGTGGTGATGGGTTTGCTAGTATTCTCAATTTCACCAGGAAGGAGGCCTTTGGCTAGTTCAAATGATTCCATGGTGTAGTCTTGTATTTTTTTTGAGATGGTGGGGTGTTGGGTTCTTTTTTCTATTATATCAGTATTTTGAACTGTCTGGTTGGGCAGTGTTTCTAAGTGATGATGAATTTTTTGCTTCAATGCCATTAGTTGGCCTTATCATATGTAATATTTTTTCTTAAATTAATATAAACTATTGTGTTATTGATCCAAGAAAAAAATATAGAAAAATGTTGTCATCAATATTTGGTGTATTAGGTATCTTCCTTTAAAAGGATTCATAAGATTAATTTATTCGTGTTGAATTATGGTGTTCGTACACGAGTGTGGTATGGTCCTAAAACATGCATTTTCAAAAAGTGTTTTAAAGATCCAAACCAAAAAAAAATCTATCATATGAGTATTCAAATAAATTACATATTCAAAAAGTAGACTCAAAGCACTACAATTTCTAAATTACTGAATTTTTATGATATTTAATTTGTAAGTGCCTCAAATTTTGACATCAAATGATAAGAAATTCAAAAAATAGGGAAAACACTTCCACCTTTTTCCCAAAAGTGAGACCCAACTTCATGCACTTACCCTTAGGTTATGAATTGACACTTTATCTTGTGTTAAATTGGGCCTACATTAGGTGGTGAATCTTGGTTTTCACCCTTCATTTTTTCTTAGGGAAGTTTATCCATTTTTCCCCTATACAATTTTAATGCCCTTGATTATAAGAAATTGATCATTGACTTCTGATCAATGGTTGGATGTTGGCCTCAGTTGAATATAGGTAGTCGATTATTGTTTATTATGGATAATGTTGGTGACAATGGGTAGAGGTTTGTCATTCTTGGGTCGTACCTTAAATTACTTCTAGAATCAATAAGAATATGTGCAGAATATGTGCTTTCTTGCATGTAGGTGCCATGATCTCTTTACTTGTTTTAATGCATGTCAACATAATCTGCAAGGGATGCCCTTTCTTCAATCATTTTCTACGATTTCTCTCAAATGCCTCTTTTGGTTTGAAACTTTTCTTGTAGTTTGGTAGAGTCTGTGTCAAATTCATGCAATCTAGGCATGCTTTGAGGCTACTAGTTTGTGTAGTGGGGCAAGTAGTACCTTTCTTTCTTGAAGTTGGAGTCTTTTGAGGTCTCATTTATTCCTCCAGGTATAATGTCCTCTATGTTTTCTTTCATCACTTCTATTCATATATTATTGGGTTGGTGGTGTGGCTTGTGCTTCTAGTTCTCTTTAGTGTTATTCAAGGTACATTTTGTGCATTTCTTTGGTGTTATAATTCTAATTGTTTCTTGCATAGGCTTGTGGTGGTAATCTTGGTGTCATCTTCTCTTCTTCTAGGTGTTCTTACTTGTGTTTGGAACTACGGTTCAAACCTTTGAGTTCAACCTTTTCATCTTAAATATATTCTTCTCTTTGTAAGTGGTTTCTATAAGATGTGTGGTGTGATTTGGGAGTCTTTCTCCTAAACTTTGCCCCTATCATTTGATGGCATACTCTTTCTAATTTTGAGTTTCTCTATTGTACTACTATATTTTTATTAACCAAAAAATGTTTGAAATAGTTTGTGAAATCTCAAAGGATGCAATGACTAGTACAAGTGCTACTTTTATAATGCTTACATTTTCTTCATTTTCATGTCTTGCTCCTCTTTAAAAAAAAATTCTACATTATACTCATAAAAGATAAATTCGAGGTTAGAGTTCTGTAAGAAATAGATTGTTTAAGTGACAAAAACCAGTCTTGAAGGTGAATGAGAGTGTCACAAGATTTGTCATAAGATAATGATCTTGATAAGAAGTCGAATTTAAACAATGAAAGATGTAAAACTTGTGTAAATTTAGATTTAAATACATAATATGAATTTAAGTACTTAATTAAAATTGTAATAGTCAAAACAATTAAGATGTATATTTAAATAAATATTTTGAATCAAATACATCTGTATATTGTGTATTTAAAGTGATAATATGTGATGATGTACATGCACTCTTGACTTTCTCATGAATTTGCACCTGCATAATTTGAAACTGGTACTGCTTTAATGAACGCCGAGTTTACAGCAATAGAGAGCGGCATTTAGAGGTGTTATCACATCTACTAAATCAGCTATTTCTTGTTTACATATTAAATTGTACTGACTAAAGTTTAGAATGCAATAGTACATCTCCTTTTGTCATTCTATCTGCCATCGCATATCCGCCAAGAAAAGCATGGATACTGTGTTTCTTTTTATTTTGTTTCATAATGCTTTCTATGAATTGTTGTAGTGGCTTCACCGCTTGGCTGTCTGTACATCACAAACCAATCATAAGGTGGATTTTCACAAGGAATAAAACTTCAGTCTCTAATATTTATAAGAGAGCTGTTCATTAAAGAAATCATGGAAATGAGCTCCACATTATCATAAAACAAGTCTAAACAAAGCTTATGATAATGATAGTAGAAGTACAAGATATCAATATAAAAATTTAGATAATTTGTACCTAATTTTGGAACTATATGTCCTTTTGGGTGTGTGATGACCAATGGGTTTTGAAAGGCCTGGATAAGATCTTTGCTGAATTCCTTCACATAATCCTTGGCACCTGTGATATGAACTGAAGGGCACTTGATAGGTGAATTATATAAAAATGACATTCGTGGATCTCTGAACTTTATTCCAGAAATGAATATTATAAACCTTATACGAGGATGATTTTGTAGCATTATACCCTGCAAATATTATAGGTACAGTTTGGATTAAAAAACATTGTGTTAAACTATTACAATTCAAAAACTATATATTAATTGAAAAGACAGAAAGAACATTTGCTTACCTGCAACTGGTAACAAACAAGAGCTGCACATAGCATCGCACCCTACAAGTTACATCCAATGACAAAATTAAAGATACAGTTTAATGTAAACGATGTTTCATCATATTTTTAAAATCATACACAATAAAATCTAAAATCAAAACAATAAAACTGTGAGACTCTAAATAAGTTTTAAGACAATCAAAATGAATATAACAGAAATTTTCCTATTATTTATTCGTATAGCACCTGGGAAAATCCAAGCAAGCCATCAAAAGGCCCATTCTGTTCCATGTAATCAACAATCAAAGGAAACGCCTTGTCCAGGTTCTTAAATTTTGTGAAGTCCTACATTCAATGCCAAAACATGTAAACTATGAGTTTGATATAAGCGATTAAACAAAACAACGTATGCATATTGATTGATGTACTTACTTTGTTGTACTGGAACCACTCATAATAGGGAGGAGGTAATATCCCCTCAATTTCAGATTTCCCTGCTGCAGGAAGCGGTCCATCCAAGAAGCACTGCACCCATCATTTATAACATTAATGGATTTTATGTATAATTTCTGATGAACATATTCCTTGTCATGAAAAGAGATAAGAGATATGACTAACCATATCGAGTTTATCAGTGATGGAAGAGTCCCATCTACTTAATTGCTTGTGTAAAATGGTTCCACTTGTTCGGAATCCATGTATACACAACACTCGCAGCTTCTCATGATGTTTTGTGGTAGCCATAGAAAAGAGTGGTAAGATCTTTCTCGCACATATTTCAGATCTCATAACATTCTATTGTTTAAATAGATTGTCAATGGAATTTCTATACATGAAAACGCAGGCGAACTGCTGTGAAAGATCCAATAGTAATGTGAACAATGAGAACCACGTGTTTTGTTAAGAAAGACGTGTGAGAGCTGCAATCAGATGGAAACTACGAAAGGATGGTAAAGCATCGTACATTGCTGTCGGTGTCCGAATGTGAAATTCATTAAATTGATTAGCTTGGGACCCCACTTTTCGGGGAAGTTATCTTAATTGCTGAACTACGTATCTCGGAGATACATTGGAAGGAATGAAAAGTTACAATTGATTTAATCTGAGAAATTTTATTTTTTTAAATATATAGGTCAATGAATTGACTCAAAAATTATATAATTAAATTTTGATAGCAATATCACAATTTGACTTATTTCTACCTTCTATTTATCAAACAATTTGTTTTAAAAAATTAAATTGAGTCACTTTAAAAATGTGTTTCTTCGAAATTGGATAATCTAATAAATATGTTGCTCAATATTTCATATAGAAGTTCCAAATCATTTTCAATTTTTATAATGTCGATGGCCTAGCCTACTCACGTGAATGGAGCGTTGGGTTGCTATCCACTTTACTTTTTTGGTTCAAAATTTTTTTTTAAAAAATTATATGATGTCACATGAATATAATTTATGTTATGTATGTAATTTTTTTGTTTTTAAATGTGAAATTTAATAAATACATTTATGCATAAATAAGTAGTCATCATTATCACTAAAGCACACAAGTGTAGAGTGTACGTAATACTACCAAAGTATATAACGTTAAACCAACTATTATTACAATTTTAAAAATGAGTCCAACTACTAAGATATGATAAACCTTGCAATAATTTTTTTTTTAATTAATATAAATATTAAAAATAACTATGACAAAAAAAACTCTATCTATTAATATTTAATTTGAGAGAAAATCTGTCAAATATTTATTTTCAAAGTAAGGCTACATTATACTACAATTTTAAATGAATGACAATGAATGGTTAACAACATTTAACACAATTTTGATGAAGGTTAATTTATGGGAAGGGTTAGGACTCAA
This sequence comes from Cupressus sempervirens, assembly GCA_028749045.1. NCBI lineage: Eukaryota > Viridiplantae > Streptophyta > Pinopsida > Cupressales > Cupressaceae > Cupressus > Cupressus sempervirens. The sequence goes on along the minus strand of CM053785.1, from coordinate 656,577,484 downwards.
TTATAAATGGTCTAAAAAATAACTTTGAAACAAAAATGATAACTTTGAATCATAATCTTGAATTGTAAATATAGTTTTTATCAATACAAACATATGAGAAGTGTAATGATCCAATCACAAATAGTCAAGAAAATAACATGAAAGAAGAGTCTTCTTAATTGAAATTAATATTATTTTAAGTGTAACAAAAGTAACTTTGCACACCCACAAGCCTAAACAATACATTAGATTTTGATGATTATTATTATTGTAAGACTTTATCGCTTTAAAAAAACAAATCAGCTTTCAACAAATCAATTACTTAGAATGATACTATATGATTATTAGTTCAAAATATATATGTTACCAGACTTGCATTTTTTATCATTATTTAGATATTTTAAATTTGTAATTACAAACAAATTAAAATCTAAATGATTATTAATACTCTTCCCTACCTAATACTATCTTTTTCTTTTTCTCTTTTAGATGAAAAGGATAAAATAGCTAATATTGCTGTATGTGGATGACAGAAACGCAATAATGTGGTGGGGCCCACAGCACGTGTCTGTCAATGTCAAATGGTCATCCCGTTGAAAGAAGAGTGAATAGGCTAAAACGGGAATTTGTCTGCCTTTCCAGACTCAAAGAATCCCTTCTTATGGAGGCGAAATTTTCGGAAGAGGAGCTTCTCTATTAGACGGAGTTTATTTAGGGCGCCGTTTGATATAGCAAAATTCAGTTTATTGAGATTTTTAAGATTATTTTGAAGTAGGAGGTCTTTTTTTTATATTGAAATAATGCATATATTACAGAAGAATAATACAAGGACGGCAGCAAGGACTGTCGTACAAATATAAACAGATGACACATTCCTGAACACAAAGGAAAGCAACTTGCGGACAATGCCAGAAGCAGCAACCTATACGAAGCACTACCGAGAATGCCCAAACATTGATTACAACTTAAATTAAAAGTTGATCTTGTAAAATTTATTTATGGAGTAAAAAAGGCACCTTGTAAAATAGGAGTTACTATTTTTAGGAAAAAAATCTAATTAATCCTCTAACATGTTTATTTCAATTGTATCCCACCTTCCACCTAATAAAAATAGATCTAAAAGCCTCCCTCATGAGACCTCATCCTTAGGCTCATTATTAATTTTAATTTATATGATTTCTCTTGATTTTAGATATGGCAAATGTCATGTGCTCAAAGATTTAAGTATAATTATTACAAACATTCAATCTAACACTAATTAAGTATATTTATATATGCATCAAGAGGTTATATTTGATTGGATAATATTTCCTTTAATTAAATCTTAATTTTTATAAATGTCAAAATCTATGGTGATCTAGACTAGTACATAAAGTGCTTAGTTGTACTTCAATATTGGTACTTCTTGAATCTCATATAAGATTTTACACATATATTAACCAAATATAACTCAGATTAATAAAAATCTGATTAAAATTTAAATATAACTAATTCTCAAAGCATCCCTACATCCGTAGTATGTGCAATTTGGTGGGAGAGCAAAAAGAGAATTTTTAGACAGAAATCATCTCCAATCCCTCAATTTCTGGAAGGATTAGAGAGATCAATTGTTGAGCTTGTTAATACTACAATAAGTAAATATATGGGTAAACATATTTTTTCTCCTTAGGATGGCTATGTTATTCATCGGTGCAAGGGTTTCCTTTTTCCTTATTTTCCTACTCCATTGTGTCCATCCAAGGTTCCTTTTATCCAAGCACAAACCAAGTGGGTTCCCCCAAGTGAGGGTTATTACAAACTCAATTTTGATGCGGTCTCTAGGGAAAATCTAGGTAACTCCAGCTATGCCATAGTCATTAGAGACTTTAAAGGTCATGTGATTGGAGCAAAATCATCTCCTCTCCCTTTGAGTACTAATAAAAATGTGAGGCCTTGGCCTTGCTTTTTGGTTTGGAACTTGCAAAATCACTATCACTATCTATATCTAAGTTACATGTTGAAGGGGATTCACTCATTATTATTAATGCTTGTATTAAATGTCATGTATATAATTGGTTCATACAATATATATACCGCATCAAGTATGTTCTCTTCTTGATTCAATCTTTGAATGCTACATCATGCGTACTCATAGAGAAGAAAATATACTAGCTGATTGCCTAGCTAATTTGGGTATTGGTGGGGTTTAAATTAACTCTTTATTCTCCCCACTTAATCTCCTTCAACTTGTTTAATATTATGACAAAAGAATATATTTAGAATATTGTTGAGCCCTTCTCAAATAAATTGTAATGTCCCCATCTTTTTAGAAATTAAGTGGAGTTCTTAGCCTTCACGTTCTCCAAAGACTAAGTGGAGAAATAAGGGGAAATTGATTAAATTAATTTCTTATAAAGTCATTAAATAAATTAAAATTAAAAAGTGACTTTATATTTAATTAATTTAATTAATTATTGTATTGCAAGGGAGAAGCTTCTAGAGAGTGCATTAATTATTGGAAAGGGGGAAGCCTCTAATAAGTTAATTTTCTAAAAACATAATTAATTATTGTATTGCAACAAAGGAGTTTCTAGAGAGTGCATTAATTATTGGAAGGGGGAAGCTTCTAGTAAATACAATTAATTAATATTTGATTTCCTTCTAGAAGGGTGTAGCAAAAGTATAAATAGAGGTGAGAGCTTCATTGTTTAGCATTGGATTATGATGAATTGCATTTGATAAGAGCTTGGATGTACAGTTATGTTCTTGGCATTAGAGGACATCCATCCTCTCTTGTGACATTCTAGACATCATTCCCTTGGGATTTGGCCTTTGAAATTCATTTCTATCAACTCATTAATAGGTAGCTTGAACACATTTCTAGCTATAGGCAGATTGGGTGTAATTAGTGAGTTGAAGAGTTTGTTATATATTTGATTTTATGATGCTAGAGTAATTAGTGATTTTGCTATGTATTTAATTTTATTAGTTTGAGAACTAATATTATTTCAACAGTAGCTCAATTTTTAGTTTGCATAAACTCCTTCTTGTTCATGTTATGTGGTTAGCTCTGTTGGTCACAGATATTTTAGAGAGAAGGTTAGTAGTGTTGTTTATGGATCGACTCTCAAATCCCTTGTGAGGTTGGGTTAAGGGGCATGACCCAGCTACATTACATGAGGCCACTAAAAAGGCTCATGACTTAGCACCTTCTTCATTTAGGAGCAGATTTCAGTATAGGGATTTGTATATGAAAAAGGAAAAGGAGAAAGACAAAAAAATTTCACAAGGATGCTTAGCCAAAAAGAGATAAGTTGGATAATGACACCCTGAATGAGTTGAGAAAGAAGAAGCTATGTTTTCATTGTCGAGAGCCTTGGGACTTATCTCATAAGTGTCCTCTCAAGGCTAAGGCAAATCAAATGCAATATTTCTTAGCAGAGGAGTCATAGTCAGAGAGGGAGGATCATTACTCTGATTCAGATGAGGATAGCACTATAGAGGAGAGCAACATTCTTGAGGATGAGAAGTCATTAACACAATTAATAGGGGCTCAGAAGGAAATCACATTTAAGGTCAGGGGTACTATCCAGGGGCAGAAAGTGATCTCACTCATTAACACTAAGGCTACACATAATTTCATAGATGCACAATTGGTAGCCAAGAGAGGTCTACAGACCGAGGAGCACATCAGGTTTAGAGCCATGGTAGCTAACAGTGACAAGCTATTATGCACTCAGAAGATATCTAATCTTCACATCAAGTTTGGAGATGGCTATGAGTTGGAGGATGAGTTCTATGTGGTAGACATGGAAGACTATGATGTCATCCTTAGTATGACATGGATGGCCTCCCTAGTCAAGTTCACACTCAACCTAGCAAAATTGGAGATGAAGTTTCAGCATGAGGGGAGAACTATTGTACTTAGAGAACTTTTAGATGGGAGTTGCAGAGTAGTTTCCTTGAGGAGAATGCAGAGACTTTTTTTGGCATAATAACATAGAGTGGGAAATAGAATGTTTCACTATGTTAGCTTCATGGGAGCCATAGGTGAAGAGTCATCCACTAGATATCCAAAAGATAATTGATATGCACACTAATGCATTTGGCAAGATTCTACATGGGGTTCCTCCTAACAGGGGGATATAGCATGTTATTGAGCTCGAGGAGGGAGCCAAACTAGTTATGATTACTCCCTATCATCATCCTAAAAAATATAAGGATGAGATAGAGAAGGCAATTAAGGAGTTGTAGTGTTGGTAAAGAAGCAGGCCTTTGGCTAGTTCAAATGATTTTAGGGTGTAGTTTGTACTTTTTTGGAGATGGTGGAGGTGTTGGAATCTTTTTGCTATTGTAATCAATTTTTTGAAGTTTCTGGTTAGGCAATGTTCCTAGGTCATGATGAAATGTTTTTCTTCAATGCCACTAATTGGCCTTATCATATATGTAATAGTTTTTTTTGAAATTAATATCAACTAGTGTGTATCAAACCAAAAAAATTGTTCTCATCAATATTTGGTGTGTTAGGTATATTCCTTTAAAAGAATTCACAAAATTTATTTATTTGTGTCAAATTATGGTGTTTGTACACGAGCACGGTATGGCCCTAAAATATGCATTTTGAAAAAAGTGATTTTTAAAAATCCAAACCAAAAAAAAATCTAGCATATGAATATTCAAATAAATTACATATTCAAAAAGTAGACTATGAGCACTATAATTTGTATTATTGAAGTTTTATGATATTCAATCTATAAGTGCCTCAAATTTTGACATCAATTGATAAGAAATACAAAAAATAGGAAAAATACAAGTCCACTTTTTGCCCAAAAGTGAGGCCCAACTTCATGCACTTACCCATAGGTTATGAATTGGCACTTAATCTTGTGTTATATTGGGCATGTACATTAGGTGGTGAATCATGGTTTTCACCCTACATTTGTGCTTAGCATAGCTGATCCATTTCCCCCATATGCAATTTTATTGCCCTTGATTATGAGATGTTGATCATTGACTTCTGATCAATGGTTAGAAATTGGCCTTGATTGACTATAGGTAGTCAATTATTATTTATCATAGACAATGTTAGTGATGATGAGTAGAGAATTATCATTCTTGGGTCATCCCTTGAATGGCTTCTAGAATCAATAAAAATATATACTTTTCCACATGTAGGTACCATGGTCTCTTTCAATTTTATTGCATTTCAACATGGTCTACTAGGGATGTCCTTTCTTCAACCATTTTCTATGGTTTTTCTCAAATCCCTCTTTTGGTTTGAAAATTTTCTTGTAGTTTGGTAGAGTTTGTGTTAGATTCATGTAATCTAGGCATACTTTGAGGCTACTAGTTTGTGTAGTGGGACAAGTAGTACCTTTCTTTCTTTAACTTGGACTTTTTTGAGGTCTCGGTTATTCCTCTAGGTAAGATTTCCTCTATGTTTTCTTTCAGAACTTCTATTCATATATTTTTGGGTTGGTGGTGTGGCTTGTGCTTCTCTTTAGTGTTATTATATGTACATTTTGTGCATTCTTTAGTGTTAGAATTCTATGTATTTCTTGCATAGGCTTGTGGTGGTATTTTTGGTGTCATCTTCTCTTCTTCTAGGTGTTCTTACTAGTGTTTGGAACTATGGTTCAAACTTTTGAGTTCAACCTTTTCATCTTAGGTATATTCTTCTCTTTGTAAGTGTATTTTTATAGGATGTCTGTTGTGATTTGCGAGCCTTTCTCCTAAACTTTGCCCCCATTATTTGATTGCATATTCTTTCCAATTTGGAGTTTCTGTACTCTACTATACTTTTATTAACCAACAAATGTTTGTAATAGATCGTGAAATCTTAAAAGGTGCAATGACTAGTATACGTGTTGCATTTATAATTCGTATATTCTTCTTCATTTTCATGTATTTCTTCTCTTTAAATTTGTTTTGTACATTATATTCATAAAAGATAATTTTGAGGTTAGAGTTTTATAAGAAGTAGATTATTTAAGTGACAAAAATCAATTTTGAATTAGAAGGATAGTATTACAAGATTTTTCTAATCACGCATAGGATAACTACCTTGATAAGAAGTCAAATTTCAATAAAGAAAGATGTAAAACTTGTGTAAATTTAGATTTAAATACATAATATGAATTAAATACTCAATTAAAATTGTCAATAATAAAAAACAATTAAGATCTATATTTAAATCACTAATTTGAATCAAATATAAGAATACGTAAATTTCATCTCTATATTGTGTATTTAAACTAATAATATGTGATGATGTACATTCACTCTTTACTTTCTCATGAATTTGCACCTGCATAATTTGAAACTGGTACCGCTTTCATGAACGCCGAGTTTACAGCAATAGAAAGCAGCATTTACAGGTGTTATCACATCTAATAAATCAGCTATTTCTTTTTTATATATTAAATTGTACTGACTAAAGTTTAGAATGCAATAGTACATCTCCTTTTGTCACTCTATTTGCCACAACATATGCCCGAAGAAAAACATGAATACTATTTTGTTTCATTATACTTTCTATGAATTGTTGTATTAGCTTCACCGCTTGGTTATCTGTACATCACACGCCAATCATAATGTGGATTTTTTCAAGGAATAAAACTTTAGTTGCTAATATTTATAAGAGATATGTTCTAATAGGAATAGGGGAAAATAGGAATACGCATTCTAGAATATGTATTCTGGAATAGAAAATGGGGCTACATATCCTGTTCTCTGTTTGGTTCAGCCAATATTTGATAGGAATTTGCGGACCCCAAAATTTATGCTTTCTAAAATTAAAAAGGTGGAATAGGAATACGGATTCCAATAACACCTATTTGAGTGGAATTGCAAAACCCAATTTTTGGACCAAAATTAGAATACGTATTCCTATTTTACTTTGTATTCCAATTCTGTTTTGGTGCATCCAAATGAAGAATTCAAAATTTTAAAAATTTACATATCCCTATTACACTTGTATAAATGAACTCCATATTAGAATAAAACAAGTCTAAACAAAGCTTATGATAATGATAGTACAAGCACAAGATATTAATATAAAAATTTACATAACTTGTACCTAATATTGGAATTATATGTCCTTTTGGGTGTGTGATGACCAATGGGTTTTGAAAGGGCTGGATAAGATCTTTGCTAAATTCCTTCACATAGTCCTTGGCACCTGTGATTTGAACTGAAGGGCACTTGATCGGTTGATTATATAAAAATGACATTTGTGGATCTCTGAACTTTATTCCAGAAATGGATATTATAAACCTTATACGAGGATGATTGTGTAGCATTATACCCTGCAAATATTATAGGTACAGTTTGGATTAAATAACATTGTGTTAAACCATTACAATTCCCTCAAAAAAACATTAATTGAAAAGATAGAATAAACATTTGCGTACCTGTAACTGGTAACAAACAAGAGCTGCCCATAGCATGGCACCCTACAAGTCATGCCCAATGACAAAGTTAAAAGGCTGGAGTTTAATGTAAATGATGTTTTATTAATTTTCTAAATGTATCTTATTGTTTTGATTTTTAATCTATAATTTCAATTTTAGAAAATTTATTAATTATTGTCTTATTTTTTTGATTCTACTGTACTACGATTTTTTTAAAATTGCACAAAGAAGAATTACAATCCTAGTAAATTAGTAATAGATAATAGAATTGTAAGTTTCAATCTGAAATATTGATACAATGAGAAATCATACACAATAGAATTTAAAATCAAAACAATAATTGTGAGATTCATATAACACCTAAGAAAATAAAAGTAAGCCATCAAAAGGCCCATTCTATTCCATGTACACAACAATCAAAGGAAATGCCTTGTCCAGGTTCTTAAATTTTGTGAAGTCCTGCATATAATGCTAAAACATGTTAATTATGAGATTGATAGGGATTAAACAAGACAATGTAAGCATATTCATTGATATACATACTTTGTTGTACTGGAACCACTCATAATATGGAGGAGGAAATATCCCCTCAATTTTAGATTTCCCTATTCCCAGAAGCGGTCCATCCAAGAAGCACTGCACCCATCATTAATGGATTTTATGTATAATTTTTGATGAACATATTCCTTGTCATGAAAAGAGATAAGATATATAACTAACCATATCAAGTTTATCAGTGATGGAAGAGTCCCATCTACTTAATTGCTTGTGTAAAATGGTTCCACTTGTTCGGAATCCATGTATACACAACACTCGCAGCTTCTCATGATGTTTTGTAGCAGCCATAGAAAAGAGTGGTAGTCTTTCTATCTCTCTCCGATGAAGAAGTGGGAGCACACATTTTAGATCTCTTGTTTAAATAGATTGTCTATGGAATTTTTATACATGAAAACGCACACGAACTCCTCTGAAAGATCCATCAGTAAATGTGTACAATAAGAACCACGCACTTTTAAGAAAGTAAAGCATCACTGTTATATGTAATTTTTAAATTAATTTGATAAAACTGCATTTTAGCTCCTATATAGCCAGCACCTCGTACATTGTTGTAGGTGTCCGAATGAGAAATTCATTAGCTTGGGGACCCCACATGTCTTTATTGCTCGAACTAACAGAGAGGGCCATTTAAAAATGTGTTCCTTAAAAATTGGATCATCTAATAAATGCGTTTCTCAATATTGCACATAGAGGTTTCAAATCATTTTCAATTTTATGTAATGTCATGTTGGTAAACAGATTTGTCACTATAAAATTTGTCCAACGGAGTGTGTGTAGCAAGACATTCACAACAGTTGGATAGGCACTTGGTATGCGGCCTTCCTCTGTGTTTAGAGGGGCAGCTCCCATGTATTGTATGATTTTTAAAGGGTTTTTCGAATAAATAATCTAAAACTTCAAAGATTGAGAGAAAGTCATTCAGGATGAATGCACCACATGACCTCACAACTTTCTTGGGTAAATAAGAATGACAAGAAAGGTGATCAAGAACTACGGTTGAAAATAACCAGTATTACCATACAAATTCATGATTATTAAGCACTCACACAATACCGTGAGAATGCTTACTACAACTGTAACAATTTTGATTTTAGAACAAGAAATCAAAACCAGATCTCATTTCATTTCCTTGCTCCAAGAACATAATAGAGATTTTTGATTTCAGAGATAAAACCTGTACATACTTTCCAAAATTTATCTCTTGATCAAAATTTCAGCATAGTGTTCTCTTATTTTAAAACCCCAAAGAGTCCCCTTACAAAGCCCAAAAGAGCCCTTATATAGACACAGACGTTAATAACCACCTCTTCATGGTTAGTAACTACTTCCCAAATATGTGATTTTGGTGAGGTTAATTAACCTCTACATTATTAACCTTAAATGATAGAGATCACTAATGGAAATGTACGAATTGGAACATGTCCTAAAAAGGTTGAATCATTAATTTGCTGAATTATTGGATGCAGACTTTTCTTGTGATCTTCATGATAGTCAAACATATTGAGTAGTGATATACAAACAATCATACCATAATCTAGATAGTCATACCATAATCTTGGCTTTCCATTGATATAGGTTATATAATTTTCAATCCTTTGAGACTGATTTTGATGAGCCATTATCGTATCCACCTATTGATGCTTTATTGACTTTGAACCATTGACTTGCTATACATGAACCATGGTATAGTTGAATGGGACATTGTGTCCAAGGTAAGATATAGTAGAGCAATTCTCCTTTTCTAATACCGGTTTAGAGTGGTGTGGCCAGCTAAAGGTATGAAGAATTTCCAGTAGCATAATACAGTCATGCATCCCTCGAGACATACTCATCATAATATCTAGAGGAATTTTAGAAGATGGTAGCATCACTGCCACTAGCACTATATTGACCTCTCTAGGTTCTGAACTTGAAAAGAGTCTTTGCAACCTTCACAAGCTTCTGCAAGTAGTGCTTGTTATCCTTGAAAATAATTGATGTTGCTGTCATCTCTATAGCCAAATCTGAACCACGGGAGCATGCAGTTATTGGACGTGTATAGTCAATATCTTCGGGTCTCACCCAATGATAATGATCATTTGGATTGATCATCCCACCTAAGGTATCGTCCTTTCCAACCTCACAATAGATCACATTTATATCATCAGAAGATGAATTGAATGTCTTGAGAAGGTAATCCATTCCCCATTTAATGATCTCTTTAATGTGGTTGAGATCTCCTAAAGATTCATACTTTCCATTGTACTCGATAACACTCCAACTAAGCATAGTCATAGCAAATGCACCATGAAAATTGAACTTGATAGCATCTCCCACATCATAGAATCCACCAACCAAATTTGTTTTGCTATCTCTTAGATTAGACAGGCCATCTTGCAAGCAAGATTACCTCACCAAGATACATTATTGTGCTTGGGGAGTTTCCTAGCTGGTAATCTAGCAGCTATCTGTGACCACTTGTTTCCAAGGATACAACTTGTGCACCTGCTCCATGCTTCCACATTTGTTGTACATGTCCATGAGAGCATTCATTATTATAATAAATGACTCAAATCCATTTCTTAGTATTAAAACATGGATCTCCTTCCCTTGTTGCAAATTTGACAAATGGGAAACTACTGGGAGAACACTTGCAAGTGTGACATTGTTAGATTTCATGTTTGTCGGTTGCATTTGTCAAAAGAAATCTAAACTTTCCTAATAATATCCATTGTGAGCATAACCTACAATCATCACATTTCAAGAAACCAAATCTCTAATAGGCATTTTGTGAAACACATGCCTTGCACCAACTGTACTCTTTACCTCCGAGCATTCTGCTGTGAGGACTCTTAAGGGGCCTTCTCTATTGGCACCCTCAAAGCTTAGATTTGGCAGTTGATTAAACCTTTGAAACACACGTCCACTCGATAGGGAGTGCCCTTCTTATGCTAAATGTGCAATCATGTAACCACTGTGTTATGGTGGTTATTTATTGATTGAAGTAGAGCTTTGACTTCAGTTCATTCATTGCAAAAATTCTATCTTTTTGAATGTTCTGCCTCTTTCTGAGACGGCTATGGCTATTCCCTAACTACCAGGCAAGAGAAATGGAAGTGCTCAGGAGTGATGTCGTTTTGATATTATGCATTGGATTTCTAAGCTAAAAGGTGGGAAATTAATGGTGTTTATTCGTAACTAGTATGAATTCCACCATAGCTACACAGACATTTTGTGTTTTTGAGATCACAGAATTGGTTTCATTCTTTGGGGTCCGTTAGGGACCTCCTGCTCAAAAGTACTTTTCCTCTCCAATTTCCTCGGAGACATTTTCATTGGTATATGAGAACTTCTAGGTCACATGATTGAATCAATCTGATTTAACCAATCCAGAACATTAAAATTCTGATTCCTTCAATGGAAAATACTTGCTCATTTGTGTGTTGAGTTATAGGAAAGGCTCTATGGTCATATTCGTAGCATACTATGAACTCAGAGTCCCACGCAATGTCAAGAGGCACTCTATCATACAGTCCATGGGCATTGGTATTCTTCTTTTTTTAGACCATGTGTAACTCTCTCCACATCTTAGCAAACGTGTTGCCAGAAACATGAATTCTTATGATCATTGATTTCGAGCCATTCACATATCCAATTTCTCAAGGAGAAATTTCAAAAAGGTTAATAATTGTCTCAAAGAGGTTAATGATGATGGAAGGAATAAGTGTTTTTGGAGAGGTTAATTAACCTCCTCTAAAATATGTAATTTGAAAGTTATCATTAAACTTTTTGAGAGGTTAATGGTGGGAGAGAAAATACATGATTTTGGGAGGTTAATTAACCTCCTCCAAAATACGTAATTTGAAAGTTATCATTAACCTTTTTGAGAGGTTAATGGTTAATGATAAACTTGAAATTACGTAATTTGGATCTCTCCATTAACCTGCAATAACTTGGGGCTTAGAAGCCAGAGTTTGAAATTTTCAAGTGTTGGATGGAGGTGGGAACGAGTTGGAGATATGAAGATTTAGAAATTCACAAAAACTCGAAGATAAAATAATCGTTTCAATGATTAAAATGAGATGTATTTCATAAATAACCATAGGATCAACAAGGTCAAAATTTGAGACTTTTTGATAACCGGGTAATAGCTGGCTCTATTTGGGGACAAGGAATGACAAGGACAAAGCTTGAATCCAGAATAACTAAAACAATGCCCTATCCATTGGGTTGTAGCATAGAGTCACCTGAGGGACCACTTTACCAAAGGGGGAACAAACACCAAAAACAAGACAAACTAACAGGAGCACACCAAAATGAGACAACTTGTATACAAAAAAGGTGTCACACTACACCTTCTACTGATGATAATGCTTCAAGTGTTGCCCATTGTAAGGTAAGGACAACTGGGTACCACTTAGGTATGATAAAATAAAGGAATTCTTTTCACGTACCTCTTTAATCTGAAAAGGGCTTCTCCATAAGGAGTCAAATTTTCCATGTAAACCCTTTGGCTCTCTGTGTTTATCCCAGAGCAAGACAAGATCACTTTCCTGGAACACTCTTTGTTTATCTTTTTTATCAAATAACCTCTTTACATGGGATTGATGTTCCTAAATTCTGTCTACAACCACATCTCTCTCTTCTTCCAACTTTGTCAAATACAACATTCATTTTTCAAGAGCATCTTTGAATTCATGATTCTCAATAGCATTCTGTAACTTCAAGGCAGATAATTCCAAAGGAAGAGGAAGAGCTGGTTCGGTTCCATATAGGATCTCAAAGGGAGATAATCCTATTCGTCTCTTGTTAGTAGTACGATCAGCCCAAAGTGCATCATACAAGTGCTTGTGCCAAGACCTCTGATTAACATCTACCAATTTCCTCACAATGGTCATAATATTTTTATTGCTCGATTCCACCTAACCATTTCCTTGTGCAAAATAATCTGAGGAGTGAGAGAGAATGATCCCATATTGATAGCAGGAGGATCATATCTCCTGGGAGGAGAACTTTGTAGCATTGTCAGTAACAATTTTGTTAGGAACACCAAACCTAACCAAAATGTTTTGCTTGATAAAACTGCACACCACTTCTAAAGTTGTTTGTTTGACTGGGATGGCCTCTACCCACTTAGTAAAATAATAAATTGCCATTAAAATGTGAGTATGTCTGATAGTGGATGAAGGATGGATTGGACCAATGAAGTCCAAACCCCATTGTTGAAAGGGTTCTTCAATCACTACCGGCTTCAAGGGAAGTGCTGCTAATTGTACTCTTCCTTTGAAATATTGACAAGAGTCACACTTCTTGACCCATTCTTCTACATCTTTGAACATCCCAGGCTAGTAAAAATAGTTTCTCAAAATTTTGTAAGTTGTTACTGATGCTGAGTAATGACCTCCACATGCTTCATTATGAAACAATTGGAGCAACTCCTTTTTCTATGCATAATCTACACACCTCAAGAAGGTACCATCTATTCTCTTCTTGTACAAAGCGTCACCCCAGATAACATACTTCACAGATTTCAATTTTAAGGTCCTCTTCTCTTTGGGTGATAGATGGGTTGGGCATTCCCCATAAGTCAAAAAATAGGCGATATTGGAAAACCAATCATCGGTATTACTAATGAATAAGACTAATGGAATTTCTTTCTCTGTCTCTTCTTCAGTTGAGGAAGATCCTTCCGCAATAGCTTTACACAAACCTTTTCCTCTAACAAGCTTTGTAGGTTTGATATCGAGATCATATTCGTGTACTTTAGCTATCTAGGAGGCCCTTTTGTTCACACCGATCTCCTATTATGTCAGAATAGTCTTTACTATCGAATCAGGAACAAACACCTTTGAGTGAGAGTTTAAGATGTATCAGTTGAATTATTTCATTACTCTAACTAGGGCATATGCATTTTTCTCAAAGTATTTCAACTCATGTTTCTTAAGAGGGATACTCATGAATGCTATTGGGGCCTTGGTATTGTCTTTGTTGGGTTGGGTAAGTATAGTAGATAAAGTGTTCTTAGATGCATAATAATACAAATGAAAATCTTTATAAATATCTGGATAAGAAAGGGTAGGGGCATTTGCAATTGCAGTCTTGATTTGTTCAAAAGAAGCCTTACCTTTCTTTGTCCATTTAAAATTTTTATTCCCTTTCATCATATCTACAATTGACTTTGTGATCTTAGAGAAGTTTGGTATGAACCTCCTTATGAAGTTTATTTGCCCGAAAAAGGACCTGACCCCTATTTTACTCATGGGAAGTCATAACTGCTGGATAGCTTTCACCCTTTTAGGGTTTACTCGAATACCCTCCTTGGAAACTAAGTGTCCAAGTATTTTTCCTTCTATCACTCCAAATATAGACTTCTTAGGATTCAATGAGATGCCATGGGTTCGACATCAATGCAGGACAACTTCTAGATGATGTACATGGTCTCTTTTATGTTTGGAAAACATTGTAAGATCATCAAGGTACATGACAATGATCTTGTTCTTGAGATCTACAAATGAGTGATCCATTGCCTACTGGAAGGTGGCTCCAACATTTATCAAACCAAAAGGCATATGATTGTAGGAAAACGTACCCCATGGAGTGGTAAAAGTTGTTTTATGTTGATCTTCTAGTGCCACACTATTCTGATTATAACTGGAGAAACCATCTAACATCGACATGAGCTCTGAACTAGATATCAACTGCAAAATATGATCCATGATAGGGAGGCCATAATTAGCTTTAAGTAACGTCTAATTTAAATTTCAGAAGTCAACACATATTCTTATCTCACCATTCTTCTTCCTAACTAGGACGGTATTGGCTACCCATGTTGAATGGTTTATACAATAGATACTCCTCACTTTAAGCATTTTATCAACTTCATTGAATATAGTATCAGCTACCTTGGGATTGAATTGCCTCTATTTCTGCCAAAAGGGAGTTGAACTAGGTTTCAGTGGAATCTTATGTTGAAATTTTTCATTCATGAATTCCTTCAAATCTTCATAACCCCATGCAAAAACATCTTGGTAAGCCTTTAGCAAATTCATGAATTACTCTTTTTCTTCTGATGAAAATTTTCTCCCTATTAGGACCATTTTGGGATTTTCTTCAAAACCAATGTTTATCTTCTCGTAACCCAAAGAATTAGAAGATTTAATATCTTCAACTTAAATCTCTTTCCTTTTATCTTCTTTATCAAAAAGACTTTCAAGGGTGACTAACCCTCTAGGAATAACATTACTTTGTAGTTGAATAATCTCAAGATTATCCCTTGGTGTTCCATCACAATTTTGTGATCCTTCAAAATTCAAATTTGAAAATGGAGGCCTTCCCTCAAGAAATGCTACAATGATTTGCACATTATCATCAAAAACTTGCCAGTGTCGATCATTATCAGGCACATTGGGTCTATGAATCATCTCTACTGTGTAAACATCTCTGTTGAACTCGGGATGAGGAATCATGAGAGAGGTAGAGACTATGAGACAATTAGATTTCGAATTCTATTCACAAGAAATAGCAGATAAATAAAAAGCATCAAAATGTTCAATCTCATCCCACACTCTATTTCTATATGCCTTCAATTTGGCATTCTTTGTTTGATATTGCCTCTGCACCTAGTTAAGAACTAATTCTGCATCTCCTGATACCTTGAGTTGTTTGATTCTTTTTTCTCTTGCATACTCAAGACCAAGTAGAAGAGATTCATATTGTGTAGTATTATTAGTAGTTTCAAAAACCAACTTATAAGCTTTTAGGAATTTTTCTCCTTTTGGTGATATTAACACAATCCCAACACCTAAACCAGAAGAAGAACTTCCATCAAACTCCATTGACCATAATTCATTTGGTTATATTAAGCATAAGAGGCTCAGTTACATCTTCTCTAGTGGATGTCATCATACATGTCCCATGTCTAGTATCAACATACAATATTTCCACCCTTGGATCATCCAATTTCAAGACTATATATATAGCTTTAGGTTCACGATTAAGTTTAACCTTTTTATCTCCAATCTCGATAAGGGCACGAGACATGTCCATCTTAATTTCACCACCAAGATCTTTACAAAAACTTTTTCTCAATAGCATCCCATAACTACCTGGGATATCAACGACCAAGATATTCAATTTTAACTTCTTCTCAAGATGTGCCGCAAGTGCTACTTGAGCATCTTTTAACTGGCCAAATAGCAGAACTTGTTTCGCCTCCATAGAATATACCTTTTCTGATGGTTTTTTTAATGAGAGACCTAGGGAATGGGCCTCCTTTGAAGGCATGACATTATCAGATGCACCCGAATCAATGATACAATTGCTTAACTTGCATCCAACTATATAGAAGGAATCGGGTTTATCTGACAAAGAAGTTGCAACAAAAGATTCTTTCTCAGTCATGAGCCCTTGCAAATTATCTTCCTCTTCCAGAGAAACTCCTAACTCATGGTTGATAGTGATCTTAGGTGAACCTTTGCCTTTATCAACACATTGAATCAACCTTCCTAATTGATGCGGGTTGGCTTTTAGGTAGTCCAACTAAGAAATGTGTACTTTGGTCTTCCTACAATAATCAATGAAATCAAAAGTGTCTTCCACATTGGGAGAAGTTTTACCTTTATCTATCTCCTTGGCTTGTGAAGGCTCTTCCAGAGTATGCTTTCGAGATAGAATTCGCTTAGCAGTCTCATCAGAAGCTTTATCCTTTGCTTCTTTTGCCCACTTCTCTTCTAATCTCTATCTTCAATTTGGCGTAGCCACATTGCAAGAATGATTGTTGATATCTTCAGCTTTCTCATCATTAGATTCATATTCTAGAAATTTAATGGATGTAAAGTGCCTTGACAATTTTTAAAGTTTTATCCATGTTTTTCTACCTTAGGAATTTTGTCAAACACTTCCCTTGCAGCCTCAGTTTGCTAATGTTTGTTGTTTTGCTATGATTTTTGAATGCCAATGATATTGATGAATACAAATTATTGCAAAATAACTAATTGGAAATCAAAGTGATATGCAACTTCTTTTTTATTATTTTCCAAATGCAAGTAATGAAATTCTGATGTAAAATGCACACCTACAGCCAAGAGGTATTTTCACAAACACTTGGCATGCATCCTATGAATGACTATGCAATGAGACGTTTTTACAAACATTTGGCTTACAAACTAAACAGTAGGAATTAAGTTGATTTCCCTTCAATACTTCAATGTTTACAATGACTGAATACTTTGGTAACAAAAAGACATATATTACTTGTCAAATGTATCCATCTACAATTGCAAAATGTAAATACCAAAAGAACCTGGAATAAGTAGCTGAGATGACATGCTTTTTGGCTTTCTTTTTTTTGGATTTGCTTTTTTGGATTGCTTTTTCAATTCTTCTCTTTCAGACTGCTCTTTTAGCTCTGCTTTTTCGCTTTTCTTTTTTGGATTGCTTTTTTGATCTTCTTTTTCGAACTGCTTTTTCGCTTTTCTTTTTTGGATCCGCTATGAAAAATGAAACCTTTCTCCTTGCCAACTAATGTCAAAAATTAGATGCACGAGCTGAAAAAAAATCATGGAATATTATCTCCCAATTAATCACAAATGAATTGGCTGAATGCCAATTCCTCCACTCCCAACTAGGGTTGATATCTCACAACCGAAATTGGCACCTTAGAGTCTTCAAACCCTCAGGCAAGTATGCAACCACTAAGGCTCTTAGCACAATAGATGAATATGCAACTCAAGATGTGTAAAATGACCCCCCAAAGGCTCCTTATAAAGATTTCACAAGCAACTCCAAGAAGCTTCTAGAGGAATCCAACACTTTATTCTTTTAAGTGACTTTTTGATATTTTATTATGTTAGTCACTTTAATATTAAATAAATTAAATCTAAAGTTACTTTTTAATAATTCATTGTTTAGTAACCTTATAAGTAATTAATTTAATATATCTTTTCCCCCTTATTTCTTCCTTTTTAGCCTCCAGAGAAAATAAAGGCTAAAATAAAATAAGTAGTTGGTGCTTGTCAAAAAGGGGACATTACAGTTCTCCCTTCCTAAAATTGCTTGTCCAGAAGCAATTGCAAACTCGGGTGCTGTAAAATCTACTCATTCTCCCATGTGGCATCCTCTGTAGGCAGATCCTTCCATCTCACCAAGTACTCCTTAATCACTCTGTACCACAATTTTCTCTCTCCCACATCAATGATCTCTTCAGGCACCAAGACCAAATGTCCCTCCTCATCAAGTGGTGGAAGATCCATGGAAGAGATAACCTGCTGACCTAATGCCTTCTTGAGGCATGAAACATGAAATACATTATGAATCTTACTGCTCATAGGCAGCTCTAACTCATTTGCTACCTCCCCAATCCTCCTGGTAACCCTGTATGGACCATAGAACCTTGGTCTTAGTTTCTCCGCTCCACTCTTTTTAAGAGAGGACTGTCTATAGGGTTGCAATCGTAGATATACCATATCACCAATCTCAAAGCTATGCTCAACCCTGTGTTTATCTACATAAGTCTTTTGTTGATTCTATGCCATTACCAGATTATCCTTGAGTGCCTTCAATATATCTTGGCTTTCCTGAATCTAATCTTTTGCTTTAGGTACCCTACTCTCACCAAAAGCCATCTCCACGAATGAAGGTGCATCATACCCATACAAGGCTCTAAAAGGACTCATTCCAATGGACATATGGTGTGTGGTATTGTAACAATACTCTCCTAAATGCAACCACCTGATCCAAGCCCACTTTTTTCCTGCCACATAATTACGCAAGTACCCCTCAACCCACTTATTAACAATTTATGTTTTCCCATTAGTTTCAGGATGATAACTAGTACTGGGTGTCAACTTAGTACCTGTCAGTCTAAACAACTCTTGCCAAAAAGAACTCATAAACTTGTTATCCCTATCGCTAACTATGTTCTTAGGTAGCCCATGCAATCTAAAGATCTCCCTAAAAAATAGCTCAGCCACCTGTGAAGCCCTATACTCTGTCGAAATAGCAAAGAAATGTGTGTATTTTGTGAGCCAATCTACCACAACAAAGATGTTGTCTCTCCCTTGCACCTTGGGTAGGCCTGTGATGAAGTCCATCAAAATGCTCTCCCACTTCCACTCAAGAATAGGCAAAGGCTGAAGTAACTCAATTGGATGTGTATGCTCGGACTTATTCTACTGGCAAGCCACGCACTCCTTCACATGCTTCAACACATCGGCCTGCTAGGGGTGTATCATGGCAAGATTGTGGTATTTTCTCCTTCAATTTTCATTCTGGTACCAGGTAGATCCTATCCTTGTAGTAAATCACATCATCAACTATCCTATACCTATCATCCTGAATCAATCCATCCATCAACTCACAAGCAAATGTATTCTTGGAGTACTCCACCAGTAAGATGGATTTCCAATTTTTTGAAATCTCAAAGAGCGAGCAAGCTGAAGGCCTCCTGGAGAGGGCATCTGCAACAATGTTCTTCTTCCCCTTAACATACTCTATATCGAAATCATATGCATGTATCCTGCTAACCCACTTCTATTGTCTCTCATTCAAGTCCTTCTACTCTAAGAAGTATCTGAGACTATTATGATCTATCCTCACCACAAATTTTCCCCAAACTAGATATTGTCCGAACTTTGCCAAGGCATGCATAATGGTGAGCATCTCCTTATCATAGATGGAGTATAGTCTCTCAGCTCCCCTCAACTTATGGCTCTCAAAGGTGATAGGGTGTCGATTCTACATCAATACTACACCGATACCTTTCCCTAAAGCATCACACTCTAGAATGAAAGGCTGCATGAAATCAAGAAGTGCCAACACTAGACAGCTACTCATCACCTCCTTGAGCTTATCAAAAGCTCGCTGCACCTCTACTATCCAACAAAATGCACCCTTCTTGGTCAAATCTATCAAAGGAGCCCCCAACTGTAAAAACCCCTTTTAAAAATGCCTGTAATAACTGCACAGTCTAAAGAAGCCCTGTAGCTCTATAAGTGACCATGGTGTGGGCCAATCTAGAATAGCCTGTATTTTCTCTTGGTGCACTCTGACACCCTCTGCACTGATCACATGTCCCAAATAAAGAATCTCTCTAAGTTTGAACTCACATTTCAAAGCCTTGGTGTACAAGGACTGCTCCTCCATGATGGTAAGGATCTCATCAAGCTGTTGCAAGTGTTCTTCCCAAGTTTTACTATATATGAGCAAATCATCAAAGAATACCAAGAGGAACTTATGAAACTATTTGTTGAAGATATGATTCATACAAGATTGGAATGTGGTAGGTGCATTAGTTAATCCAAATGGCATCACCAAGAACTCATAGTGCCCATAGTGGCATCGAAAAGTAGTCTTCTGCACATCTTATTCCCTCACTCTAATCTGATGGTAACCCAATCAAAGATCAATCTTTGAAAAATATACTGCCCCATGTAACTCATCCAATAACTCATCGATCCTAGGTATTGGGTACCTATTCTTCATTGTTTTCTTATTGAGGGCTTGGTAATCTATACACATTCTCACGGTCTCATCTTTCTTCTTCACCAGGACCACTGAAGAAGCGAAAGGGCTGGAGCTAGGACGAATGTGTCCCATATCAAGCAATTCCTTGATTGCTTTCTCGATCTCATCCTTAAATTTCTTAGGATGGCAATAAGGGATAGTAATCATTGGCTTGGCCTCTTCTTCCAACTCAATAGTATGCTCAAAGCCTCTGTCCGGTGGCCTCCCTGGGGGTATCTCACCAAAAACATTGTCATGTTTTCCCAATAGCTCCTTGATGTCAATGTGGACTGGTTGTCCTGACTCTGTAGATTCCTTAGGAGTGATCACACACTCTACTACCCAAACTATGTCATCATTCCTGAAAATACTCTCCATATGTCTAGTTGAAACAATCTTAGGTGCTTTAGATGCCATACCTCTAAGCACCACTCCACGCCCATCAACATATTTGAACTTGAGTTCCATGGTTTGGAAGTTCTGTGAGTACTTGCCTAATGACTGTTGCCATTGGACCCCAAGTATGGCATGGATATCACCCAAGTCAACCACATAGAAATCATCTGTAATTGTGTGATTGCCCATCATAATAGAAAACTATGGAATCCATTGAGTACAAGCTATCTTATGCCCATCAGCCACCATCACACTGAATCCCTCAAAATCCTCTAGAGGAATTTTTCGCTTGTTCACCAATGATGCATAAATGAAGTTATGAGTAGCTCCACTATCAATCAATACTACTATCTGATGACCTTGTAGCACCCCACAAACTTTGAAAGAGTTGAACTTAGGAGCACTAGAGATAGAAGCAATGATCTCATCATGATTTCCACATCTGAACCATTATTGTCTTCCCTTTGAGGTTCCTCTTCCTCAGAACTATTCTCATCATATGATATCACCTCAATTAAGTGAGCCTTGCCTTTCCCTAGGCAATGGTCTCCACTAGACCATTTCTCCTTACAATGATAGCAAATCCTCTTAAGCTGACACTCCTTTCTATAGGCTTCATCAAAGTTCTCCTTATTACTTTTTTTCTAGAATGGCTTCTTCCCCTTATCCTTATGGGATGTGAAAGGCTTGATAGGATCCCTAATGCTAGATGTAGAATATTCCATGTCTCTAGTCTTCATGATAGCATCCTGGAGAGAATCTAGTTTGAAGGCCTTAACCCAACCACGCAGAGGCTCTGTCAATCCCTCAATGAAGAGCATAACCAACCGTTGTTCTGAAATATCTATCACCATAACTGCCAACCATTGGAACTCTGTGATGTAAGCATCCACTAAATTAGTTTTCTTGAGTTGTGCTAACTCCCTAAAGTGGAGTTCAGGATCCTTATGAACAAACCTATCAATGAGCTTCTGGGTGAATTCCAAATATGAAGTAATGTTGGCATGCCCCAAGGTGACAAGTCCATGGTACCACCATTCATGTGCTTCACCTTCCAAATGGACTGTGGTGTACTAGATAGCCTCTCTTTCCAACATAGGATTGAGCTGCAAATATATGTTGAGCTTTTGAACCCAAGCTCTAGCTGTACCTTTGTTACTTCCATCAAATGATGGTAAGGTTACTTTTTCCACCTTACGCTGCAAGTCTTGATTTTGCACTCCCCGTCGATTGTTTCTTGGTCTATTTCTCAATTTAAGACCACAAAAGTCTACTAGTGACATGGAAGCCTTGAAATCATTACCTAAAGAGTTGTACTCCCTCAAATAGTCACCATATCCCTCTTCTCTTACTTGCTGGTCGTGATTTACAACACCCTGTTCTCTCAAAAATGTAGGCATAAGAGGCCTAGGAGTAGCTCTACTTGTTGTTCTAGCACTGCTTTGAGCTGTGTCATTGTTTTCTTGACCCCCATTGTGCCCATTCTACCCATTAGTCTTGTTATGGTTCCTATCATTTCCATTGTTTCTATTATCTACCAGCTGTCCAAGGATAAGTGACAGTTCTTCTCTTCCTCTTGCCATTTCATCTCTCAACTCCTATTGCCCTCTCGCAAGAGCATTAAGAATTTTTCGGGTACTACTTTCTTCCATGAGTTGTAAAGGAATTAAGCCCTTTCTTGCCTTGTTATGGAATTTATCTAGAGGATTTATGAATGGAACATTTGGAAACTCTTCACTCATAACCCGTACAGGATGGCAGGAACTTTAGCTCTGATACCACTGTAAAGTGCGTTGACAATTTTTGAAGTTTTTTCCCTATTTTTTTGCCTTAGGAATTTTGTCAAACACTTCCCTTGCAGCCTCAATTTGCTGATGTTTGTGTTTTTGCTATGAGTTTTGGATGCCAATGATATTGATGAATACAAATGATTGCAAAATAGCTAATTGTAAATCAAAGTGATATGCAACTTCTTTTTATTATTTTCCAAATGCAAGTACATGAAATTCTGATGTAAAATGCACACCTACAACCAAGAGGTATTTTCATAAACACTTGGCATGCATCGTATGAATGAATATGCAATGAGACATTTTTGCAAACATTTGGCATACAAACTGAATAGCTGAATTAAGTTGATTTCCCCTCAATACTTCAATGTTTACAATGACTGAATACTTTGGTAACAAAAAGACATATACTACTTGTCAAATGTATCCATCTACAATTGCCAAATGTAAATACCAAAAGAACTTGGAATAAGTAGCTGAGATGACATGCTTTTTGGCTTTGCTTTTTTTGGATTTTCTTTTTCAGACTACTTTTTCAATTCTACTTTTTCAGATAGATTTTTCGTCTCTTCTTTTTCACTTTGCTTTTTCAGACTGCTTTATCGAACTTTTTTTTCGACTCTACTTTTTCGCTTTTGTTTTCCAGATCCGCTGCAAAAATTGAAACCTTTCTCCTTGCCAACTGATGTCAAAAATTAGATGCACGAGTTGAACAAAAATCATTGAATATTATTTCTAAATTAATCACAAATGAATTGGCTGAATGCCAATTCCTCCACTTCCAACTAGGGTTGATATCTCACAACCGAAATTGGCACCTTAGAGTCTTCAAACCCTCAGGCACGTATGCAAGCAATAAGGCTCTCAACACAATAGATGAGTATGCAACTCAAGATGTGTAAAATGACCCCCCAAAGGCTCCTTATAAAGATTTCACAAGCAACTCCAAGAAGTTTCTAGAGGAATCCAACACTTTATTCTCTTAAGTGACTTTTTGATATTTTATTATGTTAGTCACTTTAATATTAAATAAATTAAATATAAAGTTACTTTTTAATATTTCATTGTTTAGTAACCTTATAAGTAATTAATTTAATATATCTTTTCCCCCTTATTTCTTCCTTTTTAGCCTCCGGGGAAAATAAAGGCTAAAATAAAATAAGTAGCTAGTGCCTATCAAAAAGGGGACATTACAATGGAAGAGGTCCTAGCAGTAGGTTCTATTACATATTTAGGAGCCACATATTCTTCTATTTTCTCCATTGTAAAATGCATTTGCGTGAATCTGGCCATCTTGGGACAGCTTGCACCATCATGATCTATTATTATGTGAAAATCATACATAGCAACCTATTTACTGGATGATGCAGGGTGTTCGATGGCTAATCTTGGTGTTGATTGTGGTAGCCATTTACTTTGTCTATTTTTCTTATATGGCATATAATTCCTCCTTGGAATATCTTGATAAAGAGGTGAAGGATTATGGGGCAACTACTTCTTAATCTGTAACACATCATTAGCTAATTTCTGATATAAAGGATCATTTGTAGTGACGGGAGCTTGTTGACCTTTCCCTTTTATAGATCATGACTCCATTTTCTTGACCTAAGCAAGTCATCTTCCACCTTGATAGCCAAAGTTTGTACAGGCGCTAGATTAGGAGGTCTTGCCCTTCGTATTTGAAAGCTTACATCACAAGGTTAAGCACTGATGAAGAAAGTCTATTGATTTTCTTTGGTGGGTCTTTTGTTGACAGGAATTTGATTTACTGTCTGATTAAAATGAGCAATGAATTCTCGCATTGGCTCACGAATTTCCTTCTTCATTTGAGTCAACTGGGAAAGGATCAAATGTTCATCTTCGACAGTTTTAAATCTCCTCTCGAAAGCTTGAATCAAGGTTACCCATGAAGTAATTGATCTAGCTAGTAGCTGACCAAACCATTCAACTAAAGCTTCTATGAGTGTTTCAACAAAAAGACAAACATAAACATCTTCATGTTGAATCGCAAGAACCCCACTTGCTGTAAAAAATGCACTGATGTGTTGATCAGTGGTAACTTTTCTGTCACCAGAAAACTTAGGAAGAATTTTTTGAGAGCCAACAGGCATGTCATGTAATTGGTTCCCCCCATGGGACTGGTGGCTGTGGTGCTTGATGTGTCATAGCTAGAAGAATGATGTTCAATGGATGCAAATTTATAGCTAGAGGTACAAGAGCACCTGGCAGAATCAAAGCTTGAAAGGCCACAGGAGAAATAGTAACCTTAAGTGGTGAAGATGACCTACTAACAGACTTAACCTTCTTCTTCTTAGGAGTAACTGGCTTGAAATCCAACTTTCAAAGGGCTTCAAAATATTCATCTACCAAACCCTTTTATTTGTCTACATGGGTGTATGGTTTGTCAGCCAGCTTAGTGGTTATTATTTATTTTCCCTTGAATGTGACCAAGATTTTGCTTGTTTCTTCTTGGAATGACTACTATTCTTTCAACAACTACAACGTTCTGACCAATGGGAGCCCTTCGCAAGATTTCCTCGAATTCTTCTTCTTCTTCATGAACTTGATTTACTTGATGATATTGATGTGCACTTTGTCTACACCTCTAGGCTAGAGTGTTCAAGTCTGAAATGATATCCTCCTAAGTTTCTTAGAAGCCGAGGTTTGGTTGGAGAACTAGAAAAATGTTCTCATGTGGTAGTACCATTGTGCTTCATTATAGGCGACTATCAATCTTTCTTTTTCAGTCTCCCTAGTAGTCGCCAAAAATATCTTGGTAAACAGATTTGTCACTCTAAAATTTTCCCAATCGAGTGTATATGGCAAATCGTTCATAACAGTTGGATAGGCCCTTGGTATGCGGCCTTCCTCTACGTTTAGAGGGGTAGCTCCCTCCTATGATATGATTTTTAAAGGGTTTTTCGAATAAATAATCTAAAACTTCAAAGATTGAGAGAAAGCCATTCAGGACGAATGCACCACACAACCTCACAACTTTCTTGGGTAAACAAGAATGACAACAAAGGTGATCAAGAAATACGCTTGAAAATAACCAATATTACCATACAAATTCATGATTATTAAGCACTCACACAATACAGTGAGAATTCTTACTATAGCTATAACAATTTTGATTTTAGAACAAGAAATCAAAAGTAGATCTCATTTCATTTCCTTGCACCAAGAACATAATAGAGATTTTTGATTTCAGAGATAAAATTTGTACATACTTTCCAAAATTTATCTCTTGATCAAAATTTCAGCATAGTGTTCCCTTATTTTAAAACCCCAAAGAGTCCCCTTACAAAGCCCAAAAGAGCCCTTATATAGACATAGAGGTTAATAAACACCTCTTCATGGTTAGTGACTACTTCCCAAATATGTGATTTGGGTGAGGTTAATTAACCTCTACATTATTAACCTTAAACGACAGAGATCACTAATGGAAATGTATGACTTGGAACATGTCTTCAGAAGGTTGAATCATTAATTTTCTAAATTATTGGATGTAGAGTCTTCTCGTGATCTTCACCATAGTCAAACATATTGAGTGGTGATATACAAACAATCATACCATAATCTAGATAGTCATACCATAATCTTGGCTTTCCATTGATATAGGTTATAGAATTTTCAATCCTTTGAGACTAATTTTGATGAGCCATTATCGTATCCAC
This sequence comes from Cupressus sempervirens, assembly GCA_028749045.1. Taxonomy (NCBI): domain Eukaryota; kingdom Viridiplantae; phylum Streptophyta; class Pinopsida; order Cupressales; family Cupressaceae; genus Cupressus; species Cupressus sempervirens. The sequence continues at coordinate 656,551,213 of CM053785.1, read as the reverse complement.
CTGTTGATGCTTTATTGACTTTGAACCATTGACTTGATATACACGAACCATGGTATAGTTGAATGGGGCATTGTGTCCAAGGTCAGATATAGTAGAACAATTCTCCTTTTCTAATATTGGTGCAGAGTGGTGTGGCTAGCTGAAGGTATGAAGAATTTTTAGTAGCATAATGCAACCATGCATCCCCCAAGACATACTCATCATAGTATCTAGAGGAATTGTAGAAGATGGCAGCATCACTGCCACCAGCACTATATATTGACTTCTCTGGGTTCTAAAATTGAAAAGAGTCTTTACAACCTTCACAAGCTTTTGCGAGTAGTGCTTGTTATCCTTGAAAATAATTGATGCTACTGCCATCTCTGTAGCCAAATTTGAACCAGGGGAGCATGCAGTTACTGGACGTGTATAGTCAATATCTTCGTGTCTCACCCAATGATAATGATCATTTGGATTGCTCATCCCACCTGAGGTATCATCCTTTCCAACCTCACAATAGATCACATTTATATCATCAGAAGATGAATTGAATGTCTTGAGAAGGTAATCCATTTCCCATTTAATGATCTCTTTAACATGGTTGAGATCTCTTGAAGATTCATACTTTCCACTGTACTCGATAACACTCCAACTAAGCATAGTCATAGCAAATGCACCATGAAAATTGAACTTGATAGCATCTCTCGCATCATAGAATCCACCAACCAAATTTGTTTTGCTAGCTCCTGGATTAGACAGGCCATCTTACAAGAAAGAATTACCTCGCCAAGATACATTATTGTGCTTGGGGAGTTTCCCAGCTGGTAATCTAGCAGCTATCTATGACCACTTGTTTCCAAGGATACAACTTGTGCGCCTTCTCCATGCTTCCACATTTGTTATACATGTCCATTAGAGCATTCATTATTATAATAAATGACTCAAATCCATTTCTTAGTACAAAAACATGGATCTCCTTCCCTTGTTGCAAACTTGACAGATGGGAAACTACTGGAAGAACACTTGCAAGTGTGACATTGTTAGGTTTCATGTCTGTCGGTTGCATCTGTCGAAAGAAATCTAGACTTTCCTCATAATATCCATTGTGAGCATAACCTGCAATCATGGCATTTCAAAAAAAACAAATCTCTAACGAGCATTTTGTCAAACACATGCCTTGCACCAATTGTACTCTGTACCTCCGAGCATTCTACTATGAGGACTCTTAAGAAGCCTTCTCTGTTGGCACCCTCAAGGCTGAAATTTGGTGGTCAATTAAACCTTTGAAACACACGTCCACTCGATAGGGAGTGCCCTTCTTATGCTAAATGTGCAATCATGTAACCATTGTTTTACGGTGGTCATTCATCGATTAAAGTAGAGCTTTGACTTCAGTTCATTCGTTGCAAAAATTATATCTTTTCTACTGTTTTGCCTCCTTCTGAGATGGCTACAACTATTCCCTGACTACCAAGCAAGAGAAATGGAAGTGCTCAGGAGTGATGTCATTTTGATATTATGTGTTGGATTTCTGAGCTAAAAGGTGGGAAATTAATGGTGTTTATTCATAACTAGTGTGAATTCCACCATTGCTGCACAAACATTTTGTGTTTTTGAGATTAGAGAATTGGTTTCATTCCGTGGGGCCCCTTAGGGACCTCCTGCTCAGAAATACTTTTCCTCTCCAATTTCCTTAGAGACATTTTCATTGGTATATGAGCACTTCTAGGTCACATGATTGAATCAATCTGATTTAACCAATCCAGAACATTAAAATCCCGATTCCTTCAATGGAAAATACTTGCTCATTTGTGTGTTGAGTTATACGATAGGCTCTATGGTCATATCTGTAGCATACTGTGAACTCAGAGTCCCACGCAATGTCAAGAGGCACTCTATCATACAGTCCATGGGCATTGGTATTCTTGTTGTTTCAGACCACGTGTAACTCTCTCCACATCTTAGCAAACGTGTTGCCGAAAACATGAATTCTTATGATCATTGATTTTGAGCCATTCACACATCCAATTTTTAATGGAGAAATTTCAAACAGTTTAATAAAAGTTTCAAAGAGGTTAATGATGATGGAAGGAATACGTGTTTTTGTAGAGGTTAATTAACCTCCTCCATAATATGTAATTTGAAAGTTATCATTAACCTTGTTGAGAGGTTAATGGTGGGAGAATGAATATGTGATTTTTGGGAGGTTAATTAACCTCTTCCAAAATACATAATTTGAAAGTTATCATTAATCTTTGTGAGAGGTTAATGGTTAATGATAAACTTGAAATTAAGTAATTTGGGTATCTCTGTTAACCTGCAATAACTTGGGGCTCAGAAGCCGAATTTTGAAAATTTCAAGTGCTGGATGGAGCTGGGAACGAGCTGGAGATATGAAGATTCAAAAATTCACAAAAACTCAGAGATAAAATAATCATTTCAATGATTAAAATGAGACATATTTCACAAATAACCATAGGATCAACAAGGTCAAAATTTGAGACTTGTTGATAACTAGGTAACATGTCAATGGCTCAAATGGATGGTTGAGTTACTCCCGAAAGATATCTTTTTGGTTAAAAAATAAAAATAAAAATATTATATGATGTCACCAGTATAATGTATGTCTACTAAGGCACAAGTGTAGTGTAGTATTGTCAAAAGTATTTGACATTAAAGACAACTATTATCACAATTACTAGAATGAGTTCAACTATTAAGATATTAAGAGAAAATTTGCCAAATATTTCTTCTATAAGTAAGGCTACATTATATTGCTATTTTAAATGGATGACAATAAATGGATCACAACATTTAACTCAATTTTGATGAAGGTTAATTTATGAGAAGGATTAGGGCCCAATTATAAATGGTCTAGAAAATAACTTTGAAAGAAAAATTATACCTTTGAATCTTAATCTTGAATTGTAAACATAATTTTTATTAATGTTAACATATGAGAAGGTTAATGATCCAATCACAAATAGTCAAGAAAATAACATAAAATAAGCTTATGAAGTGTGTTTGTTGGAAGAGTCTTCTTAAGTGAAATTAATATTATTTTGAGTGTAATAAAACACAATAATTTTCCTCTACAAATCATTTTCCCTCCTTTTTATTTGCTTCTTAATTTTTTCTTTAAATATTATGTGAAATAATATAATTAATAAATTTGTTTAAACATACTATTTGTGATGGATGCTAAAAAGAAAACCGAAATTTGATTATCATGGGGCTACCAACTCCACAAATTGCTTCTATTTTTTTTGAGTAAGTAACTGTGAGCCAAATTAGACCTTAGTATGCAATATACAAACTTAATTTGACATGTATTACTAATTTATACTTATTTTCTAAAAATTATATTATTATAAATTAAAAAATTTCTAATATATACTTATATTATATTATGTTGATGAATTATTTAAATTTAAAAAAAATTAAATTAGTCATAAATTAGAAAAATTTGACAATCATTATTTCTCTATTCTCACTTAAAATTTTAGCAACACATATAACTACACCTAAACAAATCAATTGATACTATATTAGTTCACAATATATTTATGAATAGACTTTCATTTATCATTTTTTTGATATTTTAAATTAGTAGTTGGAAACTGCCATAGATGTATTTTAAATGAATACTAGAATGTTAGCGATTACTAATGTTATTTCCTTACCACATAAAATTAAAACATAATTGACTCTATACTCTTCTCTCAGAATTTCTTCATATTATTTAAATTAAAAGTTACAAACCAACCAAATGCTAGGTGTATGACAGAAATGCAATAATGTGGTGGGCCCCACAGCATGTGTCTTTCAATGTCAAATGGTCATAAAATGTGAATTTGTCTGCCTGTTGCTGCGACGAAATAATGACATGACCCATTTTTCAGATTAAAAAATTACGCGCAAAAATTTAGACCCCTCTTTTCAAAATCTCATGGAGGCGAAATTCTCGGAAGATGAGCTTCTCTAGAGCGAGTTTACTTAGGGCGCGGTTTTATAAAGCCAAATATTTTTTTTAAAATTCAGTTTATTGGGAGTTTTAAGCATAACTATACCAGAACAAAATGATGCAAAGACTTGGTTGTCTACACAAGGACTCGGTGCTGCTCGCAGAACATCAATGACTTATCGAAGACTTCTTCTACTATTATTGCTCTAACCTCCGCCAAGGTAAACATTAGCAGTGTGGTTGCTTTAACCTCTGAATTTTCAATCTGTACAAAAAGAAAGCAGGAAAGAGGAGAATTTTATTTGAGTCAAAATCTTTCAAGCATGGTATAAAGCTGATTCATTGGAGTACCTAGCTCCGTTGGCTTCCAACCTTCCAATTCCAATTTCTCATCCATTAATGATATTTGCAGCGAATTCCCAAGTTTTTAGTTTCACAGACTAAATCTGAACCATTAAAGCTTTCCCACCGATCAATGGACTTGAAATTTAAAATTTAAAATAAACAAATAAATAAATTACAAACAACAATAAGAATATTTCAGACACTCTGGAGGTGAGAAGTCAATTTAGTTCCATTCGCTTACCATTTTGCAGCTGCCTCATTGTTGGTAAATAAATTTGTTCTTCTTTGATTATGACTCTTGAATGCCCAAATTATGAATAATATCTAATTACAAACAATTGAAAAGCCACTTATGGTAGATTTGCAATGAATTATGTTTTATTTCTAAATCTAATATGGGGGTATGTTCTTGACCCGAGAATAGAAGAGGTAAAACCAAGCTAGACCTAAATAAGATCTAACTCAGGCAAAAAAAAGGTTTCTGAAGAGTTGATTAGGTTCATGAACCCACACATCTTATGAACTCACAAAGCTTAATGACTTAAAACAACATAATAACTAATAATGAACTAAATTAACTAGGACCTAAACTATAGAGAAGAAGAAGTTAACTAAAAGGGAAAAATGTTTAAGAGATTCCTCTTTGAACATACAATGACACTACTTATCACATTCATTCGCTGCCTTGAAATAGGGGAATGAAACTTTGTTCTTTCCTTGCTTCAATCCAAATAAAAGAGAAAACATGTAACCAACAACTAACAGAAATGGAACAAAAAATAGCTAATACAAAATACCATTCAATTGACTCTGCAACATCAAGTACTTCTCACCAAAAATTCACTGACCTTTTATTAATCTTTCAATTTCATACATATAGAATTCTGAGATGATTGTTAAAATAAAAGTTCTATCAGTTCATCTACTCAAAGAATGACAAATGGCAAGAAATGAGTTTGTCATATTGCAATAATTACATAAGAAAATGAAAAGGGGGCGGAATGTGAATCACTTTGTCTTCTTCCTCTTTTCAATTTTTGTTCTATAGGCCTTAGTAGCAACTATGATTGGGATTAGCTCTTCATGCCTAGGCACGTGTATATTGGTGTATCTCAAGAGCCACTTAGAATGCTCCCTGGCCAACTCCTTCATAGCATTCAATTGATTTGGCAATTCCTCTGTGGCCATGTGTATGCATTTGTTGAGTTTCTAGAGTTTTGCAACTCTATTTTGATTACTGGATGATATATCAATTAGACTATCTAAGAATTTGGAGAAATTCTCTTTCATGACATTTATCCCAATGAGTTCTTTCCCTTGGCCACTAGTCTGTGAATCTGTATGCAGTCCCCTCATGAGTTCAAATCCTCTGTCTTGGGTCTTCTTCACTTTATCCTCTGTTTTCTTAAGTCCTTTTTCTGCTAATAAGATCATTTTTGACTTGAACTACATGCTCTGAAGCCATTCGAACAAAGGTTCATCTCCTTTTGGAAAAAAATTTGCTTCAACAACTTCCTTTGCCTTCATTTGAATAATCATTTTCAAAAGAGAGATACAATCGTCGCTCTTCACTCTTTCTCTAGCCAAAGTACTACTATTCACTAAGATGTTATTCTTTTCTATTTCTAATCTTAAGATAACATTGTCGATTTGTTCTATAATAGATACTCCCTCTAATTTGAGCTTCCCAATCCAGTCTTTACCAATTTGGCCAAAGTGCCTATCTTCTTGAAGTTAAGAGATAAGGGCTTGAACTTCGGCAGCAGTAGGATTTCTTGTTATTGGTACTACAAAGATAGTAGCCAATGGAGTGACCAATTGTCTGATGAACCTGTTCAACTCTTCTATCTTAGCCTTCATCCTAACTTTTGATAACTTCAAGCTTTTCAATTGTCCCTCAATTACTCATTGGTTGACTTCCACAAGCCAACCTTGGTGTCATGCCTGGCCTCTCCAAGGTTCACCAAGTGCATAGTAAAATCATCAGTAGTCATATATTCAATTCTTCCTTCTTTGTTGGGCTTGGCTATCTCCATTGTTAGGTGCCATGTTTCTAGATCTTGCCCAAGTATAGACAAGGTTTTCTGCTTCTTCACCTTGGTCAATGCAGATCTAGAATGAACTGTGAGGGATATGGTATCCTTGGCGGGGGCGCTTTCATCTTTCTTTTTTCTCTTTCTCTCCAAAGTATCCTCTAACTAGGAATCAATGTCTATCACCTTGGAGGCCATCCCAAGTGCTTCTATGCTAAACATCTTATTCTTGACTAGAGTGATTTTCATCATAGTTGAAGAGAAGGGATTCTTTGGGGCCTGAGAAATGATCTTGGAAGTGCTCTGGCCTTTCTCCACCTTTGAGGTTTTCTTCGCTACCTCATCAGACTTAGTAGATTCACTACTACTGCTGCTCTTTCCATCTCCCAAATTTACTATCTACACTAGGGAGCCACTTGGTTGTAGAATTGTAGCACTTACTAGCAAAATTAGACTATGATGAGGTGAGGGAACTGGGGTGACATGAGGAGAGGGAACTGGTGTAACATGAGGAGAGGGAACTAAGGTAACAACACTATCATTTGACTCCTTCGTCTTCTTCTCTTCAGCACCAACTTGGGTTCCAATAACTGGGAGGGAGTCATCATGACAAGTCTTAGCTATGGGGATGCTCTTGTCTGAAGGTTTGTCACCTCCTCCTAAAGGTTGAGTTGATCCTTGAGTGGTAGCTAGTGTTACACATGGTGTAGCACTCTGGGAGGAAGAAGTTGTGGTTGTTGGAGAAGCTTGAGTGGCTATGCCTTTACTCTGACTTCTTTTGGTTGTCCATTCGACCCATTTCCCAGTTCTCTTGATGATTTAGGCCATCATAGTGTCTAAATCTTCCTCAACACCCTCATAAGGCTCTAAATTGATAGGAGTGTTTCTTAACTTAGTGAGATATGTATTACTATACATAAATTGCCCATCATCCACCAATCCTTCAACATTAAGATTGATATTATATATCTTTATTTGCTCTACCATGAGCCTGGGAAAAGTATGATCTCAACTTTCAAATTCATCTTTACAATCCACCCAATAATCTTCAACCATGGTGATGTGTTTGATCACACTCCCTATCTGCAACACCTCCATAGCATATCCATTTGGATCAAACATAGGTCTCAAGACCTCATACATCTCTAATTTGTATTTCATCTCGAACACTTTGAGCATATTCTTTACATTAGATTGGGACTTGCAACTAAAAGCTCCTCCTTTCATAGGGAACTCATATCCCTTCTTCTTCAAGCTTTCACTTAGCACATTCACCTAGATTGCCTACCCCACGATCTTTATCAGCACAATCATGTTGCTCGGATACCTAGGTAGCTTCAAGGGGAATCTATTGAAAGCTACAAGATACAAATATGAGAAAGATGAGAACTAGATAAAATAGCTTTCGAACAGACTAATAGCTGCCATTACCTCTAGACTGAATCTCCTCTCTGGGCATCCTTGGAGTTCCCTGCAAATTATCATTGTAAATGTGTCATTATCTTTGACATACTCAGCATAACTATTTCGTAATTGCAAACATGGATAGAACTCATGATACTTCACATCATCGGGAAATTTTTCTATTCTTGGAAGGCCCAACCATGACTATAGAGATGCTAGCATATAAATTAGAAAGGAAGACATATAGAAAGTGTTGTAGAACTTCGCAGTGTTGAGAGCACTGGAAAGATTTTCACTTACCTCATGGGCCCAATCAATATATTGTGTATTTGAAAAAATAACTTGTACCAGAAAGAAATATTGTTCAACAAAATTTAGAGCCTCTACCTTACCTTTCAGTCTATGCAGGAGAACCAGAATGGACCTACAATCTCAGGTTTGAGGTTAGTAGCAAATAGATTTTTGGGGACCTTACTCTTGGCATTGCATGGCTTTTGAAACCAAGATTGCATAATTTCCTTCCTCCACATCATCTTCTTTACGAAGAACTTAGAGATTGCTCCTCCTATTGTCAAGTTTGAAAACTCCTCCTATTCTAGAACTCAGAGGCAATTCACCACAATTTTCCCTATCAATGGAGATTAATACTATATGATTTGGTAACACAATCTATCTGGTATCTATATTGTAGTGATTTATGCATTCGTAAATCAATTCTAGAGCTTGGACTACCACAAGGAAACTAGCTACCTCTATTAGTCCACTTCCTCGAAACTTCTTAGTTATGGGATGAATTGATTCCAACTTCAGCCTCCTTTGGAAATCTTGCATATCATAAAAATGGAGTGAAGTATCTGTGAAATTCTACAATGTGGACTTGATTCCATTTAGCCCATCAAACCTTGCAAATCTAGTTGCCTTTCTGTCTGCGAATGAAGTAAATTAAAATTTTGAATGTAGATGAAGAACATGATATTGAATTTTCAAATACTGACTATTTGAAAGTGTTGTAAAATTTAATAGAATAATAGTTCAAGAAAAAGTGGTAGTTTGAATAATTGTTATGTTTCCATCTATATAGAAGTCTCAATTCATCTATTGATCTTTCGGATTCGCGCCACACAAATGAATTAAAGGATAAATCCATTGACACAGTAAATGTGGGAGCTTCTAATAGATATTTTGATGTCTTTTCACTATTTCTATTGGCCCAACGGTAACTTTATTTTCTTTCATACTTACTTTTCTGTTTCCCATTAAGTTTCAGAGAATTTTGAACAAATAACCCCATGAGGAAATATCTGCCCAATTGAATTCTGCTCAATATATCTTTCCCACAATGGTTAGATTGTTTCCATTATCATCTTAAGATGTTTTGTGTGTAATTTTTGGGCCCAATCTACTTACAAAGTTGATTTTCTCTTGAATGCAAAAAATCATCCTCATGGGTTAAAAACTTGCCAAGGAGAAGATGATTCCCATTTTTCCACCCAGGCTTTCCTTTAAACTTTATCCTTTGAGTTAATATTTCCTTTGGGTTCGAAAAATCTTGAAACGACTGTGAAAGTCAAAAATGGGCCCACTTTCTCGTTTCTTTCCTTTACAATTGCCTTTGGTAGAAAATGGACTTCATGAGTCAAAAGCTCGCTGAGGAGAAGTCAGTTTTGAGTTTTTCACCTAAGATGATTCTAAGCACCATGATGAATCTTGAATGTTTCCCAAGGTAGAATATTGTAGTGAAAATAGAGATTTTTAATAAGAAAGCTTTTCAAATTCTTACATAGGCCCCTAAACATCATTTATCGCTCTTCACAAAAAATCATCTTCATGGGTTGAAAACTTGCCAAGGAGAAGGTGATGCTTGATTTTTTGCAAGCTCCCTTCTGTCATTGAAAATATGATAATTTGCAAATAAGCCTAGCTTTTTGAATAACCTTTGCATGTTGCAAGAATCCCCATCGAATTAGGTACTAAGCTACCCACAAACTCACAACATCAAGGAAAATCGCTACCCATAAACTCACAACATCAAGGAAAATCACCTGGCCATAAAATGTGAGAGAAGGGAAAGATGGAAAATCTGATGGAGACGCTTTTCACCTAAGGGGAATTAAAAATAGACCCAGACATACCTAGGCTTAACTAAGACACAAAATTTTCCACTTTTTCAAAATGGTTATAGGTTAAAAAGTGGGGAAACAGTTGGCTCTAACTGGGGCCTTGGGTAGACTATACCCAAGCAAGGAACTCAAAATCTCTGGTTTCACAAAAATAAAATGTGGAAATACAACAAAACTAAAAATAGGGAAAAACAAGGAAGCAAAGGCAAGGAAGGAAAACTAACTGAGAAAATACGGAAAGGAACTAAACGTAACTATAATACTATTACTAAACAAATTTTCCTTTCAACAAGAATTACAAAACATGACTTAATACACCTAACAAGAAGGATAAAATTTACTACCAGTTGGATCAATTATCATTGATTGATAACTATCCTTTGAATTAAGAGGTACAACTCCCTCATAAAGGATATACAATGAATTTGACAAATTGATTATGTCTTTAACCTAAAGACATGAAGGGATTTCTAACATTCACCCATAGACATGAAATGAATGTGATTTTCAGATTTAAAACTGGATAGAAAGAGAAAGATGAATAAGCAACCATAGGACTACTTAACCAATCTTTCAAATTATAGAAGGGAGAGAAAAGAAGCTGAAAATATGTTTATGCAAAAATGTGAGTACATAGTTGCAAGATTACATTCATTACATTCAATGTAGTAATAAAGCACTATATCTGGAAAAGGAAATAAAGAACATAGTATTCTTCAAAAACCATAAATATAAATGTTCAGACCATAGGATCGAACACACATATATTCCTCTTCATTTCAGGACATGACAAAACAACAATAGTACTATTATGTCCCTTTATTACAATCAATTTGCAGAAAAATCAAACTCTCCCCTCCATATTACAAAACTATGACTCCCTTCTTCTATAGCAGCTATAGAACCTGCCACCGAGAAAGAAGAACCCGTTACAATTCATTTTCAACCCTTAAATAATTTTTGCCAAGAAGTTTGGCAACTTCCCAACTTCTTACCGAACTCTTCTTTTAACTTTCGAGTACGTTACTATGATAATTAATTCATTAAAGAATTAATTATTTACATTCTTTTGTTATATCTCCTACTTTAATTTCACAAAGCTTTTATGCACACTATAATTATAATCAATTCTATTAAGAATTAATTATTTCACATTCTTAATCCACTCTTGTAAACTTCACCTAATTTATTTCTTTCACATTATGATAATTAATTCTAAAAGAATTAATTATGTGAGAGGTTAATGTTCTTTTTAAGTTAATTTGAAATTTAATTATTTTGCATTTAGATGTATTAATATTTAATTCTTTTAAGAATTAAATATTATATAGAGAAAAATAATTAATAAATTATTAATTTAAAAAGGTTTCCTTTTCCTTTAGTTGAGTGGGAGAGAAATACTTAGGGTTTCAAAACCCTAGGTAACAAATATGATACATGGGTTACCTGTTCTTAGTTTGAAATTTGATAAAGCTTCAGATCTTGACCATTATAGATCAAAGGTAACACTTTGCCATCTTGATAAGCCAATTTGAAATAATTATTCTCAAACGCCTAATAAATTATAAATGGACCCTTCCACAAGGTGTCAAACTTTTTATGCATACCCTTTGGACCACTTTGCTTATCCTAGAGTGACATGTCTCCTGCCATGAATTTTCATGGTCTTGCCTTCTTATTGAACAAATTCTTTACTCACATTTGGTGTTGTGTGATATAATCTACGATTTCTTCTCTTTCCTCTTCAAGCTTGCTTAAGTACAAAATCCTCTTTTCTAAACCATCTTTATAGATATCATCTTCAATCACTATTCTAATTTTTTCGTAATTAATTCCAAAGGTAATGGGAGATTAGCCTCAGTTCCATAGACTAATTCAAAAGGAGATATGCCAATCGCCCTCTTAGATGTTACTCTAGCTGCCCATAGTACCTCATGAATTTTCTTGTGCCAAGTCTTTTGATTATTTGACACTAATTTCTTGACAATATTTATCAAATTCTTGTTACCGAACTTGGCTTGACCATTTCCTTTTGGGAAATAATCAGATGAATGATTGACTATAATTCCATACTCAAAGAAAAAATTCATAATCCCAATTGAAGAGGAATAGGTTGCATTGTCCATCATTAATTTGATGGGAACACCAAACCTAACCAGTATGTTTTCCTTAATGAATTCGCTACTACTTTATAAATAGTTTTCTTAGTTGCTTTAGCTTCCACCCACTTAGTGAAGTAATCAGTCACAGTTATCACATATTGGTGACCAACACTAGATGTTGGGTTAATCGAACCAATGAAATCAAGACCCCATTGTTGAAAAGGTCTCTCGATGATGACAAGTCTTAATAGGCATCCTTGAACATTCTAGGCCAATAATAGCACTGTCTTAATATTTTGAAAGTTGTGACTGAGGATGAAAAATGCCCTCCATAAGCTTTTTCATGAAATGTTTTCAATAGCTTTTCTTACTATTGTTTGTCTATACATTTGAGGAAAGTCCATCTATGGCTTTTTAAAACAATTTAGCATCCCAAATTACATACTTAGCTACTTTCAATTTAAGATCCTTCCTTTTTCTTGCAATTAGGCCATCTGGACATTCTCCATATGTTAGCAGATAAGTAATATTCTGAAACCATAGATCATTAAGACCTACAGCCAAAGCTAGTTGCTTTTCTACCAATTCTTTTGATTCTTCGATGATTTTTGTTTCCACAATCACCTTACACAAGGCATTACCCCTTACTAGCTTGGTAGGTTTAATTTCTATATCATACTCTTGCATCTTTGCTATCCATTTTCCTCTAACATTACATCCTACATCCTGCTGTGTTAACACACTTTTTACTGCTAATCCAGGACATAAACGATAGAATGTGAATGAAAAATGTAAAATTGAAATTTTTTAAGTGCTTTGACTACTACAAAAGAATGTTTCTCAATTTGTGAGTACTTCAATTCATGATTTTTCAGGGGTATGCTCATGAAAGCTATTGGATCTTGTATCCCTTTATTATTATCTTTCATAAGTATTGCTGATAAAGTGTGTTAAGAAGTGTTGGTGTAAATACGTATTTACTATTTACACTTACTTAAGTTTACTTAGGTTAATGCATTATTTTATTATTTTGTATTAATTTATTATTTTATTTTGTGAGACACTTAGGATTTTATGCACCTTTTTGAGTTGTCATGTTGACAACATAGAAGTACACAACTCTATTTCAACACATGGTGTCTAAAACACTAGAGTTTGCATCATTCACTAAGTTTTCATGTAGACAACTTAGTTATTCGCACTCCCTTTTTAACACATGTTGTCTACAACCTTGATTTGCATGTTACACCCATGTAGGCTTATCCTCTCATCATGGTACTTACTTTCCTGCTTAATGGAGGATAATCCATATCTGGTGGACATGTGCCTGGTTGTATGACTTATCATGTAGTTGATTCAAAGGCATTCTAGATGTATCTCAGAGGCCTTTATATATAGGCACTCCTAGTGTACTCTAATAGGCATATTGAATGAATATATCATCATTCTGATCATACTCTGTCTTTCTGGTCTATAGTTGTGCTTGTGTTTGAGTTCTTAGTTTTTGGGTGAATTTTTCCCTAAGAAAAATTCTTACATGGTATCAGAGCTTGGAGGTTTTCTCTTCACATAGTTGTTTGAGACCATTGTTGCTTCAACACCTCAGCTTGAATCCAATTTACTATAGAAATTGGGAGTTTCTAGAGCCAGATCTAACCTCGTCATTGCGTCCAGAACACTGATTCAGTGAAGATCAACTATAAACTCAGCTACCCTAGGTCAAAGTCGATCGTGAGGCAAATTTCTTTTTCAAATCAACACCTAGAGGCCTCGATTTTCAATTCAGGTATGGTCATTTGCAGATATATTTAATTTATTTTTTAGATTTATAATTTTGTAATTCTCTACATTTTTTTCAGAATTATATCAAAAAAAAAGGCCCTTTGGGCAGGTAGCAAAGAAATTTTTTTGCAAGTATCAGGCTATCAGATCCCAGCCCTATGCAGTGGAATATTCTATTTTCTTGTAGAGTATATTCCATTTTGGCAGGCACTTCTTTTATCACATTCAACTATACAGCACTGGAATACCACAAATTTAGATGGGACACTAATTTCTGGCAAATAACTAGCGACAATGCACACAACCCATCGGTGTTTCCATGTCTTTGGTTTAGTGTCTGTGACAAAGGCTTTTTAAATTCTTTAAACTCCCACCGTAGCGTCAATGTGGGACTATACACTGTCCCAATGTCGGCCCTAAAACTTTGTCAGTGCCAGCAACTAAAAAATTGGCTCATCTCTTGCTAATAGTCTTCCATCCGCAGAACTCTGATGATTAGCATCTAGCTCAGCGAACATGCCTGCGCCATGCGGTGCCCCTGTGCTTTGACATGCGTTTCCCATGGCCTCACCATCCTCTAGCCTGTAGAGCCACGTGGATTGTTTCTTTGCTGCCACATGCACAACTACATACGGTGGACTAACAACTTTTGATAGCCTAGTCATAGGCATATGTTGCCACGCACCTACCATGCAACCCTCTTCAAATCTGCCATGTGTAATCCATATGACAGACATGTCATTAATACAGTCAACAACCATTCAATAGGTGACTCAACATACACATCATCAGTTGGACCCTACCTTATTTTCCACATCAGTGTATGACATTTTCCATGTGTCACGTCCATATGAGTGACATCAGTAGTCTATACTTCCACGTTAGTGGGGGCTAATTTTTGCCTGCATCAGCATTTTACGAGGTTAAATTTGATAGTTGTTTGACCATCAAAACTAAAGATTTTATAATTGATGTGATGGCCATTTGACTGTCAAATTTTAGATAGTTATTTTCCTTCCAGAACCCTCTCTAGCTTCCTTTTTTATTTGGCAGCCTGAATTTGCAAACCCATAACTTGGTCATCCAGACTCCAATTCAGGTGCTTATTTTTTGAAATTAGATAGAATTTCTTGAACCTTCTAGTGGTGGTGTTATTTTTTGGTTTTGGTGCAAGGATTTTTTAGAAATTGCATTTTTTGGCGACTATACCTACTTAATCCTATATTTTGCAACTTGAAATGCTCCATATGGGCTCATCTAGTCACTTTTTTAGGTTCCATTTTTTTTTAAAGTGCATTATTTTTCATCCGCTTTCTAAATTTTTAGTCAGGTTCTAGAGTTGTGTGGACACAAATCTCACTTTTAGAATTAGGGCTTTTTCTACATTGTAATGTTTTGAGTACTTTTCAAAATTGTTGTAAATCTGAGCTATAGTGCTTAGTAATAGATTTGGGCCTCAAAAGGCAGTTGTAAAAGCAAAATCAAAAAGTTCACTTTGACAAGTGGCCTATTGTACATGCACTACTTATAAAGTGCCAAAAGCATCTTATTTTGGGGGGTCTTTTGATTGAGTGAAAGGGCGGGGGGGGGGGGGGGGGGGGGGGGGGGCATGTCTTGTGTTCTTGTGTCTCTCTTTTGTGCTCTTTTCATTTTTTGCATCATGGATTCATTTAAATGTCCACCTCTAACTTTATACAATTATTCTACTTGGAAAGATATTGCTTGGAGTAGATTAATGGAAAAAGATTATAGTCTTTATGTTGACGATACAATTACCAAACCACTAATGCTAAAGAACTCATTGAATGGAAAAAATAAGACCAACAGGCTTTAGGAATTATTAGGAGTTGTGTACATAGAGATCTCTTCTTCCACATTGTCAGTTGTATGGAATCCAAACCAGCTTGGGAAAAACTCAAATCATTGTATCATAAGGTGGATGAGGAAAAGGGATTTCAGATTGAGGACAATCTACTTCTCTTAGATCCAAAGAACTTTGACACAATTCAGAATTACATCACCAAAGCCAATGAGTATAGGGCACTACTTAAAGATTGTGGAAATCCCATGAAGGATGAAAAATTGATTCATCACATCCTAAAGAGGCTACCTTTAGAGTATGCTTTGTTTGTTTCAGTTTCAATACTCACAGGTTGACCATGGGAATTGCTTACCAGAAGCCTACATTTGATGCATTCACAAAGATGTTGATTGTTGAACAATATCACTTGATAGATTTAGGAATTCTCATGACATCAAAGACCAAAGAATTGTTGACTAGTGATGAGCACCAATCAAGTCAAGGAGGGAAAATTTCTAGCAACAACAAGAATTAGTGGAAGCAAAAATCACAATCTGAGACACAACAGTCCTCCTCATAGCAAGGATATTCTTCTTCCAACAAGAAGGGAAGTAATGAAAAGAAGGACACACTTTTTTGTGCATATTGCAAAAAGCCTAATCATGACGAGCATCATTGCAAGACTAAAAGAATTGATGAGTTGGAAAACTTACTCAGGAAGAACAAGATTCAAGTGTTAGGTACTTCCAAGGATTCAACTCCAACCTCTTCAAAGGGAAAAGGGAAAGCAGTTATGGCAAATAAAAGTTCTTCTTTGGAATGGATACTTGACTCAAGTGCCTCCTGCCATATGGGTTCTTCAAAGGAAGACTTTTCTTCATTGAAGTAGTTATGGGTACCGCACATCTTCATGGGAGATGAAACTAAAATGGAAGTTGAAGGAAAAGGACATGTGAAAATGAAAAATGGGGAATTCAAATATGTTCTCTATGTTCCAAACCTTAGCTCCAATCTCCTCTCAGTTTACCAAATCACTCACCTTGGAGATGGTCATAAAGTTGAGTTCTTCCAAATTCAATGATGGTGCATAGTCTTAGAGATGATTCATTGGTTGCAGTGGGGAAAGTTAATCATGACAAGAGGCTTTATTCCTTCTCCCACTTTGTGCCTAAGTATCCTTATCAAGCCTTGTTGACTCACTCTACTTCACACATCAACTTATGGCATGAGCTATTTGGTCATTTTGCCTTCCACCATCTTCAACAACTTTTCTTCAAACACATGGTCAAAGGTCTACCTAACATCAACTTTTCTAAGGGTGAGTGTTCATCATGTTTAGTGGATATGCATCTCGAGGAGAGGTATGATAAAAAGAAGTCTTCTAGAGCTCCAATTGTTTTCTAGTTGGTTCACATGGTTTTAGCCGGACGTTTTGTAGTGACTTTAGTCAACCAAGGCCGCTACATCCTTACTTTTGTTGATGACTTTTCAAGATTCACATGGGTCTACTTCATCACAAGAATGAAGTGGTTGATAAGCTTCAAGATTTTAAGACTCAAGTTGAACACAAATCAAGGAAAGCCATCAAGGTTCTATGGATGGACAATGAGAATAGATATGTAGATAGAAGACTTAGAGACTTTTACAAGCTTGAGGGAATTGATCTTCAGAATCCACCAACATTCAGTCTGCATAAGATAGATGTTGCAGCACAAAGGATTAGGACTCTAAAATCCATGGAAATTTGCATGATAAAATCCAAGTCTCTTG
The DNA here is from genome assembly GCA_028749045.1 of Cupressus sempervirens. Classification (NCBI taxonomy): domain Eukaryota; kingdom Viridiplantae; phylum Streptophyta; class Pinopsida; order Cupressales; family Cupressaceae; genus Cupressus; species Cupressus sempervirens. The sequence goes on along the minus strand of CM053785.1, from coordinate 656,533,913 downwards.
ATCATACATTAGAAGTCGAAGCTATTAGCAGTGCCACTCACATACTTAACAGGTCTTCTCATGTTGCCTTAGATGAGAAGACTCCTTTTGAGGCATGGGGTGGTAGAAAACCAGTTGTGATTCATTTCAGAGTCTTCGATTGTCTAGCATGGGCAAACCTCTCTTCTAGGGAATGCAAGGCACCGACACCTAGGCCTTGTACTTTCATGGGATATGAAGATAGAATGAAGGTATACAAACTCTTGGATCTAGAGACACACAATATTTTTGTGGAGAAGGATGTACACTTTGAGGAAAGTTCACCTAGCTTATCCTCTAATCCTCTCCGCACTTCATACATAGTGGAAACTAATAGTGACACCAATGATAGTGCTTCAATAGATTTAGACACGTGGGGTTCTATTTACAGTTGCAGTAAGAGGTCACATCATCAGTCTAGTCCACATGTGTACATTGCTATAGTGAAAGGTCCAACACAACATGATACTTGTTGTCTTCCAACTCAAACTTTACTTGATGATTTCCTAGCAAACATTGCAGGTTTGTTCGGGGAGTCACACACCATAGATTTAGGAGACAACCTTGATGGCTTACATCTTCTCTTTGATGAAGGTGATCCTTCTACAATTGTTGTGAGGGCTCACTCTGACCCTCATGTCCATTCTCTACATGATCAATTTTTATAGGTTAGTGTGATTGTGGATCCTTATGAACAACAGTTGTCAGAGGTCTCTTTTTCTATTGAGGAGACAGATGGTTCATTGGAATAGGTTCAACAGACATCCTTGCTTGATCTACATTTGTTCTTTTTAGCATAGTTGGAAGGGGCGACCATCAGTATTAGCATAGGGATACTTAAATAGGTTTTAGGACCACCATACATCTTCAGGATTGTACCTTTGCCTTTGTTTCTTCTAAAGGGGAGGAACATTATTATGCACTCTTGAACCAGCTTCTTCCTTGGAGCGGCTTTCACTGACAGGCATTCTTCATTTGGGGGGGGGGGGGGGGGGGGGGGCGACTACCTTGTCTCTCTTCCTCTTCTTTCTTATGGGGGGTGGGACTTTTTCCTCTTATGAGGTTTAGTTCTTCTCATCCTTCTTCACTTTTGTATATATTGGATGTATGTCGTAATGGGGGGGTCTTGATTACTCCATCCATTCATGCATCCCTATTCATCTCTCTTTTGGGGAAGGGTTTTTCCCATGAGGTTTTCCCTCTTTATCCACTTTATGAGAGATTGCATTTCATTATGTACATGGGTACCTAACATGGTCTAGTAGTCGGGACCCATCTTACATTTCATCCTAGTTCTCATAAGCTTAAGGGCATTCCCCTAAGTTGCACTTAAGGGGGGGTGTTGGTGTAAATACATATTTACTATTTACACTTACTTAATTTTACTTAGGTTAATGCATTATTTTATTATTTTGCATTATTTTATGATTTTAATTTGTGAGACACTTAGGAGTTTGTGTACCTTTTTGAGTTGTCATGTTGACAACACAAAAGTACGCAACTCTATTTCAGCACATGGTGTCCACAACACTGGAGTTTGCATCATCGATGCTATACATTTGTTTATTGCAAATAGTCAAGATTAGATGACAGTATGGATTGAATGATGTCAACATCCTAGTCATAGATTAAAATGGGAATTTGTGTCTTCATTAGTTATACAAGCTCATTGTAATGGAGATCCCAATGTTACACAAAAGGAAATAGACTTAACATACCGTTTAAGATATCTCTAGGTACTTATAAGTTTGTTTATCAACTGTATGTTTTTGAACTAGTGATGCAATGATTTATACATGTTTAACATTATTGTAGGTTAAACACCACAAGGCTATGTTATGCAATGGTTATAAATTTCACATCAAATATTTTGATTACACAAAGAGAACTTATGATTCTAGGATAAGTGCAGTCTTCCAGTGACCAATATTTCATCTAGAAATAACTTACATCCTCAAGAATCTCAAAATTGATACTATGGCATTTTTGAATTTATGTCTTTCAAATTAGTTATCTTCATCATCAAATGGTATAGACTACGACTCAATCAAAATGATCCTAATAGAATTGTTATTAAGCATGAGAATGGATTTCCAATGATTAATACAAGGTTGTTTGAGCCAGTTGGGGATGAGCCCTATTTTCTTCCAAGTCAATGTGAGAAGGTACTTTACTTAGAGGTTCCACATAAAATGGGTTAGTCATTTGCTGTTAGACATGATCCAAGAGGAAGGTCGATAAAGTATAATGCGATGGAAGAAGAAGATACATAGGAAGAGGAAGAAGTGGATCATGATCAAGAGTTAATTGATGATGCTTCTAATGAAAATAATGTTGCTACTGATCACGATGATGATGCTTCCATCGATCATGATGATGGTGATGGTGAGGATGATGATGATGATGATGATGGCGATGACAATGACAATGATGACCACAATAGTGGTAGTGATGATGTCATCTATGATGATGATCCTGATGATGAGATGGATGAAGAATATTATCAATGATGGGGCAGTTGATTAGCTAACATTGGAGGGGGTTTTGATTATCAATGAAAAGAATGAAATATATTATTATGTGATCAATGCCTATGTTATTCAATATTTAATTCTTGATAGATCAATAATTAATTTAATTAACTTGTTAAGTACCTTTTACTATTTATAATTCATATGTGATGCTAATATTTGATGTAATTTTGAGTATATGTATAATGAATTTTTTAGCTAACATAAGAAAATTGATTTGTATATGTAGAAACCTAAAGCCCTTTCATGAGCATCCCACACAGTCTCATGGATCATCAAGTATAAGTTAGTAGACCCCATAGAGATTAATGGCTTTTACCATCTGTAAAATATGTCTCTCATTGCCAACTATCTCTCTTATTTTTTGGACTTTAGGTACCAACAAATAGGTATTTGTCATATTTTTCCTCAAGCGAGGAAAATGTAGGAATGGAAGAAAAAAGTGAGTATGTATAAATCAAGGAGATCAACTCGAGATCAAAATATCAAAAAGAAATTCAATAAGCACATGAAATTTTTCCTTGCTCAAGGAAGGTCATGTTCTTATGATGATGAGACTGAAGGTGACCTCCAATAATCATTAATTTTTCTTTTGGAGAGAGGATATATCGCATAGCACCATCCTCATTACATGATTTGGGCCTATTTTCCATGGATGACATAAAGGTCTCTTACAAAAAGGTTGTTGAATTGATCGAATATGTTAGACCATACTATAATTACAATAGTTGGATGCATATTGCTAGATATAAAAAAGTATGTGTAGGAATACACTCGTGGAAAATTATATACAACAAAAATTTAGTGAACAAAGAAAAAAAATAGTCATATACATTGATGAAAGGCCAAAAACATTAGGGAATATTGCAAGTTTTATAAATAGTACAAGACATGCATCAACTAAGAAGCAACCCAATTGCATACTTGAGGTGGGTGAGGGAAATCATGTATTTGTGTGTGTGATAAGATCAATATGTGGAGGCGAAGATCTTATTATTGATTATAATTTAAATCACATAGATACAAACAAAGACACTATTATGGGTGAGGTGGTACGTACTATGCACAGTTAAAATTAACTCCAATCAATGAATCCAACACACCATTAAATTTTATTTTATTTTTTGCTAATGTAGAATAATAACACATGTTTTAACATGTCTCAATGATTTATTTTTTTGAAATATAGGGCTATAGTATGGATCAACAACCATAGGATATGCAAAATGGTGATGGTTCTCATTGGACTTCTTCTTCCCGACAGGTAAAACTCATTGTTGTTGTACAAATTAGATACAATAAATATGTTAATGCATATTTTTTATTATGTTTTATTCTTCACTGCTATTTTGGATTGATTTTTAATATAGCACTAATAATATTGTTCTCACATACGAGTGCTAGTCATGAAAAGGGAAAGGAAAAAGTAGTCCATGAGGAGCCGCATGATGAGCAAGATGAATTCATGATTGTTTTTACATTAGCTGCTAATCCTATGGCTACAATGAAAAAGGCATGCTTCATGATTTATTAATAAGGTTAAAGAAATTGGCTTCAATTCAACCTTAAAATCCTGAAACACAATATAGGGAGGATGAGTTGATGAACCTAGTTGAGACATATGCAGTAAATATTAATGTAGTTTTTAATTATAAGAAAAGTTCAATAACAATATTTATAGTATACTCTTTTATTTATGTCATTAAATAAAATGCATGTGTTATTTTTACAGAGGATGTTGAAGATGTTCAATGGTGATGCCCTAGAGGATGATACTTTAGGTGGTTCAAGTACATCACATATTCTATCCTACACTTGTGTTTTGTTCAATTTTTTTTTTTTTTAATAGCTCTTAAAATCTTGTTTTATTGTGCTCTATTAATCTCGTTTTAAAGCTCATACCATTGATCCTATGTTCACTATATTGCCTGCTACAATGAACATAACTGAAGAGATAATGCTAACTACGAATTCGGTGACACATAGCATGGCCATAGATGCGATAGCAATGCCTAAATTGGTAAGTAGATTCCTCTTTTTATCTCTCATTTTTCATGTTTTTATTTCACTTTAACTATTATTTCTTGGGGGCATTTTTTAATATTGGATTTATTTTATGCAAGAGGTAATAAGGATATTCCTGGGTGTACCTATGTTAGATGTACAGGAACACTAAAGAATTGTGATCAATTGCTCATGAGAAATATAGTTGGTCTTCCCTTGAGAGTAGCCCAACTTTCAGGTACTTTAAAGATTGATCCTTTCTTTTACTATACAATCTTATACTCATAATAAAATGCATTAGAACCTCACATGCAGTCCCTTGTAATAACTACTAATCTCATTATTATTTTGCAAGGAATAATCTATTTTATGAAAACTTAATGATGAATTTTTGTGCATATTTGGGCCGTCTATACACACAGGGTATCATAATTTGATTTCATTGCTAGATCATGTTTCCTTTGATCAATTTCTTCATATAAATTAAAAGGTAGCTTCAATTCATTTATGAGTCTAACAAATTTTTTATTTTCTTAAAAGTTAGAATTTGCAAACAAAAGAGTTAAAGGATAAACTCATTAATGCCATGACAACACTTTTTGGACCCAACGTATTTCAAAGACTTAGGCTATGTGAGAAAGTGGGCCAAGTTTTGAAGTATATTAGGTACAACTATAGGACCCAAATGAAAAACAACCCTTGTTATGAGCAACCCCCTATGTTCCTATTATTGAGTGGGAGAATCCTAAAAAGGATGCCACTAAGAAAAAAACAATACATGGTGGAGAAATAGTACCACCAAAGGAAAGAAGGTATGTCATAATATTAAGAATGAAATTATGTATTGATTACTATTAATACTTATGTGATCTAGCATATTTCAAACTTCACATAGGTTTCCTGACACGTCAAATGCAACTGAAGCAAGAAAATAGAAGAACGTGCATCACAATCTTGGCTCAAGTGGATATTCCATACTTGTTGCACAAATTGTAAGTATAAGTAAATGAAAAATTATATGCAAATATTTATAAATTGTAAAAAATTTGGTCTTTGATCAAATTGATTACAAAAAAAATCATGATACCAAGAAAAAATGTAGGCCATGGAGGATTAAAAAGCAACTTCTGAAGAGGATTAGAAATTAGCCTACAAACAAGGCTATACAACCATGGCTGAACAACTCTGAGCAATGAGTCTGCAAGGTTCTTCTAGATCTATCAATGAGGTAAATAAGTCAATTAATTTTCATTTCAAATTGAATACTTTAGCAATTATTTTATTTGTTATTAAGTTCCAAAAATATAAGTCATCATATTTGTTTCTAGTAAGGAAACAATGATTATAATATTTGTTTAAAACTTTAAAGTGAATATATTTATATGTATTAAAATGAATGATTAACATTTCTCAATATTTGTCTTGTATTTATATGTATATATTGTTGATAAATGCACTAATTATTTACATTGGATTGTAGTTTGCCAATCCTGATAAATGAGCTAATTATTTACAACCATGCAATCCATAGCAAATCAGTAAATACCAGGTTTAATTTGATCCCAAAATAATCATTATGATAGTATGATATGTAGCATGCGCTACTATAAGGTCTTGTAAAAACTATTTGTTTGCAATTTAAAAGTCATGAATAGTCTTGCAACAATTTTGGGAAACACAGAACATCAATAGAAACTAGAAATGAACATTAGTAGAAAAGTTCATAAATGAAAGATGGCCCATTACATTCACCTACCATGATGTTGCAATTGTCGACACAACCCCTACATTAATTTCAACCAAGAAGGATTCTATGAGCCCTGCAAGTATTGGACCAGTCATGATTGTTGACCCAACATAGTTTGGCCTAGTTCTTTCAAATACAAACTTTGTCAATGCATCAAGACCAACTTGGAATTCTAGGCACAATTTGTCTAGCTATGGGAAAAATGCGTAGTTAACTACAATTACTTTGCAATAACTATTGCTACATTATCACTCTCATAATATAAAACAATCTACCAATAGTGGCATGTTGTGATGGTTAAGTTGTGTTGTTATCCTTGCCATCAATGTTCAAATCTCATGGTGATGAGGTCCCCTGTTTGTGGCCTCATTGGTTCATAGCTCCAGGTCAAAGCATTTACTCCTCTTTAAAAAAATAATAATAATATAAAAGAATCTAATTGTAACATGATTATCCAAAGAAAATAAAGTATAGAATTAGAAAATATGTCTTACATGAATTTGATCAAGTCGTTGGAGATCCTTCTCATTATTTAATGGTCATACAAGAGTGAAGCACTCATAGTCAGGAAATAAGGCTCAAATTGACTCACAAAACTCTCTCTTGAGCCTAATAGACTTCAATTTACTCTCTTGAGCTTGAATCCCATTTCTCTCTTCAATAGGATAATCTCCCATTCTTGATTTTTGTCACAATGTACACAAGAAAGCCTGTACATTCCTCAACCCTAAATGCCATGATGACACATCAATAAAGAACTCAACAATTTATTAAAGGATCCACATACTCCTTGGTGACTCATAAAATGATATAAAAGTTGCCAAAAAGTAAATAAGGTACACATTTAAAACTAGATGCAATGATGACACATCACTCACAAATCAAGAAATTTACTACCTGCTCTGTATACTCCTTTGAATATTTCTCAAGCTTCTTAAATATTAGTTTGTGGTTTGTAGCATTTTTTACTTTTGCAACTTCCACTGCCACTTCTTGTCCTTCTCCTATTCTTCATTTCTTTTCCTCTTCTTGAGAACTAACTCAGGTGCAAGCTTTGCCTCCTCAAAAATCATATATGAAATGATAGAAAAAATTAAATTATTTGGCAAAATTAAATATTAAAAAAGAAAATGCAAAATTAGGCATTACAAGAATTTTTTTTTTAATAATCTAGCTAGCCATCACAATTGTGATGACATGTTCTAACGGCTAGTCATCACTTGCACAACACAACTATCATAAAATTATCACAATTACGATGGTTAGTTCAAGTGGATCAATGTTGCTTCCACAGTGCAACTGTCGCATGGATGTTGCCATTGAGATGATGAACTAGAAGCTTAAGACGGTGTAATTACGATGACATACTATCATAATTGCGACGTTGTCAGCATGAACTCTTGCCCCTTCCTTCCTCCTAGTTGTGACAATTGTATCTCTCGCAATTGCATTGAATGCCCTTGCCATCACAATTTGTGATAATAAAATTCTGACGCCTGTCGCATGGGAGAAAATTCATGGTTTTGTCACTTGGGTGATAGATGTCCGTCACAATTCAAGCCAAAATTTAGTAGTGTCAAGTCAATTTTGGGAATGTTTTCCCCTATGCCTAGATTCATATGGAATTTTGACATGTTTCCTCCCATTGCTCAATTGAGCATCACAATGTTAGTTAAACTTTTCAAATTCTATGTTAACAGTATTATAACTTATCGTGAAAGGAATTGATCTAACTCTATTTTGGGCCTAATAATTAATTTTAAAAGTTATAACATAAATTTTATTACTTTATTTCTTCTCCAAGTCAAGACATGTGTCGTCATGTCCCAAATTCAATGAAAAGTGATGGTGGTTGTTCCCTTAGTCTTTGTTATGCCTGACCATAATTGAAAGAAAGATTGATAACCCAGGATGAATTCCAGGTTGATTTGGAGAATGTTATCATTATTTCCTAGAGTTATCCAGAATTGTGACACATGTCACATATCATGACACATGTCACAGTTATGGATGATTCTAGAAAACATCAATAAAATTCCCCATATCAACTCGAAAATCATATTGGGTTGTTGATTTTTAAGTTCATTTTTTATTATTTAATTTATTTAAGAATTGCACCGATGTATTATGTAATTAGTTATTATGTACATTGTTGTTACTATTAGTCATGTTGGTAACTTAGTGGTATTAACTTACATGTACATTGTAAAGACTACAATACTTTAAACCATTATTAATTATTAATTACTTAGGTTTTAACTTTTAAACTTTCACTTTTAATATTTGTAGACTATGAAGTTTCAAGAGTCTAAGATTGCAAGGTTTTCAAAGACTGTATCTGAATTCTAATTTCTAAAGACTAAAACTTGAGGATCACAAGAGAGTACATGTTGTCTAAGTGTCTGCTAGCACCACTCTAGCACAACTTAAATTCAACCTAAAATAATTTAATCTCAATTCTAAGTATTTACAATTTTCAAAAAGAAATTGCAAAGCGCTTGTAGTAGTAGAGTTCTTAGGTCTACAATTTTTATATTAGGGCTTAAATTTTGTGTAATACCAATAGCATGCATGGGAAAAACAAAGTGAAAAACTCTAGTACGAGTGCAAGCTGAAAGAAAGGCATAATAGAAATCAAGAGCATTGTGCTCAAGTTTCACCATTGAATATCATGATTTTTTTAATCTTGTTATCCATGGATATATGGGAATCATGGAAACTAGACATTCAATGTTTAATAAGTGGAAAGATCCACATAAGGGGAGAAAATATTTCAACGTTAACAAAAGTATTGGTGCACATACAAATAAACTAGCTATGTTGGTTAGTGGATTACCAAACCTAGCAGTATCTAATGTATTCCCTTTCCCAAAAATTGTAATTTTATGCACTCAAAATTATGATGAAAATGGAAAGGTAATCGTAAACCAAAACACTTAGGAGGAAATTTAATCCATAACTGAGAGTGAATTGTATACTCTACTAGACCTAGGGCTAGGGTTTAAAGTAGATAGCTTTAACAAGTGGATTGAGATGGATAAACTAGCACAAGATTATGACCAACTAGAAAGAGTTTTTCAAGTTTTGATAGAGGGTCACACCACTCTAACAACTCACAACCAAGAATGCAACAATATAGAGACCAAGAAAAAAAAAAATGCTTCACAAATAATTTTATTATACTTGAAAAATCCTTACAACACCCACAAGATGATATGACTTCTTCAACATAAGAGAAATCCTAAATAAGAGTCTTCACACCAAGAGCTTCACCAATAACTTCTACTTGAAGAGCTACACCTTTAGAGTTTTCACACCTTCTAGCTTCTACTTCTCAAACTTCTCCTTGAGCTTCCATTCCTCAAGCTACTCCTTGAGCTTCTCCAAGCTTGATTAGAAATGTTCATATGCCTTGCTTAAATAGGCACTTACCACCCCATGCATGAATTATCCACAACCTTCTACAACTTCCATAACCTTCTAGAATTACAACTAAGCAACACCATGTGGCCCAATTAGAAAATTACATTTCCTTTATGGATCACAACAAATATTAAATGCAAGATTTAAAAAACTTTCCACAAGCTTCTAAGATGCCACCTACACACCTTGATTAATGTAATGACAACTATTTTTCTTATTTTTCTATTTATGCCACCTATGCACCTCGAAAATAGAAATCACTTTTTCCCTTTTTTCCTGTTTTCTATTTTAAATTATTTTTCTTCCTATTTTCATCACTTTCTCTCTCCTCCACAAATTTTTTTATTTTTTTATTTTTTTTCAATTTTTTTTTTTTTTCAAATTTTACATTCAACATGTCTCCCCTTTATTTTGGATGCAAGATGCTCCTGCATCAAGTTTCCTGTATTAAGGTTTTAATAATCTCAGAGTTGTCTACTGATAATACTAGTGTTATTGTTACACTGGACAGAGATCATAAGCCTCCTTATTAATATGATTTTTTTGTGCCATGGGTTCATAATACTATTTGAGTGTTAGCATTTTGTCTGGGATTGGACAATAACAAGGAAGTGGGGGCCATTGTTCTTGAAATGATTTATAATATCCATTGTTGAGGTGACTCGGTTGACAAGGTAGAAGTAAGATATAATTATGTTCAACTTATTATTGATAGCAATAACTTTAAGAAACCCCCATTTAGAAAAAAGTATAAAATTTTGGTGAATCAAACATTAGTTCAGGGGGGGAAAAATTAATTTCTATTGCAAATTTTTTTATTTTTAGATAGGAATATTTTAAATTTTGTTGACGAATTGTTTTTCAATTGTATGAAAATTCTATAAAATATTGGTGAATCTTTCATTATTGATGAAAACTATGGACAAAAGTACACATACCTAGAAACTATGATTTTACTATTAATATTGTTATATGGAGCCTTATTAATTAAATCAAATATTAAGGTTAAATTTAGCCCATTTTTATCATTATAGTTTCCTTCCAAATTATTGAATGGTGGTTTGAGGGAAACACCATTAGATGATCCTAAATTAATGACCAAAATCTTATTTCATGCTAAAATTTCAAAAGGATCAAGCTTTAAACAAAGTCCCTGAAGTAAAGACATGTATCCCCAATCAAATCTATTTCAAGCCAAAGTAAGAAAGGATAAAAATTTTCATGAAAATTCTTCGGAATAGAGACACAAGTTAAATCTATGTACTTAACTTGTAACTTGACTTAAATTTTTACCAAATACTGGCGAATATAACCATCGATTAAGATAATCCTTAGAAATTGTAGGCGAAAATATTTAATTTATTGTGTAGAATAATTAGATTCCATTGGCAAAGTCATCAGTAAAACATAAATTGTTATGTATTATTATTGGTGATTGGCGTAAGAATGCAACCTAATTTTGGTAAAGTGTAGACAACGGACACCCCAAATGTATAAAAAAATTAGCCAAATTTGGTGTCCCCGATGAGTGAGATTAGCCAATTAAAAAATATTAGTCACTAAAGTTATCCTTGATTTGTTGAATCTATGAAAAGATAATTACTATTGATTCAATAAGGTACATGTAAGACATACATGCTCAAAAGTTATTTGTGCTACCTTCTTGTAGAAAAGCGTCACCCAATGTTTGAGACTAAGAATAGCAAGCTTGATATTGAGGTCTTTAAGTTTGATGAGAAAACCTAGAATAAATCAAAGACTCCAAGTCTAGTATATGAGTTGACACATAAGATGAGGATGAGTGGTAGCAATAATAGTCCTACAACCATTTTGTAGACTTATTTTTTGCACCTATTTACCATAGAATCATAGACACTCTGATGCCTAGATTGCACATGTCTTGTAAAGATTACAATCAACTTGGAAGTCAATCTCAATTGGATGACTGGTTATTCATGGAAGACTATAGCGTGTTAAGGTTTTATGGTTTTATGGTTGAACTATTCAAAATTCCAATGCATGTGAGAGCGATGGTTTTTGCATTGGACTATGTATGCTAGATGGAGAGTGCAGATGAATAACTCAATGGACAAAAAAAGAAAATGATATTTCCTTCCTTGCCTTTTGTAGTTGGAGGACTCATATTTAAGAGAAAGGCTTTCAATGTGGCAAATGAATTGGTGAATTTTTTAAGCTTTGATCTTGTTAGTCACTTGAATTATGATCCACTCAACATCATCAACTCAAGACTTATTGACAAGGGGAACTTTACAAGAAAATATTAGCATTAGGTGATGTCATTGGTAGAAAAGTTTTGAAACATGGATTCCTGGGACGAGGTTAAGAAAGAGATTGAGAAACATACAACAAAGAATAATATTTCAATGCAAGAATTGTCATCCCAAATTATGATATTGCACATATCAGAGTCGCACAAATCAAAGTCTATGACATATTTCAATTTCTACAAGAAATCCATTGAACCTTCTAAGAAATCCATGCTAAAAGAATTAAAGAGGCATGCAAATCTATGTATTGGTATCAAACCAAATGATTGGTTTTTCGGGAAATGAGGAAAAATCTAGGTGAACCAAAGACTTTAGCACCTTTTAGAGAAATTGAGGAGGGTGAAAATTTTAGTGATTATTGGAATTAAAAACATCCATCTATACTATATCAATTAGGTAGTGGTAGTGGTAGTGATAGTCAAAGACAAAATGACACTAACTCTGACAAAGACACTCAAGGTACTCAAGATCCCGAGTCGACTGAGACTGGAAAACATATTGTTAAATTTCAAATGAGTGATCCTATTAAACAAGCATATATTAAAGGGGAAACTATGATGCATGCAAAACATGGCTTATGCATATATAGGGCCCCTTGGTCCAAGTGGTGAACGGATTTGGAATCCAATTGCAGTACCATTGTAATGTCCCCTTTTTAGATTTACCTCTAATTGTTCTAGATTCCCAATTTGATGGCTTCAAGTACTAGGAAATATATGAGACTTTGTATTTATCTTCAAGAGATGTCAATCCTTTGAATAATAAATACATATGAATGATTATTTTCTCTAAGACAAAGAAGTTAGATTCCTTTCTTATAATATTCCTCTTATTATTAATTAATGCCCCTTTCTTTATCAATAAATCAATCCACCAATTTAATATTCTCCTCTTTAGATCAACTTAACACTTCTTCCCATCGATGATAATGTTTCATTGATTATTGCTTTGAGTGTTAATATACACATCAAAGCTTGACCAGCTTCACGTTATTATTGGGTCTGATGCTGTCTAAACCCACGTACTATGCTCGTTCCACGTATTATTTAAAGTGTTGGGCCATGTATATGCCTACTGTATTGTAAAGGGAGTGCATTTTCGTGGCTGTATAGCCACGACCCTGATCTTGTCCAATGTATTTGCCAACAGATTTGATACCTTCTTACTGTGATGATCTAGTCTGTCCACGATCTCCAAGCTGCTGCGTCTTCTACCTTATCCTATACCCAACGGACTCGTGACTGTTGACTGTAGACTACCTGAATGTACTTTGGTTTATATCTTTTTAATTCCCTTGGTTTGATTTTGCATTTTTTTTTCTGTCCTCTACTCTCGCTGTCCTTACCCTATTAAATAGGGATGAATTAGCTTGGGAGGATGTAAATAGAAGGACATGCCTTATCATTAACTCTCTGATTTGATTAATTTGTTATTCATTATTTATTTGTTTTATTTAATTTGTTGTTTATTTGATAGTCTCATTTATATTGAATAAAGGTAATATAATTTTATAAGAGTTATTTAATTGGAAGAGTATAACTATTAAATATAATATTATATGTTAAATAAATATATTGTATTTATTTATATTAGCTCTTGTATTATATATATAATATTATATCGATTAATTTAATCAATTTATTATTATTAGTTATTAATTAAATATATTATAATATTTTATTATTATAATATTTACTTATTATTAAAATATATGTAATACAAATGCTATTGGCTAGGAATAGATTGTGTAACTCATTTATTCATTTATGTATATTATTAATAATTTTTATATTTATTATTGTATAATATGTTATTCAAATATTCATATATCTTTAAATTTGGGCTCATGACAACCAGATCCACCACAAAGTGGAAGTAAACCAATCATTGGACTCTCCTATGAGATTGAAGATGATTCATCTAGAAAGGGAAAAAATGTTATACCTCTGAAGGTCATTCAAATATAATCTTTTTTTAAACTTCAAATCAAGTTGAAGTTGATCCCATTGGCACAGGTGAACGAATGCAAAAAATAAAAAGGTTATGACAATTGCAAAGACAACTATGTATGCACCTTTAGCTTCTAGACAAAACCCTGAAAAATAGTCATAAAACACTAGGATTTGGAATGGGTCATCTTCAAGTTGTTGGCAATTCTCAAAATACATTTGTAGGTGAAGTAACTAAAGTTGGATGAGCATACATCAATGTAAGTGATAATTCACCTTTCAAACATTCAATTGTGTCAGAAAACCCAGATTCTTGTTTAAATGACTTTGCAACAAAATTTGATTAGACAAACAAAAGAAATAGGCAAATTATGAAGACATTGAAAAGTGCTGCAGTTGTTGAACATTAGGCATTTAATACTAATATTATATTTCAAGCATATGACCCAAACACAGAAATGATGAATTTCATCATTGTGATGCCCCTTGCTAGAGATAATAATCCACCAAAAAGTCTAATAGATCCTACTAATCTACAAGTTAGCAGTCTCCAAATAAATTTCTCGAAAGTGAAAAATATTGAGAAAATCAATATATCAAAAGAGACCAACAAAATGATCTACTCTACACTTCTAAAAGTGGAAAGGGAGACTAGAGGGCTTTTGAAGAAAATAAAAAAGTTATAGGCAAACTTGGAAAATGTGAAGACCAAGGAGAAAGAAGTAGACAATAAGTTCAAATAATTACAAACAGGATAAAGAATTTTTCTTCTACAGAGGAAGTTATGTAGCAAGAAAAGATGGATGAACAACTCAAAAAATTGACTAAAGAATCAAATGCTAGAAAAAAATATTTGAGAATGAAAGAGTCTCTACTACATAGTTGTTCAAGTTTGTAGAGAATAGTGCACAGGTAAATAATAAATTTAAAAATGACCTAGACTCTATGGTCAAGGAAAATAACAATTAGAAGATTAAAGTGGAGAATGAAAGGAAAATGTACACCTCTACTTCAAATACAATCATTAATTTGAAGAAGGAATTGGAGAATGAAAAGGAAAAAGAGGAGTCTACTACAAGGACAATCCATAATTTGAAGAAGGAATTGGAGAATGAGAAGAAAAAAGAGGAGTTTACTACAAAGACAATCCATAATTTGAAGAAGGAATTGGAGAACAAAAAGAAAAAAGGTGAGACTACTCCAAAGACAATCCTTGATTTGAAAAAAGAATTGGAGAATGTGAAGAAAGAGGAATCTAGTCCAAACATAATCCATGATTTGAAGAAGGAATTGGAGAATATGAAGAAAAAAGAGGAGTCTACAACAAACACAATCCTTGATTTGAAGAAGGAAGTGGAGAATGCAAAGAAAAAAGAGGAGTCTACAACAAACACAATCCTTGCTCTAAAAAAAGAATTGGAGAATTTGAAGATTAGTTCATTGGTCAGCAATTAGAACTCAATAATGGACTGTAAATGTAAATCCGCAAGAGTTACCGATCCTCCGAGACATTTTAACGTGCGAGATAACTTGTAAAGCTATATAAATACTTGTGCTTGTGTTCCAATCTACCCATACCAATTCTCGGAGTTATCTATTTGGATTCGAAAGGCATTATTTGATTTGAGAGTTGAGAGGATTCTCAGCATAGTTTCTTCAACATATTGCATCATCTGCTTGAAATTTGGTTGTGTATAACATCTTCTTTGACCTACCTCCAAACCAGAGAAGTTGTGCAAGAAATGAGCTATAGCAGTTGTATTTTGAGCACCCAAAAAAAATGAGTGAGCAAATTTTTGACGGATCTGAATTTTTTTACTTATTAACAAAGTAAAAATTTGGAATAGGAATAAGTATTCCAATTCCACCTATTTAGGTGGAACTGAAATACTCCCTTTTTTGGCATAAAATGTAATACGTATTCCCATTGTATGCCTATTTCTAATTCCTGCATGCTGCACCCAAACAAAGAATTCAGAGATTTCAAGAATAGACAGATGCCTATTCTAGTCATATTTCGCTTGCCAAATGGGCCCTTAAATGTACTGTGAAAACATGATATACATATATACATACATATATATATATAGTTCTTATTATCAAATTTGTTGTTTCTTTTCCATGGTGAGTTAAAAGTGATGTTTGGGTTGATTTTTAAATTAAATTGAAGATTTTAAAAATGTTTAGAACAAATAATGATTAAACAAATTATAGTGTTAAATTATGTTTAAGATTAGGATTTAAGTTAGTTACTATTAAGATTATTTTAAATTTAATATGCGATGTAGGTGTAGATCTTAATTAGTGTTGGAGTTTATTTAAGGTTTGATTATGGAGCTATTAGTTTTATACTTTAACTATGTATAGGGTGTGATTTTAATGAAGTAAGGTTTATGTATATAACTATATTATGAGACACTTAATGTGGGGCTTTGGGGTTTAGTTTTTTTTTGGAAAAAACATTATATTTATATTAATAATAACTGGTTCAAGAATGACTCCCAGAGAAAATAACCAGAAAAATAAAAACTTTGGTTATTGCCTGATACAAAAAGGATGCAGATGAAGAAAGACTGCATTTAGAAAGAGTATCTATCAACACTAATGAAACTTGTCATTGTGAATCCCAAATCTAGAGCATTGTAATTACAAAGAGGCCAAAAATCGTATGAGTACAATTCATTGTTTGTTGTCGAAGACAACACCAAGAGCCAAGCCAAAAACTGTCATAAAAGCTTCCATCATTGATCTTCATCCAAAACTCCAATTGAGACCGTTATATTATAAGAAAACCATCTAATGCAAGTGCAATCCAGGACCCTGAACTGTATACAATTGATCAGAAGAACAAGTGAGATCCATAAAAGTAAAACATATGAAATTGAAGAGAAGCCATGATTTACTATCAAATAGTTTATTTGTGAAGGGCTCGACAATATTCTAAACATATTCTTTTGTCATAATATTAACCAAGTTGGGAAATTCAAGGAGATTAAGTGGGGAGAATAAAGAGTTAATTTAAACCCCATCAATACCAAAATCAGCTAGACAATTGACTAATAGATTGCCTTCTCTATCAAAATTGAGTTTGTAATAACCCTCACTTGGGGGGATCCACTTGGTTTGTGCTCGGATAAGAGGAACCTTGGATGGACACAGTGGAGCATGAAGATAAGGAAACATGAAACCCTTCCACCGATGAATAACATAGCCATCCTAAGGAGAAGAAATATGTTTACCCATATATTTACTTATTGTAGCATTGACAAGCTCAATAATTGATCTCTGTAATCCTTCCATAAATTGAGGGATTGGAGATGATTTCTGTCTAAAAAATCTTGTTTCTCTTACACCAAATTGCACATACTATAGATGTAGGGATGCTTTGGGGTTTAGTTACCTTTACGTTTTATTTAGGTTGTTATTAATCTGAGTTATATTTGGTTAATATATGTGTAAAATCTTATATGAGATTCGAGAAGTACCAATATATAAGTGCAACTAAGCACTTTATGTACTAGTCTAGATCACCATAGATTCTCATATTTATAGAAATTAAGATTTAATTAAAGAAAATGTTATCCAATCAAATATAACCTCTTAATGCATATATAAATATACTTAATTAGTGTTAGATTGAATATTTGTAATAATTATACTTAAATCTTTGAGCACATGACATTTGCCATATCTAAAATCAAGAGAAATCATATAAATTAAAATTATTAATGAGTCTAAGGGTGAGCTATCACGAGGGGTGCTTTTGGATCTAGTTTTATGAGGTGGAAGATCGGATGAAATTGAAATTATCATGATAGAAGATTAATTAGAATTTTTTCCTCAAAAATAGTAGCTTCTATTTTACAAGGTGCAATTTTGATTCCATAGATAAATTTTAGAAGTTAAACTTTTAAAACTAAAATTCATAAGACCTCCTACTTCAAAATTATCTTAAAAATCTCAATAAACTGAATTTGCATCTGTAAAACGGCGCCCTAAATAAACTCCATCTAATAGAGAAGCTCCTCTTCCGAAAATTTCGCCTCCATAAGAAGGGATTCTTTGAAGTGTGGAAATGCTGTGAAAAAAAAAATTCTCGTGAGGCCCATTTGACATTGAAAGACACATGCTGTGGGGCCCACCACATTATTGCGTTTCTGTCATACACATACAGCAATATTAGCTATTTATACTTTTCATCTAAAAGAGGAAAAGATCGTATTAGGTAGGGAAGAGTATTAATAATCATTTAGATTTTAATTTGCTTGTAATTTTTCATGTAAAGAATATGGAGAAATATTAAGAGAAGAGTATATACTCGATTATGTTTTAATTTTGTGTGGAAAAAATATTAGCAATCATTTACATTCTAGTAGTCATTGAATTTACATCTATCTTACTTTCTAATTACAAATTTAAAACATCTAAATAATGATAAAAAATACAAGTCTGCTAACATATATATTTTGAACTAATAATCATATAGTGTCATTCTAAATAATTGATTTGTTGAAAGCTGATTTTTTTTTTTAAAGCAATAAAGTCTTACAATAATAATAATCATTAAAATCTAATGTATTGTTTAGGTTTGTGGGTGTACAAAGTTACTTCTGTTACACTTAAAATAATATTAATTTCAATTAAGAAGATTCTTTTTTTATGTTATTTTCTTGACTATTTGTGATTGGATCATTACCCTTCTTACATGTTTGTATTGATAAAAACTATGTTTACAATTCAAGATTATGATTAAAAGTTATAATTTTTGTTTCAAAGTTATTTTTTAGACCATTTATAATAGAGTCCTAATCTTAATCATAAATTAACCTTCATCAAAATAGTGTTAAATGCGAACCATTCATTGTCATTCATTGAAAACTATAGTATAATGTAGCCTTACTTTGAAAAGAAATATTTGAAAAAAATTCTCTCAAATTGAATATTAATAAATATGGTTTTTTTTCTCCTAGTTATTTTTTATACTTATATTAATATACAAAAATTATTGCAAGGTTTATCATATCTTAGTAGTTGGACTCATTTTTAAAATTGTAATAATAGTTGGTTTAATGTTAAATACTTTTGGTAGTACTATCCTACACTCTGCACTTGTGTGTTTTAGTGATAATGATGACTACTTATTTATGCATAAATGTATTTATTAAATTTCACATTTAAAAACAAAAAAATTACATATATAACATAAATTATATTCATGTGACATCATACAACTTCTTTTTTTTATTTTTTTGAACCAAAAAAGTAAAGTGGATAGCAACCCAACATTCCATTCACGTGGGTAGGTTAGGCCATTGACATTATAAAAATTGAAAATGATTTGGAACTTCTATATGAAATACTAAGAAACATATTTATTAGATTATCCAATTTCGAAGAAACACGTTTTTAAAGTGACTCAATTTAATTTTTTTAAACAAATTGTTTGATAAATAAGAAGTAGAAATAAGTCAAATTGTGATATTGCTATCAGAATTTAATTATGTAGTTTTTGGGTCAATTCATTGACCTATATATTTTTAAAAATAAAATTTCTCAGATTAAATCAATTGTAACTTTTCATTCTTTCCAATGTATCTGCGAGATACGTAGTTCAGCAATTAAGATAACTTCCCCGAAAAGTGGGGTCCCAAGCTAATCAATTTAATGAATTTCACATTCGGACACTGACAGCAATGTACGATGCTTTACAAAACGCATGGTTCTCATTGTTCACATTACTATTGGATCTTTCACAGCAGTTCGCCTGCGTTTTCATGTATAGAAATTACATAGACAATCTATTTAAACAATAGAATGTTGTGAGATCTGAAATACGAGCTCCCACTTCTTCATCCTCGCAGAGAGAGCAAGAAAGATCTTACCACTCTTTGCTATGGCTGCCACAACAAATGAGAAACTGCGAGTATTGTGTATTCATGGATTCAGAACAAGTGGAGCCATTTTACACAAGCAATTAAGTAGATGGGACTCTTCCATCACTGATAAACTTGATATGGTTAGTTACATATCTTATCTCTTTTGACAAAGCATATATATCTTCATTAGAAATTATACATAAAATCCATTAATGTTATAAATGGTGGGTGCAGTGCTTCTTGGATGGACCGCTTCCTGCAGCAGGGAAATCTGAAATTGAGGGGATATTACCTCCTCCCTATTATGAGTGGTTCCAGTACAACAAAGTATGTATATCAATCAATACGCTTACATTGTTTTGTTTAATCGCTTATATCAAACTCATAGTTTACATGTTTTGGCATTGAATGTAGGACTTCACAAAATTTAAGAACCTGAACAAGGCGTTTCCTTTGATTGTTGATTACATGGAACAGAATGGGCCTTTTGATGGCTTACTTGGATTTTCTCAGGTGCTATATGAATAAATAATTGGAATAGTTTTTAAATACAGAAATTCCCTTTTTCCTTTTCCAGTTATATTCATTTTGATTGTCTTAAAACTTATTTAGAGTCTCACAGTTTTATTGTTTTGATTTTAGATTTTAAAAATATGATGAAACATCGTTTACATTAAACTGTATCTTTAATTTTATCATTGGATGTAACTTGTAGGGTGCGATGCTATGTGCAGCTCTTGTTTGTTACCAGTTGCAGGTAAGCAAATGTTCTTTCTGTCTTTTCAATTAATATACAGTTTTTGAATTGTAATAGTTTAACACAATGTTTTTTCATCCAAACTGTACCTATAATATTTGCAGGGTATAATGCTACAAAATCATCCTCGTATAAGGTTTATAATATCCATTTCTGGAATAAAATTCAGAGATCCACAAATGTCATTTTTATATAATTCACCTATCAAGTGCCCTTCAGTTCATATCACAGGTGCCAAGGATTATGTGAAGGAATTCAGCAAAGATCTTATCCAGGCCTTTCAAAACCCATTGGTCATCACACACCCAAAAGGACATATAGTTCCAAAATTAGGTACAAATTATCTAAATTTTTATATTGATATCTCGTACTTCTACTATCATTATCATAAGCTTTCTTTAGACTTGTTTTATGATAATGTGGAGCTCATTTCCATGATTTTTTTATTGATATCTTGTGCTTCTACTAAAGTTTTATTCCTTGCAAAAATCCACCTTATGATTGATTTGTGATGTACAGATAGCCAAGCGGTGAAGCTACTACAACAATTCATAGAAAGCATAACGAAACAAAATCAAAAGAAACACAGTATCCATGTTTTTCTTGGCGGATATGCGATGGCAGATAGAATGACAAAAGGAGATGTACTATTGCATTCTAAACTTTAGTCAGTACAATTTAATATGTAAACAAGAAATAGCTGATTTATTAGATGTGATAACACCTGTAAATGCCGCTCTCTATTGCTGTAAACTCGGCGTTTATTAAAGCGGTACCAGTTTCAAATTATGCAGGTGCAAATTCATGAGAAAGTCAAAGAGTGCATGTACATCATCACATATCATCACTTTAAATACACAATATAGAGATGGAATTTACGTATTCTTGTATTTGATTCAAAATATTTATTTAAATATACATCTTAATTGTTTTGACTCTTACAATTTTAATTAATCATTTAAAATTCATATTATGTATTTAAACCTAAATTTACACAAGTTTTACATTTTTCATTGTTTAAATTTGACTTCTTATCAAGGTCATTATCTTATGTGTGATAGTGTGTTATTAGACAAATCTTGTGACACTATCCTTCACCTTCAAGATCGGTTTTTGTCACTTAAACAATCTAATTTTTATAGAACTCTAACCTCAAATTTATCTTTTATGAGTATAATGTAGAAAACAAATTTAAAGAGAAGAAATACATGAAAATGAAGAAGAATGGAAGCATTATAAAAGTAGCATTTGTACTAGTCATTGCACCCTTTGAGATTTCACAAGCTATTTCAAACATTTTTTGGTTAATAAAAATATAGTAGTATAGTAGAGAAACTCAAAATAGGAAAGAGTATGCCATCAAATGATAGGAGCAAAATTTAGGAGAAAGGCTCCCAAATCACAACATACATCTTATAGAAACCACTTACAAAGAGAAGAATATACTTAAGATGAAAAGGTTGAACTCAAAGGTTTGAACCATAATTCCAAACACTAGTAAGAACACCTAGAAGAAGAGAAGATGACACCAAAATTACCACCACAAGCCTATGCAAGAAACAAGTAGAATTCTAACACCAAAGAAATGCACAAAATGTACCTTTAATAACACTAAAGAGAAGCACAAGCCACACCACCAACCCAATAATATATGAATAGAAGTGATGAACGAAAACATAGAGGACATTGTACCTAGAGGAATATCCAAGACCTCAAAAGACTCCAACTTCAATAAAGAAAGGTACTACTTGCCCCACTACACAAACTAGTAGCCTCAAAGCATGCTTAGATTGCATGAATCTAACATAGACTCTACCAAACTACAAGAAAAGTTTCAAACCAAAAGCAGCATTTGAGAGAAACCATAGAAAATGATTGAAGAAAGGACATCCCTTGCAGACCATGTTGACATGCATTAAAACTTAAAGAGACCACGGTACCTACATGCAGAAAAGTGCATATTCTTATTGATTCTAGAAGTAATTTAAGGTAAGACACAAGAATGACAAACCTCTACCCATTGTCACCAACGTTGTCCATAATAAATCATAATCGACTACCTATAGTCAACTAAGGCCAACAACTGACCATTTCTCAGAAGTCAATGATCAACTTCTTATAATTAAGGGCAATAAAATTGTATAGGGGAAAAATGGATAAACTTCCCTAAGCACAAGTGAAGGGTGAAAACCAATATTCACATCTAATTTAGGCCCAATTTAATACAAGATAAAGTGTCAATTCATAACCTAAGGGTAAGTGCATGAAGTTGGGTCTCACTTTTGGGCAAAAGGCGGAAGTGTTTTTCCTATTTTTTGAATTTCTTATCAATTGATGTCAAAATTCGAGGCACTTACAGATTGAATATCATAAAACTTCAGTAATTTAGAAATTGTAGTGCTTAGAGTCTACTTTTTGAATATGTAATTTATTTGAATACTCATATGATAGATTTCTTTTTTGGTTTGGATGTTTATAAATCACTTTTTCAAAATGCATGTTTTAGAACCATACCACGCTCATGTACGAACACCATAATTTGACACAAATAAATTAATCTTATGAATCCTTTTAAAGGAAGATACCTAACACACCAAATATTGATGAAAATATTTTTTTATTTTTTTTGGATCGATAACCCAATAGTTTATATTAATTTAAGAAAAAAGTCTTACATATATGATAAGACCAACTAATGGCATTGAAGTGAAAAATTCATCATCACCTAGAAACACTACCCAACCAGACAATTCAAAAAACTGATATAATAGAAAAAAGAACCCAACACCTCACCATCTCAAAAAAATTACAAGACTACACCATGGAATCATTTGAACTAGCCAAAGGCCTCCTTCGTGGTGAAATTGGGAATACCAACAAACCCATCGCCACCTCCAACCCTAGCCTTAGAGTCACTAGTTTCAGCTACACTCCTAAAAGTACCATCACAATAATTCAAAATGGGAACATCCACCCTAGTTACAACACCACTAGTATGACCTGCACTATCTGCCACCCTCCACCACTTTACTGGAATCTATCTTTGAGTTAATGGGTGACCTACTTCACTCACTAGCATTGAATATTTTACCAGTCTCACCTTCTATTTCCTAAGGTGACTACTAATCCTTGAAGCCTCAGAAATATCATGTGTGCATAGGTACAAAATTAACTTGCACCGGCCCATTTGTGCCACCGATACAAAATTAACTTACACCGGCCCATTTGTGCCACTAGTAAATGCACCTTCCCAAGCTCTATCTATGACCAAACTAGAAAAGGTTACAACCCATCCAAACAACCATTGATGAGCCTCCATGGAAGGGTACTCATAGGTAGTTTGACCCACAAAATGGCTTGGTTCACAACATCCCCAAAACCAACACCCCATTTTGGCTCCATACATTTCCTTGCTACACTCAAGAATTCTAGTTTTGAGTCCTCCATCATTAGCACCAAGGCCATAAACAATGATGAGATATCCAAGTTTGATCGCAACCTCCAACCCTTCCCCAAAATACTAGCCTCACTGCTTCCTAGAATACCTCATCATCATATTTGAAAAAAAAATGCATTTGTTTTACTATAACTGAGCCTTCAAGGATGGGATTTTCCCTATCATCTTCAAAGAAAAGTTTACCTCCATACCTTTCTACACACTACATAGCACTTTCCAAAAAAATTGAGCACTTCAATGTGTGACCTGTAAGCTATGGACCCTTTAAAACAAGCTTTGGAGTCTCCAAAATGAGCTCATATTCAAGTGCACACCATCATTAATTGGACTTCTGCCTTGACTTTCAATTTCAACACACTTCACCTTAGTACTCCACTTCAGTGATAACTTTAAGGAACCTCTTGAGAAAATATGTAAAATGCTGCCAAATTTAACATTAAATGTATAGGAATGATTTCTAATCGAGGGAGGTCATTTTGTTCAAGGAAAGGGAGAAAATTATTTTCTATTGGTGAAATTTTCCTTTTCGTATCAAAATTTAATAATAATTATGGCAGATTAATATTTTTTATGCAAATAAATGTAGACGATTTTTTTTGTTGGTCATAAATATTTTTGTAATATAAGAGGCAAATTAATTGTTTCATATAGTGCAAAACATTAATATAGTTGGCTAATGTGCCAGTTGCTATAGAGAGATTATTTAACTTTTTGGTGAATTTATAGTCACAGTTGGTGCATGGCCCACATTCCAAGTGTACACTATATGGTGTAGTTATAGTTTGCCAAATTGGTTGTCATCACTTTTCATGTTATCATTTTTATTCTTTAAGATTCAATTAATAATGTGTCCTTTTTTTAATTTTTGACTTATTCGTCATCACTTTTCATGTTATCATTTTTATGGTGAAAGGAATTGAGGTGGAAAATTGATGTAAGATAGATCAATGGCCTCGACTCCATTTCGAGCCTAATTTTAAATGTTATAATATAAAGTCTAATTCTTCCTAAAATCAAGACATGTGTCTGTTGGTAAATAGATTGGTCTTTTCAATGTAACTCTTACATGCCCGAACCTGTGAGAAACAATTTGATACCAACAGTTGGATAATCTATCATGAGGTTGATAGATTGAATCCTCTAAATTGAAAGGTACAACTCCCTTATCAATGATATTCAATGAATTTGTTTGTTCCTAAACTAATTGGGTACATTCTTAACCCAAGAACGGAAGAGGAAAACCAAGCTAGCCCTAGACAAAGCTAACACAGGCAAATTTTAGTTTCTAAACCTATCCAATGCCAAGAACCCACAATTCCTATGACTTCTTGATACTGGTAATGCACTATGGATGCAAATTATGTGAATGCAATGAAGAAATGAAGATTTAATATTTAGATATTTGCAATAGGAATATATGCAAATACTATGATCTACAACACATTCATTATTTGACATAAGATGCAAGATAATATCCAAAACTGAATACAACAATGCTCTGATTGAATATATTCAGAAAATAAAACCCAAATCCTTTGATTCGAAGAAAAACTCTTCTTTGTTTTGAACACAACAAATATAATGCTCTAATTTTTATTTGCCTGCAACTCTAGCCAAATCTTTTGCAAAAGTCAAAACATAAAACCCCTAAATGCATGAAATGAAATACATAACATAAACTAATGTCTCCCCTCTACTCTAGAAATACCTACTATTGTAGAAAAGAAGAACCCTTTGCAAATGAAAAGGTTTTACAATAAATACATTCTCCAGCAATCATTTGGCTTCTTCTGGTGACTTTTTAGTTTTGTAACTGACTCTTGTCTCTTTGACTTCTCATCTTTTTCCTTTTGAAAACTGATATGCTTATTAACTTTTAAAGTTAATAATGATATATATTAAAATATTAAAATAATATTTTAACAATTGACATTTAAATATTTTAAATCAATATCAAAATCTTTCCTTTGTTGGGTGGACAGCAAAATAAATACTGTTGCCAAGTAAAACTGGGTCATGTTTCATGGGGCATATCTTTTTATTACACCATTGGATTGAGCTCATTCTTGGATATGTTTTTTCAAACTTAGTTTTCTGCATTCTGACCAAAGTGAAAAGAAAAATAATAACTGAGTCAAAAGATATGAGCTACTGAATGCTGGTCTATATGACTATTGCAAAATCAAAATTGATAAAATAAAGTTTCCAACCACTCTTCCTTCGATGCTTTGTAACCTAGATGTCTTCAATTTGCCAGTATGTTCTTCCATGCTTACAATGTTGATTCTCTACTAAAGTTTGAAAGTAATTCTTTGGAATGCTTGTGGCGGAGAATCCCAAATGAAGGTCAAAAAGCGTACCAAGTTCATAGTTTTCCACTTCTTTGTTGTAGGTAAAATTTGCACATTCTAGTAACAGCTACATTTTGTAAATAATAAACAAGTAATACTTCTTCTTTGCTATCGTGTCACTGGTTATATAACACTCAATTTCATTCTTGGCAGAAATCCAATTTTTGTCTTCTTCCTTTTGTGGAAAACTCCAAACCGACTACGAAAGGCATAGTAGAAAATGAATTTTCTACTTCATATTTAATATCACATTGATGTCCAAATCTTCAAGCAATAAATCATTGTGAGATTATCATTGTTTTTTTAATCAATTAGGAGCTCTTTTCCATCTCCCTATTGTGGATTTGATGCTTGATTGAAATTCCATTTTTGAGTGCAGAAAGCACAACCAATTTTCAATTTTCCACCTCCATGTAGTGGGCACAATTTTGAAGAAGATTGATTCATAAATTACTTTTCTGAAGTGATCTTGATAATAGACCCCATATATCTTCATTTTGGATTGAGATTTTCCTTTTCTCTCCTCATGTGGAAAACTGAACTTTGACTGCAAAAGGCATAGTGGAAAATGAGTTTTTCACTATGCTTTTCCCTTTGGTGGAAAATGAAACATTTTCTTCTCCAATGGAAAATCTAAAAATGACTGCGAAAGGCATAGCGAAAAATGAGTTTTCCACTACACTTTTTTCTTCAGTGGAAAATCCCAGGTTAACTAGTCCATTGCAGATAATTCAAGAAGTGCTTCTCCATGGTGGAAAAATGAACTTTGACTTCCATTTGCTTTCACATTTGCATATCTGGACTCAGTAACAATTTGATCCTTCATAGAGACTTTCTTAGAATCAAAGAATGCATTGGTAAAAATTTATCATGGGTGGCAACTTAAAATTTTTAAAAATTGGGGTACATTTAGTGCACCTATAGCTGGCTCTGAATGGGGATTATGTGTTGCAAAGTGCATAAAGAATCTAGTATCTCTAGCAAAAGACAAGTGCCTATCCATTGGGCTACGGATTCTATGCATAAATAGGATTATCAAAGAATTGCTTGCTGGGAGGGTGGAAGGGAGCAAGGCAAAACCAAAACTAAGAAAGTGGGAAACACTAAGCTAAGCACACCAAAATTGCAAAATCAAAAGCTTATTTACAAACACAAGTGAGAGGCCTCACCAAAATGAAAGAGAGTAGGGATAAACTCAAACATGACCATTAACCAGCAAGGAGAAGTATAATCCTTTCTGAAAAAGAAACTTGCACTCCAACAAGCTGCAACAAAACCATTTCCTCTCCATGACTTCATCATTGTTGAAAGTAAATCCGAAAGCATGCTGAAAATATGTGACCCAAAAATAATTTCCAAGTAACTATGCTTTCTCATAAATTTTTTATTCTTCTTTATCCTTCTGAATGTAAGATTTAGAATCATTCCCAATCTCAAACTGAAACTTAGACATCTCCAAGGAAAATATCATATCATCTTTATTATCCAAGCACTTGAGACTACCATAATATAAAGAATTTCCAGCATCCTTGGTGCTCTCAACATGCAAATTTTCTTCTCCAAGGTGAGGATAAATTTTGTCTAAGATAACTTTGTCACCCTTTTCTTTCATCAAATCTGAAAATCTTTCATTTAAAATAGAGATATAGATTTGATCAATAAATAAAATCTCGATAGGAGCATTACCATTAATTGGCAAAGAGAAGTATGAGCCTCTCCAAAGTGGGTTATTTTTGCAAGGCTGAACCAAAACCAATACCTCCAGGAAAACTCTTCATGTCTGAATGCCACACTAATATAGTGCTGGAAACTAGTGAGCCAAAAACATTTCCCAAAAAGGCATGCCTCATCATAGACCTCTAATTTTTTGGAATTCATCTGTACATTACTTCTCATGTATTCAACCATTATTTGCTGAAGAGAAAAATTATCACAAGCTTTTGGAAAAGATGTGTCAACATATTCGCACTCATAACTTTCAACTTGATCATTTAATATAGAAATTTCAAAATCTACATCAAGGTTGAAATAGCATGAGTCTTCTTCACACATAGGGTCAATCCAAAATGAAACAATTTTATCATCCTTTGTAGCTATCAAGTTTGAAAAATCTTTATCCAAATTCATAACTTCAATACTTGAATCAATTGTAGAAGAAGACTTACATTCAACTAACACCAAAGATTGATTAACTTCCATTTCATGACAAAGAAAAATGTAATCTGGCTCTTCATCATCTTCATGATGCTGTAACACATTGCAAGGCACTAAATATCTTTGTACAAAATTTGTTCTTACACCTTTTTCTTCAACTAAAATTTCAAACTTAATTTGATACTCACCGAAACATGATCCAGCCTTTCCATTGATACATAGTTCGTTGGGAACACTTAACTTTTCACTTTCATCAAAAGAAAATGATTCTAATACAGGATCATCATAAACTTTTGAAGATCGAAAATCATTTTTAATATCATCTTCTTCAAACTTAAAAGTTTCATATTCTACTTGTGTACAAACCAAGGGATGACTTTCACAAGAAATATTATGCAAAAAATGATCTTCATTATTCTCTTCAAATCTGAAACTTTCAACAACTGGAGAAAATGAAAGCATGGGTAAATCCTTATTTTCTATTTTTCTTACCATTTCCTTGCCGCCATCAAGAGTGTCTTTGTTCATTGAAATTTGTGCCTCCAAAAGCTGGGGTATTTCTTTTTCTCCAACAACCAAGCAATTGGCAGGCATTGGTTCTTCTTTTACTAATTTTTCTTTAGGTAAACTTGCTAAAACATACTTCCCTTTTCTTCAGTCTTCAACATTAAAATATCCTTGGATTACACACTTTAACAATAGAGCAGATTGATGATCTTCTAAGGGATTTAATCCTTTTCTTTCAGCTTCAGTAATACTTTTTTTAAATGCAGTCCAAAGGAATTGTAAGTTAGGATCACTCTCAGCAATTATTTCTTCAAAAGTGGGTTTCCTTTTGATTTACTTTCTTGGTTGAACCCTTTCTCACTCAAGATTGAAAAATTATAGGAAACAAAATTAGGTGGGACTTCTGAAACCACTTCATCATCCACCTTTAATTCATTGCTTATCTGCAACACCCTTTCCTTATAGTGTTTTAATAACTTTATCTTCACCTCTAGCTCTTTCAATTTGTGATACCTGGCATAGACACCTTTCCATAACACAACTAGTGCATGATCTTCTTTGATACTCAGGTTCATTTTTCTCCCGCGAGTAATACTTTCTCTAAAAGCATCAGAAAAATCATTCAATATGGATCATGTGTTTGATGAAGTTCAATCAAAGATGGATCTAGCCTTCTTCCTTTCACAACTTTAATGGGCATGGTCTTTTAATAACAGAGTCACCAATCTCCTACAGGTAGAGATAACAATAATTTTGAAAATGAAAACACTGGACTCCTCAACCAAAAATTATGAAAATCAATAAAAAAGTTGCCAATCTCTAGAGAGCATAGATAATAATAAAACTAAGGAAACAATCTTCAACACTAATCTTCTTTTTCACTTCCCCAACGGAGTCACCAAAAATCTGTTGGTAAATAGATTGTTCTTTCCAATGTAACTCTTACATGCCCGAACCTGTGAGAAACAATTTGATACCAACAGTTGGATAATCTATCATAAGGTTGATAAATTTTCTCTGAATTGAAAGGTACATCTCCCTTATCAATGATTTTCAATGAATTTGTTTGTTCATAAAATAATTGGGTACGTTCTTAACCCGAGAACGGAAGAGGAAAACCAAGCTAGCCCTAGACAAAACTAACACGAGAAAATTTTAGTTCTTAAACCTATCCAATGCCAAGAACCCACAATTCCTATGACTTCTTGATATTGGTAATGTACTATGGATGCAAATTATGTGAATGCAATGAAGAAATGAAGATTTAATATTTAGATTTTTGCAATAGGAATATATGCAAATGCTATGATCTACAACACATTCATTATTTGACATAAGATGCAAGATAATATCCAAAACTAAATACAACAATGCTCTGATTGAATATATTCAAAAAATAAAACCCAAATCCTTTGATTTGAAGCAAAACTCTTCTTTTTTTTTAACACAACAAATATAATGCTCTGATTTTTATTTGCCTACAACTCTGGCCAAATCTTTTACAGAAGTCAAAACATAAAACCCTTAAATTCATGAAATGAAATACATAACATAAGCTAATGTCTCCCCTCTACTCCAATAATACATACTCTTGCAGAAAAGAAGAACCCTTTGCAAATGAAAAGGTTTTACAATAAATACATTCTTCACCAATCATTTGGTTTCTTTTGGTGACTTTTCAGTTCTGTAACCGACTCTTGTCTCTTTGACTTCTCATCTTTTTCCTTTTGAAAACTGATATGCTTACTAAATTTTAAAGTTAATAATGATATTTATTAACATATTTAAATTATATTTTAACAATTGACATTTAAATATGTTAAATCAATATCAAAATCTTTCCTTTGTTGGGCGGACAACAAAATAAATACTACTGCCAAGTAAAAATGGGTCATGTTTCATGGGGCATATCTTTTTATTCTATCGTTGGATCGAGCGTATTCCTGGATATGTTTTTTCAAACTTAGTTTTCTACATTCTAGCCGAAGCAATCGGAAAAATAATTACCAACTAAATAGATATGAGCTATTGAATGCTGGTCTATATGACTATTCCAAAATCAGAATTGATAAAATAAAGTTTTCGGCCACTCTTCCTTCAATGCTTTGTAACCTAGATGTCTTCAATCAACCAATATGTTCTTCCATACTTACCATGTTGATTCTCTACTGAATTTTGAAAATAATTCTCTGGAATGCTTGTGGTGGAAAATCTTAAATAAAGGTTGAAAAGTGTACCAAGTTCATAGTTTTCCACTTCTTTGTTGTAGGTGAAATTTGCACATTTTCGTAATAGCAACACTTTGTAAATAATTAACAAGTAATACTTCTTCTTTGCTATTGTGTCACTAGTTGTATAACACTCAATTTCATTATTGGTGGAAATCTGATTTTTGTCTTCTTCTTTTTGTGGAAAACTCCAAACTAGCTGCGAAAGGTGTAGCAGAAAATGAATTTTCCACTTCATATTTAATATCACATTGATGTCCAAATCTTCAAGCCATAAACCATTGTGAGATTATCATTGGTTTTTTTTAATCAATTAGGAGCTCTTTTCCCTCTCCCTATTGTGGATTTGATGCTTGATGGAAATTTTATTTTTGAGTGCGGAAAGCACACCCAATTTTCAATTTTCCACCTCTATGTAGTGGACACAATTTTGATGAAGATTGATTCATAAATTACTTTTCTAAAGTGATCTTGATAATAGACCCCATATATCTTTATTTTGGATTGAGATTTGCCTTTTCTCTCCTCATGTGGAAAACTGAACTTTGACTATGAAAGGCATAGCGAAAAATGAGTTTTCCACTACGCTTTTACCTTTGGTGGAAAATGAAACATTTGCTTCTCCAATGGAAAATCTAAAAATGACTGTGAAAGACGTAGCAAAAAATGAGTTTTCCACTCCACTTTTTCCTTTGGTGGAAAATCCCAAGTTGACTACTCCATTGCCGAAAATTCAAGAAGCACTTCTCCATGGTGGAAAAATGAACTTTGGCTTCCATTGCTTTCACATTTGCATATCTAGACTCAATAACAATTCAATCCTTGATAAAGACTTTCTTAGAATCAAGGAATGCATTAGTGAAAATTTATCAGGGGCGGCAACTTAAAAGTTTTAAAAATTGGGGTACTTTTAGTGCACCTAGAGTGTCCAAATGCCCAACATATAAAATAGTTGGCTAAAAAAGGGTGGTTGGAGATATACATCGATAAAATGTTACATGATGCTCAACCCCAAGGAAAATATTATTTTATTCTAAGAGCAAAATATTATTGTCCAACACAAAAACACTAGGGAAAGGCAGATGAAAATTCTAAAATAATAGTGTCCTAAATGTAGATTACACTATGCAATTTGACGAGGATTTGAGACCAATTATGTGTAAACTAATGAGCGATTAGCCTAGGATATGGACCAAAATTATTTAATATCTCAGTGATGTGGTTGACCCTATATGTAGGTTTTATTCGCAAAATTATAATTTTCCAAAGAGATGGAATTGCTAATTGGCTAAGATTCACCATTAAAAAAATCACTCCACCTCCACTTGATTATGAATCACAACCTCCAAAAATACCAATGATTTGATAACTCAAAATTTAATGGGGTGATATCACTAGTCTTCAAAAAGTTCAAACTTGTCATTGACTAAACCATTAACTCCTGCATTTGACAATTGATCTACTAGTTCATTAGCCTCATTGGGCACATGCAATATTCTAACCCCTCTACATTCTCCAAAAAAATGTTGATTTGTCTTATGTACTTGTCCAAGTACCATGTTTCCATCACCACTTTAGCTATCTCATTCCCTACCATTTATGAATCACCCTCAAGATGTATCTTGCAAGCCCTCAACTTGATTCCAAGAAAAGTTGCCTTGACAACAACCAAACACTCTATTTGGTTGCTTGTTCCATCTATAATTTTCTTAGCCACGAGTACAATGATGCCACCATCTTTGCTTCTTCTAGTAACTCTGGATCCCAATGGACCAAGATTCCCCTTCGATTCCCTATCAAAATTAATTGTTAACCAAAAAGGATCTAGTGGGCACCAATTAAACTTTTCTTCTTCAAGAGGAAGAGGATGATCCCTCAAAAGACCATTAAGAGGCCTCAATTTAACTATCAACTATTTTTACTAAATCTAAATATCTTTCTAATCAAAGGGGGTCTTACATGGGTTGACCTTTGAAGTTGTAGAGAAAAATAATTCTAATATTGCTTGCTCCAATCTAACTAGAAATCTAGACAACTCTTCTTCCTTCTCTTAGAAAATGTGTATGTTGCATTCCTTCCAGAATTCCCACATAATTGTGAATGGAATTATTTTTCAAATAGATGCAATGGCAGAGGACTTCTTCTAGGCAGGCCATAAATACCAACCAATCCTTCAAGTTTTTTGGTAGAAGGCCTAGTCAATTCAATCTCTACTGGATAAAATGCCACACCTTCTAAGAGAAATCATAATTCATAAATAGGTGATCCCTTGTTTCTTCAACCTTATTACAAATAACACATCTAAAGGGTTCTACAGAATCTGATCTCATCAAACAATCACATGTTAGAACCCAAGAATTACCACCCAACTAGGTACATACTCCTACCTCTTATAAATAAGCTCCATGCTAATAAAGGTCTTATTCACATTCTACTATCATGTGGTTATTTTCCAATAGTGTGTACATCCAATTCTAATAGAATAGTTCCCATTCTTTGATCCACACCATTGAATCATATCTTGATCCCTATCCCCAACTACACTTCTACCATCCAAGATCATCTTTAGCACTTCTTGATCTTTCCACTTTACCAGTTTTACCATCTAGGTTGAAGTTTGATCTATAAAATCACTTGCCTTTGGACCCCAAGATCTAGTAGTTTCCTCTATTATCCTCTAAAGAACATCCTCATTTTCAAAATCCTCTTGATTTTCCCATGTGTTACACCAAAAATCATCCTAAGAACCATTTCCAATTTTCCATGTGATACGGTCAGTGAGAATCTTCCTACAACTAACAAGGAAATTCTACAGAATTGAGTGCCTTGGTGGATTATCTACAGTGAGGATCCTTTCATCCTCCATATTGTCCAAATAATGTTCTCTTGGCACTTTAACCCATCTCTTCTCCAGTCGTGCCTACATCTTCTAAACCAACTTTACACCCATAGTCATGTCCCACAGTTGTGTTGAGGAGCTTCCAATCTCTCAACCCTGCACTAGCCACCACCTTTTGGTTAGAAAATTATTTACAATGCCATGAGATGGAACTTTTCCTATTCTTGATTGCCACTCCAAAGAAAACTACACATTCTTTGTTGTATCACCCCAACAACCTTCCTCTAGATCCTGAAGAAGCAGATTAAAAATAAAAGCATAATTGTTATCACAATTTTAAGAATGAGAAGTCATTCAACAAGAGTTAATGAATGACCCTTCCACCCATCCATCTAAGATAAAAAACCATCAATCAGTTCTTTCCAATGTTCAATTCAACCTATACCCTCAAAAAGAGTTGTTCCTAGGAACTTGCTAGTAAGTTTTCCAATTCAAACTCTGAAAATTCTTGTGATTGCTTATTGAGAGCCCACCATTGTGTTAAAAAGGAAGGCCTCTAATTTTCCCCAATTCATGCGTTGAGTGGATTCCATATTGTACACATCTAAAACTTGTTTCATCACTCAAGCTTCTTCCATAGTAGCCCAACCAAAAAAAGAAAGTGGCATTTGCGGACTATGAGTGAGTTGTGTCTTCTAACCCCCTTACAATACAAACCCCTTTCCATCATCCATTAATTCACTTCTTGGTAATGGTCAACCTAATACTTCTACCAAAAGGATATAAAGAGAAAAGGGAACATTAGATCCTGTATTGAATGCTCCTAGATGTGTCAAAAAAACCCTAAGGACTCCCTTTTACCAATAGGTAAGCTATATAGCTTGAAATGATACCACCCACCCATTTGATCCAACCATCATCAAAACCAAATTTCCTCATAACTTGTATTATGAAACCTCTATCGACCCTATCATACACCTTCTTTATATCCAATTTAATCATCATGTACCTATATTTTCTAGATTGAGCAGAATGGATTGCTTTAGGAGAAACACTAATATTGTCTACTATGTTTCTATTGGGCATAAATCCACTTTGATCTGGTGAAATTAAATTATTAAGAATTAGTTTCAATCTATTATCTTCTACCTTTGATATAATCTTGTAGATTGTATTATAGAACCAAATGGGATGAAATTCCTCAAAAGAAGATGGTTTCTACTTCTTTGGGATCATGACCACAAAAACATTTTTTTGTGATTCCTCCACTACCCCAAGAAGATCCTTATTCAAGACATTCCTAAATGTCCCTTTAAAGAGGTCCTAAAAATTGTTTGGACCTAGATATTTGTCACCTCCAAGACCAAAGGTCCCACAACCTTTTACTTCTTCATCGTAATAGGTTCAAAAAGAATTTTATCATTTTATGTTGCCACCGGACTCAAGATTGATTATAAAATTTTCTTCTATTCATGCCTTATGTCCACAACCTTCAAATTGCATAATCTACTAGAAATGCAACAACATCTTATTTACATTGATCATAAGATCTTTCATCTGTGAACCATCTTCAAGGGTGATAGATAAAATCTTACATTTCTTTGTGTTTTGACCAAATCGTGAAACAACTTTATATTATGATTCCCCTCCTTGAGCCAATTTTCCTTTGACTTTAATTTCCAAAATATTTATTCCAACTGAAAATTCTCTCCATATTGACCAAGCAGATCCTTAAAGATAACTTTAAGAAATCTCTCCTGATTTTTTTTTTTGTAAAGTGCTAGCCAACATTTTATGGGTAGGAAAAGTCTCATCTTAAGGGAAATTTATTCATTCAATCTAGGGAAATAAAATACTATACGTTGACCAATTTTAATGTTTCCTTTAAAAAACTTATTTTAAATGTGGCAAATTAAAAAACTCCTTTCTAGCACATAAATAAATGGTGACAAATTTTTTTCTTTCCCAAAATGAGTTTTTAATGTGAGAGGCTAATTAATTGTTTTGTAGGAAAACAAATAATAATGGTCTTGGCTAATCTTTGGTGGTAAACTTAAAAATTATTTAATTTGATTTAGCAAAATTCCAAGTCTAGTGGCTAGCGACCTTTAAGGATTTATGGTTTCCATGTGTACTAACTAGTGTCCATTATTAATAATGTCACCAACTTGTCCGCCACCACTTTGGTATCATTAATATGCTAATTTTATCAACCATTGATTAATTGGAGATCAACAACAAGCATTTAGGGGCTAGTTACTCAAAAAGACTTGGAGCCTCATGAAATTCACCAGAATGGAGGCACGTGGAAAGTTTTACATGGCAACCAATAACTAGAATGTAATGAATTCCATATCAAGGTTAACATTGTAAATGTAAGACTAACAATTATCATTAATACATTCCATTTCTAGCTAGTTTGGGAGGCACTTCGACATTAACATGAGTACATCTCTCACTCTTGCAAATTAATAGGATTATGAAAACTAAAGATGTGAAAGATCACAAACAATTTTATGCAATTGCTATTAAAGAGTTTCTTCAATTCCTCTTTCACTATCAAATTCTCAATTCTATTTTTGGTTTTCAATTCTAAGTTTGTAGAATTTCTTAGGTGTTTGGTGTAGGATTTTTTTCTAGTTCAGTTGGTTCTTAGTTATTGTAGTTTGTAGAATTTCTTAGGTGTAGATTTTTTTTCTATTTCCTTAATGGATACACCAATTAGGCTAAGATGAAACACAATGGATTTGCAAAAGTGACCTAAGGATGTGCTCACTATGGTTTGTAAGGAAGATTCTAGTGGACCTTTTTCTGCTATACTTTGTTCATGGTCCTCAAATATGAATTCTTAAGAAATGAGAATAGGTACCACATGTGCATAGACATTACCTCTCACTTCCTTTTATCTCTTCTCGACTTGGGAGGAGATCAACTAGACAATTTGATGCTTCTGTGTAACATTTTTAGAGGATGAAGTCAAAATCCTTGTATTGGTTGAGCAATTACTGAGCATTAACATCCCTTCTGTAGACGTAGTGGACAAGTGTTGGGAGAAAGGAATAGGGAGCATTGTACAAAAGAAGCCCTTCCTATTGGACATGAATGAATGATAATTGACTTACCATCAAAAGTGGGTGTGGCTTGGGAGGGATCTCCTACAAAAGTGGTTGTTGTTGGATAACATCAATGACATTAACCTTACATGGTTGTACAAGATCAGAGATATTATCATCTCCATGTGATTTCTTATGGAGGGTCTTGAAGACCTTTTTGATTAAAGGCTTCAAACCCTATTCCCTTTTCCCAATTCCATGTTCCATGAATCCACATTTCCTATTTAATAAACTCATGCCCTTAGGGGGCAAAAATGTGTTTTAAGAAATCTTTTTTTTTGGATAAAAAATATTAGTAGTTACTTTAGATATGGCCTTTCGCTTGCATGCAAATTACTAATTTACTAAATAGTAAAATTAGGCTGATTTAATCATCTATTTTGAATATCAATATTGTGAATATGTACAATCTCAAATATAATCAACGAAAACAATAGTTTTTGGCTTCTCAATTTGTTATTCGTGTAAATGTGTGAACTATTGTTCAATTTTTTATATATAAATTAAAATATTTGGTTTCAACTATAATTATTATAGAGTGATGAATCATGATTGTTTCAAATGTACTGTTAAAATGTTGGTTTCTAACTTTGTTATAAAAATTTAACTATTAGACTAGATTAAAAACAAAAAAGGGGTCAACTTTCCCTTTAGGGTTCCATAATTGATTCATGAATTATAGTCAAAGACTATTTGAATGAAAATTTGTATTATGTATCATGTATGGCCTAAACTCTAGTAAACTTCGATAATTCATGACATATGAATGTAGGGCTAGGCTAGTGCCATGTAGTTCTAGTTATATAATAATAATTAATAATTATTTTAGTTAATAGTTATATTGATTTTAATTATTAATAATTTAGTTTAAAATATTAAATCAATAAAAAAATAGTTTGTTAAAGTCTAAAGATAAAGCTATGATGCATCATGCGATTTGAATTGTATAAATTATATTGATTTGAAAATAAAAAGTTTAAATTATAATAACTTATATAAAAATATTCATATAAAATATTGAATATTAATTCATTAATTCATATTTTCAAATCTAATTTTATTTAAATACCATCATATTTTGAATTAAAAATTTTAATTAAGTAAGAATTATGCGATTATTTAATTAAGTTATCATTATCGAGGAATTATTGATTACAATTGTATAAATATTATAATTATCATGCAATTATAATTTTATATTTTCAATTTCTCTTTTTTTTTTCATGTTTAATTTTATTCTAATCCAAATCAAAATTGTTTAAAGTTTAAATTCTATTATACCCTCAAATGAAGATCTTGCTTTTAAAAAGTTCAGATGCAACATTTCAACAAAAATTTTAAAGCAGTGATATTCAGTATATAAGTTGATTTTTATTGGGACAATAAAATCATCATTTATCAAGAAATAATTTGCATGTTTTTAACTTTTTTTATGTTTTACTTTTAACTAAATGTGTGAAATGCATGATTTAAATACTAGTTAATATAGTAAATCTAAGAAATAATCGACTGCAACAATTTTAAAATTTAATATTTGTTATGTGAAAGGTTTAAGGAATTGATCTAGACCATACAATGTAAGATAGATCAATAATCACATCTCTATTTCAGGCTTAATTTTAAAAGTTATAACATAAAGTCTATTTCTTCCCAAAATTAGGACACATGTCCCAAATCCACTCAAGAGTCAATGTGATAGTTGTAGTCTTTCTTATGTCTCACCATTGATTAAAAGAAAGATTAATGACCTAAGATGAATTTCACACTACAACATTTTGGGTTCAATTGTGATGTCAATTTGCGACGGTGGTGTAATTTGTGGGGGATTTTTAGGTTTTTTTGGCAAGTGTCCCCAGCATCGTCACAATACTAATGTTGGCATCGTAATTGCAATGCCCATGTGAGTATAAACAAAAAAAAAAAAATGTGACATACATCATTCCCCATTTGTTTTGATTGTGGAGAGTTGCGCATGAAAGAGGGTGGATAGCTCTAAATGAGGGTGGAGAGCTTTGAACATTGTCACGCCCTTGCAATCAATGTATTTTATTGGTATGCCCTTGTGATCTCTATATTTTATTTTTGTGTCATGCCCTTGTGATCTTTGTGCCCTTGCTCTGTGATTTTATTTAGGGGGAGAAGAGGTACCTATGTAAATGTTCTTTCTTTTCCTTCTAAACATCTCTCTCTCTCTCTCTCTCTCTCTCTCTCTCTCTCTCTCTCTCTCTCTCTCTCTCTCTCTCTCTCTATATATATATATATATATATATATATATATAAGAGAAATCTATTTTAAGGTGCTGATTAAAGATCCTAAATAATAAAATGATAAAACTCACTCAACTCATGCTAAGTGACTTACCTCAAGATCTTGCACAAAAATAATGCAGACCATGAAAAATGGATAGAGTTCGAAAGAAATTTTACAAAAACATATCATAGTAGATATTTTTAGAAAGAAACAAGTCATTTAGCCTAGTTAAATGGGTCTAGTTGCTGATTAGCTAGGTTGATTACAAATTCTTGTAGAATTGTCATCAGATTAGATATAAATAAAATGAGCAATTAGCTATTCCCAGCTAGCAAAATCAAATACAATTTTTCAAGGTGATAAAATTGCATATGCAGATGTATCACTTGCATTCCAGGCATGAAGCACATTCCCCAACTTATAATGAATGGTTTGATATAAAGGCTCCATACACTGGCCCAACAATATTGGAAGCCAAGGATGTAACCATGCATGTATTGGCACAGTCTCCCTATGAGGATCCCAAGTATCTACTGCTACTATTAATTTGGGCATCACTATATGATTTAGAATGTTATGAAGTACTAAATCTTGTAGTAACTTATCCCATATCTCCAGACAATGTAACATAGGTTCAAGGTCCCTTGGCTCCCAGGAATTTGTAGCAACTATTCTCAGTGTTAGAAGAATAACTTTAGTGAAGAGTTGAGTGTAAGGAGTTGAAGAAGCAAGCTCTTCCTCTTAGTAAATTCCATAATCACAAGGTTCATTCCCTTGCAAAAGCCTCTTCTACAATGACATTACCTCTAAACCATACAAAGGATGTTGAAATGGTTCCCAACCTTGAAACACCCTTATAAGCAATAGCAAAGAAAATGCAGATGCAATACATGACAAATTGCACAACTTGACAGGTCAATCATAATGGAAGTAGCAATATAGTTACTGGCATATGGAAAGATGCAATAAAGAACATGAACATGTTTGGGATCTTCCCTTCTCATGTTGGAAATTCAAGAAAGATCTACCCATTGGTACTAGCGTAGGGGCAGATGAGAAATAGTTTTACACTAGACCTATACAACACTCACTCCAACTTCAATACACATCATCAAATTCAAAGGGCATATGAAGTCAAGTATAAACATATATAGCTCACATTGAAGATCATTGGATTAACATGATTTTTTACTATAAGGTAAAGACTTGCAAAGATCAGTGGATTTGATAGTAAATTGAGCTATAACTTGTTCCAAACCTATTTAGGGAAGATGGAAACTATTTTCAAGGTGATCTTAACACAACAAGAAAGAGTATAATCCCTACTATAGATTGGTCAAACAAAGATGAAGTTTTGACACAATAACAATTCACTTTTAACACCATTCACTTGCACATGGATAAACCAATAGATAGCTAAGCTGAAGGAAAAAATAATTCCATTAAAATATAAACTAATGAAAGATGTAGAAGAACCAAATAAGGAATAATGTGAACAACTCCCTAAATGTTAAAGAAGAAAATAAGGCCAAAACAAGAAGAAGAATGGAGGGAGTGACAAGGAGTTACAAACAAGAGGAATTAAGAGGTAGGGGGTAGAGGACAAGGGACCACCTGAAAAGAAACAAAGGTCAAAAGGCAAGATGGATTCACAAGTTGCGACTAAATCAGAGACAACAAGAAGTTCAAGTTCAAGGTACTCACCCTTATCTCCAAGTAAGAAAGAGTCAAATTCTCCCTCTAATGAAAGTAAAGAACAACATACTAAGAGCAATTTTGTGGTCAAAATTGAGGCTCTTTCAAATGATGATCAAATAGGGACCTAAGGTGCAAATATCTTAGACATTAATTTGAGCACCCAAGATCATGACTAAGGAATTCAAAGTCATGAGGATGAACTAGGTGAGAT
Organism: Cupressus sempervirens; assembly: GCA_028749045.1. Classification (NCBI taxonomy): domain Eukaryota; kingdom Viridiplantae; phylum Streptophyta; class Pinopsida; order Cupressales; family Cupressaceae; genus Cupressus; species Cupressus sempervirens. Next base: position 656,492,511 of record CM053785.1, on the reverse strand, counting down.
CACCTCCCTAATATGGCTATCAAAGTGAATGTGATAGGGACAAATAATAATAGCCCAACCCATTAGGAGTTAGCAAGGTAGATCTAATATTTACCTTTGGATTTAGTTTTCTTCATGCAATCTTATTTCATTTTTGAGGGTTATTCCTAGATAGGGGTTCCATTCCCCCATCTTTTTCATATTTTTATGTGTTGGCGTAAATGTCATAACAAAGTCATAAAGGTTAGATTTGCAAGATTGTAACTACTCATTTTTTTGGGAAAATTCCCCAAGGAACAAAATGCCTATCCCATTTTGTTTCCTAAAATAGAATGTGTAAGACATTTTATTACACTTAGAAAAAATTCAAATTTAGTATAAAGGTTAATATTTTCAGCTTTTTATTCATGGTGATTACAAGTTTTTGTTTATTTTTGTTAGTGTGTATTTTCCAAAAATGATCAATTAAGTTTATTTGAATCATTTAGCTTTCATTATTATTTTTAATGCCCCCAATACATTTCATCCCTAATCATAAAATTTGTCACAATTAGAGCTTGAGTTTAACTTGAGCCTTTTAAGGCATCTTTCTTTTGATCATGAAAAAGGGGTGGAAATATATCTTTCACACCAAATAGACATCCCCACCTATCTTTCTTTAATGTACATTTACATTCTCGCTAGAATTATTTGAACATTTGTATTCTCACTAGAAGAATAACTTCAATGATTAGTTGAGTATAAGGAGTTGAAGAAGCAAGTTCTACTTCTGTATAAATACCATAATCACAAGACTCATTCCCTTGCAAAAGCCTTTTCCATAATGACATTACCTCTAAACCATGCAAAGGAAGTTGAAGTGGTTCCCAACCTTGAAACACTCTTATAATCAATGGCAAAGCAAATGCAGATGTAATACATGAAAAATTGCACAACTTTTAGTCCTCCCAATAGTTGGACTATAAATTCTCAAAGAAACTTACAAGTGACTCCATTGTCATAGTACCTATTGCAACACTTTCCTAGATTCTATCTAGTGCTCCCATAATATCCTCTATGTTTTCTAGTTGTTGTTTATGTCATGCAATCTCTTTCTAAAGTCGCTCCTTCTCCTTCTAGTATATTTCCACAGACTCTCTCTCGTGCCTTCAATTTTGATCAAACTTCTAAATATCTTCCTCTACCATGTCTAAAATCAACTTCACATTGTGTTATAACTCTGGCATAGGTGTTTGATCCTTGATAAATTTCATTTCAGCATTCAAGTTATCAATATTGGTCAACACCTTCACTTGCGGACCTCTCATGTCAAGCACCTTCTATACTATCTCAACACCATGTTATTGCTTCTGAGGTAATATTTTTTCGAGTGCATTTTCTTTTAAAACATCAATTTTGTTGAACAATTGTAAACTCTTAGAAAATGCATTGTTGTTTTCTATTACAATTGATGGGCTTCCCTTGAACAAAATCAAAATAACAAGGCATACATATACCAAACTTTTCTTTCAAAACCATATGTGTAGATATAAACATTAAGTACATCATGTCCAATATTTTTGCAGATATACACATTAATTGCACCAAATTTTTCTTTCAAAATCATATATGCATATATAAACATTTAGTACAACATATCCAATATTTTTGCAGACATGTACATTAATTAGACCAAATTTTTATTTCAAAACCATATGTGCAGATATAAACATTAAGTCCAATATGTCCAATATTTTTGCAAATATACACATTTATTACACCAAATTTTCCTTTCAAAACCATATGTGCATATATAAACATTAAGTAAAACATGTCCAATATTTTTGCAAATATACACATTAATTACAAGAAATTTTTCTTTCAAAGCCATATGTGCAAATATAATCATTAAGTACAAAAATCTCAATACAAGTACAAGAATAAGTTATTCCTATAAACAAGGATCATTGTAGATAGTACAGGGGAATTTGATCAAAATAGGGAGACAATCGCTAGATTGTTGTCTAACTTTCAAACAGAAGGCAATAATAAATGTTTTTGTCCTTGCAAGAGTTGTTACAACTTAAAGACAAGAAGAATCAAAATCAAAACAACTAAGAGACATCATAGGGAGAATGGTCACATTGAAGGGGGTTTGATTATCATCCATTGGTAAGTTGTTGTTTATATTGTTTTCACAATTAATATACATATGAACCATAGAATGGGGGTTTGATTATGATCATGTTTATATAGGTCGATCTCCCTAGGGTAGTACATGGTATAGACCACCACATCTCAAAGGAACATGAAGGTGTGAATATGAAGGAACATGGGGGTGTGAGTATTGAAGGAGAAGAACATGATCCCATGGAAGATGATGATCATGTGCTAGAAAATACATTTGAAGATGATGGTATGAATGCATTGATCCATGAAACATTTGGTATTGGTGTTGTTGTTGATGCTAATGATGATGATGATGGTTATGATGAGGATTAAATTGATTACATCCATGATATACCTCTACTTGAGAAGGAAAACATGATTCTTTACAAAGGATCCTAATCAACTCTTCTCTTTGTTGTATTGTTGTTGGTGGATTTGAAGGTTATGAATGGTTTATCCAACATAACAATGTCATGTATGCTAAGGTTTGTCATATACGTCATTACAGTCTATAAAAGGCAAAACATGTACCATTAAGATCATTTATGGGTATGTGCAGGATCATGGTCAACCAAACTATGGCCTTAAGTGATAGTGAAAAACCAACAAATCAGGGTTATGTCAGCTTGACATGTAATTTTAAAGTAGTTTTGGACTTTATATCAAAAAATTTTAAGAAAAGAATTTGTAGGAAATTAAATTTAGTTTCTAAAATACTAGGCCTTATCTAGACAAAAAATCATTTGATTGGTCAAAATTTTGTATTTTAATGCAATACTATTAAAATTTTAGGGCAAAAATAAAAAGTAGGTGTACGTTTGACCACCTTAATCAAAATTAAATGATAATATGTTTTAATATAATTATAGATATAAAAAGTAGACTCATGCTCAAATGTGAGGCATATTTTTGGGTATTTTAATTCTAAATAAATAATTAATTATGATTTTTTTACTATACTATTTTTAAAATTTAAAAAAATCTCATGTTTGACCACCTTAACTAGTTCAAAAAAATTCAAATTTAGATTTTTTCCCTTACAGTAGTTGAAGCATAGAATATGATGCATATTTTGGATTTCAAAAATATTATACAGTTTGAAAATTATAGCTTTTTTTCAATTGGTACGTCAATCAACACTTTGTAGCTAACTCCATTAGAAAATAATTAATAATTACTTACTAAACTCATAATTTGACAGGCATTATATCGATGGAAAGTTAGGAATGTTCTCAAGAAACCCTTTCCATTTCATCAAATTTGGATGAAAAAAAAGTCGTCAGTTACATCATCAAAGTCAGAAACACACAACAATAGCCCAAAAACACATTTTTGGTGGACCATGGAGGGTTGGTATCTAGAGAAAAACCAAGCCTAATTGGGTATCCGATAGTATTGGGTACCCATTCCCAAATCGGTTACCCATTCCCAAAGTGGGTACCTATTCCCAAATCAGATACTTATTCTCAAATCAGATACCAATTTTATTTTATTTTTATTATTTTTTAATTATTATTTTTTAAATTAAAAGTTAATTTCTTTCAATTTCTTTTATAATAGTATGACCCCTTTTTAGGATTCTTAATATGTTTTTTTTAAAGGCTTTAGGACCTTTAACCATACATACAATGGTTCCAAAGGATCAAAAGGGGTCATAAGGTAACCTTTGACACTCTTTAACCCATCCAACCACATTATGTGTGCTTACAGGTCCTAGGACTCGTAACCACATAAATAATTTGATCTAATGGCTCCAAATGGGCCTTAGAATACCCTATGACCCCTTTCGACACATTCGATGATATTAAGTGTACTTAGGCATCATAAGATACTCTATTACCCCTTTCAACTCATTTGAACACATAATATATGTTCCTAGGACCCCTAGGAATGTATTTTCTTATTTTATGGGTCAAAAAGGGTCATAGGGAACTTTATGACCCCATTCAACCCCTAGGAACATATGTTGTCATATAATCTGTCAAAATGGGTCATAGGGTACTCTATGACCCCTTTTGACTCATTTGATTGCATGATATATGTATGAAGGGATCCTAAGACCCCTAGGAACATATGTTCTCATTTAATGGGTCAAAAGGGGTCATAGGGCACCCTATGACCCCATTAGATCAATTAAAACACATGTTATATGCCACTAGGGGTCATAGTACCCCTAGCAATATATGTTGACACATAATATATTGAAAGGGGTCATAGGGTATTCTATGACCCCTTTTGACTCATTTGAACACATTATATATGTTAGGGGTCCTAGGACCCCTAGGAACATATGATATTATTTAATGGGCCAAAATGAGTCATAGGACACCCTATGACTACATTCGATCCATTCAAATACATGATGTATTTACCTAGGGGTCTTAGGACCCCTAAGAGCATGCATTGTCATATGATGGGTCAAGAGGGGTCACAATGTACCCTATGACCCATTTTGATCAATTTAAACACATGATGTATGTCCTTAGGGGTCTTAGTGCCCATAAGAACATATATTGTCATATAATGGGTCGAAAGGGATCATAGGGTACCTTATGACCCCTTTGAATCCATTCAAACACATGATGTATGTCCCTTGGGGTCCTAGTACATCTATGAACATATTTTATCATATAATGGATTGAAAGGGGTCATAGTGTATTCTCTATCCCTTCTGACTCATTTGAACACATGATATATGTTCCTCGACATCTTAGGAACCCTAGGAACATATGGTATCATTTAATAGGTCAAAAGGGGTCACATGGTACCATATGACCCATTTTGACTCATTAAAATACATAATGTATGTCCCTAGGGGTCTTAGAAGCCCTAGGAACATATGTTATCTTTTAATGGGTTGAGACTAGTTATAGGTTACTCCATGATTTCTTTTGACTCATTCAAACACACGATGTATGTCCCTAGGGTTCCTATGACCCCTAAGAAGATATGTTATCATATAATGGGTTGAGAGGGGTAAAATAATACCATATGACCCCTTTAGATCCCTTCAAAAATATGATGTATATCCCTAGGGGTAATATGTGTTATCATATAATGGGTTGAAAAGCATCCTAGGGTAATCTACAACCCTTTTTGACTCATTTAAACACATGATATATGTTCTCATTTAATGGGTCAAAATGGGTCATAGGGAACCCTATAACCTGATTCAACCCATTCAAACACATGATGTATGTCCCTAAGAGTCAAAGGATCCTTAGAAACATATGTTATTGTATAATTGATCATAATGGGTTATAGGGTACTCTTTGACACCTTTCAACTCATTTGAACACATAATATATGTTGAAAGGGGTCCTAGGACCCTTAGGAACATATGTTTTCATTTAATGGGCCAAAAGGGGTCATAGGGCACCCTATGACCTCATTTGACCCATTCAAACACATGATGTATGTTCCTAGGGGTCGAGGACTCCCAAGAACATATGTTGTCATATAATAGGCTAAGAGGGGTCATATTGTACCCCATGACCCCTATTCAATCCATTCAAACACATTGTGTATGTCCTTAGGGGTCCTAGTACCCCTAGGAACATATGTTGTCATATAGTGGGTCAAAAGGGGTTCTAGAATACTCTATGACCCCTTTCGACTTATTTAAACACATGATATATGTTCCAAGGAGCACTAGGAACATATGTTCTCATTTAATGGTTCAAAAGGGGTCCTAGAGTACCCTATGACCCTTTTCGACTCATATGAACAATTTGAATATGTCCTTAGAGGTCTTAGGATCCCTAGGGTTATATGTTATCATGAAATATGTTGAAAGGGGTCATAGGTATCCCATGACCCCGTTTGACCCATTGGAACAAATAAATTAGTTACCTAAGGGTCCTAGGACCCTTAGGGGCATATGTTGTCATGAAATGTGTTGAAAGGGTTTAGGTTATCCTACCACCCTTTTTGACCCATAAAAATAATTATAATATGTCCCTAGGGGTCTTAAGGTCATAGGTTATCATGAAATGTGTTGAACAAAGTCACAGGTTATTTTATGACCCCCTTTTCATCCATTGAAACAAATAAAATAGGTCCCTAAGGATACATATGTTATCATGAAATGTGTTAAAAATGGTCATAAGTTATCTTATGACCCATTTCAACCCATATAAATAATTGCAATATGTCCCTAGTAGTCCTAGGACCCCTAAGGACATATGTTGTAATGAAATGTGTCAAAAGGGGTCATAGGTTATCCTATCACCCCTTTCAACCCATTTGAACAAATGAAATAGGTTCCTAGTGGTCCTAGGACCCTTAGGAACATATGTTGTCATGAAATACATTGAAATAGGTCATATAGGTTATTCAATAACCCCTTTCAACCCATATAAATGATTATAATATGTCCTTAGGGGCCCTAGGACCCCTAGGGACATATGTTGTCATGAAATATGTTGAAAGGGGTCATAAATTATCATGTGATCCCTTTCAACCCATTCAAACAAATAAAATAAGTGCCTAGGGGTCCTAGGACCTCTAGAGACATATGTTATCATGAAATGTGTCGAAAGGGGTTATAGGTTATCTTGTGACCTTTTTCAACTCATTCAAACAAATGAATTAGGTCCCTAGAGGTCCTAGGACCCCTAGGGACATATGTTATCATGAAATATGTCAAAAGTGATTGTAGATTTTCCTATGACCACTTTTAATCAATTTGAGCAAATTTAATAGCTCCTTAGGGGACCTAGGACCTCTAGGGATATATATTAAAATTAAATGCACCAAAAAGGGTCATAAGTTATCCTATGATCCCTTTCGACCCATTCAAACAAATGTAATAGGTCCCTAGGGGTCTTAGGATGCCTAAAGACATATGTTCTCATGAAATGCATTGAAAGGGGTCATAGATTATCCTATGACCCCTTTCAATCCATTCAAAAAAATAAAATAAATCTCTAGGGGTCATAAGACCCCAAAAGACATATGTTGTCATGAAATATGTCAAAAGGAGTCATAGGGTACTCGATGACCCCTTTCAACTCATTCAAATACATGATATATGTTCTTGGTGGTCCTAGGACCCTTGGGAACATATGTTATCATTTAATGGGTCAAAAGAGGTCATAGGTTACCCTATGACCCCTTTCAACCCATTTAAACATGTGATTAATGTCCCTAGGGGTCCTAGGATACCTAAGAACATATACTATCATATAATATATTCAAAGGGGTCATGGGGTACTTTATGATCCCTTTCAACTCATTTTAACACATGATATATTTTCCTATGGATTCTAGGACCCCTATGAACATATGTTATAGGATATCATAGGATATCATAGGGGTCATAAAATATCCCTAGGGGTCATTGGATATCCTCTAACCTCATTCGACCCATTTCGATCAAATACATGATAACTTATGTTCCTAGGGGTCCTAGGGCCCCTAGGGACATACATGTTCTATTCCAACGGGTAGAAAGGGGTCATAGGGTATCCTATGACCCCTAGGGACATACCTTTTATATTCAAATGGGTAGAAAGGGGTCATAGGGTATTCTATGACCTCTTTCAACACATTAGATGAGAACATATATTCATAGGGGTCCTATGACCCTTATCATCATGTGTGTTGTGCTCCAATGGGTCAAATTTTCACCCATTACATGATAACATATATTTCTAGGGGTCCTAAGACCCCAGGGCCATACATGTTGTGTTCCAGTGGGTCAAAATGGGTCATTAGATACCCTATGACCCCTTTCAGCCCATTATATGACAACATATGTTCCTAGGCGTCCTATGACCCTTAGGAATGTATGTTGTCATGTAATGGGTCAAAAGGGTCAGAAGATACTCTATGACCCCTTTCGACCTATTGGAACACAACATATATGCTTATAAGGGTCCTAGGACCCCTAGGAACATATGTTATCATGTAATAGGTTGGAAGGGGTCATAGGATACTCTATAACCCCTTTCAAAGCCTTGAAGAATGACACCTCACCTATAACAATTTGAATATAATAGAATTCAAGGTACAATATCACTCCACCTAATGATTTATATTTGGAAATTATATATTTTAATTGTGTTTTGTTTGCTAATTATGTAATTGATGATCATGAAGGTCTTCAAGGCATCACTAACCACCTTCCAAATGGACTAAGATGTTATCCCAGAGAATTTAGTAGGCTTCCCTACTTTGAGCAGCTACAAATTGTGCATTTGTTTGATACTATGCATACTAGAAATAATGTAACAAAGACACTATGGAAAATATTGGATGGAAGGTGTGATAAAGAAAAACTTGCCAAAATTTGTAGTGGCATTCATGATTCCAATCATGCAATGAAAAATATCATTAAATCAAATAGCAATGGAGACTAGATTAATGCAAGTGCCCTTCCTTGGTTATTAACGAAGCATCAAAGTAATGCCATAAAAGAAGTCATACAAAAAATTTGATTTCCTATAGGATTTGTTGTGAATATAAGAAATCTCATATCAAAGAAAAGTAAATTTGGGCCAAGGCTGAAAACACATGATTGACATACCTTCATCAAGGTAAGTCACGATCTTTTGTATTTACAATATATTTTTGAAACTGTATTCAATTTTCATTGTATTACGCTAGAAAAGAATGAAATGATCAGTTGAAAATTATTGCAGTATGTGCTACCGCTATCACTCCTAAACAATTTTGACAATAATATCAACCAAGTGATATATGATCTTGGAAACTACATGAGGTAAGCAGTGATATTTGTTCAATATATCAAACAAGTAATATATTGTAAGTGTTGTATGTATATGTTTTTGTGTCTTAAATCCCTTATAGGTGGTTGTCATCTAAAGAAATCCATAAAGAAGATATAAAATATTGCAAGAAAATAATTTGTCTACTAATGTGTGAAATGAAAAAGTGTTTACCTTTAACTTTTTTCAATGCAAAAGAGCACTACCTCATACACCAAGTTGAGGATATTGAATTGTGTGGACATGTACAACCTATGCCAATGTGGATGGTTGAGAGATACTTGAAATTTTTGAAGGGTTTGGTTTGACAAAGAGTGTGTCCTGAGGGTTCTATGCTTGAGGAATATACGGTATACTAGATGATGGTGTACATTACTCAATATCTTCCTAATCTTGTAGCAAATTCCCATATAGACTGCATTTGGGATCTCAAATCCATTAAAAAATTCAAAGGGGAGTACTTGGTGGGGAACAATAGATTTAGGAAATTGAAAGGTAACAAACTATGAAATGTTATTGTAGTCAATTAATTCTTAATATTCAAAATAAATATATTGTAAGTCATCTATTTACTTTTGTATAGTTGCTAAAGAGGGGGATACAATACATTTGTTTATTGCAAATAATCAAAGATTGGATGATGTTATGGATTGAACAATGTCAACATCCTAGTCATAGATTAAAATGGGAATCTATGTCTTCATTTGTTCTACAAGTTCACTATAATGGAGATCCCAATGTTACACCAAAGAAAACAGATTTATCATACAGTTTAAGATATCTCCAGGTACTTATATGTTTGTTAATCAACCATATGTTTTTGAACTTGTGATGCAATGATTTATACATGTTTGACATTATTGTAGGTGAAACACAACAAGGCTATGTTATGCAATGGTTATAAATTTCACATCAAATATTTTGATGACATGAAGAGACTTGTGCTTCTAGGATAAGTGCAATCTTCTAGGTGACCAATATTTTATCTCAAAATGACTTACATCCTTGAGAATCTCAAAATTGATACTATGGCATTTTGGCTGATATACTTGATTTTGACTCTACTTCCTTCAAATTAGTTCTCTTTTTCATCAAATGGTACAAACTACGACTCATTCAAAATGATCTTGATAGAACTATTATTGAGCATGAGAATAGATTTCCATTGATTAATACAAGGTTGTTTGAGCTAGTTGGGGATGGGCCCTATGTTCTTCCAAGCCAATGTGAGAAGGTATTTTACTTAGAGGTTCTACATAAACTGGGTTGGTCTTTTTTTGTTAGGCATGATATAAGAGGAAGGTCGATAAAGTATAATGCAACGAAAGAAGAAGATACAAAGGAAGAGGAAGAAATGGATCACAATTGAGAGTTAATTGATGATTCTCCTAATGAAAATGATGTTTCTAGTAATCACAATGATGATGCTTCTACTGATCATGATGATGGTGATGATGACCATAATAGTGGTGGTGACAATGTCGTCAAAACTGATGATCCTAATGATGAGATGGATGAAGAATAATATCAATGATGGGGGCTTGATTAGCTAAGATTGGAGGGGGTTTTGATTATCAATGAAAAGAATGAAATGTACAGTTATGTGATCAATGCCTATGTTACTCAATATTCAATTCTTGATAGATCAATGATTAATTTGATTAACTTTTCATGTACCTTTTACTATTTATAATTCATATGTGATTCTAATATTCGATATAATTTTGAGTATATGTATCATGAATTTTTTAGCTAACATAAGACAATTGATTTGCATATGCAAAAACCTAAAGCCCTTTCAAGAGCATCCCATAGAGTCTCATGGATCATTAGGTATAAGTTAGTACACCCTATAGAGATTAATAAATTTTACCATTTGTAAAATATCTCTCTCATTGCCACCTATCTCTCTTATTTTGTGGATTGTAGGTACCAAAAAATAGGTATTTGTTAGATTTTTCCTCCTCGAATGAGGAAAATGTAGGAATGGAAGAAGAAAGTGAGGCATTTAGTATGTCTAAATCAAGGAGATTGACTTGAGGTCAAAATATCATAAAGAAATTCAAGAAGTACATGAATTTTTTTCTTGCTCAAGGGGGGTCATGTTCTTATGATGATGAGAGTGAAGGTGACTCCAATGTGCCCTTTAGGTACAAACATCTATAGAAACAATGGGTCCCCAATGAACTTCTTCTAGTAAACATTGATTTTTGTATTGAAGAGAGGATATATCACATAAAATCATCCTTATTACATGGTTTGGGCCTATTTTCCAAGGATGACATAAATGTCTCTTACAAAAAGGTTGTTGAAATGATCAAGTATGTTGGACCTTACTATGATTACAGTAGTTGGATGTAGATTGTTAGATATATAAAAAGTATGTGTAGGTATGCACTCACAGAAAATTATAAACAACAAAAAGTTAGTGAAAAAAGTAAAACAATAGCTATATACATTGACAAAAGGCCAAAAGCATCAGGGAATGTTGCAGGTTTTATAGTACATGACCTACATCTACTAAGAAGTAACCCAATTGCATATTTGAGGTGCACGAGGCAAATTACATATTTGAATGTGCAATAAAATCAATATGCAAAGGTGAAGAGCTTCGTATTGATTATAATCTAAATCACATAGATACAAACAAAGTCACTATCATGGGCAAGGTGGTACGTACTATGCACAGTTAAAATTGACTCCAATCAATGAATCCAACACACCACTAAATTTTTATACTTTTTTGCTAACTTAGAATAATAACACGTGTTTTAACATGTCTCAATATTTTTTTTGAAATATAGGGCTACAATATGGATCAGCAACCCTAGGATATGTACAACGGTGATGGTTCTCATAGGACTTCTTCTTCTTGACAAGTAAAACTCATTATTGTTGTACAAATTAGATACAAGAAATATGTTAATGCATTTTTTTTATTATGTTTTATTCTTCACTACTATTTTGGATTGATTTTAAATATAGCACTAATAATATTGTTCTCACAAATGAGTGCTAATCATGAAAAGGGAAAGGAGAAAGTAGTCCACAAGGAGTTCCATGATGAGCAGGATGAATTCATGATTGATTTTGCATCAGTCATTGATTCTATGGCTGCAATGAAAAAGGTGCTTCATGATTTATCAAGAAGGTTAAAGAAATTAGTTTCAACTCAACCTTAAAATCCTAAAACACAACAGAGGGAGGATGAGTTGATGGACTTAGTTGAGACATATATAGTAAGTATTAATGTATTTTTTAATTATAAGAAAAGTTCAATAACAATTTTTATAGTACACTCTTTTATTTATGTCATTAAATAAAATGCATATGTGTTAATTTTATAGAGGTTGTTGAAGATGTTCAAGGTTGATGCCCCAGAGGATGATACTTTAGGTGTTTCACGTGCATCGCATGTTCTATCCTACAGTTGTGTTTTGCTCAAACAATATTTTTTTAACAGCTCTTACAATCTTGTTTTATTGTTCTCTAATAATCTCATTTTTAAGCTTCTACCATTGATCCTATGTTCACTACGCTACCTACTACAAGGAACAAAACTAAAGAGGTAATGCCGACTATGAATTCGATAACACATAGTATGGCCATAGATGCGATGACAATGCCTATTGGTAAGTAGATTCCTCTTTTTCTCTCTCATTTTTCATGTGTTTATTTCACTTGAACTATTATTTCTTAGGGGGCATTTTTTAATATTAGATTCATTTAATGCAGAAGTGATGAGGACATTCTTGGGTGTACCCATGTTAGATGTATAGGAACACTAAAGAATTGTGACCAATTTCTCATGAGCAATGAAGATGGTCTTCCCTTAAGAGCATCCCAACGTCCAGGTACTTTAAAGACTGATCCTTTCTTTTACTATAAAATCTTATACTCATAATAAAATGCACTAACCTCCCATGTAGTCCCTTGTAATAACTACTAATCCCATTATTATTTTGTATGGAATAGTCTATTTTATGAAAAACTTAATGATGAATGTTTGTCCATATTTGGGCCGACTATACGCAAAAGGTATTATAATTTGATTTCATTGCTAGATCATGTCTCCTTTGATCAATTTCATATAAATTAAAAGGTAGCTTCAATTCATTTATGAATCTAACAAATTTTGTATTTTCTTAAAAGGTAGAATTTGCAAACAAAAGAGTTAAAGGATAAACTCATTGATGTCATGACAACACATTTTAGACCCAACATATTTCAAAAACTTAGGATACTTGAGAAAGTGGGCCAAGATTTGAAGTATATTAGGTACAACTATAGGACCCAAATGAAAAACAACCCTTGTTATGAGTGACCCCACATATTCCTATTATTGAGTGGGAGAATCTTAAAAAGGATGCCACTGAGAAAAAAATAATACATGGTGGAGAAATAGTACCACCTAAGGAAAGAAGGTATGTCATAAAATTAAGAATGAAATTATGTACTAATTACTCTTAATACTTATGTGATCTAACATATTTTAAATTTCACATAGGTTGCTTGACACATCAGAGGCAACTGAAGCAAGAAAATAGAAGTACGTGCAACACAAGCTTGACTCGGGTGGATAGTTAATACTTGTTACACGAATTTTAAGTATAAGTAAATGAGAAATTATATGCAAATATTTATAAATTGTAAACAATTTGGTCTTGATGAAATTGATTACAAAAAAAAATTCATGATACCAAGAAAAAATGTAGGCCATGGAGTTTTAAAAAACAACTTTTGAAGAGGACAAGAAATTAGCCTACATACAAGGCTATACAACCATGGCTGAACAACTCCGAGAAATGGGTGTGCAAGGTTCTTCTACTAGATCTATTGATGAGGAAAACAAGTCAATTGATTTTCATTTCAAATTGAATACTTTAGCAATTATTGCATTTGCTATTAAGTTCCAAAAATATAAGTCATTAAATTTGTTTTAAGTAAGGAAACAATGATTATATATTTGTTAAAACTTTAAAGTGAATATATTTATATGTATTAAAATGAATGATTAACATTTCTCAGTATTTGTCTTGTATTTTTATGTATATATTATTGATAAATGCACTAATTATTTACAACCATGTAATCCATAGGAAATTAGAAAATATTAGGTTTAATTTGATCCTAAAATAATTGTTATGATAGCATGATATGTAGCATGTGCTATTATAAGGTCTTGTAAAAACTATTTTTTTACAATTCAAAAGTCATGAATAGTCTCACAAAAATTTTGGGAAGCATGGAACATTAATAGAAATTAAAAATGCACATCAATAGAAAAGTTCATAAATGAAAGATGACCCATTACATTCACCTGCCATGATGTTGTAATTTTTGGCACAACTCGTATATTAATTTCATCCAAGAAGGATTGTGTGAGCCCTGCAAGTTTTGGACCAGTCATGATTGTTGACCCAACCTACTTTGGCCTCATTCTTTAAAATGAAAACTTTGCCAATGCATAAAGACTAGCTCAAAATTTTGGGTGCAGTTTGTCCAGCTATGGGAAAAAGGCATAATTAACTACCAATACTTTGTAATACCTATTGCTACATTATCACTCTCATAATATAAAAGAATCTAATTACAACATGATCATCCAAAGATAATTAAATATAGATTTAGAAAATATGTCTTACAAGAATCCGATCAAGTCATTGGAGATCCTTCTCATTATTTAATGGTCGTACAAGAGTGAATCTCTCATGATTGAGAAACAAGGCTCAAATTGACTCACGAATCTCTCTCTTGAGCCTAATAGAATTCAATTTACTCTCTTGATCCTGAATCCCATTTCTCCCTCTTCAATATGATAACCTCCCATTCCTAATTTTTGTCACAAAGTACACAATAAAATTACTAAGGTACATTCCTCATCCTTAGATGGCACAATGACACATCAATAAAAAACCCATCAATTTATTAAAGGATCCACATACTCCTTGGTGACTCACAAATTGATATAAAACTTGCCAAAAAGAAAATAAGGTAAACACTTAACGCTAGATGGAATGGTGACACATTACTCACAAATCAAGAAATTTATTACCTTCTCTGTATACTCCTTTGAATATTCCTCAACCTTCTTAAATATTAGTTTGCAAGTTTGTAGCACTATTTTACTTCTGCAACTTCTAACTATCACTTCTTGTCATTCTCCCATTCTTTATTTATTTTCCTCTTCTTGATAATTGACTCAGGAACAAGCTTTGTATCCTTTGAACTCATAAATGAAATGATAGAAAAAATTAAATTATTTTGCAAAATTTAATATTAACCAAAAAAAATGCAAAATTAGGTGTTACAAGAATTTTTTTTCAATAAACTGGCTAGCCATCACAATTGCGATGACATGTTCTGATGGCTAGTTGTCACTTGCACAATATAGCTATGACAAACTTGTCACAATTATGATATCTAGTTCTAACGAATCAATGTCACTTCCATAGTGCAATTGTCACATGTATGTCACCATTGAGGTGATAGAATTGAAGCTTAAGACAGTTTAATTATAATGACATACTATCACAAACACAACATCGTCAACATGAAATCTTTCCCCTTCCTTCTTCCAAGTTGTAATAATTATGATAGATGTGTTTGCCATCACAATTTGTGTCAGAAAAATTTTGAATCCTGTCTAACGGGAGCCAATTCGTGGTTATGTCGCTTGGGCGATGGGTGGCCATCACAATTATGATGCCTTGCCATCGTAATTCAAGCCCAAATGTAGTAAGTAGTGTCAATTCAATTTTGGGAATGTTTTCCCTTGTGCCTAGATTCATATAGAATTTTGACATGTGTCCTCTCATTGCTCGATTGAGTATCACAATGTCACTTAAACTTTACAATTTGCATGTTGATAGTGTTATAACTTATTGTGAAAGGAATTGATCTGGCTCTATTTTGGGCCTAATAATTAATTTTAAAAGTTATAATATAAATTTTATTACTTTATTTCTTCTCCAAGTCAAGACATGTGTCATCGTGTCCCAAATTCAGTGACAAATGATGGCAGTTGTTCTCTTAGTCTTTATTATGCCCGACCATTGATTAAAAGAAGAATTGATGACCTAGGATGAATTTTGGGTTGATTTGGGGAATGTTATCATTATTTCCTAGAGTTATCAAGAATTGTGACATGTGTCACATGCCATGACACATGTCATAATTATGAATGATTCTAGGAAACATCGATAACATTCCCCAAATTGACCCGAAAATCATATCGGGTCATTGATTTTTAGTTTATTTATTATTATTTAATTTATTTAAGAATTGTACCAATGTTAATTAATTATTATGTACATTTTTGTTACTATTAGTAATGTTAGTAACTTATTAGTATTAACTTACATGTACATTGTAAAGACTACAATACTTTAAACCACTAACAATTATTAATTACTCAGGTTTTAACTTTTAAACTTTGACTTTTAATGCTTTTAGACTATGAAGTGTCAAGAGTCTGAGATTGTAGGGTTTTCAAAGATTGTGACTGGATCCTAAGTTTTGAAGACTGAAAATTGAGGATCACAAAAGAGTATATGTTTTCTGAGTCTCTGATAGCACTGGTCTAGTGCAACTTAAATTCAACTTCAAATAATCAAATCTCAATTTCAAGTATTTTAAATTAAAAAGAATTACAGTACACTTGTAGCGGTAGAATTCTTAGGTCTACAATTTGTAAATTAGGGCTTAAATTTTGTGTAATACCAGTAGTATGCATGGGAAAAATAAAGTCAAAAACTCTAGTATGAGTGCGAGCTAAAATAAAGGCATAATCAAACTCAAGAGCATTGTGCTCAAGTTTCACTGATGAATATCAAGATATTTTTTTTAATCTTGTTATACATGGATATATGGGAATCATGGGAACTAGAAATTCATTGTTTAATAAGTGGAAAGATCCACATAAGGGGAGAAAATATTTCAAATTTAACAAAAGTATTGATGCACATAAAAATAAACTAGTTGTGTTGGTTAGTGGATTAGCAAACCTAGCAGTACCCAAAATATTCCCTTTCCCAAAAATTGTAATGCTTGGTGCTCAGAATTATGGTGAAATAGAAAGGTAATTGTAAACCAAAATATTCAGGAGGAAATTTTATCCATAACTGAGAGCAAATTTTTTACTTTGCTAGACCTAGGGCTAGAGTTTAAAGAAAAAAGCTTTAACAATCGTATTGAGATGGATAAACTAGCACAAGATTATGATCAAATAGAAAGAGTTTTTCAAGTTTCCTATATTAATGGTTTAATAATTTTAGAGTCCTCTACTGATAATACTAGTGTTATTGTTACATTGGATAGAGATCATAAGCCCCCTTATAAATATGATTTTTTTGTGCCATGGTTTCATAATACTATTTCATTGCTAGCATTTTGTTTTAGATTGGACAATAACAAGGAAGTGGGGGCCATTGTTCTTGAAATGATTTATAATATCTATTGTTGAGGTGACTTAGTTGACAACGTAAAAGATATAATTATGTTCAACTTATTGCTAATAGGGATAAAAAAATTTTAAAACCCTTTAGAAAAAAGTATAAAATTTTGGTGAATCAAACATTAGATAAGTAGGAGATAATTTCCACAACAAGTCAAATTTTGATATTGCTATCAGGATTTAATTGTGTGATTTTGAGTCAAACTCATTGACCCATGTTTCATGAGTAGTGATTCAACATGAATCCATCTCTCATGAGAATAAATAGAACACTTAGCACTCATTAGATCTAGGTGATGCTCACAAGGGTGAAGCACCAGGACTTCTTGAGAGCTCACCCATCCCAATACTACTCCAACTCGAGCGCGCTTAACTAAAAAGTTTCCTCCATGGTTAAACCCAAAGCATGCAACCCCATTTGTAAAATGTTCACCAAGTGTTGTGCCTTATGAACCATTCATTAGAAAGCCCCTTAAGCTCATCAATTGATAAGTAAGAGATAATTTCCATAGCAAGTCAAACTATGATATTGCTACTAGGATTTAACTGTGTGATTTTGAGTTAAACTCATTGACCCATGTTTCATGAGTAGTGATTCAACATGAATCCATAACTCATGAGAATAAATAGAAAACTTAGCACTCATTAGATCTAGGTGATGCTCACAAGGGTGAAGCACCAGAACTTCTCGGGATGTCACCAATCCCAATACTACTCCATCCTAAGTGCACTTAACTATGGAGTTTCCTCCATAGGTTAAACATTAGTTTAGGGGAAAGAAATTAATTTCTATTGGAAAATTTTTATTTTTAAGTAGGAATATTTTTAATTTTGTTGGAAATTTTTTTCCAATTGTATGAAAATTCTATAAAATATTGGTGAATCTTTCATTATTGATCAAAATCGTGGACAAAAGTATACATACATAAAAACCACATGATTTTACTATTATTATTATATGTAGCCTTATTAATTATCAAACTTTAAGGTTAAATTTAGCCCATTTTTATCCTTACAATTTCCCTCCAAATTATTGAATGGTGGTTTGTGGGAAACACCATTGGATGATCC
Source organism: Cupressus sempervirens (assembly GCA_028749045.1). NCBI lineage: Eukaryota > Viridiplantae > Streptophyta > Pinopsida > Cupressales > Cupressaceae > Cupressus > Cupressus sempervirens. The sequence continues at coordinate 656,474,127 of CM053785.1, read as the reverse complement.
TAAATTAATGGCCTAAATCCTATTTCGAGCCAAACTTTCAAAAGGATACCAAGTTTTTAAAAAATCCCCAAAATAAAGACATGTATCCCCAATCAAATCTATTTCAAGCCAAAGTGAGAAAGGATATAAAGTTTCATGAAAAGTCTTCGAAATAGAGACACATGTTAAATCTACATACTTAATTTGTGACTTGACTTAAATTTTTACCAAATATTAGCGAATATGATCATCGATTAAAATAATCCTTGGAAATTGTAGGAAAAAATATTTAACTGACCTCATAGAAAAATTAGATTCCATTGGCAAGGTCATCACTAAAATATAAATTGTTATGTATTATTGGCAATTGACCTAAGCATGGGACCTAATTTTGGTAAAGTGCAGGCAACATGGACACCCCAAATGTATATAAAAATTAGCCAAATTTTTTGTCCTTGATGAGTGAGATTAGCCAATTGGCAAATATTAGCAACTAATGTTATCTTGATTATTGAATCTATGAAAAGATAATTACAATTGATTAAACAAGGTACACGCAAGACACATATGCTCTCAAGTTACTTGTGCTACCTTCTTCTAACAAAGAATCACCCAATATTTGAGACTTAGAACAAAAAGCTTGATATTGAGGCCTTTAAGTTTGATGAGAAAACCTAGAAGAAATCAAAGACTCCAAGTCCAGTATATGAGTTGACAAATCAAATTAGGATGAGTGGTAGCAATAATAGTTCTACAACATTTTGTAGACTTCTCTTTGGCACCTATTTACTATAAAATTATAGGTACTCTAATGCCTAGTTTGCCTGTTTCTTGTAAAGATTACATTCAATTGGGAAGTCAAACTCAATTGGATGACTAGTTCTTCATGGAAGATTATATTGTGTTAAGGTTTTACGCTTCTTTGATTAAACTATGCAAAATTCCAATGCATGTGAGAGAGATGGTTTTTTCATTGAAATATATACACCAGATGGAGAGCACAAATGAATAGTTTAGTGGATAGCAAAAGAAAATGATATTTCCTTCCTTGCCTTTCACGGTTGGAGGGCTCATATTTGAGAGAAAGGCTTTTAATGTGGCAAATGAACTGGTGAATTTTTTTAGCTTTGATCTTGTCAATCACTTGAATTATGAACCACTGAACATCATCATCATGTCAAGACTTATTGACAAGGGGAACTCTACAAGAAAATATTAGCATCAGGTGATGTCATTGGTAGAAAATTTTAGAAACATGGATTCCTAGGATATGGTTAAGAAAGAGATTGAGAAATATAAGAAAAAAGAATAATATTTCAATGGAAGAATTGTCATCCCAAATTACAGTATTGCACTTATCAAAGTCACACAAATCAAAGTCTGTGACATACTTCAATTTCTACAAGAAATCTGTTGAACCTTCTAAGAAATCTATGCTGAAAGAATTAAAGAGGTGTAAAATCTAGATATTAGTGTCAAACTAAATTGACCAATTTTTGGGAAATGAGGAAAAATCTAGGTGAGCCAAAGACCTTAGCACTTTTTAGGGAAATTGAGGAGGATGAAAATTTTAGTGATTATTGGAATAAAAAGCATCCATCTATACTATATCGATTAGGTAGTGCCAATGCCAGTGATAGTCAAAAAAAAAAAAAACCCTAACTCTAATGAAGACACTCAAGGTACTTAGGATCCCAAGTTGACTAAGACTAGAAAAAATATTGTTCGACTTCAAATGAGAGATCCTATTAAAAAAAACATGTACTAAAGGGGAAACTATGATGCAAAACATGGGTTGTGCATGTATAGGGTCCCTTGGCCCAAGTGGTGAAGGGATTTGGAATCCAATTATAGTACCAGATCCACCGCAAAGTGCAAGTAAACTAATCATTGGACTCTCCGATGAGATTGAAGCTGATTCATCTAGAAAGAGAAAAAATGTTATACTTCTAAAGATCATCCCAAAATAATCTTTTCTAAAACTTCAAATCCAGTTGAAGTTGATCCCATTAGCATTGGCATTGGCATAAGTGAATGAGTGCAAAAAGGAAAAAAGTTATGACAATTGCAAAAGCAACTATGTATGCACCTTTAGCTTTTGGAGAAAACCCTAAAAATAGTCTTAAACCACCAAGTTTTGGAATGGGTCATCTTCAAGTTGTTGGCAATTCTAAAAATATATTTTTAGGTGAAGTAACTAGAGTTGGATGAGCATACATCAATACAAGTAATAATTCACCTTTCAAACATTCAATTGTGTTAGAAAACCTAAATTTTTGTTTAAATGACTTTGCAACAAAATTTGATCAAACAAACAAAAGAAATAGGAAAATTATGAAGACGTTGAAAAGTGATGTAATTGTTGAACATCAAACATTTAATACTAATAGTATATTTCAAACATATGACCCAAACAAAAAAATGATGAATTTTATTGTTGTTATACCCCTAGCTAGAGATAATAATCCACCAAAATTTCTAATAAATCCTAATGATCTACAAGTTAGTAGTCTCCAAATAGATTTGTTGAAAGTGAAAGATATTGAGAAAATCAATATATCAAAAGAAACCAACAAAATGATCTACTCTACACTTCTAAAAGTGGAAAGGGAGACTAGAGGGCATCTAAAGAACATAAAAAAATTATAGGTAGACCTGGAAAATGTGAAGACCAAGGAGAAAGAAGCACACAATATGTTCAAATAATTACAAATGGTATAAAGAATTATTCTTCTAAAGAGGCAATTATGTAGCAAGAAAAGATGGATGAACAACTGCAAAAAATGACTAAAGAATCGAATGATAGAAAAAAAGGTTTGAGGATGAAAGAGTCTCTACTACATAGTTGTTCAAGTTTGTAGAGAATAGTGCACATGTAAATAATAAAATGAAAAATGATCTAGACACTATGGTCAAGGAAAATAACAATTTGAAGATTGAATTGGAGAATGAAAGGAAAATGTACACCTCTACTTCAAATACAATCTTTAATTTGAAGAAGGAATTGGAGAATGAAAAGAAAAAAGAGACTCTACTACAAGGACAATCCATAATTTGAAGAAAGAATTAGAGAATGAGAAGAAAAAAGAGGAGTCTATTACAAAGACAATCCATAATTTGAAGAAGGAATTAGAGAACAAAAAGAAAAAAGATGAGACTACTTCAAAGGCAATCCTTGATTTGAAAAAAGAATTGGAGAATGTGAAGAAAGAGGAATCTAGTGCAAACACAATCCATGATTTGAAGAAGGAATTGGATAATGTGAAGAAAAAAGAGGAGTCTACAACAAACACAATCCTTGATTTAAAGAAGGAATTGGAGAATGCGAAGAAAAAAAAGGATTCTACAGAAAACACAATCCTTGATTTGAAGAAAGAATTTGAGAATCTAAAGAAAGAGGATTCTACTTCAAACACAATCCATGATTTGAAGAAAGAATTGGAGAATGTGAAGAAAAAAATGGAGTCTATAGCAAAGACAATCCATGATTTGAAAAAGGAATTGGAGGATGAGAAAAAAAAGGAGATGATTACTACAAAGACAATCCAATATTTGAAGAAGGAATTGTAGGATGAGAGGAAAAGAGAAACTAATTGGCAAGTGAAAGCAGAGGAAATAGGAAAAAAAAAGTGAAATGGAGATGTCTGAAATGAAAAAAAAAACATGGAGAATGCAATTGCAAAAAATATAACTACATCTTTTGAAGGCCATCATGTCAAGGATAGATTAATTAAGAAACATAATCAAGCATATCAAACAAGAAAATTGGGAGAAATTAATGTAGAACATTGATAGCTTGTTTAAAAGGCTTGAATTATATAGCAATATCAGAGATGTCTTTGAAAATGTAAAAATAATAATCTTGAGGATAAAAAAAGGATCTTCCTCAGTTCCTTAGAAAATATTTTGAATTTTTTTTGTATAAAGTATAGATATCTAGTGACATGAAATTGGAAAACTAGGGAATAAACAATCACTTGATGCCTTTGTAATGACTTTAACTATCATGCAAAATTATGAGAAATTCATGGAAGAAGATGAAGCTATGAAATATTCTTCTACAAACTCAATGATGATGAATCACAACATACTCCACATGCTAGATGTTGGATTACCAAATATAACTAACTCAAAAGGGAAATTTCATGGAAGAGAATATTATATGAAAGAGTTGCAGAACATCATGACATCTGATTCAGGCAACTTGCCTAAGGAAACTAGTCTAGAAGGAATTACAAGTTGTATTAAACCATTGTCAACATTGAATGCAACTATAGATAAATTTCTAAATTCATATAAAAATATTTATTTGAAGTATGCACTATTGAGGAGGATTTATGTAAAACCTACATAAAATAGAGCTTTTGAATGATGCATAATGGAGTATCCTAGAAAACCTCATTGGGTCATTTACTCAATCATAGTCCTAACTACTTAGTAAGTGATAGTAATATAAATGTTTTGTTACTTGTTGATATTTATAATTTTAAAATTTTAAATATAATTTCAACTTTTTTTAAATTTAAACTTTTTTAATTTCTACAAGAATCGAGATTCAAGATAGTTGGACAATATACTACCTAGTGTAGTTGGAATTTTTTTCCTAGTCCTACGTGAAATATTTGTACAATTGGAAATTTGGAAATTTACATTGTACACACATAATGTAGTACTAATCACATAAAATCACAAACTAACATGTAGCTATTGTTGCTCCCTTGTATCTATAAAAGAGAATCCATTGTCTTTTGCAAAGGGTTTTAATAATCTACTTCTCTAGGCTCTAAATTTGAATAATTCTATTGTCTAAGATTTCTACATAGAGATAGTAATGTTAAATGTATTATGTATTATGTTACACTTTCATTTATCATACAATTTTTTGATAGAAATTTTATTAAGTTAAATGTGTTATGTTACAATTTCTTTAAGGAACTAGAATCAATGAAAATCTCAACATGTCCAAAAACTAGAATTAATGAGGATCTCAACATGTTTAAAATAATTTTTAACATCTACAACATCACAAATAAAGGTATAAATTGACTTCTACAAAAAAAATTAATTAGTACTCAGAGTCTTAGTCTATAGAGATGTATGACTTGAACATTAGCAAGACCGGGGTACATAAATCAATTTGAATTAAAATTGGTAAGACCAGAGCTACTATGCAATGCCCCGCCCCAATATCCTTGAAACAAAGATAAATAAAAGAAAAAATAATTTTATTTTTTAAAAGAAATAAGCATGGATCCAAGAAACATCAAAATGTAATCGATCAAAAGATCGTAACAAAATACTTAACTAAGAAATCTAGGTATCCAATGAATCTCCAAGCATCACTACTTACCAAGGTGTCCAAAATCATCTATGAAAGTTTGTACAAATAAGAAAAAATTAATCTCTGACCTATTAAGACCTAGGAAGGGGCACAACCCAAGAGGGTATCCAAAAAACCCTTCAACTCTCAACCAACAAGTTTGGAGATACCTGTTGTTTACCTGAGTAGGTTTTTGCATAGAATTTAGGAGATATTTTCCAATATTGTATGACACTATAAAATACTACTAGGAAATACATTTCTAGAATCATGTGATAATTCTTATAACTACTGTGTGATACTTTCTAGTATCACATGATATACCTTACTACTACCATGTGATACTTTACATGTGTTGCATGATAGAACTTAATATTATAGTGTGACAGTTTACCAGTATCACATGATAGAACTTACTACTGCCATGTGATACTTTCTAGTATCACACAATATTTCTTTCTAAGGCATGCAATACTTTTCCAGTATCACACAATATTGAACTTATGTCACCCAGGTTTACAAAGAAATAGCCTGACAAGCAATTTAAAATGGGGAAAGAGTTAGAACCTCCAAAATGGGGAGTACCAAATCCACAATAGTCGTAGAGTAAACACTCGAGATCATAAGGAAGATCACTTAATTCTAACATCTCAACCATAAAATCTAATCCAGGCATCTAATGTAATCATGCATACAAAAACATCATAGTGAACATACATGTGCATAAATCAACTATCTCAAGAAGGAAAGCACAAGAAAAGAACTACCAAACTAAAAACAATTGTGCTCGTTTCCTCTCATCCATAATAGCATCATGAGAATTCAAAGGTCCTAGCCATCCCTCAAGCATGAATCTCAAATTTTTGACAAGATAGTTAGATTTGTATCATGTGATCATTCTTTCCAATAACTTACATATAACATCATAAGAATAAATACATCCAACATGCTAATCTACCAATAGCATCACTAATCCAAAGCAGTGGTAAGAAACCTCATCTAACAATGTGATACAACATCATGATAAAGGAATGCATCAAGTAAGATACTAATTATCATATAAAACATCATATCAATGCATCTAATAAAAACCATAAATCATGAGATAAAATTCTCTGAATACATTGAAGCAGAGTGAAGATCTAGTACCAGCCTCAAATATAGTAGACCATCTCTATACATCAGGCACCCACAATGGTATAGGTAGCTATGCCTCCCAACCATGTGGTGCTTATAGGCCCACTCCCACCATGCTCATCGAGATAATTACCCAACCAAAATCACAGAAGGTAATCATCCATGACTAACACACACACCAATAAAGAACATGATACAAATGTCTATAGGATCCAAAAGATGATGCAATACAATAGGTCACTAGTCTGACCTGCTAAGTAAAACTATAAAATGACTCTATTGGAGTGTAAGTTGCTTGGGATTAGAAAGCCCAAGCTATATTAGGTGTGGAATGAATCCTTCAGGAAACCATCACACTAGTGCGGAATGAATCCCTTAGGAAACCATCATGCCTTGCCCTTAGATACATCGTATATACGTTCACTTATATGATATTAAGTTTTATTGCACATTTAATTAATTTAGTTAGCACTTGTTAGAACTTCTTCATTCTACCTTGATAGAATACAACCAAGGTAGAAAGAGAAGCCACTCCACATGTCTACCCTACATACCCATGCTCATCTCACAATGAATTCCCAAAGGCAACACAAGTTCCCAACCCAACCCCAAATGAGAAATCCCTCAACTAACCTATATCCAGGAGTTTGGGTCTCACAAGATCTCATCAAATGCATGTGTACATGCTCATGTGCTGACACAACTAGCTACAATAATCAAACTAAATGAAGGTTGGATGAGAGAATAAAAAAACAAGTATAAAAATCACTCAAATGAGCACATTATTGGGAGTACAAATTCGACATAAATCCCACTACAAGAAAAAATACATCTATGGCTAAATTGGATTCTTCATAGGCAATATGAATCCATGACCAACATTCATGCCAAGAAACACTCAAGAAAATTAGGCAACACACAAATCGAGGCAAAGTCAAATGCCCAAAATCCAACATTGACAAAAATCAACGAAATTAAAACCCATTATCCAAATAGTTTCCAAACATCCAAAAATATAATAAATGTCAAGTTTTAAGCATATATCCAAAAAATATAGCATAACAGCTCAAAACTTCAAAACCCCAAAGCCACAAACCCCAACTTGCTCACACATGTCCAACTGGGCCAAATAAACATGCAAAAATAGAGGGGAACATTAGTTCTCAACCTTCAACTATAAACCAATAGAAAATAGAAGCTAACACAAGCCAAAACTATTAAAACATAAAATCCCTACCTCACAGCTAAAAGGGCCAAAACGGAGAATGGCCCTGTTAAATAATCGGAGCACCTATGCTGACAAAAACCTCGACAAGGGAAGAGTTTCCCACTCCAAATCCAACACACATATCCTTGCAGAAACACCACAATCACAACTCACCCAATAAGAAAAACACCAGAAACTCACATCAGGGTTTGGAGGATTTTCTCCAATTCCTTATTTTCAAAATGTGAGAAGTGAGAATTAAGTCAATTTTTGGGATATTTAATCACTTTAAAAGTGCAATATAAAATTAGGAAAATAACCGAGTTACTAGATTAAACCCCTTTTCAACCCAAACAAAATCGAGCAATTGTAATTAAATGAAATTCAACTACAAAAAAGTTGTCAAGAATCAAAATAATTAAATCTAACAAAAAAATCTCAAAAACTATTAAACTGTATTATTCCTTTAAAAAGTTTGAGACAAATGCAAACCTCTAAGTGCATAGACCCACTCATGGGTCTAATCAAATAATGCAAATGGGTCCAGATTTATTAAGCCATTGGAGGATTTAATTAAATAATTAAATAGGATATGTTGACTATATAAGGATGACATTGGATAATTATGAACGTCTGAATCAGCTAACTCCATGTGCCACTACTAGGGATATGAATCCTACACACTAAAGAACATGATGAAGTGCAATTGTATATAATAATATGGCCAAAGTGATAAATGCATCAAATCACATAATTAACCATTTATTTAATTACATTAAAATATTCTATTTACATCACTCACTGCATCATAAAACATCACAAAGCAAGGATGAAGTAAATATACATAGCATCAAATCATAGTATTTAGAATCCAATAAGTCCATCATATAATCATAAACAAAGTATTAATCTAAATACAAAATAACCAGATATCATCACAAAGCATCATCATGTAGAAATGATCAAACTAAATAGTGTAACATCTAACATCTAGCAACTATGATACTAACAATCAAATAATGACCAAACATTGAAGCATCTCAAACGTATAGAAACAAGAGTATCAAGTATCTCAAAAACCAAATTAAATCAAGTTACCAAATGAAAACATGGGAAGAACCACATCCTTCCCCACTAGGTATGGGCTTACTCCTAAAAGCTTGAAAAATATAGGGGTACATCTTTCTCAATTGTGTGATATTCTCCTAAAAAGGAAAGGTTTCATTTCTCTGTGTCCCAAACCTTGAGGATCTTCCTGATGATCACTAACTATTGCAAAAGCTCTATGAGATCTACCTCCATCCCCTACTATGGGCTCTAGCCTTGCCACACCTTTGCTTAGTCTTGATGAGGTCTTCTGAGGACATCTTTTGGCCTTATGGCCAAGTTTACCACAAGAGCAACATGCACCACTACCATAACTATAGCCATAATTACACCCTCCCTAAGGTGTACTAGGTTGCTAGACACTCCCCTTGCTAGAATCCTACTATCCATACTGAGCTAGGTAACTCTATCATGTTTGAACCTATCAGGGATGATCCTTCTACTCCTTTTGCATAGTACCTTAGCCTTGACCACTGTGCTAGTCACTTTGGAATTCCTACTAAAAGTGGTTCCTTTTATTGAACTGATAGCATCCACCTTTCAAAGGTGTTGACTAGGTCTGAGGTAAGGGTGCACCTGAACCTACAGGTCATGTACTCTAACCTAGAAAACCTGTACTACTACTAAACCTTCTCACCACATTTCCCTCAGCAATCCTCACATTCTTAGTAGCAAAGGCAAGTGTTCTTGGTTGATGCATACATACATCTTTAATGATGATGTCTTTAAGACCTTAGATGAAATTTTGAGTAAGGAGTATCTCATCATGGTTGTAGCATGAGTACTGCCTAATCTCAAAGAGTCTCATCTCATACTGGTCCACTGATATGTTCCCTTATTTAATCTCATGGAACTCATCAGCCCAAGCCTCCTTGAACTAAGGGGATAGGAACCTCTCTCTTAGCCTCTCCTCAAAGATCTCCCAGGTGAGATCTTCTATACTAAATTGGAACTTTTTCTCCTTAATGTTCCACCAAATAGATGCACGGTCCCTTGGCTGGATGATAACACAACAAACTCTCAAGTTTCTTACTTAAGAATACATAGAAAAGAACTGCCTCATATCAAGTAACCAAGTATCAACCTTGAGGCCACCTCCTTTACCATCAAAGTATGGTGGTCTAGACTGTTGAAGGGCTTTCATCATGTCAATCTAGATGAAATCCTCATTATCACAATCTCAACCTCTCTTATGGTAACCTCTTCTACTAGGTGTTGTGTGGGAATTCTCACGCTCATACTCTCACTCCTCCCTATTCTTGTGCTTTGACATATGAGAGTTTGTGCCTAGTGGTCCCTCTTTGTGTCCACCCCAATGCTGAGAACCCTTGACTTGAACTCCCAACTAAGCTATAAGACTCTATAGCAAGGGCACCAATGATTCAATTCCACCTAGATTGTTTCCCTATCTTTCCCTTTCTTCCCAACAGGTCTCCTCATGGTGTTCTCCATTATTTTCCTTAACAAGATTATTCTATTGGGTATTACTCTGACCAACTGACCTACATGCAAGAGACATCCTATAAGAAATAACAAGAAAAGAATTAGATACTATAAAAAGAGTACAAGAATATCAAATCAAAAATCATTAAGTGTGATATCAATAAATAAGCAATTCAATATCCACTATTATAGTTGGAGCATAACACAGAGATCCCAATGTTGCAACATGGGCTCTGATACCAAATGTAATGCCCCACCTAGAGATCCTTGGAACAAGAATAAATAAAAGACAATTTTTTTTAAAGTAATAAGAATGGATTCAAACAACATCAAAATGCAATCAATCAAAAGATCTCAATAGAAGACTTAACCAAGCAATCCAAACTTCCAACAAATCTCCAAGCATCACTACTTACCAACATGTCAAAAACCATCTATGAAAGTTTATGCAAACAAGAAACCATTAATCTTTGACTTGTCAAGACCTAAGAAGAGGTGCAACCCAAGAGGGTATTCAAAACACCCTTTGACTCTCAACCAACAAGTTCTGAGATACCTTTTGTTTTCCCGAGCAGGTTTTTGCATAGAATTTAGGCAATATTTTCTAGTATTCTACGAAACTATACAATACTATTGAGTGATACTTTTCCAATACTATGCGATACTTTTTATAACTACCATGTGATATTTTTTATTATCGTATGATATACCTTACTACTACCATATGATACTTTACCAGTGTCGCATGATAGAATTTACTACTGTCGTGCGATACTTTACCAATGTCACACAATAGAACTTACTACTGCCATGTAATACATTCTAGTATAGCACAATATTTCTTTCTAAGGCATGTGATACTTTTCTAGTATTTCCCAATGCTGAATGTATGTCACCCAAGTTTACAAAGAAACAACTTGATGAGAAAGAATTAGAACCTCCACACTTGGGAGTTCTGAATCTACAATAGTCAAGGAGTAAACACTCAAGAGCATTAGGAATATCACATAATTCTAATATCTCAACCATAAGATCTAATGTAATCATGTGGAAAGAAATATCAAAGTGAACATACATGTGCATAAATCAATTATCTCAAAAAGGAAAGCACAAGCAAAGAACCATCAAACTAAAACAACAATGCTCATTTCCTCCCATCCATAATAGTATCATGAGACCTCAAAGGCCCTAGCTAGGCCCTGAACATGAATCTCAAATTGCTGATAGGATAATTAGAGTTGTATCATGAGATGTATCGAAGCATCATAGATGCAAAAAAACAAGAGTATCAAAGTATCTCACAAGCCAAAATAGATCAAGGTACATTATACAAACACAAGATGCACTACATCCTCCCCCACTAGGTATGGGCTTACTCTTGGAAGCTTGCAAAATATAGGGGTACATCTTTCTCAATTGTGTGACATTCTCCTAAATATTAAAGGTCTAATCACTTGGGTCCCATAGGACCCTTACCTACTCTATATCCTAAACTAGAGGGTCTACCTAACGGTCACCAAGTGCTAAAAAAGCTCTACAAGATCTACCTACATCCCCTATTGTGTGCTCTGACCTTGCCATACCTCTGCTCAATCCTAATGATGTCTTTTGAGGACATCCTTGTGCCTTATGATCGGGTTGACCACAAGAGAAGCATGCACCACTACCATAACTATAGTCATAATTGTGCCCTCCCTAAGGCATACTAGGTTGGTGGACATTCTCCTTATTGGAATCCTACTATCCATACTAAGCTAGGTACCTATGTCATGTTTGACCCTCTTGAAGATGATTCCCTTACTCTTTTCCCAAAGTACCTAAGCCTTTATTGCCCTGTTGGTCACTCTAGAACTCCTATTGAAAGTAGTTCCTTTTATTGAATTGATAGTGCTCACCTTTCAAAGGTGTTGATTGGGTATGAGGTAAGGGTACACCCAACCCTACAAGCCACGTACTATGATGCTATGAACCTACACTAGTACTAAACCATCTCTCCACATTTCCCTTAGAAATCCTTCCCCCCTTGGTGATAAAGTCAAGTGTTCTTGGTTGATGCATACAAACATCTCCAATGATGGATTCTTTAAGACCTCAGATGAAATGCTAAGTAAGGAGTAGCTTATCATGGTTGTAGCATGAGTACTACTTGAGGTCAAAGAGTCTCATCTCATACTAATCCACCGAGATGTTCCCTTGTTTAATCTCATGGAACTCATAAGCCCAAGCCTTCCTGAACTGAGGGGATAAGAACTTCTCTTTTAACCTCTCCTCATATATCTCCCAGGCGAGATCTTCTATACTAAATTGGAGCTTCTACTCCTCAATGTTCCACCAAATAGATGTGTGGTCCCTTAGCTATACAATACTACCAGGTGATACTTCTAATATCATGTGATAATTCTTATAATTATCATGTGATACTTTCCAGTATCACATGATATACCTTACTATTACGATGCCATAATTTACCAGTGTTTCATGATAGAACTTACTACTGTCGTATGATACTTTACCAATTTTGGATGATAGAACTTACTACTGCCATGCAATAATTTCTTGTATCGCACAATACTTATTTCTAAGGTGTGTGATACTTTTCTAGTATTTCCCAGTGCTGAACTTATGTCACCCAAGTCTACAAAGAAACAACCCAACAAAAAAATTAAAAAGGGGAAAGAGTTAGAACCTCCACACCAGGGAGTACTAAATCAACAACAGTCGAGGAGTAAAAACACTAGAGCATAAGATAGATCACATAATTCTAACTTCTCAACCATAACATCTAATCCAAGCATCTAATGTAGTCATGTAGAAAGAAATATTGCAGTGAACATACATGTGCATAAATCAACTATCTCAAGAAGGAAAGCACAAGCAAAGAACCACCAAACTGAAAAAAGTTGTGCTCATTTCCTCCCATCAATAATAGCATCATAAGACCTCAAAGGCCCTAGCTAGCTCATGAGCATGAATCTCAAATTTTTGACATGATAGTCAAAGTTGTATCATGAGATCATTCTTACCAATAACTCACATATAACATCATAAGAATAACTACATCCAACATGCTAACCTACCAATAACATCACTAATCCAAAGTAGTGGTAAGAAACCTCATCTAATAATGTGATACAACATCATGATAAAGGAATGCATCAAGTGACATACTAATCATCATCTAAAACATGATATAAATGTATCCAAGAAATACCATAAATCATGAGATTACATACTCTAGATACACAGAAGAACCAAGTGAAGATCCAGCACCAGCTTCAAACAAAGTTGACCATCTCTATACACTAGTCCCCTGTAGTGGTATAGGTAGCTACACCTCCCAACCACATAGTACCCATAGGCCCACTCCCACTATGCTCATGGAGATAATGACACAACCATAATCATAGAAGACAATCACCCATGGCTAACACACACGCTAATCAAGAACATGATACAAAGGTCTACATGATCCAGAAGATAATGAAATACAATAGGTCACTAGTTAGACCCACTAAGGATAACTATGTAGGGACTCTAGTGGAGTGTAAGTCACTTGGCATTAGAAAGCCCAAGATATAATGAGTGTGGAATTAATCCCTTAGGAAACCATCACACTAGTGCAAAATGAATCCCTCAGGAAACCATCGCACGTTGTCCTTGGATACACTATTCAAGTGTTCACTTATATAATATTAAGTTTTATTACCTATTTAATTAATTTAGTTATCAATTGTTAGAACTTCTTCATGCCACCTTGTCAAAATAGAACCAGGGCATATGAGAGAAGCTACTCTACACATTTACCCTACATACCTATGCTCATCTCACAATGAGTGCCCAGAGGCAATGCCAGTACCCAAGCTAACCCCAAATGAATAATCCCTCAACTAGCTTATATTTGAGAGTTTGAGTCTCACAAGATCTCATCATTTGCATGCACATGTGCTTGTGTGTGGGTACCAACCAACTACATGAAGTCAAACTAAACAAGTGTTGGATGAGAGAACTATTAGCCATCTTTTCCCTCCCACCAAGATTTGAGTATTGCCTGTCAAGCATGCCCAATGGTCATATCTTTTCAAGTTTTCAAACATTCTAATATTATAAAGATACATATAAAACCTTGGATTATCTTTATATCCTAGGTCTTCAAGTTGTTTCATGTCATAAAAACATCAGCGGGCTTACATATTCTCAATCATTTGATTTAAAGAGATCAACAAGCAACACTTTTTCACTATGGAAAAATGTACAATGAATTTTCATAGAAACATAATGACAATGTGACATGCATCTGGGTGGGGCCTCTTGCTTTGAGTCATGCGCAGTAGTCAGTAAAACAATGAGAACCATAGATTGAAAATAGATCTATGGCTATCACTTTGTCACTATGGAAAATTGTATGATGAATTTTCATAGTGACATAACAATAGTGTGCCATGCATCCCAGGTGGGCCTTTCTTCTTTTTGGTTGGTGGAGTTGTCAAACAAGGTAACAACTGTCAAAATTCTATTCACTACCTTTTGAAGTGGGCTATTTTTTGGATGTACCCTTGTCCACTATTGATTTGGAAATGATCAATGATTGTCATTTTTTCACTATGAAAGGTTGCTAGACCTTTAGCCATAGTGAAATAATGACAACTTGCCCTGTGGAGGTGATGGGACCAGCCCATTCAAGGAGTTTCCAAAGGTTTTCTACCATAAATGAAGCTCCAGTTGTTAGGTTCCTATTAACTACAAATATAACACATAAAGAAAGGGTTTTATCATGGTTGTTTGATCTTCCAAGATAAAGGATTTTCGCTTTGTTTCTATGGAAAGTTGTATGATGAAAATACATAGTGAGATAGCAATGATGAAAGATGTGTCCTAGTGGGTCCATCATAGTTCATAACGTGTTGTATTTCCTTTGTTGTTAGATTGAGAATAGATTGAAGGTCGTCACTTTGTCACTATGAAAATATGTACAATCATTATTCATAGAGATGTAATAATTGGTTGACATGTATCCTCGTAGGTATGGGTGGCAAAGCTAGAATAGAGGAAAAAAACTAAATGTTTCCATGTGGCATGCTCTAGGAAAGTTGAAAATTCAGACAGAAATGGTAAGCAAATTTGAAGAAAAAGGTGGTGAAGTCATGCCAGTAGTTAGTCAGCGGTCAACATAAAGATAGAAGGTTAAATAGGGTGGGAAAATGTTTTGTTATCATTGAGTGACATGGTAAGAGAAAAGGTGGAATTTTTTTGACTTGCTAATATATCTAATTTGGCACATCAAAAACATGGAGAAAAATAGCTCTTTAATGGTGAATTGGCCTTTTGATCATCTGCAACCACTCTCATCAGTCTCCATGCCTATTTTAACATAAAATACATTCAATCGCTGCTTTGTGATTATCAATTTATCTAGTTATGCATTAGTGGCCACTATTTCTATCTTCTCATAGCTATTTTTTGGTGAAATGTATGGATTTCCTACATGTGGATGTGTACTAGGATAAGATCTTATTCAAATTTGTAGTGATTGTTCTCTGCAACATTAAATGTAGTTTTTGTGTCTTGCCTTAGGGTAGAAGTTTCTTAGTTATGCTTGAACTATAAAAGCAAGTTTTATACCATTTCTAAGGGTTGACCTTTTTATGATTCATTGATATTGCATTTTATGCTCTGTTACTATAATTTTTCTTTTGTCTATGCATGAATGTATTCTTTGTCTTACCTCATTCTCCCATTAATATAAGTGCAAAGCTTCCTTGCCTTTGTTAATTTTTTTTTGTCTTCTATCCTTTAATTTGAATAACAACATCTATTTTTGCCTCAGATATTATAGAGTGAAGTTCCTTCCTTGTAGCATTTCATTTGGTTTTTGATCTATTTGAGGCTGTCGGATTGAAATAAATATTGAATCAGTGTATCATGGGAATATGTTGATGAATAGTGCATTGTTAGGCAGAAACAAGGTTCAACAAACTATTTTGGTGTATCACCCCCTTTAGACTAGATTAGGTAGTTTTCTTTCATGCATTCCTTCTCCCTTTTCCTCTCAAAGAGTAATTAGGTGCACCGTGATAGTTAGGAAGTTGGCATTCTCTGGAGACTCAATCTCATAGTTCAAGTCCCACAACTTGGGGATTGTTTCCATGTTTCACAAGGTTGTCTTTAGGTAAAAATTATAGGCAAGGGTGCAAGATTTTGTGACAACATTTTTTGGTACACCTAGTGGGACTAACATTTGTAAAATTCTAAGTTCATTGGTGTCAAGAAAAGAACTTCAAATACATGTTGAGAAGATAGTGTTGCTCTCAATATTTTTAGGCCTTCAAGAGGCTCATTTTCAAGTACTTGGTGACTCCAACGCTATTCTACAATACATCTAGTTTTAGACCAATTTATTGTGATTCATGCCCAATCCTCATATAAGATCATCTTCTAGAGGTAATTTTCAATACACTGAGCTCTTAGTTTCAAACCCTAGAAGAAAGAGAAAGAGATTATCTCTATCACCAATTAGGAGTGCAATAGTAAGAAGTACACCTTCAAAATCCATTTCTAGTCCTCCTATTGAGAGATCACAGCCTAGGTTACCATCTTTTCATTTAAATAGGTCATTATTCTACATGGCCCAGCCTAGCACACGTGCATTTTCCACCTTTATGTTACATGCTAGAGTTGTCATTGCACCAAAAGATCGACCTGTCAATGTCTGATACAACCACTAGACTTATAGAACACAAGAGGCAGTTAAGTGATGTCATGAATCCCAAAGGGTAACATTAGAGGTTAGTCCAACAACCCCCCCTTAGTATCACCCAAGGAGATTCAAACCTGCAACCTATCTCTGATACCACTTGTTACAAGCTAGAGTTGTCGTTGCACCAAAAGATTGACTTGTCAATGCCTAATACAACAACTAGACTTATAGAACATAGGAGGTGGTGAAGCCATGTCACAAATCCTAAAAGGGGATGATGGAGGTTATTCCAAAACTTTAATGGTGGTATTCCTCTCCTAAATCAAAGACATGATATGAAAATATCATCTCTCAAAAGTATACCTAATTTTACTAGTGAAACTTCCATCTCCCCTATAGAACATATTCAAGACATTTAAAATGTCTACAATATACATGGTATTACAGAAGATGATGTTGTTGTTATAATTCTAGCTTCATCCTTAAAGGGAAAATAATTACAATGGTATAAAATTTTACTTCACAACTCTATTACTTATTGGGATGGGTTGGGAGTAGGAATTTACAAAACCTTTGAAGATAAAAGTGATCACCTATCACTTTTGGAGCAGCTAACAACTACCAAAAGGGCACCTCATGAATATATGATTGATTTTAATTATAGATTTTAGAAGACATGGGATAGAATACCTACTACAATAAAGCCTTCCCCTAGTAATGCCTTTTTACATTACCTCAGAGCCTTTAATAGTGACATAGCTACCACAGTGCAAAATATGGGAGGGGATACTTTACCAAATGCCTATGAAATTTCTATAAGGGCATAAAATATCTTGATACAAGGAGAGAAGCTAGCTCTAAGGCCTCCAATGCCTTTCTTTCCCAACATGACTAATCATCAACCCACTGCAGCCCCTATCCCTGCCATATCTACCAGTCAGCCCCTTGCCATTGTCCCTTCAGCTTTCACATCTTCAAATGGAATAGATGAAATTAAAGATATGATGCAGTCCATGATACATAATATAGACAAGAAGTTGTAGGGTTAGGAGAAGAAGCTAGAGGATAGCTTCTTGGTGATACAAAAGATGAGTAACAAGGTGGTGACCCTAGAAAGGAAACATGCTCAAAACAATAAGCCTTCCCCACTTCAATATCAAGGTCCCATACATAATAGGCCTCCAAACCAAAATCAAGGATATGCTCCATATAATCAAAATAGACCTATTGGAAATACCCCTTCTACAAATACAAACCTAAGTAGGGCTTTAGTCACTCAGAATAATCTTTCTCAAGATCAAGACTTTTGCCCTTCTTATAACTATTCCTATGGATATTGTATGTGTCAAAAGGCAGAGTCTTACTTAGCATTGACTACACAAGAGCCATCTAGAGGAGCATTTTCATGCTAATCATGATGCCATAGCTCACTATACTAGAAGTAAGAGAAGAGCTATTAGAGATGTTATCCTTTCCCCCCCTCCAATTCAAGCTTCAACTTCAGATGTTGCTCCTCGTGTGCTAGTAACGAATGTACAATCCAATGTTGCTCCTAAATAGAGGCAAGATATGAGAAACAAGAAGTCTACTAAACCTCAAAATTCTCAAATTCAGCCACCTATCCATGTAGCTCCCAAAGTTTCAATCAAAGAAGCTAATACTACTTTCAATGTGATAGATCAAAGGAAAAAGACTAATGTCAATATCTCTATATGGGATGTTGTTGGTACTATATCATCACAAGAGAAGCTACAACAACAAGAGTCAGGGAGCATGGAGGTGAAAGGTCAACCACCTAGAGAAGATAATGCAAAAATCCTAGTGCAACCAATAAAAGGAGGAGAAACAAGTAAGAAAATAAGGCCTCCTCCCTTTTGTGTTTCCTTGATCATAGGAGATAAAATAGTCCATAATTGTAAGATAGATTCAGGGGTTAGTAGTTCAGTAATGCCTAAAAGTGTAGCTGATCTCCTTGGCATTAAGTATGAACCAATGGCAAGGGATGTCCTTTAGTTAGATGGTAGCTTTGTCAAGACTATAGGGATCCTAAAAATTTGGAGATGGCATTGCATGCTTGCCCTAGTTGTACTACAACCAAAGACATATTAGTAGCTAAGGTTGAATCTTATTTTTTCATTTTTCTTTCTAGAGACTTCACGACAAAAATAGGAGGTCACATTGTAGAATATTGGTCCTATATGTTCTTTAGAAGAAGGTATGGGACAAAAGCTTCCATAAGGCTAGAGCCTCTATCCCTTAATCATATAGAGACTTATGCTCCTAGCCCCATAAATATGAATTGTACAATTAGGGAGGAGGATGAGAAATACATAACACATAACTCTACCACTTCTTTGGTAGAGGTTCCTAATTATCTCTTGGATGAGTGTGCCACTACTTATTTTTTTGATCCAGTACAAGGAGCCCTAGAGACATGCTTTGTCACATATTACATATTAGAAAAATATGCCCCTATTCCTAGTCTTATGAAGAAATAAGAAGATATGGATGGATCTTGGAGCATGTTTTTTGATGGCTCAAGAAATAAGAATGGTTCAAGGGCTGGTGTCATGCTCATCTCTCTTGAATTGAGGAAGTACTATTTTTATTATAGGTCCCATACATAATAGGCCTCCAAACCAAAATCAAGGATATGCTCCATATAATTAGAATAGACCAATTGCCAATACCCTTTCTACAAATACAAACCTAAGTAGGGGTTTAATCCCTCAGAATGATCTTGCTCAAGATCAAGAATTCTACCCTTCTTATAACTATTATTATGGATATTGTATATGTTAGAGGGTAGAGTCTTACTTAGCATTGACTACACAAGAGAAAATAGCAAGACATCAATGTAATGTTAGTCAATCTACTATTGGTTCTCATAGACAACAATCGAGTGATTGTTCTTTCATGAACCATCATCTAGAGGAGCATTGTCATGCTAATCATGATGCCATAGCTTACAATACTAGAAGTAAGAGAAGAGCTATTGGAGATGTTATCCCCCTACCAATTCAAGCCTCAACTTTAGATAATTCTCCTCATGTGCCGATAATTAATTTATAATCCAATGTTTCTCCTCAATAAAGGCAAGATATGAGAAACAAGAAGTCCACTGAAGCACAAAATTCTCATATTTAGCCGCCTATCCATGTAGCTCCCAGGGTTTCAATCAAAGAAACTAATGCTCCTTTCAATGTGATGCATCAAATGAAAATGTCAATATCTCTATATGGGATGTTGTTTCTATTATACCATCAAAAAAGAAGCTACCACAATAAGAGTTAGGGAGCATGGAGGTGAAAGATCAACTACCTAGAGAAGATAATGCAAAAAGCTTGGTGCAATCAATAAAAGGAGGAGAAACAAGTAAGAAAATTAAGCCTCCTCCTTTTTATGTTTCCTTGATCATAGAAGATAAACTAATCCATAATTGTATGATAGATTTAGGGGTTAGTAGTTCGGTAAAGTGTAGCTGATCTCCTTGGCATTAAGTATGAACCAATGGTGAGGGATGTCCTTCAGTTAGATGGTAGCTCTATCAAGACTATAGGGGTCCTAAAAAATGTGGAGATGGCATTTCATGCTTTCCCTAGTTGTACTATAACCCAAGACATATCAATAGTTGAGGTTGAACCTTATATTTCATTTGTCTTTCTAGAGACTTCACTACACAAATAGGAGGTCACATTGTAGAAGATTGGTCCTATATATTTGTTAGAACAAGGTCTAGGAAAAAAGCTTACATAAGGGTAGAGTCTCTAGCCCTTAATCATATAGAGACTTATACTCCTAGCCCCATAAATATGAATCGTAAAATTAGGGAGGAGGATAAGAAATACATAACAAATGAATCTACCACTTCTTTGGTAGAGGTTCCTAATTATCTCTTGTATGAGTGAGCCACTATTTATCAATTTGATCCAATACAAGAATCCCTAGAGACAAGCCTTGTAACTTATTACATATTAGAAAAAAATACCCCTATTCCTAGTCTCATGAAGACACAAGAAGATATGGATGGATCATGGAGCATTTTTTTTGATGGCTCAAGAAATAAGAATGGTTTAGGGGTTGGTGTCATGCTCATCTCTCTTGAATTAGGGAAGTACTATTTTTATTATAGGTCCCATACATAATAGTCCTCCAAACCAAAACCAAGGATATGCTCCATATAATTAGAATAGACCAATTGGCAATACCCCTTCTACAAATACAAACCTAAGCAGGGCTTTAGTCCCTCAGAATAATCTTTCTCAAGATCAAGACTTCAGCCCTTCTTGTAACTATTCCTATGGATATTTTATGTGTTAGAGGGAAGAGTCTTATTTAGCATTGACTACATAAGAGCAAGTAGCAGGACATCAATGTAATGTTAGTCAATCTACTAATGGTTCTCATATACAACAACATGGTGATTGTTCTTTCATGAACCATCATCTAGAGGAGAATTTTCATGCTAATCATGATGCCATAGCTCACAATACTAGAAGTAAGAGAAGAGCTATTGGAGATGTTATGCCCCACCAATTCAAGCTTCAACTTCAGATGTTATGCCAGTAATGAATGCACAATCCAATGTTGCTTCTCAACAAAGGAAAGATATGACAAACAAGAAGTCTAATTAACCTCAAAATTCTCAAATTCAGCCACCTATCCATGCAACTCCCAAGGTTTTAGTCAAAGCAACTAATACTCCTTTCGATATGATAGATCAAATGAAAATGACTAATGTCAATATCTCTGTATGGGATGATGTTGCTACTATACCATCATAGAAGAAGCTACCACAACAATAGTTAGGGAGCATGGAGGTGAAATATCAACCACCTAGAGAAGATAATGCAAAAATCTTAGTTCAACCAATAAAAGGAGGAGAAACAAGTAAGAAAATCAGGCCTCCACCCTTTTATGTTTCTTTGATCATTGGAGATAAACTAATCCATTGTCATATGATAGATTTAAGGGCTAGTAGTTCAGAATGCCTAAAAGTATAGTTGATCTCCTTGGCATTAAGTATGGCCCAATGGTGAGGGATGTCCTTCAATTAGATGGTAGCTTTTTCAAGACTCTAGGGATCCTAAAAAATGTGGATATGGGATTGCATGCTTGCCCTAGTTGTACTATAACCAAAGACATATCAATAGCTAAGGTTGAACCTTATTTTTTCATTTTTCTTTCTAGAAACTTCACTACACAAATAGGAGGTCACATTACAGCAGATTGGTCCTATATGTTCTTTAGAAAAAGGTATGGGACAAAAGCTTCCATAAGGGCAAAGACTCTAGCCCTTAATCATATAGAGACTTATGCTCCTAGTCCCATAAATATGAATTTTACAATTAGGGTGGAGGATGAGAAATACATAACACATGAGCCTACCACTTCTTTGGTAGAGGTTCCTAATTATCTCTTGGATGAATGGATCACTTCTTATTAGTTTGATCTAGTACACGAAGTCTTAGAGAGAGGCCTTGGCACATATTACATATTAGAAAAAGATGCCCCTATTCCTAGTCTCATGAAGACATAAGAAGATATGGATGGATCATGGAGCATGTTTTTGAATGTCTCAAGAAAAAAAAATGGTTTAGGGGCTGGTGTCATGCTCATCTCTCCTGAATTGGGGAAGTACTATTTTTCTTATAGGCTCCAATTTAGCTGCACAAATAATGTAGCAAAGTATGAAGTTCTGATCCAAGGTCTCCAACTTGCACAAAAGATAGCAATCAAGGCTCTAAGGGTATTTGGGGATAGTGAGTTGGTTTTTAATTAAGTAAGAAGCTAGAATATTACTAGGAACAATCTGCTCAAAGCATATAAACATAGAGCTTGGGATTTTCTTGAAGGTTTCCAAGCATTTAGCATCTAGAGTGTTCCTAGGAGAGAAAATAAACATGTTGAAAGACTTGTAGCAATATGTGCTCATTATGATGTATTAGAGTATGTAAAGGATAACTAAGAACAACATATTAGAATGGTTTTAAGGCTTGTTGTCCCTAACAATTGCATGAATTGTCAAGTCTTTGATTCTAATGTACAAATTTTCAATTTTCTACAAAGTGAAGTAGAATTCGCTGAGAGGAACCAATCTAAGCTAGAAGGGTAGTATGGTGATCAAATCATGAACCTCAGTTCAAAAAATTTACCCAAAGGCTTAATCACTTTGGAGAGTATCTTGAACCCTAATGATCAAGCAAGGGGAAAATGCTCAAACTTGGTTGCAAACAAAGATGATCACATACCAGTTGCAATTGCTAATGTAAAGACTCTCAGTTTGGGAAAGTTATTCTCTAAATATGAACAAGAAAATTTGGTTTATTTATGTCAAGAATTCAATGATGTATTTACATGGACATATGATGATTTAAAGGGTTTTGACCCAAGTTTTTTTCAATGTACCATAGATCTAAATAGTAATGCAAAGCCTATTAGACAAAAGCAAAGACCAATCAACCCCAAGATTGAGCCTATGATGAGAAAGGAGTTATCCAAGCTAATACAGCCTACTATTATCTTTCTTATGAAGCATTCTTCTTCGGTAGCCAACATTGTTCCTGTTAGGAAGAAGAATGGGGAAATTAGATTGTGTGTGGATTTTAGAGAACTTAATAGGGCTTCTCTTAAAGATAACCATCCTCTCCCTTCCATGGAACACATCTTGTCCAAGGCTAGTGGCTCTACGAGATTTTCCTTCCTAGAAGGATTTTTGGGATATAATCAAGTGTTAGTGTTAGTCCAAGAATCTGATAGATATGAGACAACATTCACTACTATTGGGGTACATATGCTTATTGTAAGATGTCATTTGGACTAACCAATGTAGGTGCCACATTTCAAAAGGCAATGGAGATGGTCTTCAAGAATATGATTGAGGAGTTTTTTCTAGTTTACATTGCTGACATAATAATCTACTCCAAGAATGTGACAAATCACTTTGATCATCTAAGGCAAGTGGTCATCAAATGTAGGGAATATGGTGTGTTACTGAATCTAAGTGTGTGTTTTCCACCAATGAAGGAAAGTTACTTAGACATATTGCGTCTAAAGAGGGTTTAACTATTGGTCTAGAAAGAATAAAAGAAATCCTTTCTCTTCCACTTCCTACTCATAAGAAAGGGCTACAAAGCTTCCTTGGTAAAATAAAATTTGTAAGGAGATTTATTCCTAATCTTGCTGTCATGGTCAAGCCTCTTATAGCCATGCCAAATAAGAATATGACATTCACCTGGACTAAAGAGGGGAGGGCTAGTTTTGAAGAGATTAAGAAATCAATAGCATTAACTCCTACCCTTATCAACCCTGATTTTGGTAGGGAATTCATTCTCTACACCCTAGGGTGTGAACCAAGCATCTTAGTTGTCTTGACTCAATTAAATGATAAAAATGAAGAACAACCTATAGTTTTTTTTAGTGAAGGGATAAAGGACTATGAAGATAAATACAATTATGTTGAAAAGTAGTCTCTTGTATTCATAAGATCTCTAAATAAATTTAGGCATCCTTTGTCCCACAACAAAGTCCAACTATTGGTCCCTCATGCAAGTGTGAAAGACTTCTTCCTAAACAAGGACATCAAAAAAAAAATAGCTAGATAGATCACCAAGGTTATGGATATGTTGTTGATATCAAGATCACCAAGCTTGTAAGAGGTAAAGGACTATGTGAATAGATGATTTCATCTCTAGAGCCAACTAAGGAGGTTGCTCTAGTATTGAAAAATCATGAGCAACCAACAGGGGATGAAAAATTGAACAATTGGATGCATGACATGACAACCTTCATGTTGGGAGAATGATATCTAGAAGGGTTGAGTAGAGCCTAAAGAAGACAATTTAGATTATATTTTATTCCTTTTGCCCTGGTGGATGGGATTCTTTTAAGGAAGGATCTCAATGGAGCCTTGCTAAGATGTATCAACCCTGATTAGATAGATAGGATGATTAAAGAATTTCATGATGGTCCTTATGGAGGCTACTTCTCAGCTAGAAAAATAACCATGAAGGTCATGAGGGCTGGTTATTATTGGCCAAATCTATTCCATGACTGTTATAAGTATATAAGGAGATGTGAGAAGTGTTCCTTCTTCTCAAGTAAATAAAGGTTAACAACTCTTCCTCTGCATCCTATTTAGGTTGATCAGCCATTTTCACAACAGGGATTGGACTTTATTGGTCCAATAAATCCACATTAAAACTCTAGCCACAAGTGGTTCTTAGCTACAATAGATTGTTTTACAAGGTGGATAGAAGTAGTAGCCTTGAAGGATGCCACAAAGGCCTTAGTAGTGGAGTTCCTACATGGAATTGTTACTAGGTTTTCCACCCTTTCAACTATAATATCAGACAATGTTGAGTCCTTTTTTGGGACTCATATTTTCTCTTGGGTAGTTGACCATGGAATATATTTGAGTACATCCTCAA
Source organism: Cupressus sempervirens (assembly GCA_028749045.1). NCBI lineage: Eukaryota > Viridiplantae > Streptophyta > Pinopsida > Cupressales > Cupressaceae > Cupressus > Cupressus sempervirens. The sequence continues at coordinate 656,448,811 of CM053785.1, read as the reverse complement.
ATTACTATCCTCAAGGCAATGGCTTGGCTAAATCCTCCAATAAGAACCTGATTAGAACCATGAAGAGGACAATTGAGGACAACTAAAGGTATTGGCATTCGAAGCTAAGAAAAACCATTTGGGTTGAAAAAATTACACCTAAGAGGGCTATAGGGAATTCACCTATCATATTGGTATACGAAAGGGAGCCCAGGCTTCCTTTTTCATCAAAATTCCCCTCTCTTGAATTAGCTCATTTGTCAGAGCTAATTGAGGATGATGCCATAACAGTTAGGATGGTAGAATTTATGGTGTTAGAAGAAAAGAGACAACATGCTATGCAAACACTTGAAATTCATCAGCAATAAGTCAAAAAGAAATTTGACAAGGAGGCCAAAGCTAGGGTTTTCAAAGAAGGAGACCTTGTCCTCAAGTGGGATGTAGATAGAGCTAAACCAAGCAGGCACTCCAAATATGATACTATCTAGAGTAGACCTTATGTTATCACCAATTGCAAGCAATCCAATGCCTTCCAATTATCTAGGCCTAATGGTGATGTTCTACCCATTCTAGTTAATGGGATTTACCTCAAACCCTACTTCTAGGGAGGGTTAAGGTTTTCTATGCATATCGGAGTAGTCTCTTGTTTTCTAATAAGTGCACAAGCACATTCTTTTCTTTTTGTGAGATAGAAAAATTTGAAGTTTTGCAGTTAAAGAGAAGGTAGAGGTGGAGTTATGGTTTTACAATGTACACATTACATTTTATGAATCCATAGCCCAATGGATGCTTAAGGTCACTGGTCAAAGACTTAGTAGGCTAGTATCCCCTCCGAGTTGCCAAAATTGTTAGCCATTTTTACCCTCTCACCAAAATTTGTGTTTTTCCTGTTAAGCATGCCCAACGGTCATATCTTTTCAAATCTGCAAAATTTCAAACATTCTAATGTTATAAAGATACATATAAAACCTTGGGTTATCTTTATATCCTAAGTCTTCAAGTTGTTTCACATCATAAACACCTCAGCAAGCCCACATCTTCTCAACCATCTGATTTTTAGAGATCAATGAGCATTGCTTTGTCACTATCAAAAAATGTATGATGAATTTTCATAGTAACATAATGACAATCTGACATGCATCTAGGTGGGGGCCCTTACTTTGAGTCATGCACATTAGTTAGTGAAACATTGAGAATCATAGATTGAAAATAGATATACGGTTGTCACTTTGTAGCTATGTAAAAATGTACAATGAATTTTCATAGCGACATAACAATAGCATGTCACACATCCTAGGTCGGCCTTTCTTCTTTGTGACTAGTGGAGTTGTTAGACAAGGTAACAACTATCAAAATTCTATCCACTACCTTTTGAAGTGGGCTAGTTTATGGATGTACCCTTGTCCACCATTGATTTGGAGGTGATCAACAATTGTCATTTTATCACTATAAAAAATTTCCAGACCTTTAGCCATAGAGACATAATGACAACTTTCCACGTGGAGGTGGTGGGACCAGCCCATGCAGGGATTTGCCAAAGGTTTTTTTTCCATAAATGAAGCTCTAGCTGTCAAGTTCCTATTTGCTATAGATATAACACATAGAGAAAGGGTTTTATCATGGCCATTTGATCTTCCAAGATCAATGATTGTCACTTTGTCTCTATGGAAAGTTGTATGATGAAAATACACAATGAGATAGCAATGATGCAACACATGTCCCAATGGGCCCATCATACTTCATAAGGCATTATATTTCCTTCGCCATCAAATTGAGAAAGGATTGAGGGTTGTCACTTTGTCACTATGAAAAAATGTACGATCATTATTCATAGCAACATAATGATAGGTTGACATGTGTCCTCATGGGCCTAGGTGGTAAAGCCAGAAAAAAGGAAAAAAAATCAAATTTCACCATGTGGCATGCTCGAGGAAGGTTGAAAAGTTCTTTCGAAATGGTAAGAAAACTCAAAGAAAAAGGTGGCAAAGTTGTGCCAATAGGCAATCAGCAATCAACATAAAGTTAGAAGGTTAAATAGGGTGGCAGAATGTTTTGTTGTCATTGAGCCATGTGGTAAAAGAAAAGGTGGAATTTGTTTGACTTGCTGATATATTTGATTTGGCATATCGAAAACATGGAGAAAAACACCTCTTTAATGGTGATACAACTTTTTGATCGTTTGCAACCACTTTCATCATTCTCCATGCATGTTTTAACATAAAAGACATTTAGTCACTACTATGTGGTTATCCATTTATCTAGTTATGCATCAATGACCATCGTTTATGTCTTCTCATGGCTATTTTTTGGTGAAATGTATGATTTTTTTGCATCTAGATGTGTACCAGGATCATAACTTCTTCAAATTTTTAGTGATTATTCTTTGCAACCTTAAATGTAGTTGTTGTGTTTTGCCTTAGGGTAGAAGTTTCTCACTTATGCTTGAACTATAAAATCAAGTTTTGTACCCTTTCCAAGGTCGACCTTTTATGATTCATTGTTATTGCATTTTATGATCTTCTCTTGTAATTTTCCATTTGTCTATGCATGAATGTATTCTCTATCTTACCTTATTCTCTCATTAATATAAATGTAGAGCTTCTTTACCTTTGTTGATGTTTTTTTTGTCATCTATTCTTCAATTTTCTTAATAGTATCTATCTTTCCCTCAGATGTTATAGAATGAAGTTCCTTCCTTCTAGCATTTCATTTGGTTTCTAATCTATTTGTGGTTGTTGGATTGAAACAAAGGTTGAATCAATCTATCTTGGGAATATGTTGATGAATAGTGCATTATTAGGTAGAAACAAGGTCGAACAAACTATTTTGGTGTATTACCCCCTTTACACTAGATTAGGTAGCTTGCTTTCATGCATTCCTTCTCCCTTTTTCTCTCAAAGAGTAACTAGGTGCAACTTGGTAGTAAGGAAGCCTACATTCTCTGAAGACTCAATCTCATAGTTTAAGTCCCACAGCTTGGAGATTGTTTCCATATTTCACAAGGTTTCCATTAGGTTAAAACTTTAGGCAAGGATGCAAGCTTTTTTGATAACAAGAACAAATAAGAACAATATAAAAATCACTCAACCGAGTACATTGTAGAGAGTACAGATTTGACATGAATCCCAATGTAATCACAGATACATCTATGGCTAGATTAGATTCCTTATGGACAATCCAAATCCATGACCATAATTCATGCCAAAAAACACCCAAGAAAACCAAGTGGTATGCAAATGAAGGCAAAGTCAAATGCCCAAAATCCGACATTGATGAAAATCAATGAAATTAAAACTCATTATCCAAATAGTTCCCAAACATCCAAAAATCCAATAAAAGTCAAGTTTCAAGTATGTTTGCAAATATGACTAGCATAATAGCTCGAAACTTCAAAACCCCAAAGCCACAAACCTCAACTTTCTCACACACACCCAACCAGGCCAACTAAATATGCGAAAATAGAAGGGAACACTAGTTCTCAACCTCCAACTATAAAATAATAGAAAATAGAAGGTGCAATGGGCCAAAACTATTGAAATAGAAAAGCCCTACCTCATAGCCAAAAGTGTTAAAATAGAGAATGACACTATAAAATAATCGGAGTGCCTACACAGACAAAAAGCTCAGCAAGGGAAGAGTTTCCTGCTCCAAATCCAATGCACCTATCCTCATGACAACACCATGATCACAACTCACCCAATGAGAAAAAACATCAAAAACTCACATCGGGGTTTGGAGGATTTGCTCCAATTCCTTGTTTTCAAAATGTGAGAAGTGAGACTTGACTCACTTTTTGGGATACATATTTACTTTAAAAGTGCAATATAAAATTAGGAAAATAACTAGCTTACTAGATTAAACCCCTTTTCAACCAAAATAAAATCGGGCAATTCCAATTAAATAAAATTCAACTACAAAAAAGTTGTTGAGAATTAAAATAATTAAATCTAATATAAAATTCTCAAAAACTTATTATATCACATTATACCTTAATGAATTTCATGACAAATGTGAACCTCTAAATGCATAGACCCGCTCATGGGTATAATCACATAATGCAAATGGGTCTAGATCTATTAAAGCACTAGAGGGTTTAATTAAACAATTAAATAGGATACATAGACCATACAAGGATGACATTGGATAGGTATGAACAACCGAATCACTAACTCCATGTGAAATTGCTGAGGATATAAATCTTACATACTAAACAACACGATCAAGTGCAATTCCATATAATAATATAGTCAAAGTGATAAATGCATTAAATCATGTAATTAACTATTTATTTAATTACATTAAAATAATCTATTTACTTCACTCACTACGTCATAAAACATTGCAAAGAAAGAATGAAGTAAATACATGTAGCATCAAATCATAGTATCCAGAATCCAATAAGCCCATCATATAATCATAAACAGAGTATATGATTGAATACAAAATAATCAGATATCATCACAAAGCATCATCACACAGATATGATCAAACTAATAGTGTAACATCTAACATCTAGCAACTATGATACTGGTAATAAAATAATTTCTAAACATCAAAGCAGGTATCTCGCAAACCAAAATAGATCAAGGTACAGAATGCAAACACAAGAGGCACTACATCCCTCCCCACCAGGTACACGCTTAGTCCTAGAAGCTTGCAAAAGATATGGGTACATCTTTCTCAACCATGTGACATTCTCCTAAATAGGAAAGGTCTTATTACTGGAGCCCGATAGGACCCTTATCTACTCTATCTCATGAACCTTGAGGGTCTACCTAATAGTCACCAACTGCTACAAAAGGTTAATGGGATCTACCTATATCCACTATGGTGGGCTCTAACCTTGTTGCACCTCTACTCAGTCTTGATGATGTCTTATGAGGATATCTTGTTGCCTTATGGCCAAATTTACCACAAGAGAAACACACACCACTACCGTAACTATAACCTAACTGTGCCCTCCCTAAGGTGTAGTAGGTTGCTAGACATTCCCCTTGCTAAAATCATGTTGTCCATACTAAGTTGAGTAACTCTGTCATGTTTGATCCTCTTTGGAATGATCCTCCTACTCCTTTCCCATAGTACCTAAGCCTTGACCACCCTAGTGGTCACTCTAGAACTCTAGCTGAAAGTGATTCCTTTTATTGAACTAATAGCGCTCACTTTTCAAAGGTGCTAACTGGGTCTAAGTTAAGGGTGCACCAAACCCTATAGATTATGTACTCTGACCCTATGAACCCACACTACTACTAAACCCTCTTTCCATATTTCCCTCAACAATCCTTGCCTTCTCATTAGCAAAGGAAAGTATTCTTGGTTGATGCATATAGACATCTCCAATGATGGAGTCTTTAAGACCTTAGATGAAATGCTAAGTAAGGAGTACCTCATCATGGTTGTAGCATGAGTACTTCCTAAGCTCAAAGAATCTAATCTTGCACTAATCCAATAACATGTTCCCTTGTTTAATCTCATAGAACTCATCAGCCCAAGCCTTTCTAAATTGAGGGGATAGGAACCTCTCTCTAAACCTCTCTGCAAAGATCTCTCAAGTGAGATCTTCTATACTGATTTGGAGCTTTTGCTCCTCAATGTTCCACAAAATAGATGTGTGGTCCCTTAGCTACATGATAGTACAATGAGCTCTCATGTTGCTTACATAAGGATACATAGAAAATCAATTACCCATATCAAGTAACCAAGTGTCATCCTTGAGGCCACCTCCTTTACCATCAAATTATGGTGGTTTAGACTATTGAAGGGATTTCATCACGTCAATCCAAATGAAATCCTCATTATGACGGTCTCAACCTCTCCTATGATAACCTCTTCCACTAGGTGGTGTATGGGAATGCTCATGCTCATGCTCTCACTCCTCCCTATTCTTGTTTTCTAACATATGGGAGTTTGCACCCAACGATCCCTCTTTGTGTCCACCCCATTGTTGAGAACCCTTGACTTGAGCTCCCAAATAAGTTGTAAGATCTTTTAGCAAGGGCACCAATGCTTCAATTCCACCCAATTTTTTTCCCAATCTTTCTGTTTCTTTTTTATGTTCCTCCTCATGGTGTTCTTCATTATGTTCCTAACTATAGTTATTCTGTCAAATACTCCTTTGACCAACCAACCTATGTACAGGAGGCATCCTTTAAGAGATAATAAGAAAAGAATTAGATACTAACAAAATCGTACAAGAATATCAAATCAAAAACCATTAAGTATGATAATAATACATAAGCAATAAAATATCCACTATCATAGTTAGAACATCACACAGAGATCCTAATGTTGCAACATGGGCTCTGATACTAGATGTAATGTCCTGCCCAAAGATCCTTAGAACAAGGATAAATAAAAGGCAAAACATTTTAGTTTTAAAAAGTAATAAGCATGGATCCAAAAAACATCAAAATGTAATCGATCAAAATATCACAATAGAAGACTTAACCAAGCAATCCATACATCCAATGAATCTCCAAGTGTTGGTACTTACTAACATGTCCAAAACCATCTATGAAAGTTTACGTAAATAAGAAACCATTAATCTCTAACCTCTCAAGACCTAGGAAGGGGTGCAAACCAAGAGGGTATCCAAAACAACCTTCCACTCTCAACCAACAAGTCTGAAGCTAGCTATTGTTTGTGTGACCAATTTTTTGCATAGAATTCAGACGATATTTTCCAGTATTGTACAAAAATGTACAATACTACTGAGTGATACTTTTTTAGTATCATGTGAAACTTATTATAACTATTGTGTGATACTTTCTAGTATCACATGATATACCTTACTACTACTGTACAATACTTTACCAGTGTCGTACGATAGAACTTACTAGTGTCATGTGATAGTTTACCAGTGTTGCATGATAGAACTTAGTACTATAATGTGATAGTTTATAGTATCACACGATATTTATTTCAAAGGTGTGCAATAATTTTCCGGTATTTCTCAATGTTGAACTTATGTTTCCCATATTTACAAGGAAATAATCCAATGAGCAATTTGAAAAGGGGAAAGAGTTAGAACCTCCACACCAATGAGTACCGAATTCACAATAGTTGATAATTAAACACTCGAGAGCATAAGGAAGATTGCATAACTCTAAGATCTCAACCATAACATCTAATCCAAGCAGCTAATGTAATCATGCAGAAAGCAACATCGCAGTGAACATACATGTGGATAAATCAACTATCTCAACAAGGAAAGCACAAGAAAAGAACCACCAAGCTCAAAATAATTGTGCTCATTTGCTTCCACCCATAATAGCATCATGACACCTCAAAGGCTCTAGCCATCCCCTGAGCATGAATCTCAAATTGCCAAAATGATAGTTGGAGTTGTATCATGAGGTCATTCTTACCATTAACCCACATATAACATCATAAGAACAAAAGCATCCAACATACTAATCTACCAATAGCATCACTAATCCAAAGCAGTGGTAAGAAACCTCATCTAACAATGTGACACAACATCATGATAAAGGAATGCATCAAGTAACATACTAATCATCATATAAAAAATGATATCAATGCATCAAAGAAAAATCATAAATCACAAGATAACATACTTTGGATACACTGAAGCACTGAGTGAAGATCCAACACCAACCTCAAATGAAGTAGACCATCTTTGTAAACTAGTTCCCTACAGTGGTATAGGTAGCTATGCCTCCCAAGCACATAGTACTCATAGGCCCACTCCCATCATGCTCATGGAGATAATGACCCAACCATAATCACACAAGATAATCACCCATGGCTAATACACATGCCAATCAAGAACATGATGCAAAGGTCTATATGATCTGGAAAATGATGCAGTATAATAAGTCACTGGTCAAACCTACTAAGTATAACTATGCAGGGACTCTAGTGAAGTGTAATTCACTTGGCATTGGAAAGCTTAAGTTGTATTGAGTGTGGAATGAATTCCTCAAGAAACCATCACACTGGTGCAAAAAAAATCCCTTAGGATACCATTACACCTTGCCCTCTGATACACCATATAGGTGTTCACTTATCTAATAATAAGTTTTATTACCCATTTAATTAATTTAGTTATCACTTGTTAGAACTTCTTCACATTACCTTCTTAGAATAAAATTGGGGTATACTAGAGAAACCACTCCATGCGTCTACCCTATATAGCCATGTTCATCTCACAATGAGTGCCCAAAGACAATGTCAATTTCCAACCCAACCCCAAATAAATAATCCCTCAACTAGCCTATATTTGGGAGTTTAGGTCTCGAAGAATCCCATCAAATGTATGCACATGTACTCATGTGTGGGCACAATCAACTACACAATATCAAACTAAATAAGAGTTGGATGAGAGAACAAAAAACAAGTATAAAATCACTCAACCAAGCACATTGTCAAGAGGATAGATTTGACAAAAATCCCAAAGTAAGCACAAATACAACTATGGCTAGATTGGATTCCTCATGGGCAATCTAAATCCATGACCTGCATTCATACCAAGAAACACTCAAGAAAACTAGGTGGCATTCAAATTGAGGCAAAGTCAAATGCCCTAAATCTAATGTTGATGAAAATCAACAAAATTTAAACCCATTATCCAAATGGTTCCTAAACATCCAAAAATCCAATAAAAGTCAAGTTTCAAGCACGTATGGAAAAATGGCCAACATAATGGATCAAAACTTCAAAACCCCAAAGCCACAAACCTCAACTTGCTTACACACACCTAATCAGGCTAACTAAACATGTGAAAATATAGGGGAACACTAGTTCTCAACCTCCAACTATAAAGAAATAGAAAAAAAAGTTGAAACAGGCCAAAACTATCAAAATAGAAAAGCCCTACCTCTCAGCCAAAAGGGCCAAAATGGAGAATGACACTATAAGATAATCGGAGCGCCTACACTAACAAAAAGCTCGACAAGGGAAGAGTTTCCTACTCTGAATCCAATGCACCTATCCTCATGGCAACACCATTATCATAGCTCACCCAATGAGAAAAACACCAGAAACTCACATGGGGGTTTCAAGGATTTGCTCCAATTCCTTGTTTTCAAAATATGAGAAGTAAGAATTAACTCACTTTTTGGGATATGTATTCACTTTAAAATTAGGAAAATAATTGCCTCACTAGATTAAACCCCTTTTCAATCCAAGAAAAATGTAGCAATTCCAATTTAATAAAATTCAACTACGACAAAGGAGTTGGGAATTAAAATAATTAAATCTAATATTAAATTCCCAAAAAATATTAAATCACATTATTCCTTAAAAAAATTTGTGACAAATGCGAACCTCTAAATGAAAAAACACACTCATGAGTCTAATCACATAATGCAAATGGGCTTGGATTTATTAAATCATTTGAGGGTTTAATTAAATAGGATATGTTGACCATACAGGGACAACATTGGCTAGGTATGAATAGTCGAATCACTAACTCCATGTGCCACTGCCGAGAATATAAATCTTGCACACTAAACAACATGATCAAGTGAAATTGCATATTATAAGATAGTCGAAGTGATAAATGCATTAAATCATGTAATTAACCATTTATTTAATTACATTAAAATAATCTATTTACATCACTCATTGCATCATAAAACATTGCAAAGCAAGAATGAAGTACATATACATAGCATCAAATCATAGTATCTAGAATCCAATAAGTCCATCATATAATCATAGACATAGTATATATCCAAATACAAAATAACTAGATATCATCACAAAACATCATCATGCAAATATGATCAAACTAAATAGTGTAACATCTAACATCTAGCAACTATGATATTGGCAATCAAAATAATGTCTAAACATCAAATCATCTAATATGCAAAAAAACAAGAGTATCAAAGTATTTCATGAACCAAAATAGATCAAGGTATAGAATGCAAGCAAAGGAGGCACTACTTACTAGCCTACTACTGGATTCATAGAGAAGCTACTATAATTTCCACACTGGCTCATCATTACTATCATTAGAATCCTCATAATCTACTTCATATAACATTTTATTTTTCACTTTATTTTCTTCAGAATCACTATTAGTATGCATGAAAAAGTCCACTTCATCATCGTTGCTTCCAATATCATGACAAGAACCACTACTAATGTCGATATTTGTGATAATGTCACCACCACTTGGGTTTGAAATGTTGGCCAACCCTCTTCTTTCATATTTGTTTCCCCAAATGCTCAGATCCTTGTCATAAGGGAATTATCTACCTCATACCTAGAAGTATAGAGCCTCAAACAATTATCCATATTTGTGTCTAATTTGTTTCTAACCTTTGACTTCAAGAAGCCCAAAGCACTAAAAACTCTCTCATCCTCCATTGAACCCAATATCAATGGGAAACATAAATCAACAAGCTTCAAATATTTTAGTATTGAGTCTCTTAACTGATTGCTCCAACCAAGGTTTTTCCAAAGCTTTTTTGCTACCCTCTCTTCATTTGGGTTTTCCATAAGACCATATTGTTCCCTCATTATGTTTGCAAAACAAAAGGATTGATTTCTTAATCAATTTTCATCTAAAATTCCATTTAAAGTTACTCCATTGATTACTATATTTTTGCAAAAATGCTTAATCAAAGTCATCATCCTTCTTTGAAAATAATTCAAATTGCTCAAATTTCAATATTGCAGAAAAATAATAGACATTGTCTCAAATAGTTCCTCTGGAGGGAATCTTATTCTAATTTGTGAGGAAAGACGATAGCAAACTCTCTTGATAGACTCAATGACAGAATCAATGATCTTCTTAAAGTCTTGAGTGTTAACACATGAAAGTACCTTCTTTGGTTTTCTTACTAATTCAGTGTCATTGAACTTAGGGTTGACATGAGCATAACATTGCATTGGTATGTCAACTATACATACTCTAGCACATACCTCATCATTTGCACCGCACCAATATGTAAATAGTTTGAACAACTGTCCAAATCTATGTTTCCTATCCACTTTGCAAACTGTCATTCATCTAATGGTTGTATTCAATATAGAGTATCCAGTTTTAGACATGTGAATTTACACAACTTAGGACATTTTGCAATGTGCGTATCTGTTTGTTGAACCTTTTTCATAGTATTTATCATTTCCTCTAGCATGGGGAGAAGAGTTGTTATAGTTAAGAGTATCTTAATGTTAGTTAAAGTTAGATAGAGTCAAGGAAATTTTTCTTTCATAAAGTGGGATAGTCCAAGCAATGATTGATATTCTAAAAATACTCCATCTAGTATCATTATATTTAAGAAGCTTCCTCCCTTTAGTAAGTCCTTCAAAAAAGTGTTGAAATTCTCAAACTCATTTTGGAGTTCGACAGAAGTATTAGTAAATTTCTTTGATTAAAGATTCCAATTTACAAACACAACCAAAATTGCTGACAATTCCAAAAGATAAATTCATCTAATGGGCCATGCTTTGAATAGCATAGGGTGCCAAATGATTTTGGATCTTTGTGTAAAGACCTCCTTTATGACCTTGTATAATTGAAGCTCCATATGCTCCAACATAGACAAACTTTTAGGCAATGTCCATGTTATCCATACCTCCACAATCAATCAAAATATTTTTTAGAAAATCATATAAAAAAATTGGTGTCACACTACACTTCAATTTAGCAACACATAGCAGAAAAGGCTGACAGAAAATATTGTTTATAGTATAAACATCCGTGCACACCCAGGAAGTATTATCAATTGATGTAAATTCATCTAGAGACAATGCAATGAAATGTGACAATTTTATTTTTGCCTTCATATCTTTTTTAACCTGTGCAAGACAACTAGCCCATTCCTATCCACTATTTACTAACCAGTGATTATTCGGATAGTTTCAAACTTTCAAAAAGTGCAATAAACCACTCATTGAAGGGTAGTCTATCATAGGATTCCTTCTACTCGAAATATAAAACATGACACTTAACTAAACAAATTTTCCCATATTTTCCACTTCAATTGATTTCCCAAAGAAAGCTTCAATAGATCCTCTTACTCCAAAATGTTTCTCTTGTAAATGCTCATGTAACTTATATAATTCAGCATTCCTGATATGGAGACAGTTGTCCTTTCCTTTCCAATTTAGGATAGATTTTTCAACTCCATCTATAGTTTCCTTTTTATAACCTTTACCGACATGTTTTTCTATGGTATCAACAACCCCTTTTCCTTCTTTGTCATCTCTGTGCAAATCTTATATCTGCATTCTACAAGAGGCTCATCATTAATTGGATTGGGCACTCGTTCAATGAAACAAAACTTTTCCACCCATTCTAATTAAAAATTCCTTTTCAATAGTCCCAAGCGAGATTGATCATTTTTTATTCCAATTTTATTTTCCTCTTTTATGCACAAATGTCATTTTTTGCATCACTTTTGGTTTTCTCATCCAAGTCTATAATATCATTTTGTGACTCCCTGCTCTTGGGAACTACCTCAATATCATCTTCAAGTTCATCGTCGACTAAGATATCAGGTTCGCCAACCTGAACTTCTTCAAAATGTTATCCAACTTGTGATGAATTCTCTTCTTCAATATGCACTACAGATGTAGGTTGTGAATCTTGTTGGTTGCCACTATTTCCACCACCAAAGTGTGTTGATAAGTTTATGTGTTTTGGTGAACTGTCTTGGATTTCCTTAAATTTAAGGATCCTATATGAATCCTTCTTGTTTGACATCACAAACCAATATAGGTTGCAAAAAAAAATCAACTTGTTGAACAAAAGACTATGATAATAGACTAATTAGACTACATATAATAATAATATCCTTTGTTCACATAAAAAGGGTACCTACTATGGTACTACCCAATAAAATCCACAATCCTACTTGAGTAGTCACAATGAGTAGTGAGGTGTCCAAAGGGTATCTACTACCCAAACCAATAAAAAGGCACCCCATAAAAATTAAATAAAAAATACTTACCTTGAAGTTTAAGGAAAATTGTGAGTCATGACTAGACAATGCACTCAACACTCTCAAACTTTGATAGCAATAAGAAATGCTAGATTAGAAAAGAGAAAATTGTGTAAAATAAAAGTATCATATGAATGTATATATACCGAACTATGTTGGTGAATTGGGTGGGATATATCAAACTAGCTTAGCCAATTGGTCGAGATTTACAATTTGTCATGTAAAATGTAGGAAAAAAGACACTTCCTATGTAAGCCCAAAAAATAAAATAGTGGGCTAAAAAAGGCTAGTTGGAGACACACATTAGTAAAATGGTTGGGGACACTCAATCCTAGGAAATATATATTATTATGCTAAGGGCGAAATAATGATGTCTTATAAGAAATTATTAGGTATAGACTGGTGAAAATTTTAAAATAATTGTGTCCTAGATCTATATTACATTTACAATTGGATTGCGAATTTGGACTAATCACATGTAAACTAATGGGTGAGTTGCTTGGGGTCTAGACCTAAATTATGTAATATTTTGGTGATGTAGTTGACCAACTATATCTTTTTTATTCACCAAATGAGGATTTCCTGAGGAGACATAATCGCCAATTGACGAAGATTCACCACTAAAAAAATTATTACAGATCCTTCTTTGTATAGATGTCTACTTCATTCATTCTTTAGCTAAAAAATTAATTTTGAATGCCTCAAGATCACTCTCAATTTAGTGTTTTTCTTTGAAGTTATCACCAAATTTCCCCTTGTTCCAAACTTTGAGTTTTTGCTTTAGTTTTTCAAAAATAATGCATGCCAAATTACCTTTAGCCCTTGGAACATCCTTCCACCAACTAGCTACTAGTTCCATAAATCCTTGTTTCATGAATCACATCTACTCAAACTTGAATGACATTGTATTGGAGCATTATCATTTGTATTAAAAAAGCCACTAGATAATGATCAAGTCCAGATATCTCCAAAAAAGTGGCTTCAAATAGGAGAGGCAATGTGTTACAATTTACAACCAATAAAAAATGATCTAGTTTCTCTAAAATGTTTGATAATTTAGATCTCTTGTTTGTCTATGTGAAAGACCCTCCTTTGGCGAAAACTTCCCATAAACCATTCTAAGAAACAAAGTATTGGAAATATAATAGTGAAAGACTTCCTCCCCCCCTCGTCACTCCCTTCTCCCCTCCCCCTTCCACCCCCTATTTTTCCAAGGAAATGGTAGCTTTGAAATAACCTACCAGAATAATCAAGTCCATCAAATGATAGTTGATAGATCCCACAATCTCATCCCAATCTGCTTTCTTCTCCTTTGATTTGACAAGCCTACATGCGTTGAAAATAAAGCCTATAAAATTAACTGATAGAGAGTAGAAAGTAGCCAATTTCCAATTTATTTCTTTGGCTATTAGTTCCACCTTAACTATCCTAGGGTTCCAAAGAATGCATAAACCTCTGGATTCCCCACAATCATCAACACAACCTTTTCTATAGTTTCCTCTACTAACTTTGTTTCCTGAATGAAAACTACATCTTGTTTAACCCAATCAAAACATCATTGTCTCAAGCACTTTTTGTTAGGGTTTTGTAGCCCCTAACATTCTAGGTTAGGAAATATGTGGCCTCCCAAGAGAGACTATGTCTCTTCCTGACCTCAGTTTGGTTTTTCGCTTCATGTTTCTAGAATTTTCCAATAATTTATGGATTGATCTCATACCTCTTGACCTTTGTCTATCTAAGTAACTTTGGATGACTTCACCTCCAATTTCTTGATAGAGAGGACGTCTTCAATTTTTTCTTCCTCTGAGATCTTAAAGAGATCTTCACAAAAGTTGAGATCCTCCTTAGATGCTTCTAGCCTTTTTGTCAAGGCCTTAGATTGAATCATGCATGTTTTCCTATGCTAATCAAGGTTCACATCTGGGATCAAATCAAGATAGCGAGTTTATTCAGTTGGCTAATCTATTGCTCCAATATTATCCATACATCCTAAAGATGCCAAATCAAGAGAATCCAACTTCAATCAAACAATGATCGACGCAACTTCAACTTGATGCCTTAGATTAACAAGAGAGGGAGAAAAATTAGACACTCCAATCACAAGGGTAATATGTGCCTCCCTACTATCAAGCTCCATTTCTAGATTATTCGCACCAATACCCAAACCTGTCTGGCCTTTCTTCTAGAAATCTAGTTCCCCAATCATGACAGGGTCAACATGAGACCCTTCCTCGCATTTTCAAACATTTTGATCTTGAAGATTCATCAACCTTTCCTCCAACACCACTTCTTCCTTACCTTTCCCTTTTTTTTCCACTATGCACTCTACCTCTAAATGACCCCAATCATTGCAAGATTTTCATTTCTCCAAAATAAATTCTACCTATGCTTCCTACCACCAAATGCCCTTTGGTAAAGAGATCTCAATAGACTTTGGTAGAATTGGATGGGGTTTCCACATAATGCAGATCTAAGAATACATACTAAAATCCTCCTTGGCAATGGCCTTATTTGAATTGATGAACTTGCCCAATTGTTTTCCAATCTCTTGTAAAGTTTCATTTGTCCAATATTCATGCTTGAGATCGTATAGGAAGATCCAAATTAGGACTTCCTCAATTTTTGCTTCCTTAGGGCTAAAATTTGCAACCCAATCTTTAATATAGAATCCAATAATGTTCATCAAAAAAGGCCCATTGTATAGGATTTGATCTTTCTCTTGTGTTTATCCCATGATAATCAAGAAGAAACCATTGGTCAATGGTTTACTGGACACATGCATTCCCCATTCTTAATCTACCCATTTTTGGATCTTTTGGAAAGGAGGCCAACCACCACCCAACTTAATGAAAAATGATTTTTCCTTTAGGTTTTGGATAGAAGCCCTCCGGGAATCTGAGTCAATCCTAATATCAATGACATTGTTTTCATTTGTCTCTGACTTATCTTTCATTGTAGGCAAAGGGTGACCCCCATTGCATGGGGCCTAAGATTTTTTCTAAACCTATTTGAAACTTCCTTTTGCCCCCATTGATAATTCTTGAATACCCCTAATGGATTTGAATCATACCCAATTGGAGCTTTGATCAATGTTTGAAACATGCCCCAAGCTCACCAAATTGTCTGTGGCATGGAGGCTCCCATGGAAGACACCTTCTTTGTGGGAATGAACCACCACTACCAACACATTTAATTAGGTGGATATACCCAAGGCATGGTTCATTTTTGTCTCCCCACTTGTTAAAACACTTGCCAATATACCCTATCAATAGTGTCCCTTAGGTCTAAACAGGAGGGGTTTTGAGAACTTGCTCATATACTCTTCTCCAATGTTGATATCATTGATATACCTTTCATATGACCTATACACATCATCTATGTTATGACATGATGAATTTCCACCACCTAGTACTATCTCAAGTAGTGAAAGAAGCTCTTCAATGCTCTTTATTGCCACCTTTTGTGAGGAAGTCTACAACAAAGGGTAGCCATCTATAGTCTATTATTTTAATTTACATAAAAAGTGGAGAGATTATCAAGGTGAAAGGAATATTCTTGATGAACATGGGATAGCATCTACATATATTCAATATACAAATGAAGATATATGAAACCTATGGTTGATGAACTTGACATTGCATCTACATCTATTCAATATGTCACAGAATCTTATCTCAAATGGTGATGATACATAGCTATCATAGATTGATAGCTCAAGTATTGAAAAAAGCTCTTCCGTGCACTTTATTACATTCTATGCATTATAAATTTATCTTAGCAATTAACATAAAATATGAGTTTAACTATTTTGAGTATTAACATTAAATATGATTCCAAATATTAGTAATTACCACATGGAGGCATGAGAGAGAGGGGAAAAGATAGAGAAGGGGAAATGGAGAGAAAATGATATTGAGAGAGAGAGAGAGAGAGAAGGAAAAGGAGGAGAGGGTGATAGACATGAGGTAGAGAGAAAATGAGAAGCAGAAGTGAGTGACTCCATAGAGAGAGAAGCATGAGGGGGAGAGAGATGAGATAGAGATCAAGGAGAATAGTTATAGGTCCCTTTTTGCACACCATCTTAGCAAAATTATCCTAAGGTGGTTATATACACCCATTTCTTATAGTTTTCTTGAAATTTACATACCACCATATTGGAATTCCAATTTTTCACCAGATAGATTATTTTTTCAAACAATAGTAGTAGCTTAGAAACTATATCCAATTTCCTATAGATTCTCTTCTTACATCCTTTTGGTATATAGTTGATAACTTGTTCAACATTTTATGTCAAGTTGCCTAATCTTGTTTTGCATTAACTTCATTATCACCCACAACCATAGCTTGGGATACCATGATCCTACACAAACCCATCTATAAAACTTTTTAGCAAAAACTTATTTGAAAAAATCCAAATTTCCTTTGTTATTTTGATCTTTTCTTTTCATCCTCACATATGAAAAGCTCTAAATTGTGGAAAAGTTGGGCATGTCATTATGTATTGACATACATCCTGACAACATTGTGCATATCAATTCATTCATTTTTTAATGGAATGTCCCATTTTAGCTTTAATTAGTTTGCCAAACAAAATAAATTCACCAAATTTAAAATGCATTTCTCATTCATACACCGAAACCAATGTATGCCATGTTATTTTTTTTAGGGTTTCATATAATTGCAAGTCACTTAAATTGTTTGAAAAGTCGAGATTTAGTTGGCATGGTGTTTTGAACTTATTTGTATAAGATTTTGTATGATCAACACTTATTTGTTTTATTGGCTATATGTGAGTCCAATTAACTATTTGACCACATGAATATTATTTGAAATATTTATTCATTAATAATCCCTTCTTTAGTAACTACATGATGAAATTTTCATTTTCCTTGCCCATGTATTCACACAAGTTTTTTTTTAAGTATTTCTCTTAAATAGATAGATTCTTCTATTTACAAACTTTTATCGATTAGTGGTTGGTTCACTCTTTCTTCTTAATTGCATGTGCATGCACACACATACACACACGCACACACTCACTCACTCACACACACACACACACACACACACACACACACACACACACACACACACACATGTGCACCCTCACTCATATGATTCTATAATTCTCCATATAAATTCTTATTCATTTTATGTTTCATTGGCATATTCATTTTTAAAACAAAAAAGTAAACATGATATTTTACACTATTTGTAAATGGGTCCCAACTCTTATCTTATGTTAGTCTAAATTAATACAATGTTTAGAAATCAAGATAAATAAGACCTAGAATAATTACGATTCAGAGTTATGTATGCTATGAGCCATCCCTTTTCATACATTTAAAATCAACAATATTTGATCATTTTGCTTGAGTTTCAAAAATACCAAAAAAAGAAGATGTTATTAGGTTTGATTTGTATTCAGAGTTCCTCATTTTTCTTAGTGGTACTAAGGATGTTTGCATACCTAGTATTGTAATCAAAATCACCATTTTTTACTAGTTCTTCTTTATAGAAGGATAAATTGATGAGTTGTGTGTCTCCAATTTCAAACTTTACTAACCAAACTTAGCCACTTTGATGCCACTAATATAAATTAAAATAGTAAAATCAGTCAAATTTAATCACAACACTAGGTTTTCAAAAACCTATCAGTAATGTTAAGAAAAATAGACAATACAAAAAAATTGAATATAAGAATTGTATGCATCCAAAGTCACCATCTATTGCTTCAAAATGAGTTTTAAATACAATTGTGAAACCAACCACAATATTAGGATTCTAAGCAACTTCAAACTAGGAAATTTATAAAAACTCAAATAATAAACAAAACTACAAATTTAAATACTCCAACTTAACGAAATCAGAATCACAACTTTCTACTGGTTGCTCAAAAATTGATACTTCTAACATGATTGAAGAGCTATTGAAGTAAGTCTAATTTCAGTTCCTTGAAAGTATATATGTCTCTAACAATCATTTGAAGAAACCAACAACTTTCCTCACCCCAAATTCTGCTCCTAAGACCTCCTTTCTACTAAGAAATTATATTTGCAGTTTTTACCGTCTTTGCTCACTGTCACGGGATTCAATGATTGTAGATCGCTCTGAATGACTCTAGACCAATGTTAGACTTTAGTTCACGAGAATACCACTAGAAAACGAATAAAAGGTGGACGTGCCGGAGTGGTTAACGGGCGTGACTCGAAATCACGTGGGCTCTGCCCGCGCAGGTTCGAATCCTGCCGTCCACGTTTTCCATTTTCCAGCTCGGGTGTGGTACCGTAATCCAGAAAAATCTCGCTGGGACTCCATAGCAGACATACTGTGGATTTGACAAAAAGCTTTTCCAAAAATCTCACAGCACCTTATTGTCTATCTTCATTATTATTATTATTTTCGTTTACAGGGGAGACATCTCAGGAAAACAGTACCCCTCTTATTCCATCTCTAATTCACACATTCTCCAACCAGAGCTTCTCATTTTACTGTCCTAGCATTGAATTTCTAATGGCAGCCTCTTTGATGCCAAATTAGCAGTCCACAAATGTTACTGATGTCAATGAAATAAAAATAATAAATGTTTGATAAAAAAAAGTATCAGATCCATATTAATAAGCAACTCTAAGAATAAGTATATCGTTATGCGATCAATATTCAGAAGAGCTTGAATTCGAAATTTATGGCTTGATATAGTTTCAAGATAATAAGATTTGATATTAAAAGGTCTTTTTGCCTCTATGAAATGCTGATATAATATGTCAAACATCGAGATATAATAATAATAATAACAAGTGCCACGTAGTGCATGCACTTGTCGTTAGAATGTATTGTAATAAAAACAATATTCAATATTATAATAAATGAATATGTATAAGAATTTGAAGTTTAAAAAGATTAGATATATAGTACAATTATTAATTTTTAATTATGTACTATAAAATATTTTAGTATTGTAATATGTATTATAAAATAATATAATAGAAATTAATTTTTTATGTTGAACATTATTTTTACCATGCATTATGCATTATGTATAGTAAAATATTAAAGAAAATGTAATATATAACTTGCTAATTATTATTTTTCATCAACAATTAATAAAAATAAAAAATTTAATGGTAATATTTTAAATTTTAAATGATAATTCAAATTTTAAATTAGGGGTGCTTGTATTTCAATTTTACTATTATATATTTTTAAATATGAATATAAAATTTAAAATTTTTTTTAAAAAACTATGAATATAAAATAAAAATTTTAAAAAATTTACATTGTGTTTTCAAAAAGATTTATATACATTAGAACAATAACTTACTTCACAGTATATTTTCATCTATTAGTTTCTTAATATTAGTTTGTGAATGTAATAATTGTGTATATATCTATATTTATTTGCGAAATTCATGCCATTAAAAAAGCAATATGGTGGGAGCTCCGAGAAAAGGGGTCTTATAAGAGAAAATGAATTCAACCAATTAGAATGGAGATAAATATTTTTTCATCATATATTATATTGATTAAAAATATGAAAACTTTATAAAAATTGAAACAAGGTAAAAATGCTTGCATATAATTGGTTGATACATTCAAAACTAATTCACTAATGAAACATAGTGAATGCAATAGTACATTGCCTATGGCAAGTACAATAATAAGAGACGCGATGGTCAAAGTAAAAAATATTGTAATAAAAGATTATTGATTTTTAAATTACAATTTCAATAAATCATAAATTTATTTATATATTAAGTATTTAATTATTTTAAATATTATTTTAATAAAAATAATAAATTAAAAAATAATTTATATATTAAGTATTTAATTATTTTAAATAATTTTAAAACTAAAATAATGAATTAACTCTTACAAATTTTTAGTAGTATTTGATATAAAATTCTATCTATATATTTTAATATATTTTATGTATAATTAGTTTATAAATGTATTTAGTGTGATAAACCTTCTTTATAACATTGTTTAATTCTTACTATATGTACATTACATATGAATTATAACTAGCAGTTCCAAGCTTTTGTGCTTGGAACAATCAATCAATAGGTTTTTACTAATATTTTTTAAAACTATAATTTAATGTGCATAAATTAAATTAAATTAAATTTTTAATTTAAGTAAAATAAAATTTAATTCTTTAAATAAACTAAATAATATTATTTATTTATTTAATTTATCATATGCTAATAAATTATCATTTAAAAAAACATGTATAGAGTGAATAGTAAAAAATAAACTAAAATCATTATAAAAACTAAAAACTAAACTAATTTAAAATTTGTCAGCTTATATATATAAAAATTTAAAAATCATTAAAAAAATCTCCATCAAAAAATGTATTATGAAAATTAATATGAGAAATATAAAAACATATTTAAAAAATAGAAACTCCTCCCACAAATATCCTATTAGGTAAACTAATTTTAAAAATAGATTAAATTTATTTATTTACTAGAACTTCAATCAATTTTAAAAATCAAAAGTTCAATAAAAGGAAGAAAATTACAAGTTAAAATGGATATAACAACTAATTAAGTTTTTAAATAAATAAGAGAAAAAGAAAGAGTTAAGATTATAGATGAATTTTTAATTTTAAAATAAATAAAATCTCATCTCAATTAATTAAATTATAAATAATATCTAACTAAAAATAAAATAATTTTTTTCTAAAAAGACCAATAATAAATAATTAAGTTAAATAAATAAATTTAAAAATAAGAGTTAGTAGAGATAATAGCTAATTAAGTTAAATAAATAAGAAAAAAAAAATAGTTGACAATGTAGATGATAGGTAATTAAATTAAATAAATAGATAAAACAAGAGTTAAAAGTGGAATGAAATGAAACTCGGTCGGAATATTATTAATGGCAAGCGCTGACAATTTACCGATAAAAAATTGACAATTTTTTGGCCAAAAAAATAATTTTACGGAAACAAAGTTCTCGCATATAACCTATTAGCTAAACTATCAACTAAAATATACTTAATAATATTATACTATAATATAATATTATTAATTATAATTTAGTATTCTAATTACATTAAATGGGACAAAATATTTTTAGATTTTGGTCACACAAATAGTTTCATCTAATTAAATTACTTACTAAAACACTATTTTCAATGTGGAATAAATTACCTTGCAATACACATTGTCCCTATCTTTTCGAACATAAAATATATTATGATTTGTTCATATTTTAGGTTTATTTAGCCATAATTTTCTACTTGATTGTGAAAAGAAAAAAGATTTATGTAATCTCTCAAAAAAACCATATAGGAGTTCTAACAAACGACCTTATAAATGAGTACTATAACACAATTTTTCCAATCTCTTACAAACAACTTCTCAACTCATTATGTCTAAACACTAAAATCATTATACATTAGGTAGGAACTTTAAAGCTTGTGTCCCTTGCTATGAAGACATAATGGTGAGGTTTGTTGTGCTAGACATTTATATCTCTATGTAAAATTGTGTTTGTATATGACCATATTTTTCTATAGTGTTCAATTATTTTTATCTTAATGTTTTAATAATGAACATTTTTCTATTGTATAAAAATATTTTTTTTTAATGTTTTAATCATAGTTTTCCAATAATGAACAATTTGTGAAGTGTGATAGAAAGTATGATCTAAAAATTTATGGTGTGTTATTTGATAACTTAAAGTTTAAAGAGAAGTTTGAATTTGATATTCAATATTTGATATTTATTTGTTTAGAATTTTTTTTTTTAAATTTTTTTTTTGAAAAAAGAGGGGTAAAAACTTTATTGAAAAAGAGAGCAAAGCAGTACAAAACAGAACAGGGCCTAAACCCCAGGAGACACTAGAAACCATAGAAAAACCACAGAGGCAAAATCAACTCTCCCTGATTCCACTTACATCCTCTGTCAACGTCCTCTCCAAGTCTTGATGTAACTCACCTGGTAGCTACTCCCACTCATCAATCTGCCAACCATCTATATTTCCAGAGGCCCATTTTGCCAAACTATTAGCTGCCTTATTCCACTCCCTTGGAATATGGGTATAAGACACTGAATCCATCATAGAACTAACTTGTAAAATCTGTTGCATTATCAAAGACAACTCCCAGCTAACATCCGAACTCTTACTCTCAAGGAGAATCACCTTACGCCACCCAAGAGCATATGCCCTCTGCAAAGCATAAAGAATGGCCAACCCTTCCATTCTATTAACAGTTTGCATCCCTTTATTGACTAAGAACATAAAAACCACCATTCCAGAAGAGTCCCTACCAATCCCACCTATACCAGTAGGCCCTGGATTTCCCCTAGACGAACCATCAGTATTAACTTTTAAAATGCTAGCCGGAGGGGTCATCCATTTCCCTATCCTTTGGACTTTATGTTTCGCCCTTCTGCCTCTCCTAGCACAGGCAGAGTGTGGAGAAATTCCTTGTATTCCAAACCTGTCAACCATTACAGCATCATCCCTCTCAAGAGGCATCACCACATCACTCTTAGCTAAGACTGCATCCTGAATCATTCCAAAAATTCTAATCCAAACCTGCTGAATCCCCAAAGTTTCTCCTCAGAATACTCTCTGATTTCGTTCCAGCCAGACTTGCCATAGCAAAAAGGTAGGTCCAATATACCAAACATCCTGCAAGAAGGGATCCAAGGACGGGGGCCTCCCTAGTCTCAACCAAAAATCCACCAGAGAGGAAGCGTGAGTGCATGAGCATTTCCAAACATCCCACCAAAAATGCCATAGTTGTAGAGTGAAAGAGCATTGGAAGAACAAATGCACAGAGTCTTCCTCCTCAATACTACAAAGGATACATCTCGACGGGCCGAAAAAACCCCTCTTCCAAATATTGTCCCAAGTCAGGCACCTATTCCAAACCAAGGTCCAAGTAAAACAGTTAAATTTTGGCCAAGAAAACTGACTCCAAACTTTCTTCCACCATTGAACCTCCCCTCCCACCAGCTGTTGGGAGAGTAACTCCTGATAACCAGAGGAAATAGTATAAACGCCCTTGGGATTAGGGGACCAGGCCAACACATCATCACCCATAAGGGCATTATAGTTCTGCCTCGAAAGAATGTACTAGAGCTCAGCCCACTCCACTTCCGAACCAAAAATAGGCCATTCCTCTGAATTCTTCCACCTTGCCTCCACTAGCTGACCCTGAGGGAAAAAAGATTTAAAGTCGCACACTCTTGACCAACTAGCATCACAGAAACTCTGGGCCAACATGTGCAAATGAGGATACTAAACAACCAAGGGAGGATACCCATCCCAAGCATCAAGCCAGAACTGAGCCTTTGAGCCACTTTTGCAGATCCAATGTAAGCCACCCTTAATGAGCACAGCCCCTTTCTTGAGAGTACTCCAAATCACAGAGCCTTTCCTGCACAAGCTATACCGAGGGATATCATTATGGGGGATCCCTGGAAGGTACTTCAGAGACAAAACTCTAGCGCAAACTTGATCCTGTTCCACATACCAATGCCAATACAATTTGGCAGCCAAAGCAATACCATTTAGCACTGATTGCCGTAAACCAAGACCACCAAACTATTTTGGACTACAGACAACCTCCCATTTGACAAGACTCCACTTGGTTGAAGATAGATTACCAGCCCATAAAAATTGTCTTGCTAAGGAGTCCAGTTCCCTAACAAAGCTCATCGGCGCCACCTGAACCATACTCCTATAGAGAGGAAGAGCTTGAACCACAAATTGAATCAGTTGGACCCAACCAACAAAGGATAGCCAGCGGTGGGTCCAATGAGTAACTTTGGCTCGGAACTTGTCAAGAATGACCTTCCATGATTCCTTAGATTGCCTACCACCAGAGATAGGAATGCCCAGGTAGAACACAGGAAGACTTCCAATTTGGAATCTGAGAATATGAGCGACTCTCCTCTGAATAGAAGGTGGAGTGTTAAAGAAAAAAATGGAAGATTTGTCCTCGTTAATCAACTGGCCTGAAGCAACAAGATAAACATCCAACACTTTGCGTATATTAGAAGCCTCCTGAATGGTAGCCATGCCCATCAAAGTTGTATCATCCACAAACTGTAGGTGAGATTGCACAAGAAGACCTCCTCCCCATTGCTAGCCCTGAATAAAGCCCCCTTCAACATTATTTTTTATCAACCGACCCAGACCTTCTGCCAAAAGAAGAAACAAATAAGGAGATAGGGGATCGCCCTACTGTAATCCCTGAGAGGCACCAAAGAGATTAGAGTGTTCCCCATTAATCAAGACTGAGAAAGAAGTTGAATTCACACAACTCATAACCCACCGGATCCATTCTTCCTCAAAACTAAAGGCACCCAGAACCCTTTGGAGAAATGACCACCAGACTCTATCATATGCCTTAGCCATATCCAACTTAATGAACATAGCCTTGTCTTTAGAATTGGCCATAGAATGAATAGTCTCAGTCGCCACAACCACCCCATCTAGGATCTGGCGCCCCGTCACAAAGCCACTCTGTTCTTCAAAAATTAACATTGGAAGCCACTTTTTTAACCTGTTAGCTATCAACTTAGATATGATTTTATAAATAACATTGCAAAGAGAGATAGGGAAAAATTAACTTATCCGGTCAGCCCCTTCCCCGTTGGGGATGAGAGCAAGGAAAGTAGAATTCAGAGCCCGAAGCATTTGCTTGTTCCTCTGGGATTCTTGAACAACTGCCAGTAAATCTATCTTGATAATATCCCAAAATTCCTAGAAGAACTCAATCGAAAAGCCATCTGGACCTGGAGCTTTTCCTTTTTTCATCTAGAAAATAGTCCCCTCTAATTCCTCCAAAGAGATGGCACTCATAAGATGCTCTTTCATTTCCAAAGAGACTAAAGAGGGAATACAAGAGAGGAGCTGGGCCTCTTCAACCGAGTCCCCCTATGAAGCCTCCGTAAATAAAGACTCAAAATACTGTACAGCTTTGCTGAAAATATCCTGAGAAGAAGAGAGCATCTCCCCCCTAACATTCGCCAAGGTTGATATGGAGTTACCATGTTGTTTGGCCTTAACTGAATTGAAGAAGAAAATAGTATTCTTATCACCCTCTTGAAGCCATTCAATTCGAGCTTTTTGTTTCCAATAGATTTCCTCTCTCAGTTCCCACTCCTCCAAAGTTTTCAGAGCCCTAGCTTCCTCCCGCAACAAATATTTTGACACCCCATCTTCCCTTAACAACCTGGTAATATCATTCAACTCAGCTTGGGTCGCATATTTTTCTTGGAAAATATTTCCAAAGCAATACCTATTCCATCTTTTAAGCTGATATTTAACATATTGTAGGAGTTTAGCAAAAATATGCATTGCTGTACCAAAGGCAGGTCTACCATTCTTCCACCACTCACCTACATAGCCATAAAGATCTGGGTCCCTCAACTACATAAGCTAGAATTTAAAAGGTGGCTTCTGAGGCAGCCCGTTGGAGGAGATAACTAACTTAATGGGCCAGTGATCCGATCCTCTCCATTCTAATATCTCAGACCTGGATGACCACAATCCACCCACCCAAAAATAGGATACCATGAAACGATCTAATCGTTCAGCAATATAATTGTCTCCTATTCTTCTATTATTCCAGGTGAACTGACCATTACTAGGCTTGATATCTATGAGATTGAGTGCCGAAATCTTATCGCAAAGAAGCATCGAGGAGGGCTCAAGTCTTGCAATACCCCCCCATTTTTCAGAGAGATCTAGAATAGCATTAAAGTCTCTAGCAATAATCCATGGAAAATAAGGAAATAATCCACAAACAAAATGAATATTATTCCATGTAAGGATCTTACCTTGGAGCTCAACAGGGGCATAGACGTTGGAGAGAAGAACAAACTCACCAGACTCATAGCACAGAGAAACCAAGGAAATAGATGATCTAAAGGATATCCACCACATAGGTTGGATCTTTCGTCGGTTCCAGAGGCATGCTACCCCCCCTGAAGATCCCTGAGATCCAATGCACTGACATTGACCATTCTTCCACAATTTAGGAGCTATACTCATCATACACTCAACAAAAACTTTGGTCTCCTGAAGAAAAAGAACATCAGGAGAATGAATTCTAACCAATTCTTGAACAGCTTTTTGTCTAGGGCCACTGTTCAAGCCCCTTGCATTCCATGAAATAATGATCATTTCTGGGGAGTCGAGAAATGGGAATCCAAGATCTTGATAGCTCCTGACTCCACCAGATTCTCCCCAATCATCTTAATCTTCTCTATGTCCTTCTTACGCCCACTTTTACCACTTTTCTCAGAAACTGCCTTCTTGCCATCCTTCTGAAGAATACCCAAGTGAGGAGAAGACTTGCCACGCTTATCCATATCTGAAACAACACTCCATGCAAGAAGGGCAGTGCCCACTACTTCCTATCCCAGATCAGCATTTAACCCCAGAGTCACCTAAGCCCCTGCCTACCCATCAGTGACCATAGGCATGGTAGGTTCTACCTATGGAGTAGGAGGAGGGTTGGAAGAGACAATATCCTGATCGGGCTCTGCAACCAAATAATCCATGCTACTAAATCCTAGAATAACTTCTTGCTACCCCAGATCATCTAGGACTTCAAATCTGTTAAAGGTATCCTCCTCTTGTCTCTCCATCAAATTCCTCTTTTGACCTCTATTCCGATTGCAAGCCTTGACCTGTACAAAGCCCTCAGCATCCTTTTCCTCTCTTGAATTTGGCTTCTTCCCTTTATCAGCACCAAGACTGTTACGAGGAGGGGGCAGAGGCTGCTGATCCACTGACTTGGCCTTCAAGCACCTACACAAAAGGTGGCCATATTCATGAAAAAGTCAGCACCGAAAGGGAAGGGTCTCATAATCGAGTTGTTGCACCCAAGAATGTGATCCTGCGCACATTTCAACTTTATTTGGCAGTGGTCTTCTCAAATCAAGCTCCACACAAATTCAAGCAAAAGTTATAACCCTCTTAGCAAGGGTTTGGGTTGAGGACCCTACCGGTTTCCCCAACATCGAAGCGAGCATATGGAAAACATCCTCCCGAAAACACTCTATTGGAAATCTAGGTAGCCGAACCCACACTGGGACCCGATTCGGAAGCTCCTCAGAGGGGTTAAATCTTGCATGTCATGGCTTAACAAATAGCCCAACTTGGTTGTAAAAATAGGGCCCGCCCTCAAATACCCTATTACGATCTGCCATGCAGGTGAATGTAACCATGAAGAAATTGTTTGTAAGCAACGTGACTTCCATTTCACCCTCTGGCTCCCAAATTCTCTGAGCCCAATTTTCTAGAAATTGGAGGGACACTCTTAAACCCAAAAATTTATAGTACAGCAAATGCTTTGAATAGTATTCCACATCCTCAACAATCATCTCGTAAGGGATTACCAATTTAGGTCTTTCTTTGCATCGCTCTGGGCACCCATTAATCTTTGTGATCTGGGAACTGCTAGACAGATTTGATGTTGTAACTCCTAAGCTTTGAGAGAAAAGGGCATTATCAAACACCCTTGCCCCTTGATTTAGCGGATGCATGTCCTTTGCTTCGTGCAAAATGATGTCAGGTGTAGCCCCTGAAGGCTCACCCCTATACATTCTTCCACCATCCTGGAGTGATCACCGTAGGGGACCACTTACCAGGCACCGCACAAACCAACGACCCCACTACTCGCAAACCGACCCAACAGCAGAGAGCTGCCCGCAAATATAAAATGTTTCAGACCAGATGCCTTCCCCCACGCAAGCTGAAACACCTCCCCCCTCTGGCGCACACACAGAAAGCATTGAAAGGAGCTAGGGCATGGCTGCCCTAGCTGGACGACCACACGCAAACACCCAGTGCAGACATTCTTCTTTTGTGTCTTTAGAATTTATTATTAAGAAAAGTAAAGAGACATATTTACTAGATGAATAGGAAAATGATTTCACAAAGGGGAATTTTCCTTATTTTCATAGTAGCATTAGAGCTTACAAGTAGTATTATTCCAATTATAACATAACACTTGCTAAATGTAGTTGCAAGTATACAATACAAGTCAAATTACAACTCTTAGTATTCAACCAAAACAAAGGAAAATATATTGAGAAGGTCATAAGAGATGTGCCAAAAAGAAAATTCCTCTCCACCCTAACATGTCAAAAAGACACAATATAATGAGGAACTATTCAAGCCAACTATCACTAAGAGCAAAAAAATTAAATCTATGTAATTAAATTTAAAAATCTACTAGTTTCACTCTTGGACAATTCACTTACAATATTTATTTTACAAAATTTCATGTGGGAATTAATATAGTAGTGTTTAAAGAGCACTTCTAATTTATAATTAAATGTATATTTTACTATTAGTGTAACCATTGCACCTCCTTTCAGTACACGCATTATTAATGTATTATAAAATGTCTTACTATTTTAAATCACAAATTTAGTCATGCTTGAGATAGCCATGACAACTCCCAAAGATAAGAACCTTCTCCTACATGGTTCTTGGTTCATATGTCTCTCAAAATATCCCATAAGACTAAGGATCTCTTAGTTCCTACTCTAGTTGGAATATCCATTAAAAAAAAAGTTCACCTATGTAGGGTGCTTCATTTTTTGTGGCAATTTTCAATCTGGTTGAAACTTCCAATAAGAAACCTATAAAGTACCCATTTGTCATGCCTAAAATTTAAGGCCTAGAAAAATAGAAATAATTATTTGTTGTGTATTCTACTAAGACCTAAGGATAATGTTAATTGTATACTAAGGAAAATGTATTCATGAAACTTTAGATTGACTACTCAATTTGATTACAAATTAAAGATAAAACATGAAAGAAACTATCAAATTAAGTTCTAAAAATTGTCTCATGTACCTCTAGGAAGAAAGCTAAAGTAATGCTCTCATAGTTGAATTTAATAACGACACTTCTAGAATGAGAATTGAAATGATTATGATGTAATGGTCAAATACCAATAAAATTCTTATCCTTCGGTCTAGGGACTAGTTCCCATGTATTGTTCTTTTTTATCTGCTCAAGTTCTTCTTTCGTTGCATTTATCCAAAATTCATCCTTAAATTCTTCTTTCATTGCATTTATTCAAAATTCATCCTTAAATTTGTCATTAGTATTCTTAGGTTCAATATATGAAACTAAACAAATTTCTTCTCTTCCCTTACCTCTTATCATTACTCCTATACTAGCAATGACAATGATCTAATTATCAGGAAGGTTCCTTGCAACATATTTAGGTGTTCTCTATTCTTATCTAGGTGCTTCAATATGTACATGTACTCCACCATCCAATTCAAAGAATTGTTCTTGCTTTGTATTATGATTTGTCACTCATCTTTGACTTGTAATATCCTAATTTGCATCATCATTAGCATCATACTCTTGAATGTTCCTTCATGTACTTTACATCTCTCATCAATCCTAACATTTGCACTCTCAAAAATATTCTTTAATCCTTTATTATTGTTAAATTAGATTCGATTTATTGTAGCTTTGGAATGAATTTTTTTTTAAAATGTATTGTCTCTAGAATACCATTCTTACTAATCTTATAATTCCTTGTAGGTTGTTGCAAGAATGATGAGGCCATGATACTTCACAATTATCATAGAAAATTATGACAATGATAATACTTTAATTAATCTTGATTTTAATGTATCGCATATTTGAATATGGATAAAAAGATCAATCTGAAAAATGCTTTACACTCTTTATTTTTAGTAATTTCATTTTGATCAATCAAATTGGATATATATATATATATATATGTATGTATGTATGTATGCAATCTTTTGAAAAATCATGTCATTCCATTATGTGCAACATTGAGGAAATGTTTTAACAAAGGTAAAAGAGTTAAACACATCAGATTTTCACAATCCATCATGTATAGCAGCAATTTCTAGAAGAGATTGTGTTAGAGCTTTTGTCTCAACGTTTCAGATCACACTCTGTGATCCATCATCAGGACAAAAGAGAGCTAAAGGATGAGTAAGAATAGATTGCAGACCATGGTGGGGGTAAAGGGGCTTAAAAAGAAGGGGAGGACCAAAGGCTCAAGGATTGATGTCAAGGAGGTAGGAGAGGACAAGAAAGGAAAAAGAAAATAGAAAAAGACAACTTAATCTTTTTAAAAAAAACTAGATAACTAATAAAAGAAAAGAGGAGGATCACCAAAATATATATAACATGAAAAATGAGGTAAAAAATAGGTACGAGAAAAAATATACCACGTCAAACAACTTCCAAAGCTCTAAAAATATAGAAACAACTGCCTAAATATAAAAAGAAAACAAAACAAAAATTAAAAAAGAGAAATAAAACGAGAACAAATAATGACAAGAGATCAAAAACCCTTTTAAATAATAGTAATAATATGTTGTATGTATATAACCATCACCCTAAAATAGAATCGTGTAACTAATCAACCAAAGAAATAACTATTTATTTACTTTATATATATATATATATATATATATATATATATATATATATATATATATATATATATATATATATATATATATATATATATATATATATGTATGTATGTATGTATGTATGTATGTATGTATGTATGTATGTATGTATGTATGTATGTATGTATGTATGTATGTATGTATGTATGTGTGTGTGTGTGTATGTATGTATGTATGTATGTATGTATGTATGTATGTATGTATGTATGTATACATCAATGCCTCTATACGTATATCTATACTTATAGATACCAACAACGCACGTGAATAAATATAAACATAAATAAGTAAATAAAAAATAAAAAATGTGTGTGTGTGTGTAAATATATGGTGATGAAGAGTGGACCCTTAGTCATTCCTGGCAACCCCTTTTATCTTTCATGAGAAATCATCCCTCCCACCCTTAAAGCCCCTCCTTGCCCCCCCTCCCCTATGTGGAGCTCCCCCTTTACTCATGTTTTCCCTTCGACTCCTTTTTCTAGTTCGTCCCCCTACACCCTGTGTTTCCTTGGAGCGCTTACCCCTTGTTTCAATTCAGCTAGCATTGTTCCTTGGAGTTCTTAAGTGTTTTTAGTGATTGAGGTTCCTTGTGTTCCTTGTACCTTTATTCTGCTTTTATTTTCTTCCTCCTTCGCATTTATTATTTTCTTACTTTCATATCTTTTTTAATTGCATTTGCATATATGCATAATGTAGGTGTAATTTCTTCTTTCTATTATTATTAAATTCTATTTTTATTTTTTATTAATTTCTTAGGTAAATTCCCCTTATGCATTGCATAGGTGTGTGTGCGCGCACGCGTGTGTATGCACACACACACACACACACACACACACACACATATATATATCTAGATACATATATGTATATGTATATACATATATGGATATATACATATATATCTCTTTATATATAATATATATATATATATATATATATATATATATATATATATATATATAGATATACAGTGATACACATATCTACAAACACACAGACACACACACACATATATTTGTATATATATAATTTGCTTATTTTCATTCATAGATATATCTTCTAGATACATTACATAGATGTATATATGTGTGTGTGGATATATACATACATATCTATATATATATATATAGATATGTATGTATATATCCATATACATATATACATATATATAGATATGTATGTATATATCCATATACATACATATATATATATATATATATATATATATATATATATATATATATATATATATATATATATATATATATATATATATGTATATATGTATATATGTATAGATTTTCTTTACTTAGATAGTTTTATATATATAGGTAAGTTTATATTTATTCACGTGCGTTGTTGGTATCTATAGGTATAGATATACATATAGAGGCATTGATGTATGTATGGATACATACATACATACATACGTGTGTGTGTGTGTGTGTGTGTGTGTGTGTGTGTGTGTGTGTGTGTGTGTGTGTGTGTGTGAGAGAGAGAGAGAGAGAGAGAGTGTGTGTGTGTGTGTGTGTGTATAAAGTAAATAGTTATTTCTTTGGTTGATTAGTTATGTGGTTCTAGTTTAGGGTGATGGTTATATACATACAACATATTATTACTATTATTTAAAAGGATTTTTGATCTCTTGTCATTATTTGTTCTCGTTTTATTTCTCTTTTTTAATTTTTCTTTTCTTTTCTTTTTATATTTAGGTGGTTGTTTCTATATTTTTAGAGCTTTGGAAGTTGTTTGACATGTGGTATATTTTTTCTCGTACCTCTTTTTTCGTGTTATATATATTTTGGTGATCCTTCTCATTTCTTTTATTAGTTATCTTTTTTTTTTATATAATAAAATTAAGTTGTCTTTTTCTATTTTCTTGTTCCTTTCTCGTCCTCTGCTCCCTCCTTGACCTCGATCCTTGAGCCTTTGGTCCTCCCCTTTTTTTTAACCCCCTTTACCCCCTCCATGGTCTGCAATCTATTCTTACTCATCCTTCAACTCTCTTATGTCCTGATGATGGATCAGAGAGTGTGATCTGAAATGTTGACACAAAAACTCTAACACAATCTCTTCCAGAAATTGCTGTTATAAAAGGTAAAAGAGTCTTGTTCAATTATTTTCCAATATTGACCTATATATGAAGAATTTTACTAATTGATGAATTTCCACCAAAATGCCTCACAAGATCCAACTTGAGCTTCTTGTAAATCCATAGTTACTAGTGCTTGCACCTTGGAGCAAGAATACAACCGATAGGGTTAAGGGTCAAAATATCATAGTAGTTGAAGCCTTTACTGATGATGGTGACTCAATGGTTGTTGATGTTACTTATATTGCTATCAATCCCTTACCAAAAGAGGAGATGCATCTTGAAGCCTCAATATGATGTTGAAAAGGGACTATATAAATTAATGCCTGCCATGCATGAATCATAATTTGTGCAAATTTAATTTCAATGGAAGGGAATATTTCATTACAATGGAAGGCTCCTCCTATATGTTAACATGAGGGTATATCCATTATTTTCATTAGTTCCCATCCAATAGAAGACTTTGATCTCATGCAATTAAGAACCTACATCTTTATCTTTAACGATTTGAACTATGCAAATAACTTACTCCCCTTGCAATTTGAATCCACAACATTAAAAGAATAAATGTGTCTACACTCAATATTAGTTGTTCTATCATTTCTTTCAAGCAGTAAAAGTCATAAAAAGTGATCATTAGAATAAAAACATGGTTCTTTAAAATATTTTGTGCATGTGAGGTCTTTCAACTTCTAATATTGTTTGTTTATATTAGCTCGAATATGTGAGGTGTTATCAAATGGCATGAGTATAAAGCAATACCAAACACTTCTTTTAGCTTCTAATATTGTTTGTTTATATCATCTCAAACTGAAAGAGTGTATAAAATTGAAAGCCAACTTTAAACACCCATTCTTTGGACTTAAAACTAGTCAACACATATATAGATAGAATACACAAAAATTGATATTCAAATGAAATACTATAGAGGAGAAGTAAATGAAAAGATCTTCAAGTGAATTCTGCCATCTTCCTTGATAGGAAAAGAGTTTCATACACATTTGAATTTATTTTCCCTTCTTTGAAATCAACGATTTATGCAATATACTATTTGAAAGATGCAACTTTATAAAACTCTTAAGCAAACATTTTGATACAATTATCTAATTATTCTAAATCTCCATTAGTATCTACCAAAACTACAATATTCTTTTGATCAAGTTGTGAGCACTTGGAGAAAGCCAATTCCCACACTTGAAATCAATTTTGAAAATCTGCACATCATGTTGAAATATATGATTAACAAGTTTTAATTCAATCATATAAGGATTTTAATTCAATCATATAAGGATTCAAATCCTATACATAATCTAACAGTGACTCTAGGGATGATGTAGTTGATTATCACCTGATCTACACTAGAGTGGTCCCTATGTTTGCACTTGTATGCAACCTTCAATACTATTGTGAGGTATTGAGTCCAATGGAACTTGTTCTATCTCCAATGCCTTTGTAATTTTTCCTTCTAGACTTTCTTATTTACCCTACAAGACATAGGTACTAAGTCCAATGGAACTTGTTCTATCTCCAATGCCTTTGTAATCTTTCCTTCTAGACTTTCTTATTTACCCTACAAGACATTGAGAACCCATTTTTGGTAAAGCTATGAGTTCCTATGAGAGAGGAAAAAGTGGTGGGAGATGAACCATTATCTAATTTATAACATGTAAATTTTTCAAAAGGATATTTGTGACTAACAATTTACAAAAAATGTTTACCTTTTGATAAAGATCTACATGTAAAAGAAAATAAATATTTACCTCTTGATAAAGGGGTGCAAGGTATAAAGAGGTGCAAGATTTTTGTCATCAAATGGCAACCATCATGTCAACAGAATAATGAGAAGTAAACCTTAAGATCACAAATTGACAATAGCCTTGTTGATGAGAGAAAGAAGAGAAAATATACTATGTTGTAACTCATAAATCACATAAATCATGAAGAAAAATAGAAGGAAAATTTGCAATACTTATAGAATATTAAAATAAAATAAACTAAAGAGTATAATAAAACTTAACAATAACTAGTATAATTATTTGTTTTCAATACTATAAAATGAATCTAAAGGATTCAATGTGGTGGGTCAAATAGAATATTAAAAAAATCGACAATAAAAAATCACATTAGGCATGCCTGATGAGATCTAATCAAAGAATTTGATGAATCAAATGCTTTATTTCACGAAAGGAAATACAATGACATAGGATAGAAAAAACAATGCCCTCAAAAACCATGTTAATTTTCAATTTTTGGTCTTGTACTCAAACTCTTATAAAAATTGCAGACCAATTTAATTGTTATTATCTATCTACTTCCTATGGTGACAATTACACTCATCCTCTCTACAACAGATCGATATTCGGTTTAAGGATGAGCAATGCTCATTAAAATGAAGAATTAGGTTCTTGTCTTACATGGAATGTACTATTTCTATTGGCACACCTTCCCCAAGAAAGAGCATTTTGGTGGAATGTAAATCTAGGATTTGGTTCCATGGCCATTTCAGACTTTAGGCTTTGCCATATGAATTGTACCTGCATTGTTGCATACTTGTCCCATGTGATGTCAAATATTGAACCTAGTCTCAAGCTACACTATATATCCTTCCAAGGTTAATGTGTAAGGTTTAGCTTTCAATTAAGAACCAAAGATTTAATTAAAAATGTGTGCAAAAATATTTTAGTAGGTATCTTGGGATAGATAGTTTATACAATACAGTCATGATATTACTAATTTAAACAACATGTTGATAGGTTGAATGGAAAAGAAAAAAAGTATACCATGATGGAATTTATATAGAGGCCAATTTCAATTAGATTTTATTAGATGACCCCTCTAACAAGTCAATTTTTAACACAATCATTAAACCATAATCAGTTACATGTAAATCTATTATTTAAACAACTGTCTGACCATATTCAATCTTTAAAATAAATACAGTATGGACATTTCTTAAGGTCCATTTTAGTAGGCTTAATCAAAACAGACTCACTTAGTCAATAAGTTGGGAGCATTTCTCTTAGCATCTAGGAAAGAGATTCATGGGAATGACTTGAGTCTAGTGTGCATGATGGTTTTCCTTGACTTGAACAACTTTTTTTGATTCTATGAAAAAAATTCTCTGTGGTACCATAAATCAAGATTCTGATCCTAGACTATTATGGTTAGGTCTTTTCGAGCCACTTGCAACTTCATCCATCATCCTATTTAATAAAGGATTCTTGATTGCAATGACACCCAAATATTGAGAGCCTCCTCTTTTTGAACAAGAAAGAGAATGTTGAATGGTTGTCAATTTTCCTTTAGCATACATCTGAATGGCACTAGATGATCTGTTTGATTTTTTATGGGAACTTTTTTTTTCAAGACCCATAGATGACCACTAATAGTGGCTTCTTTTTTACAAGGAAAAGAAAATGATTGGCATTTTCTTGTCACAAATGAATGAGTTAATTTTTTCTTTTGTTAGTATTGTGGCTTTATAACACAATCATAAAACTCATTGCATGAGTAAAATGTCAAGCATAAGAAGGGCACAAAACAATATATGGCAAAGGCTAAAAATTGGACACCTCATAAACAAGAAAATTATGCCTTAACTTTAGAGATAGATATAGATGTAAGCTTATGCTAATGGATACTGATAATAAGGCTTATTAATTTATTGTTGTGTACCTCAAGTGAGAACAAAATAATAATAATAATGATATGACAATCACAATTATAAATTTAAAAAGTTATGATGATTCATTATCGAATTGTTCCATGTAATTTAAAAGACCAAGAATAGAATTCCTGTAGTTTTAGATGATATATTCAGACTACCTTTTATTCATCTCTCTCTACAACACATTAAACTTAATGTAGCATAAGAAATATAGACTTGAATTTGTAGTTCAAAGCACTGATGAAAAGTGACACAGAAGTTGATACGACTCATAAAGTAGCTAGCAGTTAATTCAACAGGAAGGTGATAACAATTTTAACGTTATTGTAGTGATAGATCTATGGCATCAACAGAGGCAAGATGCCAAAAAAGAAACAGTTGGCATAGACCCATGCAAAATTGAGGGTTGCAAAAGCTTTGCGAAAAAATGTTGAAATGAGAATAGGAGGACCTAAAACAAGGTAAAAAATCAAGGCTTCTTTTGATTTCGAATGATTGAGACTTGACAAGTATGCTGGTTCAGGAGACAAAGTCTCATTACTTTCAATGTTGCCCCTTTTTTGGTTGGATAATGTCAACCTTTTTCTCTGACTCTTGCCAAAGGATTTTTGAAAAATAATATTGTTATCTTCTTTTAGGTAATCTTGTTTAATATATTTTCATTAGATTGGGCCCAATTCAGCTCATTTGTTGCAAATGTTTTCATTCCATACCTACCACTAGAAAATTCTTGCAAAGCTATTTTTTGTTGTCCATAGAAGTCCATTCTACCATGTTCATGACCATCCAAGCTAGTCTAGATCTACCACTTCCATTGTTTGTGCAAGCTTTTTGTGCACCATTTTTTGTTACTTTGCAATTTCTCTCTTTTTTTTTAGCTTCCATTCTATTAGGAAAGTTTCCCAGATAGGTTTTAGAGTGCTTTTGGGAAACCATCTTGATCAAGCATAGAGTATCATACAATTGTTTAGGAAAAATGAGGGCATAACTAATCAGTATTGTTGTGAGGGCCGAACAAGCAAATGCTTGCACTACAAGTCTAGTAGTGGAATTGAGAGATGATGAAAGTTTTATTGGATCCAATCTCCTAGAATAGATGCTTGATTAAGCAAGGCCTAAAACAACTACATTCCATAATAA
Organism: Cupressus sempervirens; assembly: GCA_028749045.1. Classification (NCBI taxonomy): domain Eukaryota; kingdom Viridiplantae; phylum Streptophyta; class Pinopsida; order Cupressales; family Cupressaceae; genus Cupressus; species Cupressus sempervirens. Next base: position 656,410,552 of record CM053785.1, on the reverse strand, counting down.
AACCATTGGAAGGGGCACAACCCCGTCATAGCTAATAGCCTTAAGGGCATCCCAAGGCTTGCTTCTTACTTTCTTACATATGGAAGGAGTTATCATACACAAAACCCTAGTGTGAGCACAGCTACCAAGATAGTAGGAAAAAGAACACTTGGAACCCATACTGCATGATTCAAAGAATCCCATATACAGTGCCTCTTTACAAATACTGCCACTCCCACAAGTGTAGAAATGGATACCACCATAAGAGCACACAAAACTTTGTTCACTCGATCAATTAAATTAAAAGATGTTAATGCTACAATCCCACCAACTATGATAGGAAAAATAGCTCAAGCCCTAAAAGAGTACAAAAAGGGCATCCATGTCTGAACAATAGAACCTAGGCTAAAAATGCAAGCAACTAAAAGAGCATATTTCAAAATAACATAAACCCCCACAACAAGAATTCCCACATTATCTCCCAGTGTATAATTTGCTAAGCCAGTAAGACTCACCTCTTCCAACCCTTTATCTTCCATAGCAGCACAAGAAAGCTCTACCACAAGCAAGATGGATGAAATTACATACATCCATGACCCCAAAACAACCATAGTTGATGGCAAGATACAAGCATTTAGTGTTTCTACAAGAAAACCCAGAATACTAAAGAAAGAGGATACATCTAACTATCCATTCAATCATGACCTTCAGTATTACAACAAAGGTTGATTCTAGAAAAATTGGTAATTTCATAAACATTAAATAAATATGATAAAATTATGTATGATTACATAACATTACCTAATTTGAAAAATATAAAAAATGTTGAATAAAGATGAATTCAGTGGAGTCTGCCACTACTATTGTTCACTGCACAACACCCTTGGTTCACTCTTAGCTTGAAAATTTTAACAAAATTGGAGATGTATAGGGAGATGATCCTGGAATTTTCTCCTACAAAGGTTGCCTAGGTTTGAAGGGTGAGCTACTCCTAGGGTTTGAGTAAGAAGTAGTTTCCATCCCCACACTTATCCAATTTATAGTAGACTTTAGTAGTTGATTTGTGGACTCTGTTAGAAATGCTTTAGAATAACTAAGAGAGGGGAGTGGGTGAATCATTTATTCAAGGTCTAGATGTCCTACTCAAACTTTTCACTAAGTATAGTGAGCCCATTCAAACATTCATTCATCCAAGCTTTAACTTTTCTAACCAACAAGTTACTGTAAATCAACATGCAAGCATAACACATAAGAAATCAACACATAACATAGTGATTTACGTGGAAACCCACTTTGGAAAAAATCACCAGTAACATGCTACTCCATTCTCACTCTTCTAAAGTGATGCCCTGTGAAAGTCCTACCCTATTAAAGGCTTACAACACACTGTCAAATGTGACCTTGTTAGAGGATTTAACCACCCTATTAGAAGTGGGCCTAATTAGAGGACTTTAGAACATTCGCTTGGAATGTCACCCTGTTAAAGGATTTACAAATGGTTGTTAGGCCAACCTAAGTCCATAGGATTTTCATATCTAATACAATTGCTAGAGAGTATTAGAAAATCTTTGACCTAAATACAACATACAACTTATCTTGCAGATCTCAAATCACTTCTCAGTTCATACCCTTGCAACTTTGATAGCTTGCCCTCCTTTCAAGCTTAATCTCCTTAAGTCTCCATGCTCAATGTACCAGTGCAATCATCTCTTCATGACCACTTGCAGAAGCAAAGCCTCTGTGCTCTTCCTTCTCCTAGATGTCACTTCCTTGACACCCTTCTATCTACTTTATAGTTTGGCTCTTCAGCAGCAATAGTATCAGCAACATTTGTTTCTTGTTCTATGACTCCTTAAATAGAAGTCTTGGAATTATTTTCCCGCTCAATTATTCCATTCTTTAATTTTCAATTTGCATGGATTAGGTAGGATTCATTGCATCTAACTCATATTTTGTTTCCTCTAGAAACTTCTTGAATAATCCTCTTGAATTTGCTCAAAAATGGTTTACATAGAATTTTGTGCCACTAGCTCATCATCCTTATCCTCCAACTCGTTCACAAAATTTAAGGCAACCACTTTGTAGGCTTAGATTTGGTGAATCTTCATCATTTAAAATAATGCAACAGCTCAGCACTATTGAAATACTAGTGCTCAGCACATATTGTGTTACTCGGCATCAACTATGTTTTTCCTAATGCTCAGCACCTGAAGATCACTCAACACCAACTAAGATTTTTCTTATGCTCAGCACCTAATCTTCACTTGGCATCTAAAGATCACTCAGCACACACTAGAATTTTTTGTTACCTAGCTCTAACTAAGAATTTTCTCAGCTTCAACTAACTTGCTTGGCACCCACTAATGATCTTAGTTTAAGCTTGCATTCCACCTTGTTACAACTTCTTCCTCCAATGTTTCTAAGTGTGACCAACCTCTATATCTTTGAGTATGTTATCAATACATCATTTAACCATTGTCTTAACTTATCCTTGCACTTCATTACAACATCATAACTCAACCTTTCCCTTAGAATACTCTTGTTACATCTTGTTGATCAAATCCTCTTCATCAATCAACTAAGTGATAGTACTTGGATATTATAAGAAAATATCATTCCTACAAATAGGAGGTTTGACATCAATGACAAAACAATGATTGAAAACAACAATCTTCCTTCTTTGCAACAATCTCCCTCTTTGATCTTCAACAATGAGCTTTTCAATGAGATTTTCAACAATCTCCCTCTTTGGCATTGATGGCAAACCAGACTGATCAACCATCAGACTAAACTATTTAACCAAATGCTATCTAGGTTAGAACAATAATCCAAATGCCAAAAAGTAAATTGTAGCTTCACATCTCCTTCTACTATTTTGTTTGCTTCATTTCTGCTTCTCCCTCTTAGCTGTTGTATCCTTGTTCTTTATTTTTCTCCTCTGTGTTATTCATCTTCTATTGTTATGATCAATCTTCTAATTACTTCAGTCAACTTCTCCTGTTGATCAATTTCTCACAATTTCTAGCTCTTTGACCATAATGCCAAAGACACATTAGCATCTTAATATGCAAGTGTAGCTCTTACAGGTTCATTCAATTTCTCCCTCTATCACCTCGATTGTGACTTATTTGGAACTTCAGCACTTCTACTACTTTAGGCATGAATCCTAAAGTAAATATCCTCTGCATCAATGTGAAAAATCTTGTACAATCAACTCATTTGATGTAGGGCAATCTTGCTTTTACTTCAAGTAGCCTTAGCTACGAGTATCACCCCTAACTCACCTCTAAGATATTCAAAAGAATTTTTAGGTAGTGCTTTTATGAAGATATCAATAATTTTTTCCTTTGAACTAACATGTTTCATCTTCACTTGTTTGTCTTCCACCAACTCTCTTACATAGTGATACTTGATTGCAATATGCTTGGTTTTAGCATGCATTATAGGATTCTTTGATATGTTGATGGCACTTGTATTATCACAATAAAGTATCATAGGCTTAGTTACCTCTTCCTTCATACCTTGCAGTAATGTTTGATCCATACAATATTGGTGCAATTTATAACATTTGCAACATATTCAGCTTTAGCAGTAGACTATGAGGTGTAGCTTTGCTTTTTGTTGGTCCATGCAATCAACCTTCTTCCTAAGAAAATTTCTCCTCCACTAATGCTTTTTCTATCATCAATGTTACCTCCCCAATCTGCATCAGTGTAGGCTCTTAGTTCAAATTTTTCACTCCTCTTGTAGTACAAACCAAAGTCATCAGTTCCTTTTAGGTACCTTAGTATTCTCTTTACTACCATTAAGTGATTTTCTCTTGGATTTGTAAAAAATCTTGCGACTATTCCAATAGCTAATGCAATGTCTGTCTACTGTGTACAACATATTGTAGCTTTCCAATCATTGACCTATACAATGTCTAATTTACTTCAACAGACCCATTATTCTTGGATTGCTTATGTCCAATTGTCATTGGTGTGCTGACTAGTTTTGAATCTTCTAACCCAAATATTTTGAGGATCTCCTTGATGTATTTGGATTGGGTCACAAATATGCCATGCTTCAATTGATGTACTTGTAATCCAATAAAGAATTTTATTTCTCCAAACATTGACATCTCAAATTCATGTTTCATTTGATTAGCAAAATCTTTGCATAGAACATCTTTTCCTCCAAATATTATATCATCAACAAAGATCTCTGATATCAAAATATCTTTTCCTTCTTCAGCTTTAATGTAAAAGTTGTTATTATCATATGTTCTCTCAAATCCTATGTTCACAACATATTTGTGCAATCTCTCATACCATGCTCTTGGTGCTTGCTTCAATCCATAAAGAGCTTTGTGTAGTTTGCAAACCATGTCCTTATTTTTCTCATCAACAAATCCCTCTGGTTGTTCTATGTAGACTTCCTCTTCTAGTATACCATTCAAAAAAGTAGACCTCACATCTATTTGGTAGACTTTGAAACACTTGTATGCAGCATATGCAAGTAATGTTCTTACTCCTTCCATTCTTGCAACAGGGGCAAATGTTTCTCCATAATCTAGTCCTTCTTCTTGTGCATAGCCTTTGCAAACTAGCCTAGCTTTGTTTCTTGTTATCTCACCATTCTCATCAAGTTTGTTTCTAAACACCCATTTGGTACCAATCACATTCTTATCAGCTAGTCTAGGAACTAGAGACCATGTTTCATTCTTCTCAATCTGATCTATCTCCTCTTCCATGGCTTTATACTAGTCATCATCTTGTAGTGCATCTTTCACTATTTTACGTTTAGTAGACATGATTCATTCCTAAGCCTATTCCTTGTCATTGGTCTAGCATCCTTGTCACCAATGATTTGATCTGAAGGGTGATGTATTCTCATATACTTGGCTAATATTGGTTCTGTCCTTTTCATGTTTGATCCTTCAACTTTAGAGTCATTTTGTTCTTCTTCATCTAGAACTTCATCATTCCTCTCATGAATACTATTTTTAGAATTAGAATGAGCATTTTCTACATTCTGCAGCTCGGCTTCTAAATGCAGCTTGACATTCACAGGCTAGGACTTGGCAGATACTAAAAAATTTTGTTGATTCCCAAATTGATTTGCAGCATTGTCTTCTACAATCATTCCTTCATAGAAATATACAAAGGATCCATAATCCTCTAGTTTCTTGGACTCATCAATTTGAACTTCTACATGCTCATCAAAATTTACATTTGCACTCTCCACAATCTTATTAGTGTTAGTGTTCAAACACTTATATGCTTTGCTTCTAGTGGAGTATCCAAGGAATATTCCTTCATCACTTTTTGCATCAAACTTGCCATTTCTATTATCTTTAAGAATATAGAATTTACAACCAAATACTTTGAAATGTTTAACTTTGGGTGAGTGAATATACCATAATTCAAAAGGTGTTGCATTTGTACCTTTCTTGACTTGAACTCTATTCAGTGTGTAGACTGCAATACTAATAGCTTCTCTCCAGTACTTTAGTGCAACATTTTTCTCCATCATCAAGGTTCTAGCATAGTCAATCATTGACCTATTCCTCCTTTCAGCAATACCATGCTTTGGTGGAGTTCTTGGTGCTGATGTTTGTCTTTTGATACCTTTGTCAGTGCAGAATATTTCAAATTCTTTTGATGTGAACTCACCTCCTCTATCTGATGTTAGACATTTTAGGTTCTTTCCTATTTCCTTCTCAACTCTGGCCAAATACCACTTAAACATTTGAAATGCATCATATTTTTTCTTTAAAAACATAGCAGTCATCATCCTAAAATAATCATCTACAAATAGCATAATGTATCTATCTCCTAGGTAGCTTTGCACTTCTATTGGACCAAATAAGTCTGTATGGACTAACTCTAGTACTTCCTTGGAAGTGTATGTTTTGCTTTTGAAGCTAGACTTAATCATCTTCCCTAGTTGACATTGTTTACACATTGTGTTTTCAGGTTTCTTCAATTTGGGCAACCCTCTGACCTTCTTTTTCTTGCTAATGCTAATCAAATTATCAAAGTTAACATGACACAACCTTTAATGCCAAAACCACACATCATCAAATCTAACAACAAGAAATATTGCATCTTCCATATCTAGGTAAAAAAAATTACTCCTATTTTGTTCACCCTTTCCTATCACGTTTCCATCAGTGCCATAGATCTTAGAAGTTTTGTTTCCAAATTCAACTTTACAACCTACATTGCCTAACTGTGATACACTCATCAAGTTGTATTTTGGTCCTTCGACATAGTATGCATTATCACATGAAATTTTCTTTATGATTTTAATGGAGTCTTTTCCTTTGATTTGACATGGAGCATCATTACCAAATCTAACACTATTTCCATCATATTGAGTAAAGGTAATGAACTTACTTTTATCTCCTATCATGTGATGTGAGCATCCACTGTTTATGATCCACTTGTCATTCTTGTTCACACAGGTTACCAATGTTGTTGCTTCATCTTCATCTTTATCTGACTCATCCTTCATGGCCACATAGACTACTTCATCATCATTCTCATCAAAATCTTCTTCAACAATGTAGCATCTCTTGCCTTTTTCCTTGTAGTCATTGTTGTCATCTTCTCTTTTATTCCTATACTTGTTTCCTTCCTAGTAGTTCTTCTTCTATGTACATCTCTCTGCAATATGACCTACTTCATTGCAATTGAAACATATGATAGGGAGCTTACCTTTGAATTTTCCTTTGCCTCTATGGAATCTCCTAGCCAGTAGTGCTTCTAACTATTCCACATCTTCCTCATTTGCACTGCTATCACTAGATACATGTTTTTCCTTCCTTCTCTTCTTGCTTGATGTCTCCTCCTTAGTGTCTTTTATTGTCATTTTGACTTTGAAAGTAGATTCAAGGTTCTTAGGTATGTAGTTGTCAAAATTGGACAATTCAAATATAGTAAGTCTTCCCACTATTCCTTCAAAGGTTAGTGTGTTTCCTTGTGCACACCTTAGCTCTTGAATGGTTAAAACTCTAATAGCATAGATAGGGAGTAGAGTTCTTAAGTATTTGCTGATGATAGTTTCTTCTTCTAGTTGACCACTTAGACTTCTTATTGCACTTACCACTTCTTTCATTCTTGCAGCATATTGAGAAGCATTTTTTCCTTTCTCCATTTTCATGTCATGAAACTTTCCTCTTAGGCTTTCTCTCTTTGCTCTCTAGAAATTCTGATCTCCTCCATAGATATTTGATAAGGCTGTCCACATCTTGAATGCAGTATCACAATCTTTGATGTCATCATATTTTGCATAATTAAGTGCAGAGGCAATCTCCAACATTGCTTAATTGCGCTCCTTCTTTTTGTTCAAATCATCTATAGTAAGAGGTCTTGCTAGATTTACATTTTCTATTCCAATTAAGGTTTGTGCATAGTCACCTATTAATCCAAGGTGCAATTTCATTAGACTCTGCAATGCAGCAAAGTCGTCTTTGTTGAGCTTGGGAACTTCTCTCTTGGACATCTTGATCTTCCTACTTCTAGTTCCTTGAAACTAAATTAGTAGATGGCTCTGATACCAATTGTTAGAAATGTTTTAGAATAGCTCAAAGGGGGGGGGGGGGGGGGCGTGAATCAGTTATTTAAAGTCCAGATGTCCTACTCAAACTTTTCATTAAGTATAATGAGCCCATTCAAACATTCATTCATCCAAGCTTTAACTTTTCTAACCAACAAGTTACTGTAAATCAACATGCAAGCATAACACATAAAAAATCAACACATAACACAATGATTTATGTGGAAAGCCACTTTGGGAAAAACCACCAATAACATGCTACTCCATTCTCACTCTTCTGAAGTGATGCCCTGTGAAAGGCCTACCCTATTAAAGGCTTACAACACACTATCAAATGTAACCTTGTTAGAAGATTTAACCACCCTATTAGAAGTGGGCCTGGTTAGAGTACTTTAGAACATTCACTTGGAATGTCACCCTATTAAAGGATTTACAAATGGTTTTTAGGCTAACCTAAGTCCATAGGATTTTTATATCTAATACAATTGCTAGAGATTATTAGAAAATCTTTGACCTGAATACAACATACAACTTATCTTGCAGATCTCAGATCACTTCTCAGCTCATACCCTTGCCTAGCCTTCAATCACTGCAACACTGACAGCTTGCCCTCCTTTCAAGCTTAATCTCCTTAAATCTCCATGCTCGATGTACCAGTGAAATCATCTCTTCATGACCACTTGTAAAAGTAGAGCCTCTGTGCTCTTCCTTCTCCTAGATGTCACTTCCTTGACTCCCTTCTATCTACTTCATAATTTGGCTCTTCAGCAGCAACAATATCAACAACATTTGCTTCTTGGTCTATGACTCCTTAAGTAGAATTCTTGGAGTTCTTTTCCCACTCAATTCTTCCATTCATTAATTTTCAATTCGCATGGATTACGTAGGATTCATTGCATCTAACCCATATTTTGTTTCCTCTAGAAACTTTTTGAATAATCCTCTTGAATTTTCTCAAAAATGGTTTACATAGAATTTTGTGCCACTAGCTCATCATCCTTATCCTCCAACTCATTCATAAAATTCAAAGAAATCACTTTGTCAGCTCAGATTTGGTGACCCTTTCTCATTTAAAATAATGTAGCAACTCAACACTATTGAAATGCTAGTGCTTGACACATACTATGTTATTTAGCATCAACTGTGTTTTTCCTAATGCTCGGCACCTAAAGATCACTCATCACCAATATTTTTATGATGCCTAGTACCTAAACTTCACTCAGCATATTAAGATCACTCGGAACACACTAGAATTTTCTATTACTTAGCTCTAACTGAGAATTTTCTTGGCTTCAACTAACTTTCTCAACACCCACTAATGATCCTAGTTTAAGCTTTGCATTCCACCTTGTTACAAATTCTTTCTCTAATGTTTCTAAGTGTGACCAACCTCTGTATCTTTGAGTATTTTATCAATAAATCATTTAACCATTGTCTTAACTGATCCTTGCACTTCATTACAACATCATAACTCAAACTTTCCCTTAGTTACTCTTGTTACATCTTATTGATCAAATCCTCTTCATCAATCAACTAAGTGATAGTAGTTGGATCTTATAAGCAAATATCATTCCTACAAATAGCAAGTTTGACATCAATGATAAAACAATGATTGAAAACAACAATCTTCCTTCTTTGCAACAATCTCCCTCTTTGATCTTCAACAATGAGCTTTTCAATCAGATTTCCAATAGACTCATGGCCTTCCCCTTGGTTGCAAAGTAGCTTACTCTACGCTTGGGTTGCTCAGTCATTGGAGAGCCAAGTTCATGGCATGCCCTTGCCAACAGTGAAATTTTGACAATCGTCTAGAAGAAACTGCATGAAGAATTTTTGGTGGGCTTTCACCCAAGTGAAATCCTATTGGCAATAAATCCATAGGAGTCTCGTATTTACCATAAATCTGTAAGAGTCTCATATTTACTTAGACATCTAAGGAAAATGGCATAATAAGAATGCTTGTAAAGAATGTCTACAATTATAATGTATTGAGCCACAACTTTTGAATTTAATTTCGAGAATTCTCAATTGTAAATTCAATAAAGACACCACCTCTTAGATAATGAAATATTTTTCATATAAATACATGTTAAGAACAGAAACATCCAATGTAGCATCATAGGAAATAGTGGGGTTGAAGAGAATTAGAATAGTGAATTAACTATTTCTCATATTATCTTCTAAAGAAATAAGGGATGTTACACTCTCCATAAAAACAACATGTCTATTATCCTTTCTAGGTAATGGTAAAATAGAGGAAAAATAAATTTTCTAAAGAAAACTCATAGAAAGATCATGATACTTAGTCAATTTAGCATTTCTAGTTTGATAAGTAAGTGCAATTTTTATTTATTTAAGATCAAACAAATTGAGCCAATGGCATATCAAATTTATATAATATATTTAATTAATTTAGAAGTATTTAAACATTAAAAATATTCAAATGAGGAAAAACTTTAATTGCCTATAATTGTTTGATTGTTACAAACTACTCACTAATTGAGTGATGTTAATATACTAGCCTTACCACAAGTATAACAACAATAATAGTTTGCCTAATAAATTATATAATAATAATAGATCTATGATAGTCCTTAAAAAATTTAAATAAATAATAATCTATAAATTAAATTATTATTTTTATAAATAGAAATCAATTACTTTAAATGATGAATTATATATAACTAGTCATATATTATAAAATTACTTATTTAGAAACCAAGGTTGGCCAGATTTTAACAAACATTACATATAAATACACATATAGTATTGCACCTTGTCTACAAGAAGCACCACTTAAAAAATAATGAATATAATGGAGGAACATTGTTTAGTCATGAAGAGGATTTTATAGAGTTTCAAAATTGCTTAGGAAGAAAATGAATTGAAAGGGAGTTTCAACCATTCATGGCAAGACATAGTTTCTTGATTGTGCTTAGATGTTCCATTTTCAACATTACAACTATGAATGTAGAAATAAATTATAAGTACTCTCTACCTTCCTTAGTGGTGAATGGGAGTACAACATAAACCCCAGCTAACACAATGACTTTATTTATGTCTCATACCATCTTAGTACAAGAAATTCCTCAAACTATTCTCAACTTTATTGAATTGATAATTTGGAAATAACCATGAGGGAGCATAATAAATAGCATTGAAAGGAAAGGAATATTTGTACATCCTACACTCCATGAGCCAGAGAAAGCATACGTATTTTCTATTTGATGTAGTTTTTTCTCAATCTTGAAATATACCTTTTTCCACATATAGATCTACTAAATTGATCAATATCAAAAGGGATATCAAGATATCTAATAAAATCATTCTAACCATTCCAAATCCAACTTTTCTAAGAGATCTATTTAGGAGGGAGTTCATAACATCCAATCGTAGTGGACTTAAAATGAGCAATTTCATATCCCAAAGCAAGACAAAATGGTTGGAGACTATGCATCACAATATTGAAATTCATGCTATTTAGTTCTAGAAAAAGAGTAGTATCATTTGAAAATTGAGCATTTGTGAAAACATCATTATTAAGGAGATACCTTTGATACATGGGTCTAGTTCAATAACTCTCCAAATGTAAAGCATGGCATCAACTGCAATCACAAACAAAGATGGTGCAACAGAGAAACCTTGCCTAGTGAACCTTTGGAAGGGGATAGGGTTAGAGATTTCTCCATTGACTTCAATCTTTGTAGAAAAATCCTTAAATAAGATAGAAGTCCATGTGCAAAAGTATGGTGGGAATCCAAAGGCCTCAAGAAAACTAATAACATAAGGCAATTTGATTTTGTCATATGCCTTCTCAAAGTTTAGAAGGATCATCCCAACACGTCCAAAGAGTTTGGCCTAGTTTATGATCTCCCAACTTGTAATTTTATATTCTCAAAGATATATCTTGCTTTAATGAGACTGGTTTAAGTAGTAAAAATTATTCTACTAAGAATGTTAGGAGTTCTTTTAGCAATGATCTTTGCAATGATTTTATATGAGAGGTTTGATAGAGTAATTTGGCACCATATTTTAACTAAAACTTTATCTCTATTTTTATATAAGAGTTTAATCAATCCTCTCTTAATCTTTTCCTCTAAGGTAACATCATCATTTTTTATCTGATCATTTAACCCAGAATCTCGTATTTTTTAGTTCTTCTTAACTATCCTAATGCAAGAGACATATTGTATTCCAAATCATCATCATGCCCTTTCATTTGAATCATTTCCTACACTTTATTTAAAACCCTTTGACAATTAGTGATTTGATATTTTCTGTCCATATCTTTTTTCCTCCTAATTATTCAAAAACAATTCTCTCAATTATCAATCTTCTAATTTTTTTGATCTACATGAGAAAAACATTTTTTCTTAACATTAGAAATGCAAGAGATCATTTAGATATCATCATGAACACAATCATATTTGAGAATAGAAATATTTAATTTGAATAGGTTTTTGGCCTTATGTTTATGAACCTCTTGTTGAATACTGTCAATACTTACATTAATGGAGATGGGAGAGTGGTCTGAGATGTTGGTTGGGGTAACAACAATAGGATAGCATCTAGTGACATTATGGGCTTAAAAACAAGAGGAATCAAAGCACACCTATCCAATTTGTAATTGACTCTCTAATTTCTTGACTAATTATTATACAAAGTATACCAGGTTCCCCCTCTATCATGCATTGTTTTAGTTTAGATGAAATTGAATTTTCTTTTAAAAATGCACAAGAAGAAAGCTCATTTCCTTTCCAAGAGAAATTTATATTCCTTATACTCCACCATGTTAAAAGTACTCACAAAAACTCAATTGCCTTTGGCAAGACTATACAAACTGATTGAAACTATGCTTCGTCCATGTATTCATTAGTAGCATAAATATTACAAACACCAATACCTTTATCATGATGTTTGAATATCACCCATTGAGTTATCTAGAAAGGGGAAGTTCCTTCATTAATCACTTTATTAGAGCAATGAGGGTTGATTAAAAAATAGTTTTCCCCTACCGTCTATGATGATTATAATAAAAAAAAATAGCCTCATCCCAAATGAAATGAAGGGTATTATATGCATGATAGTGAAGTACTTTAATTTCTTGCAAGAAAATAACATCCTTTTGTTTAATCTCATTGCACTATTTTCTAAAAATATACTTTATATCTAGCATTTTAAGACCTTAAACATTCTAGTTGTGAAAATGATGCATTGTAAATAATTTAATTTAGATTTATTTTTCTCTTTTAGAGCCCATTGAAGCACTCTAGGATTTTAGAATGTGCATGTTTACTATTATCTTCCTAACAAGAAATACAAAGTCTCTAAATTATTTTCCTTGTTTTAATGGTATTTTTACTTAGTACTTTAGTGAATTGATTGCCAACCTCAACAATCATAGTCTTTAGAATTGGTAGTGAAAACTATTTGTTTACCCATCTCATCCTCTAGGGGAAAAAAAGGCTCAGAGGGGACATTACTCTATTCCAAGGATGATTTGGAAAAATAATTAGATTTTCAACTTTATCTTTTAGAATTTGTAAAGAAATTTGATGGAAATTCCTTTTAGGGGCATGAGTATTGGTACCAATGGAGGATGGATTTAGAGGAGGATCTACTAATTTACAACTAACTAACACCAAGTTAGTATCAAGCTTGTTACCATCCAAAAGAACAACCTCAAAATCTTCATCAAACAAGGAATTCAAAAGAGATAAATTTGTTTCCAATGTCAAATTCCTTACTTCTATTAGTATAATCAACAATATTGTTATTAATAGTCTTCTTTACAAGATTATTTTTAACATCATCATTGAATAAATTTGAGATTCCTCCTGAGTCATCATGAGGAGATTTGGGTAAATGATTATTAACATTCCTGACTAAGACTTTGAATGTCCTATGAATATTCTTAAGGTTCAAACACTCCTTATGGGTATGGCCATTTAATTTTTAGTGGAAACATGCTCTTGGGTTTCTAAGTAGAGAAATGCTCCAAGAAAAATTTATCCTTTAATGTCAAGTGAAACAACATCCATGAAATATACATTTGAGTATAAAGCAATAAGAATGTGGGCATTAAGGTGTAGGAGGGTAACTTTGAAGTCATCAACCTATAGAACTAACCTCAAGGGTTTGTGAATTTGAGGAATGAATGGCCAAAATTCACATTGCAAGTTATTTAATTTAACCCAATGAAGGGAAGATCTATCTATGATATTTTCAAAGCTACCTTTAGGAGACAATAGGAAATCCTTCAAATAGGCGTGTCTAATGTTCCAAAAAGATTTCTTAATTTTTCATTCCTGCATATTACATTTTTTTAGGAATACCACAAATAAACCCCATTGAATCATGCAACTAAAACTAACAAAAATTATCAATTTTTCTCCCAAACATTATTAAACAAGTCATCCAAGAACTTATCTTTCTGGTAAAAAAAATTTATCCATGGAAATGAAAAACTTGTAATATTTCTTAAATGAGATTTCTCAAATTTTATGACCCTTATAATGTCCTTGTTTGGGGATAAAAAAAGTATTTTAACCATAAAAAGAGGGGGCTTACCCATTTCACCTCCTCTGGGGTATACTCTCAGTAGTGTCCCTACATCCCAATCGATCTCCATTGGTTTTGGCACAATATATTCTATCAACTCCACTAGAAAGGGCTCAAATAAATCTTCCATTGAAATAAGTAGTAGAATGGAAAAGAAACCTTATAGTTTTCCACCACTAAATTATATTGCAACTTCCCATTTTAACCATATTCTTGGCTAAGATTGTCACTTAGCTTCCTACCGCTTCACCAATAACGATAATCTCCATGTTTGATATTGAGGGTTCATGATTGCTATACTTTATCCAAATAAAAAATCATAAATGAAAACTATGTTAATTAAACCCTAGATGGCACCATGTCACGACAAGCAAGGCACACACAAGTGACACATGATGAAAAAGTAGGAAAAATAAGAAAGACAATCAATAATAAATAATGAGTTCAAATGCAAATACTCATGCTAGGAAGCCATGAGTGCCCTACAAGTATAAGGTCGATGTCTAAATTCCCCAAATGCAAAGCACCACCCTCTCACCCTTATCTTTATTAATATTTTTGAAAATTAATGTAATTTTTTTTTTAAAACACACACACATATATACATTACTTTGATTCTAACATAAGGAGCTCCTAGAGAAAAGAACCAAGAATAAAAACTTCATTCTTAACCCCATCAAGAAGAAGAAGAAGAAATAAGAAGTAAGAGAAGAAGAAAGAAAATGGTAGGTAAACAAGCCCAGTTATAACAACCCAAGAATGAAACATCCAACTTACAATATATTTATGTGGAAGAAGAAGAAGTAGACATCTAACTAATATGTACAAATACTTACATAAGAAAACTTTGATAAAACTTTAGTAGAATAATATCTTCTAAATGCCACCAAAAAATGTCAAGAGGATGCTGCAATAAACTAAACCTTTCATCCATACCAATTGCTAACCAATTTGCTAAAATATCTCCATGCAATGACCTACACATATCAAAAAGGCAAAAACAAAATATTAAGTAGTCATATTCGTCCATGTCACCTACTACAGAGATAGAAATACCAAGCTTTAGAGTTAGATCAGGAGTGGTAGTGGGAGGAGATATCACAGGTGGAGCAGGTGCTTAAGAAGATTCATGCTCCAAAAGATCTAAGATGGCAAAGACAATTTGATAGACATTATTAATACAACTTTTGGGAAAATAGCCACCATATTTTTCAATGCACCCTTAATAGGATGAAAAGGTTGCCGCTCTAAGGCCTTCTTGATGCTCTCAAACACCACATAAACACCATGATTACTAAGGAGTGCATGAGGATGAAACAAACTACCATTGAGGGCAGCACCACTCCAAAGATCATACTTCTGACAAGCTTTAACAAGCTTACCACCTTGCAAGAATCTAGGTTTGATAAATCTAGAAACTATCAGCTCCAGATGAAATAGATACTGCAATAAATCAAGAGCATTTTCCAAAAAAATAATAGAATTTGAGAGGGATATATCAGTATTTTTCTAGGAGGAAAGATAATCTCATGCTCGATAATCCTCTTGATTCGTCTTCAAATATGAGGACATTCATAGAAGAAAATGGTTGCTAGCATATCATCCTTAATGTAGCTAAGAAAAGGCATCTCCCAATCTTTAGGCTCCAAGAACACCCTATAATTCCTTGAATAATAATCCATGTGTAGTGAAGAACAAGTCGTGCAAACGTCAACTAGATAACTTACTCCAACCAATGAACTTGGGCGACTTGACATATTGATGGTACTAAGAGCAAAGAAGAATAGCTCTCGCAAAATGCAAAGATAAAAATGAACACCTAGAAACCCAGAAAAGAAGAGAGATTTCAAAAAATAGCACAATTAAATAACCACAAACAATGATAACCATTGTGTCAAAAGATATGAAATCCATCACATTAAAATTGTAAATCAGAATACACGTATTGAGTACTTAGAACTAATGTAGAATAAGATATTTAAAATCAACTGGTCAATGCCTCATGAATAGAAAAAGAATAAAGTATAAGGCATTTGAAAGACTAGACTCCAAGAAAAATGAAAAATGCTACCATCTATTAAGAATTAATACCAGCATGGGATACGATAGACTGACTAACCACCATCGTCAAAGAACATCACAAAAACACCTCGTAAGGATGTCAAACTAAGTACAAATGATAGATCCTCATGCCAAGTCATAATAACTTCTAAGATCACAAATCTCATTGATGAATAATAAAAATTTCCTCATTAGATTCCAATTGCTAACCCAATGTTATCATGAATAATATAAGAATTATGTCTAGCCACTTAAGACTATATCTACTAATTAATATATGCATAAATAAAACACACAATGATATTAAACATCATAACACAAACCTAGCAGCTCACACCTAGTAGAAAAATTAAGACTCGCTCTTAATGATAGAAACAATACAAGGAAACATTTCTAGTATCTGAATTGAAGAATGAGAATCTAGAATAGTATCATCACAACACATATTGGCTAAACTATCTGCTAAAGCATTACGTTCCCTGTACACAAGTCATAACAAGTGCCAATATATTTCAGATGCCAATTATTCCAGATACCAATTATTGATCTTCCTATGAATACATGCATTAATAACAATAGAGGAATCGCCTTCTATATGTAAACAAGAAAAAGACAAATGCTTTGCTAAAATCAAACCTCCTAGTAGAGTTGTGGATTCTACCATGTTATTGATGCCAAAAGAAATAGGTTTTGCATAAAAAGCTAACATCTCTTTGAGTTGATTTCTCAGAGAAATCCCAATACTAGATTCACCAGGATTCATTAATGTAAAAATTTATTACAATTGAATTCTTAAAAAATATCAAAATTTAATCCATAATTGACAAATCATTATAAATTGAAATGATATGAAATAATTATCTCAAAAAGTTTAAAGGTATATTAAAATTTTAAATTTATAAATATAATAAATAATATATGCATGTCTTTACAATATATATTTAATCTAGAATAATATAATGCATGCATTCAATGTCAAGAGGTAACTTCTAAACCATCTCATACCAATTTTAATTTCTTAATGCAATGGTAAAATTATTTTACAATATTTAGGAAATAAATTGAAAACATAATTTAGATTAAAATGAAAGAAAAGTATGATGTACTTGTCATTATAATACATTGTAATGCAAATTATGTTTATAATTAAAATGAAATAATTCAATTCAAAATAAATAATTCTTTAAAAAAAAAAAATTATTGGTAAGAGGCATCAAGATTAACTATTATTGTGTGTTTTTCTTAATTATTATTAGTATTTATTTATCTTGAGAAGACTCAAACCCAAGACCTCCCACATAAAAGACTCATAATTTTATCTTTATGTTGTAGTCTCTTGCTTAAGAAAATCTTTACATATTATTTTTGAACTAATTAATTAATGAATATTAATTAAAATAATTATATTAATAATACTTACAAAGAAAATATTTAGATACAAAATAATATATTCATAAATTGAAAAATATTATCTATTAATTTGATTGGTCAATTTCTTCTTTGTTAGGTCTATTTTTTTACTATAATAAGAAATTTATACCTATCAAACATTTATTTAAGATAAAACTAATTGGATCAATGACATAATACTTTATATAATATTTTTAATCAATAAATATGAATACATATTAGTTAATCATTATTATATAGTATTTTATGCAAAAATGTGGAATAGGGAAGGAAGATGAGAAGGTAGATGGTTTGTTGCGACACAAGTTAAATAGCCGAATAACTACATGATCCTTCACACCCTTTCAGCTCCTCAAGGTGATGGTGATTCTCATTCTCTCCCAATGGATAAATATACAACTATCAAGGTTACAATTTCCACCCGAAACTCTTTTTTTTGCATTGGAATCGAACCATCCTATTTCAACAAAAGGGGATAGGGTTCCATCTATTACGATGGCTAAATGTCATGCTAGTAAGATTCAAGATCAACATCCCTCTAAGTGATAAAAATTAGAAAATTTCCTGATTTATGAATAAAGAAACCCCTTGGATCTAAGGTAAGGGCTAGCAAGAAATAAGAATCTCTAGCTAATTACCACTTTTATCCCTTCAATGGCTATTGGTGCTAACTCCATGTCGCTTGGCTATAGGGTTAGTAAACAATCACCCCCAACTATTCAACATGAGTAGGAGATCAAAGTCCCTAGGGCATCAAACCCAAAGAAACATCAAGTGGAACCACATGAAAAACACCCACAACAATAAGCTACAAGGACTCCCCCACATGATCTCTAAACCCTGATTATCAGTAGTCCTCTCTTGAAAAAATTCTTCATCCAAATGACTTCAGTGTTGGGAGATTAGGTAAGTGTCACTAACTTACTCAATAACGCATTTTTTATTAAATGTAAAAGTGTTGATCTAAAAAATAATCTACTACATTGTAATCCATTCTTTTTAGAAAGCCAACATGTTAGTTCTTTGAATGGAAACCAAATTTTAACCCTCAAACCTAAAATGATCAAACTATTTTGAAATGGGTATCCTTCAAAAATATTCTTTTGGAGTTCAACAATGAAAAAAATGCTCCGATAGATAGGGGATTCCCTTGAAGGATTTAGGGGTTTGATGGAAAATTATGCTACCTCTATAGAGGTCAAAATATTGGTTGATCTCAAGATTGGGGAAACATCCCTGAAACCTATGAGAATTATTACTAATAATTCCATCTACTACCTCTCTCCTAAAATTTTCTCGAACATTTGTGAAGGATGCCTTATATGGCTTCCCTATGAGGAAAACCCTAATCCAGTGTTTCAAAAAAATAATTTGTCTAGAACCTACTAGAAAAAATTTGGTCATCCAACCCCTATGGAGGAACCCCTTAATAACCATATATGAACATATAGCTACTAAGGCTCCCTTGCTTGGGTCTGAGGTCCATGATAAGCCAATGTTTGATCATGAAGTCCTATTGAGATGTCATTTTGCGCAATGTTGAATGGCATGGATCCTTGTGAATCCCACTCTTGAAAAGCTAATCGAAGATTAACTCTAAGGTTTTGGGTGGTCTTACAACCTTACTGTAATCCTCTAAATTGAAGATAAATGTTTATCTTTGAGAGGATGCCTTTCTTGGTTCCTTAGAACCAATTTTAGATAATCTGTTTGATCTATTGCTATTTGAAAAAGTAACCACAAAAGAGATATATTTTTGGGTATTTTCTATTTGATGATGAATGCAATTTATCAATGCAACTATATGAATCCTATTGTAACCAAGTGTTAGAAAAGAAAATAACAAAGATAGGGTAATGAGAGATAAAAGAAAATAACTTGAAATGGAAACTCCTAATGGACATAAACCATGGTAACAACACATCTAAAAATTAAATCGTCAAAAAGATCAGGTAGGAAACCAATGAAATTAGGAGCAATGCTTCCTCAACTCCATTGATGCAATCGTTGATGAGAACTCAATATAAATCGAAAGATGTTTCACATTTCATCATATCGCAAGGCCATGGAAAGTACTCTCATGGGAGACAAAACCCTATGCAAGAACACATAGATGATCCTTTCTCCAACTCGGTATGCCAACAAAATTTGTTGACACGAGGCAAACACCAAAACTAAAAGATCAAATGATCATAACAACACAATAAAACAATCATTGTCTCCATTATTATTCATGAACACACATTCACAAAAATAAGACACTCCAACAAGAATAACTACACTCAGAATGAGAGAACCAATAGCATATATTATTATATCAAAATAATAGCTTGTAGTACATATGTATTTATAAGAAATCATCTCCTTCCTTTGTGTTAGGAGTGAGAGCTCTAAAATGCAAACTCGTGCTAAAAACTAATAAAATAAATCTAATTATATACAAACTAACTCTATAAATGGTGCTAAGTAGGTATCCACCCTTGTTTATATCAATTAATGGGTGGATGAGCCTTTACATGACTAAAAACAATAATCTTGAATGAGAAGATAAGAAGGTAGAAGCCATGAGATGATCTAGGAGTCTCTGGGAGCTCTAAAAATGAAAGCTCAGCCTTCTCTAGGCATTTTTGGGAGTTGATCTGTCATCAAAATGTGTTTCTTCAAAAACTATTAGCACACCTCTAAGAAAAACACACCTCAGAAAAGTGCACCTACACACCTTGGTCATAGGACCCAAAAATCTAAAAATTCTTCCAAGTGTCAATTTTCAAAAGTGGGAATTTTTCTAACTCCACAATTTTTCCAGAGTTAGAATTTGACTAACTCCAAAAAATTTCTAGAGTTAGAATTTTTCTAACTCCACAATTTTTTAAAGTTAGAATTTTTTCTAACTTCACAATTTTTCAAAGTTATATTTTTTTCTAACTTAACAATATTATGGATATGGTGCAATTACCTCCTTAATTAGCTACTGAATTCAATGATCTTGTTGGTAGGGATAGAGCTCTTAGCTGAGCTCTCATTTTGTTTTACTAATTTTGTATCCCTCTTTTAGTCAAAAAATATTTATTAATTAAGAAATTACTCAAATGAATTTATTGAACAATAAAAACAAGAAATATTAGACAGTAAAATTTAAAATTTCCATAAATACTAGTATGCTATAATGGTTTTTTCAATCTTCTAATATATGAAAGTGGATAGAAATCTAATCTTCCTCAAATACAAGAGTAGATGAAGTTGGTGAACAAAAAAGTTCAAATGCTTGTAAAATGTTATGATAAATATCATGACAATAAAAATAATATATGACAATAAGATTTAATTACTTTCAAATGACTTTTTGGATTAGTACAAATCTACCTACAAAGATGTCATTAATTCTAAATAGATACATAGATGTCTTAAACAAAATCTAACATGTGTAAAAAAGAAATATATCAAGAGGGTGATACTTATTGCATGTTTCTTTAAATTTATTTTAATGAACTCAGAATACATTTATAAAAGATTCTGAAACTTATTAATAAAAAGAAAAGTATTAACCTTTCTATGTGTAAACATCCAGATTCCCTCATCTTCCTATGTATAATATATTACATTAGTTTTTGATACATGAATAATCATCCTTTTTTTTTACTTGCATAAGATATCATTAATTTTATTCATACCATGTTATAGGAATACAAGGCCAAACCCATAGAATTCATCTATACACACACACACACACACACACACACAAATCATTGGTGAATATTTACCTCTTGGAGTGCTAATAGAATATAATATTATTTGTCTTCTTTCTATCCTACTTCAGAAAATATTTTAGTTCAAAAAAGAGGCTCATCTAATTGAGAATTATGTTTTCTCCCCAGGAATAAAGATAGATCTTAAAGTTGCAAACTCGAATTTACATTAATCCAAAGATTATTTAGTCATTGAATTTTTGGATTTTTCAAATAAAATTATAAAGTAGATCATAATCAAATAAGTGCAAAAAGACAATTGCAGATAAACAATGAAATTAAATAGTGTCACTATCAATGTGATAATAAATTAGAAATTTAATAATAATAGTAATATAAAGCTAGATCATAACTCTTATTTTTGTAGTATTATTAGGAAAGAATTTATTCATCATGATAGGACTAGGATCATGAGGGATTATGTTGATCTCATTGAGATTTGTAGGAAAAAATGAGGGTTCAGGATCAAAAGAATCTATGACTTCTTTTAAGTGGGATGCTATAGGTGGGGCTCAAAGTGATAAAGTTCATGCGCAAAGAAATAAGAGAAACTAACAATAAGAATAAAAAATTTATTTACAAGATAAGATGTAACTACCAAATCAAGAAGATATAAAAGAAAAAAAAATGCATACAACGATAGGTCATACAAGGAAGATCAACCTAGCCAATCAAAGTCTAACATAAATTTCAGATCTAGCTAGGAAAGGCAATCTAATAGAAATATCAAAATGAGATGTAATATATGGGTTCACCAAAATGAAGGTGAGTCAATGAATATAATAAGCTTCCAACTATTAAAGAAAGATATATAAAGCATGAAATTATCATGTTCGCCAAAATCATGAAGGTGAACCAACCATACAATGCAAGTAGTAGATATAACAATACAAATAGAGTGTACTAAGTGTAATATCAATAGGCTCATAAAAGTGTGACATGAAATTTGGGAGAAAATTAATTTGTATTAAAAGGTGTATATTGAATCCCAAATCTTAGGTGTATATTAGGGAAAGAGAATGAGGGGCCTTAAGGCATAACCTTCCAAAGGGCCCAAATTATAAATTAGCATAATCCAAAATGGAATAATCAATCCAAGTCCTTAAAATATTTAAAATCAAAGGATTTATTTCTCTTGGTTTGGCTTTCCCATTATTATTATATATTGATTTGATTTGATTATGAGTTTAATGAAAATAATTTGACTAGTTGAAATATAAGTATTTTTACAAAAAGCATATATGATAGCTAAACACATGAAAATATAAGATATAATACATCAAAGTAATATATATGAAATGGAAAAATAAAAAGAAAGCCCACATTAAGGGTTAGAAGAAGATGCCACTTCAAATCTAAAAAACAAGTTGTTAGACTATAACATAAATAGAAACAAAGTATCTTTCCTCAGTCAATCCCCTATTTACATATTAACCTTGAGATAAGAAAGCATGTAAATGTAAGACATATACAAATATTCACCTTACTTTACACACCTATGTGGATGGATTTGGATCTTCTATCCACAAAGATGTATAGATGCTTGTGCATAGATGTGTAAATTATGTATATTGTAGGATTTATCTACAAACTAAATATATCTATAAGTTCTCAATCATTGGAACACAGATGTAAGTATTCTTTTGAAATACTTAATGAATGAATACTTGAGTATTTGTGTAATGTAGATCTCCTTCCTTGATGAAAAACTTTACTATCTCCTATGAAGAAAGAAGATAGATCTTGAGAAGGAAATGCATGATTTACAAAATAAAATGAGGGGTTTTAATGAATCATTTATTTCTTGGATACAACTCCTTGAATGCACCTTTGCTTTCTTGCAAATGATGACTTAAATCTTTTCTTATGATTTTTTTTGAATTTCTTATAGAACTTGTTTATGAGTGTATGAGAAAATGAAAATTTTAAGGCTCCTTTATCAATTTTAGGATGAAATTAAAAAGGGTAGGCCAAACTTTTGTGGAAAAAGATTTAAAACCTTCATAGAAAGCCCAAAATCTAAGGAAAAAAACCACTTAGATAAGGGATGACAGTGATCCTTACCCAAGGGGTTTTTAATATTTGGATTCTTTCTAGGATCTTGGCGGTGAAGGGAAATTTGTCCAAATTGAGAAGAATCAGCAAAAAAGATAGTTGTTCAAGCCTAAATGCATCTATTTTTAGGAGATCGCTAAAATAGAGCCTAAGAAATTTTTAGAGCTTCCAAATTAATGGGTTATAACTTTTTTTGATGGCACAATATCGATGTTGGAAGACTTCAAAACCTATTTCATCATAGCTTCTTTGTTAATAGCTCCACCTAGAGTGGTCATTTTATATTAGTTATGTCTTTTACCCTTACATAATAATCATATTCTTAGTTTTGTTTTCAAGTTTCATACCTTGATAGTAATTATCTAATCATTTCCTTAGTAACTATCCTTTCTAAGTAATCAATATCTTCTTAGTTTTCATTACACATGTAATTCACGAAAACAAGCTCTTATCAAGATCTATCTCAATGTAAAATAAATCAATTACATTTTAATATTAAAATTCATTCTTAGTTATTTTATCATTAGGTACAAGTGTGTTCCAAATACATTTTTATTTTCATCTTCCTTCTTATCTCTTTGTCATTTTTTCATTTGTGTAAGTGTGTTCTAATCGGCCACCATTAAACATGACACACTTTAGGAAAAAATTAAGCTTTGGTAAAAGCAAGCCAACTTTGACAATTTAACACTTCAATTCTAGGATTCCAGTCTTATTGTGTGATGTTTAAGCTATTCAAATCCAATGATTAGGTTATTCATACCATGATCCTACATCTTTTCAAAAATCTTTACCTATTAAAAATAATCTCCATTTGGATTGAAAATATTCATAATCTGCCCCCATTGAATTTTCAGTTTGATAAAGAATTTGATATGATAAAATTGATCACTTTAGATGGTTTGATAACATTTTAAGAAAATAAATATTACAAAATATTGTTGTAAATAATAAATACACCTTTTTGTTAATATAAAAGACTAAATAATATTTCTAGATTGCATAGATCAAGGATTAACTAAGCATATGGATTAAGAATAATAATTAAATTTTGAAAGACATAATATACAATTATTTTACAATATTTCCATGAGATCTATAATTATAGTTAGAATAACTACAAAATAGCAACAAAAGATATCAATAATCTCATGTACTAATATGTATATGTTCCTTAATTGCTCTACTAACTTTAGTATGAAAAATAATATTTTAATTATTTTTTAGCTCAATACAAGATTGAACAAGACTATATGCATGTGGGAGAATCTTACAATGTCAATGGTTTCACCTGCAAAAGGATGTTATTTTGATGTTTGAAGTATGATCTAAATTTCATGCTTCCTAAGTGGAAAATTTTTTTTAAAAAACATATTCAATCTTATTGAAGAGGCATGTCTCCCAAATTAGCTTGATAAATAACTCATCTCTCTCTCTCTCTCTCTCTCTCTCTCTCTCTCTCTCTCTCTCTCTCTCTCTCTCTCTCTCTCTCTCTCTCATGTATGTATGTGTGTATGTATAATAAATGGATAAAGTCAATTTTTCATTAATTTATAAAGTGTACATTGTATTTTTTCCCATTTGAAGTGTAGGAATTGTGGGAAAAAGAATGGGGAAGAAAGCCTTTGGTCTTTCATTGGGAAAAAATGCATAATTATTTTTACAAATGCCTCCATTTAGAGGTCTTTAGGAAGACATTCCTTCCCTATTTTTTTTTTAATCCAACTATTAGACTTACTATATTTTCCTATTTCTCTTTAGAGGACTTGGAATGCATACCTTCCTTTACAATGTATGCTACAACCTTGTTACTGATAAGACATAAACTAATGATAATATTACTATAACATTTGAATACTATTTATATAACTCTCTAGTCCTCCTCCAAAAAATTCAAATTGGTTGTGTCTATACATTTCCTTGGCTAAAATCACTATTAGATAATACAACTTATAACAAATAGTTAATGAAAGAGAAAAATATTGAAATACATACCTTGGTTTCATTAGTAAACTTATAGTATAAGTCTATTTGTTAATAGAGTTTCCATAACTACCTCCATTTACAAATATTGGATTGTAAACTAGCTTAACCTTAAACAAAACTATTCTTTCACCATAGTATATACTCAAATCGTTGACTAATAATAAGCTCACAAACCACTAGTCCACTACTACAAGAGTTATCATACATCTTTAAAGAAAGATTTTCTCTAAAATCAACCATAAAGAGGTGAGTCTCAAAATTCCAACAATATTTTAACATGCACCAAATATAAGACCCTGTAGCGTGTATACATTTGTAATGAGTGAATTATGATTGAAGCAAAAGAGCTATAACACATATAACATACTTTCTTATATATCAGACATTAATAGAAGTGAAGATTGTAGGATTTGAGCAAAATCGCATAACAAATCCACAAAGCCCAAGAAAACTTGCATGTAGAAAACTTGTCACGAAGAAGAAAAAGAAAAGAAGAGGCAAGGGTTTGATATGAAAAACTCAGACAAAGAAGAAAAATATTATTCAATAGATTCTTAATAATTTACAAAGAGATCAATCCTTATAAAGGAGATCGAAACTCGAAAAAGGTAACCTAAAGCCTAAAAAAGCTAGGGTTGCACATTATAATTAATAAAATATTAATTATATGCACCTACAAGATAGCTTAAGAAAACTAGAGCAATAGGCAACTTATTTAATTAAATCAAAGTGATTTAATTTATAAGTTGAAAACAACTAATTACTCAAACACCTCCCCTTAAGTGAAGCTTAGAAGGTAAGCTAACCTAGCACAACTATGAAAGTAGAAAAGTGGGTCTCGGCAACAAGGCCTAATCAAGTACCCAATACAAGGAAATCTCTATAAACTGGAGAAATAGAGAAAACCACTTGGGAAAAACTCTACTCCAAAAAGAGATAGCAAAGAATGTTCCAGAAGATAGGAACAAGGAGAGATCATGAAGAGAACCATTAAAGCATGAAAAGCCACAAACCTCTATCAAAAGGTGCTGATTTGAATAACCTCCATGGAAATAGAAGGCACGAACTGAGCGTGTCTATATGGTAGATGATCAATCTCACCGAAATGCATAGGTAGCTAGTCACTGCAATGGCCTAGTATGTAGAATCAAGCACTAAATACATAGCTCACACTAATGAACCATCGAAACAAGGAAGCATTAGAACCAACAATATAACCCCCCCTTAATGTAGATGGGGTGAGGTGACAGGCAACTGAAAACATGGGCCAAAAGTCTCCTACAACATAGGAACCAAACACATCAAGAGTGAGGTACAGACACCTATAAAGGCATGTGTCATCAACACATCATGGGGCTAATGTCATGGAAGGGAAACTCACTTGACAAAAAAAGAGGGCCTAAATGGAAATCAACTATCCCTCCCCATTGCACTTTATAAAATAGTGCGAGTACAACAAATCACAATGATGAAAAGGATCCCGAAATGCAAGAAGTGGCACTTTATCTCAGTGTGTTTGCATAAAGATGCTTACAATGAATATCAACAATGATCAAAAAAAGCATAATATTGGTACAACAAAAAGTACAAGCCAAAACAAAGCATCTAAAGCAACAAAATCGATCCCCAGACCTGAAACAACTACGATATCTACTAGCATGCAAAAATGCAAAAGGCTGAATAAAATGTTCCTAGAGAAGAATCTAGAACAACAACTAACATCACTTAAAAGAGGAAAGAAAGAGCTTTCCACCGATATAAAGAAGTCCAAAAACAAAAATCAGATGCTCAAAATACGCTTCCTAGAGTGCAAAATAGAACATCCAGCTTTGACTACCAAAATAGGCAAACAAACTACATCAAAACCCAAAAACACTTATACCATCATCTCCGTCTTGGAACCAGCTTTCTGTTGCAATTTTTGGATTGAAAAAAATACGTTTGTATGCTCAAGTTACGGAAGAAAAACCAACAAGCCTTTTGAAATATAGAAAAACTTATTATTTTAAAATTAAAAAATAATTTAAAAAATAAAATAAAAAAGCCACCCCCACACCACCAATGGAGCGGCGGCCAGGGTGGCAGGAGGGCAAAGGAGCCTCTGCTAAGCGAGGCCATGGCAGTGCCATGGTGGAGCCGCCGGCAAAGCCAGTGCAGGCCAGTGCGGACCGCTAGGTGGTAATCGCTTGCAGTTTTGCTGCGGTTAGTAAACCGCCGCAGTGTTTTAATCACTTTTTTAAAAATTCTTTCCAATTTTTTTAAAGTTTTCTACCTTAGATTGTGTGCAAAGGTCGTACGGCCCTGTACGACACAAAAAATTTGCCTCCCAAATCAACGTTGTCCAAATTGGACAAATTTTATATCAAAATGGGGGTTTTAACGCCTTTTGAATCCATTCGTGATGTCTATTTGGCCTCAAATTTCTCTAAAAAATAGTGACCCCCTGTTTTCTCAAAAAAAACCCAAAAAAATACCAAATCTAATCTGCCAAACCCTTGTTCTCCCTTTTTCTTGAAACATTGAACAAGCTAGATAGATCTAGCTCTGATACCATGTAGGATTTGAGCAAAAGTGCATAACAAATCCACAAAGCCCAAGAAAACCTGCATGCTGAAAACCTGTCATGGAAAAGAAAAAGACAAGAAGAGGCAAGGGTTTGATCTAAAAAATCAAATGAAGAAGAAAAATATTATTCAATGGATTCTTAATAATTTACAAAGAGATCAATCCTTATAAAGGAGATCGAAACCCAAAAAGGGTAACCTAAAGCCTAAAAAAGCTAGGGTTGCACATTATAATTAATAAAATATTAATTATATGCACCTACAAGATAGCTTAAGAAAACTAGAGTAATAGGCAACTTGTGTAATTAAATCAAAGTGATTTAATTAATAAGTTCAAAACAACTAATTACTCTAACAAAGATAAAACTAAACCAATAAAACTTACTTTCCTAACCATACTTAATAAACATTTCATACTAATCCTTATTTAATAAAGAGTGCAAAAATAGCTTTCTAAAATATATGATAAGCATGTCAACTTTTAGGATAAAACTCTAACCTCCATGATAAAAATCCTACAACCACCTATGAGAAAACTAAAAAGATAAACCATGTACCAAAGACACTAAGATAGTAGGAAATCCATTATTAGTTTGAAAGATAAGAACATCATCTCTAACTAAAGATAGAAATCAAAATAATGTTCGCATAACTATCTCAAAGACTAAGGACTAACTGGTGGAGTGATCAACGAATTCATTTATGACTATATTGGAATTGATGTTAAGGTGAAGAAGGAATGATGACCGATATGGAGTCATGACAAGTGAAGTACATTGAATTGACATGTGTGACTCTAGTTCACATGAGTGAATAGAAGAAGGAGAAGAAGAAGCCCAACAAAGGCAATGGTAAATGACTATCACTTAGATGAATTCATGCTACGTGGTAAAGAACATGAAGGTAGAGACCAAGAAGGAAATTGAGATCATATGATTGTTCGTCATGCGAAATGGATTGGTCAAGACAACATGTAGAAGCATACACCTGTTGAAGTGACTTTGTTTTACATCCTTCCAACAGAGTAACAATTGTCACCGGACTAGAATATTCAGAAAATATTGCTTGAAAGAATGGGAAGAAAAATCTTTCCACTCCCAATCTCCTTGTAGACTGAGTCTAGGTCATGCAAGAATAGGAAAATTTGGATGAGAAGGTGACTAATTTATAATTAGGTAGGTTGAAGCTTCATTATTTCCCTCTATATTTGGTTAGGCAATGGATCACTTGGATGAAGTTAGGAGAAATATCTTAGAATGGAACCAAGAAATGCAAGGAAAGTAAATAATAAAAATATAAAGAGCCTACAGGGTTAGAAATTTAATCTAACTATAGTATACTTTGGTGCTATTATTATCAATAATACATGCTTGAATGGTAGGATAACTTACATACATGCTTGATTAATCAATCTAACACATTCAAGTCCTGCAAATGAAATTGGTAGTGAAGTGAAAAAATTATTTCATTTTGTTGAAGCTGTTGTGGTATCCACAACACATGCCCCATTCCTCACTAGGAATGGGGACCCGCTACTTTCTTCCTACTCCCAGACTCATAGTTTGAGAATCGAAAGAAGGAAAAAGTTTCGTTTAAATTAGTTAGAGAAGAAATTTTCAAAAAAAAATCAAAAAATTGAAAATAGCAAAATAAAAATAAAAAATCGCGCGCATGCATATCGAGGCACACACGCTTTGCAAAAACAAGGAAGGAAGAGGGGATTATAAAACCCCCTCCTTCCCCCTTTTTATTTTTATTTCTTCACTCCATTTTTTTGGTAGAGCTGAGAGAGGAAGGTATGAAACCTCCCCCCTCTCCATTTCCATGATCTCGCAATTGAGCACGCACTTCCCTCGCACCCTTCTCGACGTGTGCATGGTGCTATCGTTGCATCCCTCTGGGATGCGCAATGGAGTGGCCACTATGTGTGCCCTCTGGGCCGCGCGTGCATCACCACTCTACGTGCCCTTATGGACATGCGACGGTGCGGCCACTGCGCTCGCCTTCTGGGCCGCGCACGTGCCACTGCTCCGCGCACCCTTAAGGTCGCACGGCGGTGCGGCTGCTACGCCCACTTTCTGGGCTGCACATGCACCACTCCGTCGCGGCGCCCTTCTTGGCATGCACATGGCCTCTGCCACACCCTTCTTGGAATGTGTACGAAGCCGCCGCTACCCCAAACCTCACTGCTTCTTCTTTTTTAAAAAAAAAAATTATATATGATCTCAAAATCCCAAAAAAAAAATAAAAAAATTTAAAAAAAAATATAAATAAATAAATTAAAAATAAAAATAAAAAATCACAAGAAGTAAAATAAATTCTAGACTATCATTTTTTTTTGTTTTGTTTTTTTTTATGTTTTATATGTATCTAGTGATTAATCGTTCTTTTTCTTTGTGATGTACAGGTAATATAATCAAATGGCATCCACATCTGGATCAATAGCAAAGCCAGTTGTGTACAAGTTCCAAGGCATAACCCCAAAGTCATGATTGCACAATGAACACTCTGAGATCAAAGACACAGAACTTGGACACACGGACTTGGGAGAATTTTTGAGGGTTTGTAACAACCCAACTAAAAGATCTTCTTTGAGATCTGCCTTTATCCGGTCTGGATTGGTAAATACAGCATCACATCCTGGGACCGTTCAATCAGCTGAGTTGATTTTGACCTTATCTCGACATTTTGTTCCCGAGGAAAGGGTGGTAAAGAGCGTCACTGGGGAAGTGGTCTTAGATCTATGACTTGATAATATCGAGATATTTTTTCACTTACCTAGAGCTGATCAGTTTATCAGACTTTCATATGAAGCAACTGAGAGGTGTCATAAGGATCATCACTAGGAGGCCATGGACATCATATATTCCTCATACTTCATTGAGAAGCACTCTCGGGGAAAAACAATCAGCCAAGTAGATATGGCATGAGGATACATGAAGGATGACATTAGATATTCAATCATTCTTCTGAGTAGAGTTATGGGATTGCCTGCAGCAGGTCATCTCACTCCATTCATGGTTAACTTCATTGAAACCATCAGACACGTAAAAATGCCACTAGATTGGGCCACCATACTTAGTGAGAACGTGTGTGATCAGTTGTAGACAGTAAAGGACAAGAAGAAGTTTTATATGACTTCTTATGTGGTACATCTACTTGCAGCAAGAGCCATCGACTATCCCAGATTGTACAAAAAGGGTAGTATGCAGGAC
Source organism: Cupressus sempervirens (assembly GCA_028749045.1). NCBI lineage: Eukaryota > Viridiplantae > Streptophyta > Pinopsida > Cupressales > Cupressaceae > Cupressus > Cupressus sempervirens. The sequence continues at coordinate 656,379,433 of CM053785.1, read as the reverse complement.
CCTAACGCATGGCCGTATATAGTTTATCCTTAGCTAGTTAATAAGAATCTCTCGCCACAAAGAAAAGAGTACAGGATTGCGAATGATGCCTTTATCTTTGCCATCATTCGATTCATCGAAGGTGATTATGGAAAGAGATTGTCTGATGAGGCCAAGGCATAGATCATAGCTCTCAATGCATATTTTATCCAGTTCCAAACATTCACATACATTTGGGTTGGTGGTGCATCTATCCATCCAAAGAAGCTCCAAAGGTACCCAAGTGGCAAGCTGGTTCTAATGGAAATTTCTCGGCAGATTGAGTCAGCTTATGAGAGGATCAAGAAACAACGAAGACCTTGTTGGGATTGGCAATTTTTAATAGGAGCATACCAAGTAAAGAGGAAGCAAGATATCTTGACTTTGGAGTGGGAATAGGAGAACTATCCTCTCAAAGAATATAACTCTTCCCGGTCATTCTTCGACAATGTTGGTAAAGTTGAAAATCTGGCAGGAAAAGAGTTTTACCACGAGGATGCCATTGAAGATCATTGGATGAATACCACAAATGACTATGATGTTCGTATCAGGGACTATTGTAGAATGACTTTATATTTAGCAGAAAAGGCTCTTCATTTGACCATCTCGGATGAGATAAGGCTACAAGATTCGCAGGAGCTAATGGATTCCTTATTCAATATAGATAAGGTTGGAGAGAGGCCCATTCAAAATGAAAAATTTGATAGGGAGGAAGGAGATGATATTAATCATCAAGCAAGACATGTCATCAGAATGACAAAGAGTTGGATCAAGAAACCCTTAGCACTAGATCCGATTTCGGACACAGTGATATTCCATGCACATGCTCACCCAGAAAGGGTAAAGGGGAGGAAGGTCACAGTTCCTATCTTTGCACTCCAGTCTCCTATCAGGCTAGAAATAGTCTACCAGCTTGATCATCTAGTGGGATACTACCATCCTTCAGAGAAGAAGAAAGAATAGAGGAAGAGAGCCTCTCCTCGGAGGATCCAGATAGAGCATGTTGAAGAACAGGCCCCTGTGTAGCAACATGAATCTACTTCCCAAGAACCCCAAGACCCTACAATTTCTCATATCCAGGTTGATTTTCCATTGCCTCCTATTTTTTCAAGCCAACAAGAAGAAGGAGAGATTCCAGAGACATCCATTCATCTGAGGCATGAAGAACCCACTTCTCCTATGGTTCCATAGAAGCAAAGGAGGGTTAAGGTTAGAATGAACAAGAGGCAGAGAGTTCCTAAAAGATTAGTGCCTAATCCATCTATTCCTAAAAGCATTCTCGAGGAAGAATCAGATGAGGATGAAACAAAGTCAGATGGGGAGGAAGAACAAGTGCCTTTACAAGGCAGAACTCGACTTGCCGAAGCCACCGAATTGGAAAGAAAGAAGAATGTCACAAATAGCCCACCACCCACCCAAGCTGAAACATAGAGCTCTCTTCTTTGGAAGATGAATGCAACGATGGGTGAATGAGCAAAGAGAGCTAGGTGATGATATTCTCTCCATTCTAGATTTTGATTTCATGCCAGTGGGTACAGAATTGGTTGGAGATAAGATTAGAGATACTCCTACAGGTGAATTTCAACAAAAAGATTGGACGTAGATGCCACCTGAGACACAAGGTCCTCATCCAACACCTCCATCTTCACCTCAAGCTATGATGGTAGATAAGGTTTCAGTGACACCTCCACCTTTGAGTTCACAGGAACATGTTCAGAAAGAATCATCATTACAAGGAGAACCAGAAACAAGGATTACTAGTGAGCCACCAAAAGAGGCACAGGTAATGGAATGTATACAACAGCCTTCCCAGGAAGTTGAGGATCAAACTATGAGATCTACAAAAACTGAGACTACAGAAGAAGAACCCTCACAACAGGAAACTCCAAGAAAAAGCGACAAAGGGAAGGAGGTAACTGAACACATCCCTTCATCATCTAGAGCCAAGGTTAAAGAAAGACATATCTCGAGATGGTTTCGAAGAAAATAATGAGAAGCGCTAAGCATCAATTCCTTGCTTTAGAGGATGATATCTGTGACATTGCAGAGATTTTGAACAAGCCTGACTCTCCATTACAGGATGCAACACCATTTGCATTCATTACCACTACTCGAAATCAGGATTTATTTGCATAAGTGGCTCATCCCTCGAAAGGTATAGATGAAGAAGCTGTCAGCCTTCAGGACTATGAAGTAAAGGATATCATGTTAGGGAAACCTACACAAGATACTTCTCGACAGATGATGACTATGGGAGTCAAAGAGGTTCTTAACCATATGGAACGTGATGAGATTGAAATCATAACACTTCGAAGGCAAGTTGAGATCTTGAAAGGATATCTAGCTGAAGTTATTGGTCCTCTTGATTTTGAATGCCCTGAGGAGACTTTGGCTACCATTCTTAAAGAAGGGGAAGTTGTATGGCTCAATCCATTTCTGAGAGCTTTTCAGGATTGGTGAGACAACCTTGAGGATAGGGGTATCACTATAATTACAGGAAGTTTGAAATTATTACATGCTACACAAGAAAATGTTGATAAGATCATGGAAATTTTGAGGCAGGACTTCAGCATTATGGATGAGGTATGGGTTTGGAGCAAGGATTTGCAAATTCTATAGGCCATAAAAGGACAAAAGTATTGCATTCTGATTGATGTATATACCAGAGAAGAGCTAGACATGATAGATTATTGGATAGAAAAGATTGCAGAGGGAAATAAAGTGATGGAAACATTGCATGATGATATACATAGGCTCAAGGACCAAGCTCGAGAGCGAATTTTGGAAGCAAAAAAGTTATATAGTGATGCATGCTTGGATATTTTTGAAGATGAAGAATGAGAGAAGCTTTTACCAGTTGAGGTAGTTGTAGAAAACTTCAAAAAGACTTTAGAGGAAGCATCCAGTGATGAAGACATCAAACAAGCCTTCAGGACAGAAGAAGAATTGTTAGAGTTGGATACCAAACTTGGGGATTTCGCAAAAACTCGAATTGAGGTGGACAACTACAAACAGAAGGTCAAAGATAAGTATGAGGCTTTGGATCTTCTCGATGCTGCTAAGATTACTGAGATTATAGAGAAATTCAAGGGCAAATATCCAAACATATCTTTAGGATGAAGATGAACAAAACCCAGATGCCAGAATTTCAATTTTGACCCTTCAAAAAATTTTGAGATTTTTGACTTAGTCAAGGTCCATAGGTCCGCAACTCTGCAAGTTCGTAGGTCCATAGCTCTGCAATTCAAAGATGTGCTGACAATTGACTGCCAATTTCAAAAATAGCACTTTCCATGCATTGGAAATGCATTTTGATGGCAAGTTAACTCGGACACACATCAAGTGAAGGGCCAGCTTCTATTTTTGGTGTCTCCATGCACTTCTACTTTGACTGATGGCTTCCTCCTACTTTCTCTCTCATGCTTTCATTTTTTTTGACATGTAAAGGGCTCATGCATCCAATTAATGAATAAAATATGGATGGAGTCCCTCTAAGCACCAGTTAGATTACTAGTTTGTATATATTTAGTTTTTTTTAATGTTTTAAAATAATTTTATTGCATTAAGATATCTCTCACTCTCAACACAAATTGAGGAGACAATTTCTTATAAATACCCCATTGTAAAATGTAACAAGGGTCGCCGTTATTATGCAATAAAATTATGCTTTTGGTGCTAGCATTCGGAGTGTAGTTATTCTTTCCTGAATGTGTCATTGTTTTGTGAATTTTATTCATGAGATTGTGATTGAGCCAAAGGTTTATTGCATTGTTTCTAGTTGTGCAATCTTTTAGTTCTGGTGTTTGCTACAGATATATAAATTTCGTTGACGTAACGAGCTTGAGAAGAGATCACCTGATTGTGTCTACATAGCTTTTTGTCTTGTGTGAGTGCACTTTCCGTGGCCTTGTGATTTGATGAAGAGTGAAACATCATTCGATTTGTTAAAGATTCTCACTGACGATTGCATCAGTGGATTCTAGGAAGCGCTGCTCCTGTTTTCATTGGTTTCCTATCGATTTCTTCAAAGGTTTAACTCGCAGTGTGTGGTATTCTGTAGCTTATGTCCATTTAGGAATTTCACTTTCAAGTTATTTGATTTCATGTTATTTTCTTCCAGTTTCATTATTTTCTTTGCTAACCCCCTTGTTAGATTAGGACCTCATACTAGCTATATTGTTAGATTTGCATTCATTAAAAAAATAGGAAATACAAAAATATTGTTCTTTTGGTGTGATATTTTGAGACACTGTACAAATTTTACTTGATTCCAAGGTAAAAGAGTTTTTGGAACCAGAAAAGGCCTCCTCGTGAACATTCACATTTATCTTCTACTGAGCGGATTTTGGTATGTTGCAAGACAAACACTGAAACTTGGAGTGGATCCTTAAAAAAAAGATTTTCTTTTCAAGAGAGGAATTACACTATGGATTCTTGTCGTTGACCTCGTGCAAAGTGAACGCCCAACAGAAGCCAAGGTAGATAATAACAAAAAAAAAAAAATGATCCCATAGAAAGCACTTCAAGATTCTTCTACTCGAAACATTATTTATAACTACAAGCAAACACTGGGCAAAATAAAGATATTCCACAAAAAGATGATACTGCTTTCAATCATGAAGTAAGGTGTTACAATAATATGGATGATGAAATCATTAATTTTATAGACCCTATAACAATCAACATTCTTCTTATTTATAGATGGGTACCTACAATTGAGGTAGGAAAAAAATCCCCAGTGTAAACTAATTTACCTATCATCTTTGTTGACACAATATACTTCTATCTTCATGCAGAGATATTTGCAGAATAAAACACGTTAAATTACAATGATGAAAGGGGAGAAAAGAAGTGGGGAAGGGAAAAGGGGGAATTCCTGAGGGAAATCTGATCTGAAATGGTGATCTTTAAACATTTTTCTTGCAAATTTCTGTCAGTTATCTCCTTAAGACACCCACTAATTGATAAGAGCACTCCACTTTTCCAAAAACCTCAAATGCATTGGGTATAGATGGAAATGTGCATTTGAAAAATAATTTCATCTTCCAATCACATCATTACTAAGTAGGGGACCCAACTTTTTGCTCATAAAAAGTAGGGATGGGTATGCAAAAGCCATACCTTGGAAGCATGAAAACTCTCTCTCACTGATCATGGGAGATGAAATCCTTGAATCTGTAAAATTTGTAATATTAGAACTTGTGAGCACAAAATAGATAGTTTCAAATTGGAAAAATATCAATTATTTATTCCTCATTAGAATCCCAAATTACGTCACTTGAACAAAGATACTAACTACGTGACTTACAATGTTGAGTTTTCCTTACACAATTAACAAGACTACTATTCAATATCTACTCGCATTACACATGGGATCAATGAATGTTTCACACTTCAGATGTGACAACCATTTGAATTTGAAATACTAGTCAACTTGCTGTTAATGATTCAAGGAACTCTTCCCAAGGATGGCTAATGCATCTTGATAGACAATTAGAGGTAAAAACTACCCCTTATAGTCACCCAAGAACATGAGCAAGACTACTAGTGCAATGCCAACAAGACACCACTAACCCACCAAGACTAAGGTCATATGTGTACTTTTAGCAATTACTAAATGGTAGAGTGACTAGTGCACTTAGTTGTGACTATTTTTTTATTAATGTAAAGGTGAAGAAGGAATGACGAATGATACAAAATCATGACCGATGAAGCACATTGAACTTACATGTGCAACTCTAGTTCATATGGCGATTGCAACTCTAGCAAGTTCAACTCCCCCTTAGATTCATCTTCCCTTTTTCATATATGTGTGAATCATCTCCTCCTTTGGTATATCTCTTACTCTTTTCTATTTTATCTCCCCCTACACTTATGCCTTTTCATCTCTTTGTCTTCCCCTATTTTTTTGTCTTCTCTCCATTTTTGTCTCGACACTTCGTCTCCCCCTTACTTCATATCCCCTTTTTTTTCATCAAGGATGAAGGGTCATAGAATGTTTAGGTATCTTGTGTTTTCAACATCCAAGTGTGTTTGTCATGGCTATTGGAGGCTCTTGATTCCTTGAATGTCAGTGCAAGGCTTGTGATCTATGGTATTCAACTCCCCATATATGGTATCCATGGGGATTGTGGATGGGAGATTTTCTACCTATTGTACATGTCATTGGATGATTCATATGATTGGGGATACAAAGCATTGTAGCTCAAAGAGTGTAGAGGTTCTCTTGTGTTGCTTTGCGATGATCTAGTTGATCAAATATAGCTTTTCTTGGATCTAACTTGTATACTAGATTGGTGAACTTTGCATGATGTCAAATGATGTTTGGGTGACCTATAGTGCTTCATGTGTCCTTTTTAGAGTGTCATCCAAATATTTCATAGAATTTTGTGGTTATGGCATCTTTATTAAAATGGGTGAAACATTCTTCAACAAATCTACTGCAATGTCCTTTTCTCTTGCAAGTTCTTTTCTATGATGCTCAATGAAATTCATGAGCTTCTCCTTTTGTTTCCTCTTGCATATTTCACTGGTTGATTCCTTGATGTTTGCATTCTTGAGTAGTTTCTCAAGTTGATCTATGAGATCTGCATCAATATCATACTATTTATCAATAAGTAGTCCTTTGATTTCTTATTGTCCCTTGATCAAAGTTTGTGCTTCTACCTACTTCAGATGAGATTGACTCCTTTCTTTGATCTTTCAAACTAATTGATGATGTTGATTGAGCTCTCCATTTCTCATCTCCTTTACTCTCCCTATATTTCAATCCAATTTTTCCTTTATTTTCTTAGGCTCTTCTACTTCTTGAGCATGTTTCTCAAAAAGTGTTCCTTCAACTTTAAATCTTGAAGATGATGAAGATGAGGATGGTAATATTCTCATTTGCCTCATTTTCTCCTTTCCTTGTGTTATTTTTTCCTTTTATGGCTGTATTTTCCTCTTGATAGGTCTATAATTTGTTGAGTCTCATGGCCTTTAAGTGACTCCGATGGTCGCTCTCAACTTTTTTAGACTAGCTTGCTTCATTGGTGGTCAACTTCTTAGTGCTAGACTTCTTGTGTTGGTTTCTATTATACAACTTCATTCATATTCTTTTCTAGACTCTTATTTTTCTTTCTAACATTATCCCCTTGTGATGCCAACATGTTTGTTGCATCCTTGTCTACTTCTATTATAGGGTTTAGCTTTACTTATAGATTTTTTGCGCGTGCACTCGATTGAGTATTACCTTCATCCATTTTTTCTTCTTGCTATATTATGTAGGACTTATCTATATTAGCTACCTATGGTTGCTCAGATTTCTTGGGAGTCTCAACTTTTTCCAATGTTCCTAAGGTGGTTTACAAGTTGATTATTCCTAGTGATCTTTGACATTTTAGAACAACTCCATTTTGATTGATTGTGTAGTTTTATCTCCTATGTGATGTTAGAGGCTTGAAATGAATAGGTATCTCCAGAATTTCAACATATCCCTCCTCTTCATCAATTATACTAGATCCAATGGGCTTAATCTTCTTCTTCTTCTCATGTATTTGAATGTCCTTCCCTTTTAGATCTACCAAAGTTTCCGCTTTGTCTTTCTCACCTTTCTTTTGAGCACATATTAGTTTCATTGCTTCTACTATGGACTTTCATATTTTGAGTAAAAACTCAAATACTTCATTTTCTCCTCATGTAGTTATTAATGCAACATTTTCTTGAGTTCCAAACTCTTCAAAGTATGCATCCTACATACATTTTCCTTTCCAATGTAAAATATTATGGCCCGACCTTAGTCAGTACATTATCCAAAATTACTTGATTTTAGCAATTCTATCATGCCATCTTTTCCAAATGATAGACACTAACTCTTTTTATAACTCACTCTTCATCATTTTTGGTTTCCTATTGTAATTTCTTATACTAAATAGTACAACACATATCACATTGTCATGATCCTTCTCACTCATGAGTGGATATCTATACTTTATTTTGTTATAGTTTCCATTATGAATTATATAATTTACTATATCCTCAATTATAAGTGGATGGGTTGGATTACTACCCCTTTTTAAATATTTTTTAGTCCTTGATGATGATTCACCTATAGATGGATCCGATCTCATGTAAATAAGTGAATGCTTGTTATTTTCTTCACCTTCAACCCTCCTCTTTTTGGTTGTATCCTCTTCACTCATCTCTAGGTCAGATGAAGATGAATCTATTTTTGAGTCAATGTTTATCTCTTCTCCTTTATGCAATAGTTTATCCAATCACTTGCATCGATTCTACCCTATGATGATCTTGTTTTTCCCAAGATAATATTCACTATTCCTAAACATCTTTCTCACTATTCCTAACCATCCTTCCATATCCAAAATTTTCCATTCATAGCCTTCATCTATATGATTATTTTTTCATGTACATATCATATCCACATTGACCTCTTGGTCTTAATCAAATTGGAGATCATAATGTGCAAAGTAATTTCTCCAAAGTCTCTTGACATGTCCACTCTTTCGGGTTGTATGTTTTCATGACATCAAGTCATTATCCAATATGCTATCTTGTGACTTTCATTTCTTATAAAAAATACACTTAACATTGATATATTCCTTTTACCTGGTTTGGATAATCTTGAAGAGATAATCCTTAAGGTCACACTCGCTCCATGATAGTCTACTTCATCATACGTTGAAGATTACTAGACAATGGGGGGAAACAAATATGATCTTTCTTGAGAAATGGTAATCTCTAAAAATATAAATAAATTAAAAATATATAAAATTGAAAAATTGCAAACCTTAGGCTCAATATTGTATATAAAAGTTGCTTAATATCTTTTATTAGTATTTATACTCATTTCTTATACATATCTCAATATGTCTTATATCTCATTTCCATGTATTAGATTCAATCATCATCTCATCCTTAGGAAGTTTTGATTTAGCTGGGGACAAGTTTGTAGTCATCTCAGTAGTAAATTCTTAGTCATTAATCCTACCATTTTCCTAAGTGGAGTCAACCATATCGTCTATCATCTATCAAGTGTTCTACTACTAAAAAATATGTTTTTTTCACACTAAATCACATACAAACAACATTGTTTATCTAAATCAACCCAACATACAACAATATTTCTCAACATCCCAAACAATCAAGAAAATGTGTTTCTTAACACACATCAAATGAATAATTATCACAAAATAGAAACAATCAAACAAAAAATTAGTTAAGTGTGTCTCTCAACACAAACAAACATACAATTTTTTTTATAAATAATGATCCACACAACACACTTGAGAGGGAAAGAGAATCAATTGTGTGCTATATTTATAAACTTTATACTTTTTAACCAAATCACCAATGAAATATATAGTAGCGCAAAAAAAGATGAACAAGATATAAACCAACACCATAAGACACGAGATTTTTTTTCTCAAGGAAAACCCTAGTGGGAATGATACCAACAAGATCAATGCACAAATATGGAAATGTCCCTATTAGGAGACTTGACCTTGTTAGGAGTTGATACAATGCATTTAGTACATCAATCCCTTTTAAAGGAAAAAAAACTCCCATTAAAAGGTTTACAACCTTATTAGGATTTAACTAAGAATAAAAGGCTCGCTACTTGAGAACATTTCTCAAAGAGTGAAGGTTAAAGAAACCTTTGAGAGGACTTGTTCTCTGAAAAGAGAAGGTTAAATCCACCTTAAATGAGCTTACTAATGACAATTCAATTTTCTTTATAGTTCCATTGAAGTGCATAAGGAATAGTCATAGATTCCACTCATACCTATATCAAATCATCTGACCAATCTTCAACTCTTCTATGGTATCCAACATCAAGGCTCACATCTATATTATTCACATACCATACTTTACAACAAAGGAATTACTTTCTTTTATACAAACTACAATAAGAAATTAGGCCATTCTGTTAAGACTTCCCTAATACACAAATAATTACATCAACTAATGATAAGGTGCACATGATACCTAATACAAGTGTATAAAAATTAAAACCATCAAAGAAAGAACCATGATCCATAATCAATTCTTTCCAATCCTTAATACCCGCTACACCATCCAGTCATCTCCCTAAAGAAAATTTTTAAATGTTACATGCTAGAAACCAAAACAACATGACTCAAGTGTGTCCCAAATCATGTAAAATACTCTAATAAAAATGTCTTATACCATTCATTATTCCCACTCATCATCTTTTTATACCATCATTAACTTATACTCAAAACACAAAAACCATTTGACATAATTCCTTGTTATTGGCCTCCAACTAGCCTTCACAAAATCAAATGTAACTCTCATAGATTAATACATAAATCTACAATCCTAGACATAAGTTCTACGCTGATACTAAAACAGGTGTACAATATTGTATACTCAAGAGTGTTGTACATTGTTTATAATTCATTGTCCAATTGTCTGCAACATCCAAAATCATAGTCTATCAGAAGAAACCAACACATAACTAAAATATATGTTGACATCAATGAAAAATATTGAATGTGAACATCCCAGAAAAAATAACAAAAACCAATATCTAATAAATCTATCCACAAACAAACATCAAAATACAACTTGCACACAAATTATTCTTAAACTAGGTTGATCATATCAATGAATTCCATGGACTAGAGAAACAAGTATGAAAATATGAAATTTATTTGTTTGTTGTCTATTTTTATTGAGTTCAATTATCTTCCTCTCCAAGTGACTCAAATATTCCTATAGGACTAGAAAAGAAAGGATAGGGGGCATGATGTTTTGTTTGATTATTGTCTATTGGAATGCTTTCCTTTTCTGTTTAGCATGTAATTTTAAGTATTGTGAAAAAATTGGAAAAATATGCCCAAGGACATGATTTATAAAGGGTCATTATAGAGAATATAATCATGGCACAAGAACATAAATAACTCTTGTTTGGTTTCATTTTTTCCACTAACAAAATAACAACTAACAACTATATCATGATAAAAAGATAAACAAAAAGAGATCAAAAGAGTGACATGCATGGAATATTGTTTATCATGTTAGGGGCATTCATTTCATTCTTCTATTCATATGAATTTATAAAAGAAAAACTAAATGATAGAAATCTGTATTCAATGATGTTGAGTATCACATATAAGATCCTTGAATTTATGATCATTTTGTTCATTATCTTTGCAACGTCATTATCAAACACTCAATCGAATTCTAATTTCAAATAAAATGTTCTTCAATTCTACATAATTTCATTCTTCTACATCAAATTAATCCAACATCCTAAATCAAATCAATATATTCTCAAAACAAAGTTTCCAACATTAATCAAGGTTCTTCTATCACATCTTGATCTCACTCTCAAGGGAGCATCACATCATGATCAACATCCTTGAATCTAGATCATCAAAATCTTGTCACCAAATATGAGGTGTCAAATTTTTGGCACCCTAGTATCAAGATAAGAATCAAGTCTAATCATTTAATTGAACAAGAATAATATTTCTAAGGGCATCTCAACTTCTTCATGTTCCATATCAAGTTAGGCATCTCCAATCTATATCAATGAACAATGAATGAGTGATTACATCACACTACATAAAATTTCTTATTCAACACTTATCTTCTTAATATCATTGAACCAAATAGGGCATATCATTTTCATCAAGCCAAATCAAATTGATAGTGTTTTCATTAGATAATCAAGTTCATCAACACTCATTTCAAGCTAGTCGTCTTAGCTAAACTTTTGATGTTAATCAATTTCATAGCTTCACATCAAATTGGTTATACACTTCTATTAGCATCGATGCTTTACAAATATTTTTGATAGTAATCATTTTTCATCACTTCACATCAAGATGGTTATTAGCAACACCATCATTAATCTTGGATAGATACGTATTTTTATCACATGGAACAAAATTGATTATTGTTGTCTCAATTGCATCAATCTTAATTATCATATTCAATGTCAACAGGTTATGAGAAATTTCATCAGGATTCATATCAAATTATTAGCTCAATTAGAATCTGATTGACATCAAACATCAAATATTCTTTAAATCAAGACGTTGCTCACACATGGATTCAAATAAGGGAAACTATAATTACCTAAAATGGTCTAACTAATTTTTTTCCCTAAATCTTAATGAAGTGTTTAATCACATAATTAATTTATCATCAACCATCAATAATCAAATATTGTTTAATTAATCATCCTAGTCATTTAATTAAATCAAACTAAAAAATACACATTTTTAGAGATATTAATTAATGGGAATTAATCGTTTTTCCTATTATCCAAATCAACCACAAAAGGACAAAAAATCCAATTTCCTCCAATGAAATCCAATCACATAGACCACTTAAGGTCCTAATCTTAGCTATTCATCATGCATGCATCTAAACTATTAAATTCAAATTCAAACATTTATCTCTATAAGGAAATCTATATAACCATTGTTTATTAAGTCATTTCTTATCTAGAAATTTTATCATAATATCATAAAATACCAATTGGCATCTAGATCACTTTCTTCCAACATCTCACATTTGTAATCTTCTTATCCTTCTTAGTTTGTCAATCTATCTTGCATCCTAATTCCTTTTGGCTTCATTTCTCTCATCTTGTCTTATGAATTTGCACTAATGTAGTTGCATTATTCTTTTTTAATCTCTCATCTCAATGGTGTCTTCTCACTAGTCTAAACACATAATTCTTAGAGCTAGACCAATAGTTAGATCATACACACCTTGATTAGGAAGCATGAGATGCTCACTTCTAGTTATTTTTTATTTGGTTGATTTTGATTGACTAACCATTAGAATAAATGTCTCATTGTAGTGTTGTGTATGTAGGTTTGAAGCTCACACTTTCACACACGTGTATATTTCTATTTTGTAACAAAAATGCCTAAGACTTTTTTTTTATCTCAAAACACATGTAATAATTTTTTTTCTAAAATATTTAAGTTTTTATATTAAGACTTACCATGGTTGAATTGTAATAAAAACACATAAGACATCTCAACTTTAACTTCTTTGAAAAGTGGATATTAAGAGTGAGGAATAACATCTTGGGGCACTTAATGTCAAATATAAACAATAGGCCAACTATTTGGAAGTCAATTAGATGTAATAAATATAAAACACCTCTCTTAAGTTGAAATAATCATGTGTGAACATCATTTCTTAACCCCTTAACTTTAATATAATAATATGAGTTTCATTTTCACCTTTTTATTATTATTAATATATATTTTTAGAACCCAAAGAATAATGAAAAATCTTTTTAATATAGACCTTTCATTTTGGCGAGCTTGAATAATTGTGAAAACTTTTAATAACCAAAATTTGGATGATAACTACAATATTTCTTTTTCTTTTTAAAATTAATTAAGTTCACATAGTCTCATAGGAGTAACTTTCAAAGATTTACATTGCAAATTCTTGTTAAATTTTGTTTGTTTTTTAAAAATTTTATCTACCATACCTAATTCTACCATGTTACATAATATTTATTAACGTGTCTCCTTCCTATCGATGATACCCAAAATGGACATGATATAGGTTTACTAAATATTCATACTTTTTCTTCTCAAGGAAGAGCAAGGGATTATGACTCGCCTAAGTGATCTAGTTTCATCTCGTAGATCTTAATAATTATTATTTTAATTTTACTTCCAATGGCTGGTCCAATCCAACATCGTCTTTTTTTGTTTCTATTTGTCTACTTTTAAATGTTACTACAATACAATAGCACAATTATTATTCTACCCATGTTATTTTGTAGCATAACTAAACTGTAAGATATTAATATAGTTAAATATCAATTAGTATTTTAAAATATCTTAAGTAACATTCTAACACAATTTAACTTTAAAGAATTAATTTAATTTTAAAATGTCTCACTTTAATCCAAATTAGTGTATAAAGTTTTCATTAAAATCATTTTTTTTTAAAGCTTTTGCTTATTTATAATTTAGACTTTAAAATCTTACTAATATTCTAATTTGAAGGAAAAATCAGATAATGTTATTAATGATCTAGCTAAGAGTCTCATCTTAAATTGAGTTTAGAATGTTACTGTCTTTTTAATTAAAAAAATAATAATTTATTTTTTTTCAATTTAAATATAGGAATTATTCTTACGAAGTTGTTAAAAGAATATGTACAAATTCAAGAGAGGATAATAGTAATAGGTGTTACACAAAAGAAGTGATTTCAACCAAATACAATGAAGTAACATTTTTTTTTATTGAGTCAACAAGCCTACTCATACAAAAGATCCATTCTAGATTATTACAATGAAATCTGTATTTATCAAGGTTCTTTCAATACACAAAATATTACTTCATAACCATATACATTGAAGTATCTCTTCATTACCATCTCAAACAAATTAACAAGACAATAGGTAAAGTAGTTAGTCAAGGCTTTCTCTCCTCTCATCCATATGGCATCATGAGGACCTCAATAAGTCCTAGCCAACCCCCAAGCAAGTAATGATAATGTGCACCACTATAAATAATGATGGGGGCTTATTTTTCCATATAACATTTACTCATATCATAAAAATATTTCTATAATTCACTATAAAAAACTATGATGAACGAGAAGTCTATGTCAAAACCAAGCATACGAAAGAATACATAATTTATCTCTCTATGAGAATTATCTTGACCTCCTTATACAAGATCATCCTTTCCTCTCCTCTACTAGCCTCCTTTTCTTGCACAATCCATGATTTCTTCCAAAGAGAAGTGGGTAATGCTCTTATCTTCTATATTCACATGATATATATGGATTTCCACTCTAACACACTTTTCCCAAGGCCCTATTTTGTCACTTACAAAAAATTGACATTTTGAAGGGTTATATCAAGTCCTAAGGACAATATCACATGTTGTAAAGGTTCTCAACCCCAAGTTATTGACCCTAGGGACCTATTTTTGCACAAGAATTCATGAAATTGGCCAAAAAATGTCAATTAGTGACCCATACAAAGCTACATACAAATTCAAACCTGACCCAAGGGTTTCCATACCCTACCCCTTGTATCACATAAAGTTATATACTCTCAATATACATAAATGTAATCCTTGGCTTGATTAGTATATATATTTTTCCATTCTCATCCACATATATATATATATATTGCAACTTTACTTGAGCTATTTGATTTGGTATTGTTGTCACCCTTCACCATATAGTCTACATCACAAAACCCCAAATAGAATAAGATAATCATAATTTATAATTCATAATAGTTACCTAATTTCCAATAATTATAGTTGCAAGTTATTTATTTGTCAATTTGCATAGTCTTAGATCTAAATCTCCTATGTGCAATAATGATCATTGATTGATATTTGTCAACAAATTTTTTTGATAAAAATAGACATTACATATATCATAATTAAAGAAGATGCATACATGTAAATATAAGAACTTGTCTAGTGGAATAGTATCCACACTAGTATCCAAACATTTTAAAGTGTATTGCAAGTTGAATGAGTCATGTTTTGCCTAAAGTACTTTTTTTCTTACTATAAAACATTCAATGGCCAAGTCATTTAAACCATTACATAAAGGATTAAAAAGAACTAAAAGGTAATCTTAAAAATGAATTGAGGATTATTTGTTATATTTTCATATATGCTAATGACTAACCCTAGAAAACAAGTATTAAATGTGTTTGAAGTTGCAGGATTTAGCCAGAAACATGTTGCCAGAATATGCAAAAAGAGGTTTGAAATCAAATGAGAAGAAGCATCAATAAAGAAAAATAAGAGTCATATAATTCTTTGGATCCCTCTATTGAGGATGATTTGAATGTATAAGTCACTACTGTAAAGGAAGGAATGCCTTCCTAAATTCCCATTATTAAAGGGAAGAAACTATGTAAGGGAGGGGATGCCCTCTCCAAGGCCCATGTCAAAACATAAATGACTATATGAACTCATATTGAAGATATTAAATCATCCCACTAAACACTGAGGGTTTTCCTCCCTATCCTTTTTCCCCCAATGCATGCACATTAAACAGGGTAAAAAATATTTTGTAATTTATTTTAATATAATATACAGGGCATTAAGCCTTTTACCAATCAAAAACAATAATAATAAATTCAATGGCCAAGTAGATGTTTATTTCTTCTATGAAACACATTACAAAACAAAGCTATTATTTTTTTCCTTTTAACTACAATCAATTCAATGGCTTAAGAAAAATATAAACAAATTAATAATGTTTACTTTAATATGAACATAAGTTGAATCAACTCTACTAATATGAGTTGTGGATGAAAATATGTAACAATTACTAGTTTAGTACTAAGTTTTTTATTTGAGCATTATAGTTCCCTATTCCATCCTCGAATGTTCAATTCGGCTAGATAAGAATGCCAATAAAGTTTTGTTACAAGATTACATCAAGCTCTGAAGATATCAAAGTTTATGTTTTCAAAATTATCTAAAAATATTGCAAACTAAATGTTAGAGTCTTTAGAGGAATTGAAACATATAAAACATGTGTCTAAATGGTATAATAATTTTGAAGGTGACAAATAACGCCAAGAGCTATGTAACATTTCAAATGGTTCTTGAATTGGATACCTAGTTCAAAATTTATGGCCTTTAGAAGTCAAGTCTCTCATAATAGAAAATGTAAAAATATTTTGAACACATAAATGATTTATTAAATAGAGTTACATGTTTTTGTGTGTGTTGGCACATCATAGGGTATATGTGATTGTGAGAAGATAAGAACCTTTTTATAAGAGGTTTTTAGAGTTATGGTTTTGTAGTATCATTTGAAGATTTCATGTATTATACCTCCTATATATTTTGTATTTGAGATGGAGCATATGCATAACAACCATATAGCTATTTAGTTAGTTATATATCTCTAGTTCATGATACTCTTGAAAGAGTTTTTCTTTGCAAGGCTTTACAAGGATGTTGTGATCTATTATTAATTTTTAAATAATATATTGGGTAGCATTTGGAGTGTGGGGTTTTTCTATCAAAAATGTTTTCCCCACACAAATCACTATGTTGTGGTATACATACTTTTGATTAATAAAGCAATAGAACTAGGGGGTTGAGCTATACAAAAATTTAACTCAAAAACAAAGGTGTTGTTAGAAAACAATAAACAGCAATTTTAGAAAAGGACTATTGATAACAGCCTAGTCATGGATCTAGTAGCCAATGTCAAATGTGATTACAAAATACTACACAACAAAAGATGGAGAAGACAAAGAGTTGCAAAGAGTTTCTTCCTTTGTCAACATATAACTAGTCAAGCAATACAATTAGTTGGGTCTCCACCATAAGAAATAGAGTTCACAAAAATCCCATGAGTATTGTGTTGACAATGTTGGGCTCTCAAAGAGGGAGGCCCAACAACTTCAACAGGAGCAAAGTGTTCACCAACCTGAACAAGCTTGGTCTAGAACATATCAAAAGTGGCAATAGCTAGATAAGTATTCATGTCAGCAGATAGAGATGATTAAATAAGGGTTGATCTATTGGAGGAAAAAGGCTAGAGAAAGAGAGTCATCCAATGGGTGGGCATCCAATGGGTGGGCATCATCAACAAAGTCATCAAAGGAAGAGATAGAGGCTAAAATAGTCAAATTATCACATTTTCATCCTTTCACCAAGTGACAACACCCTTTGTGGCATGAGAGAGAATAATTACTAAGCGAATGGCTAGTAGAAAAGTGCCACATACATTGAAAGAGAAGGCCCACAAAATCTAGATATTGGGTCCAAGGTGTGTCCCCAACCATTGGAACTACATCCCCTAGGAGAGAAGTAGAGATATCAATATCAACTAAAATACAAGAAAAGTTACAATAACTTGCCACTATAGCAGCCTCATCCACCTTTAAGAAGTAGCCAATAGAGTTTCCTATGGCCTCCAAGAAAAAATTCTCCCAAAAATGTAGTGGTGGATTTGGGAGATGAACCCACATTGAATGTACATTACATGATTTAGTAAGAGGGTTAAAGGAAGCTAACTAAAGTTTAGCTAAGAGAGTGATTCTCCCACACCTATAATTTTCTCAAGATCAAATCATGTTCCTCATCAAAAATAAAAGAAATAATACAAAATTGTCTTGAACAAGGGAAGAACTTAATGCTACAAGTAACTAATGATCTCCAAGAATCTAACACCCAGTGATATAGATCAAGAAGTAAGGGCTAGTAACTAGTAAATCTAAAACTTAACTCACGATGTCGGTAGAACTCAACACTGGTCATCAACTCTGGGCCACACACCACTACAAGAGAGGTCCTGGCATATGTAATGGGACAAGTATTCACCTTTATACCAATAGATTTTGTAGCATGGGAATATCTTATCCCATTAGCAACATTTTTTGGAGGTGAGAGCCATAATCCACACAACACCAATATTGGAACATCTACCACCATCTAACCTAGGAAGGGACCCCCCAAATCGAAGGGGGTTGAGTTTGAAATTCGTAGAGAAGGTCACATAGTGTTATCCAACCTGTTGATCATGGGGAAAGAAAGTTTGAGCTTCACCATCCTAGAAACAACAATAGAGAACCTTTACTAGACTAGTTCAAGGACTTAGATGTAGAAACTAGGGAAGAACATTTACCATTATTCATCCCAACAACTAGCACAACATTATGAACCCCAACCAAAGACCCTGATGAAGGCCCAAGAAATGTCATAGATGACCCATGCCCCATCAAGAATCCAAGGTAGGAAATACTAGTTGGCTACATTTCGAAACTTAGAGTGGAAATTCAATCAATTTAGAGGGTGGAAAAATCACAAAACAATTGAAAGAATTCAATATGTCAGTGGATCAACTAGCATTTTTTGGTCATTGATAATACATTTTTTGGTTTGTAGATAGAAGATGTTGTGGATTATTTCCCTTCTTAAGAGATGAGGAAGGCATCCATTACTACCAAGGAGCCCCTAATTATTTGTGGAAGACATAATAAAAAAGACAAGAAGAATTAGAAGCATAACAAATTGAAATCCAAATCCATTGGAAAATCCACATCCCTTGCAAAGTCCAAAGTTATTTTTTGGAATTGTAGTAAGCTTGGATACATCTACATAGACTGCAAAGAAGAAACATATAAGAAAGAAGAAATTTGATTCTAATTCTAAGTTCAAGAAGTGAGACAATGATGTATCAATCAAAACTTTGGCCACTCATACATGCAATTATGCATGGTTAATCGGCTCAAGTGCATCTTTTCATATGACCTCTGATAGAGATTTATTTTCTTAATATGAAGAATTTGATGGAGGCAAAACTTGAGTAATGATTCTCGTTTAAATATCTTTGGTTGTGGTAAAGTTAAATTCAAGTTTCCAATTGGTAGGATAAGAAAGATTAATGGTGTTTTATATCTCCCTAATCGAGAAAAAATTATTATCAATGAGGAAACTATTAGATGTAGGTATGTTGGTAGTCTTTTTTGATATATGATAAAAATTAGTGAGAGGTTTTATAGTTATTTCTTGAGGTGTCATAATTGGTACATTGTTTAAGATGGATGCATACACTACCTTATGTAATACTATTTTTGTGAAGACAAAATCTATGTATACTTCATTGAAAAAGGTGAGGGTTCATATTTAACATATGGCCGTGGTCTTTGGGTACCTACTAGTGTTTTTCCTTTAAAATCAAAATTGATTGCAAATAAGCCTATGTTATGGTACCAAAGACTTGGCCACATTAGAGAGAAAGATATTAGGACCTTGAAAAGAAAAACTTAGTTGAAGTTTTGAATAATTTTAATTTTGACTTTTATTTAAGAGCTTGGAATTTATGTAAAACAAAACCACATTTGGTTTTACTTGAGTTTTCATAAATTGTGTGATGCTTTGAATCTTATTCATTTTGATGTGTTTGGTCTGGTAGATGTTCATTCCATTGGAAAATCAACATATTATATTTTCTTTATTGATCATTATAAGACTAGATTTGATGTTTTTAGCCAATTCAAAGAATTTCAAACAATGGTTAAATTAGGGTCTAGAGGGAAAATAAAAGGTTTGTGGACTAATAATGGCGATGATTTTTTCTCTAATGATTTTCATAGATCTTATAAAAAGTGTGGCATCAATAGGTAGAAGATATCTATGTATTCTCTATAACATAATGGAGTTGCAAAAAGATGAATAGGATGTTGAAGAAGAAGGTTGGAAGCATGTTGATGAGTGTTAGCCTATAACAAGGTATTTGGTTTTAAGCTATTGTCACTGCTTGTTACTTCATTAGTGTGAATAAAACATACTTAGAGGTATGGTTAGGCCATAAGCCCTCATTAAGACATCTTAGAGCATTTGGTTCCAAGGCATATACAAAAGAGAAGTGAACAAAGTTAGAGAACAAGAATATGGAATGTATCTTCTTCAGTTAACACAATAGTGTGAAAGGATACAAGATTTGGAACCTTATTGCATAGAAGGTATTATATAGTAGAAGTTTTATTTTTAGAGAAATTAAACCTTTTTTTTTTGTTACATTGCAGCCTCAACAAAATAAAGGATGATTTAACTCAACTATCCACTTTACCTAAGAAAGTTAAATCAAGGCCTCTAAACAAACAAGAAGTTGAGATGAGCTCATGTATCTCTAAATCATCAAAAGTGGAAGAACCTCTTACTCAACTTGTTCAAATGCATACAAGACACATAAACCCACCTAAAAGGATAGAAATTTGTGGCTACATTAGATTATGTGAACTCAATTTCACAAAGATTTAATATGCATGAGTATAGACCATTATGTTCTCATTAGACATTTGGGACAAAATCATTTGTTTTAGATTTCCATACACCTCCATCAAAGATAGAAGACATGACCAAGCTGGCTACCAAAATGCAATTGGACTTTTGATGTATGTTATGCATTGTATAAAATCAAACCTTGCTCAAGCAATAGTTCTTTGCATATATATATGACTAATCCTAGTAGAGTTCATTGGGATGCAACTAAAAGATTCGTCAATATTTGAAAGGCACCTTAAGAATATTAGTTTTCTATCATGGTAATAGGAGAAAATATTCATTTATATTTGTAGTTGTGTGGATTTATATTAGGTAGATGATATTTGTAGTAGATCCACTAGTGCTTATGTGCTTGCATTATTTTATGGTGCAATTAGATGGATGAGTAAATGACAAGTTGTCATTGATTTATCCTCCATTGAAGCAGACTACATGGTAGCTACTCATCCTTGTAAGGAAGTCATTTGGATTAAGACACTATATTCAGATGTTGGAATGAAACAAAGAGATACAACTTATTATGATAGAAAGAATGCAATCTACCTAGAAAAGAACCTAAGTTTTTTATGCTAGGATATTGTTAATGCTATTGTAGTTTCAGTCAAATAAAATCATCTATATATATATATATATATATATATATATATCATTCTTAATATATACTAATATGTGTATTGACCGATTAATCAAGTGTTCAATAATTCTTAAATTTATGTAGTCGCAATGGTTGTGGTTGTCATCATGATAGTCACAACCACAAAGGGTTGTGACTCCACAATGGAGTCACGTCCATCATGACTAACAAACCACATATATGTGGTGAGAGAATGACGTGAATTAAACACATGAACAAAAAATATAATTATGAAAAGACTTCAATGTTTATTTATATGTAGTCATCAACATATGGAATAAATAATTAGTACCAAACTCATATTTTCTACCACACCTTAGTTAGGAATTAATAATTGTTGTTTAAAGTCTACAATTAGACTTGACATTTAATAGAAATCAAAGTCTAAAATTAGAATTACTTAAAATCCAAACTTGAAATTGATAAGTATATCAATACTATACATATAGATAATAACTTAAATCTAATATGATCATTATATTTAACAAACATAGATATTCATATTTAATATCATTTTGTCAAAGATATAATTGAAGATGATAGAGTGAATTAGGGTAGATAAATTGATGAATGTGATAGATTCATTAACTAAGGTTGTGAGCAAAAAGAAGTTTAAATAATTTTCTAGGTCTATGTGTCTCATGGCTCCTAATAATTGACTATGGTGTAGATTCTACCTTTACTCTTGCAAGGTGTTCAATAAATGGGAGATTGTTAAAAAATGTGTCTCAATCTTACTTTCACACAAAAGAAATATTTTTAAAAGTTTTTTGTTTGAGTATAACATTTTGTTATTCCTTAGGTATGTATAGGATCATGGTCAACCAAACTATCCCCTTAAGTGGCAATGAAAAATTAGCAAATTAGGATTATGTCAACTTGACACTTAATTTTAAAGTAGTTATGAAATTTATATAAAAATTTGTAAGTAAAAAATCTATAGGAAATTGAATGTAGTTTCTAAAATACTAAGCCTTATCTGGAAAAAAAAATGATTAGTTAAAATTTTAGATTTTAATGCAGTAGTACAAAAAATTTAGGACAAAAATAAGGTGTATGTCTGACTACCTTAATCAAAATCAAATGATTATATCTTTTTAATAAGATTCTAGATATAAGAAGTAGACTCATACCTAGATGTGACACTTATCTTTGGGTATTTATATTCTAACTAAATAATTAATTATAAAATTTCTACTATAATATGAATTAAAAAAACTCTTGTGCCTGACCACCTTTAACTAGTTCAAAACTTTACAAAAGAAAATTTAAAATTGTAGCAGGTGAAGCATAGAATGTAACACATCTTTTGGATTTCAAAAATGTTATATTATTTGAAATTTTAGCTATTTTTCAATTAGTATGTCAATCTACACTTTATAGGAATCTTCATTAAAAACTAAGTAATAATTACTTATCAAACTCGTAATTTGACAACAATTATATTGTCAAATCTTGAAATTATTCTCAAGAAACTATCTTCATTTCATTGAATTTGGATGAAATACGGTCATCAGATGGTCAGAAAAAATCTAGATGTTGGATAAAAATGGTAGAAACACATTTTTGAGTTGACCAAATAGGCTTAGTAAATAACAAGCCTAATTGGGTACCCAATAATTTTGGGTACCTGATTGGTGGCGACAAAATGAAAAACTTGGAATTTAGGAGCATTTTACATTTAAAGCAAGAGTTAAGTTATATAAACATATATTATATTATATTTATAGTTATAACTAAGTTATATTAATATATAAATATTACTATATAAGCATTTTATTATTATATATATTATATAATTATTATTATTATTATTATTATACTATATAACATTAAATATAATTATATAGTATATTAGGATCATAGTATTATATATTAAATATATTATCGTGTGTGTGTGTGTGTGTGTGTGTGTGTGAGAGAGAGAGAGAGAGATAAGCAAGAGGTCGCAACCATTGATTGAAACAGTAAAAAACATTACAATCCAACTCGAGAGGCACAAAAAGGACAGAGTTGGGCAGAAGTCCTTTTGTTTTGCCTAACATTTGAAGAAATACAATATGTAGATCATAATTTTCTTTCAACATTCTATTGCCCAATCAAATGCCTGTCATCAAGTTGAGTCCTAAAATAACACAACCAAACCACCAAACAACTCTTAGTCTACTTGTTAATCTATTAGTTTTCTATATAAAAAGCCACAAACATGGAATTTGTCATTTATTCTAATCCATATAACTTTAAAAGAGATAAGAGGTCTTAAAACTAACAATAACTAGTCAAAGAGATTGTACAGAAAATATAGATGAACATAAGAAGCATTTGTTTATTGAAACTAAACTCAAAGTACATTGTCCAGATGAGAAGTCAATCAATAGGAATAAAAGAAGGGGATAGAGATTCTTTCTCCTCTAAAATCCCTTCATTCTCTACTACTAAGGTATCCAAGCATTCCATTCTGATCTCAATTTCATTTTCTCATGCTCCTATTCTATCTTTTGTTACATATCTATCAATCCAATCCCTAAAATGAGGCATGCAAACATGCATAAAGCATAAGAGGAAGTTAATTTTTTTGTGAATCATTGGGATCTCTTCCATAATATGTTCCATATCGAAGGAGGAGATAATGGGATATAATGGGACCAACTACCCACCATGATGTGGAATATCATAATGATTAGGTCTACATATCAAGAAATCATTTCTAATATTCACTAACACCTTCTCCAAATTACGAAGGAATTATGGCCTGAACAGTCGTCTGCTTAACATATTAATGTTTTCTTTATCAACCTCCACCAAACACACCATAGCCACAAACATGGATGAGATATCACTACTAACCTAATACCAGTCCATGTTTGTAATGAACTCTTTGCCTAGTATCCTAAACATAGAACGTAATACTAAAAAGTGATTATTTAAAAGGACTTCTATGATATCTAAATTAATACAGCTCTCCCAAAAATCCATCTTCCTAATAACCAACACCCATGTCTTGATCTCTAGTACTAAAAAAAACCATTCGTCTAGTAAAAATTTAATCACAACACTATCTAATAAAAGAACAAAATAAGGGCAAGGAACATTTAAGCAATGTCTAAATCTACCCTTGTTCTGTCCATATTCTCTAGGTATTCCTCACCTAATAATTTCATAACTACATCCAGCACCAGAGAATGAGGAAAGCATAAAATGCCTCTCAGACATTCCTTAGTGACAAATGTCATCATTTTCATCTGCTACTTTACACCCTTCAAACACATAATGGTATCCATATTCATTTTTACATATGCTCTATTAATGGCTCTACCTTCAAAATAATAGCTAGGCCACTTGAAACAAGAATAATTACCTCCTCAAAGTTGGCATTGCTAACGATAAATTTGTAATTAACACACAAAAGGAGAAATCATGTGAAGTACAAGTATTATCGAAGCTCATTAATTTATTATCCTAGTAATAATTATAAAGACTAAGAAATTACAGTTTGAAAAATATATATATATTTAAAAGGGATGCCATCCTTCACTCCTAGGAAGAAGGACGAAATCATCATAC
The DNA here is from genome assembly GCA_028749045.1 of Cupressus sempervirens. Lineage (NCBI taxonomy): Eukaryota > Viridiplantae > Streptophyta > Pinopsida > Cupressales > Cupressaceae > Cupressus > Cupressus sempervirens. The sequence goes on along the minus strand of CM053785.1, from coordinate 656,354,422 downwards.
CAAAATAAATTGCCTTCAAGATCTCTCTCACATTGATTTAAAGTGTGTCAACATATTTATCCTTTTTAATGATGTTTTATCTTCATTAGTTATATAAATATTATCTACCTTAACTTATTCAAAGATCAATACCATGATTAGCTAACTCATCTACCTTTTTGTTCCCTTCGTGATATATATGATTGATTAAAAGTTTGTCAAAACATCTACAAAGATCCAAGGCCTTGGATAGTTGGGCATCTAATCTTCAGTTAGTAAGGGATCCTTTTTTAAGGGCATTGATAATTATGGATGAATTACCTTCTATTTCTAGTTTCTTATAACCCAATTTTATACACAGCTCCATATCTTCTATTAAAGGAAAAATTCCTGCCCAATTATTGGTAGACACCCCTATAGCTTTGGCTACACTAGAAATCTATATCCCTTAATTGTTATGAATGTTACAACCTATACAAGCCTTACCAGGATTCCCTCTAGATGCTCTATCAAAATTGAGAGTATACCATCCCCTCTTAGGGGTCTTCCAAACACACTCTTGCCTATTTTTGTTACTTTGAAGGTTCCCCTTCCCAAGGAAGAGAGGATTTTCAATCCTATCCACCTACCATGCATCTTCTTGTTGCAATAAGACATGTTCACCCCTTTGGGATTCAAAGACATTAATCGATTGTTTGTTAATTTAATGATAGAGCCTTCAATTTTATTGACAAGATGATCCACCTCCATCTTCTTGTTGTGAAAAATTCTTATGTTTCTCTCCTTCCATAGTTCTTAAAGAACTATAGAAGGAGAGGAGATCCAAAGGTTCTTGTGAAAGATATATCCAATTTCAGCAAGGGCCAAGCTGAAAGAATACTAATGATGGAGTTAGGGAAGGCCGAACTCCACCCTAACTTAGAACACAACCAACACCAGCAGAAGTTTGAGAAAGGACAATTAAGAAAAAGGTGATTTCTCAATTCCTCTTCTAAATCATAAAGTGGGCTTCTACTGGGACCCCAGTAGCTAATTCTCCTAAACCTATCTACTGTAAGGGCACTATTGTGGATAACAACCCAAGTGAACACTCCTGCTTTAGAAAGGGAAAATGTATCCCAACAAAGATTAGTAGGAAGAAGACTCTTAGAGAACCCTGGAGAGGATTCTATAAGCTTATAAACCATCTCAAAACTATAAACACCACTCTTACATCCATCCCAAATAAGGGAATCTTTACCTCCCTGAAATGAAATTTTCCTAGAGGATAGAAAACTCTTCAAGAAGTCCTTCTCACTTAAAGGAATCTCCTCCCCATCCAAGCTCTTACAATGTCATTTAAGACTTCCCTATTCAAAAATCACATAATCCTTAACTCTAGAACCCCACTTGGATTCTAAATAACCCATTGAATGGAGGAGAGATGAAAATTTATCTAAGGCTTTGTAACCACCCCAAGATTCATGCCAAAAAAGTGCATCCTCTCCATTCCCTAAATCCCAAGTTAACTTTTTTTTCATGACAAATCTACATTATTAGCAATAAATTCCAAATTCTTGAGTCTTTAGGGAGGTTGGCTTCTCTAAATAGGTTAGAGAGAACCAGAGAGGAAAAGTATTTGTGTCAAAGTGTCTTAGCCCATTTAATGTTTGGTAACTTTAACATCCTCCATGATATCTTGGCTCCCAAAGCTTTCCCTTGTAATTTGACATTCTTGATACTAGCCCCACCTTGCTCTTTTGGTTTTTAAACTTGATCACAAGATACAAGGGGAACCTTTTCTTATCATCTGAGTCCTGCCAAAAGAAAGTTCTAAGAAGCCTATTAATTTCATCTAGTTTACAACCTAGAAATTCTAGACAAGAAAGTTAATAAATAGGTCGGGTTGATAAGACTGGTTGTACTAAAGTAACTCTTCTTTCAAATGAGAGTCATTTTCCCTTCCATCCTTCCACTCTTTTTGAAGTTTCTCTAAAAGAGGATCCCATAATTTAGTTGATCAAGTACCCAAATATAAAGGTAATCTTAAGTACTTATGAGGAATGGATCCTTTGTTAAAGTCAAAAATATCAAAAATATGATCTTCCATACTTGGATTAGTATTAAAGAAAAAGATGTCTGATTTATTTTTGTTGATCTCTTAACCAAAGGCAAAAGAGTATTATTTTAAGATTCCATTTAGATTTGTAGCCTCCTCAACCATGCTTTGACCATAAAGCATGGTATCATCCACAAAATGTTGACTTGTAGCCAATTCTATGTCACTAGTAATAGAAATGCCTTTGATTTGACCCAAAGATCTAGCATTAGACAAAGATCTACTTAAAGCATCGACCATAAGGATAAACAAAAAGGGGGAGATCAGATCCCCTTTCCTTAAACCTCTTGAAATACTAAAGGAGGCCTTGGGAGAGCTATCAATCAAGATAGATAATTGCAATTCGAGATGCATTCAAAGATCAAGTTAATCCATTTCTTGGAAAAGACATAAGCTTTCAAAAATTTACATAGGAATATCCAATGTACTCTATCATATGCCTTTTTGATCTCTAGTTTGATCAACATGCTTGGATCTTTGTTGATTTGGACAAAGTGTATCACCTCTTGTGCTATAATAATTTTGTCATAGAATGAAAGACCAGGGACAAAACCAGACTGATCCTCATTAATAAGGTTAGGTATGAAAAATTGAAGTCAGTTAGCTAAAGTCTTGGTAAGAAAATTGTAAAGAGTGTTACAGAGTGTTATAGATTGAAAGTAATCAAAAGACTCTGTTTCTCTTTTTTAGGGAGGAGAGAAATAAAGGTGTTATTTACTTCTCTCAAAAGTTTACCTGAGTTAATAACTCCTTCTAGAGCACTAGTTATGTTGTCACCTAAAAAATTCTAGCACTTTTGAAAGAAGGTTTCTTAAAAGCCATTAGGCCTAGGTGATTTATCTAGGTTCATAAGATTTAAAGTTGTTTCAATTTCTTACTTAGAGAACCTTTGCATTATTTTTTGTTTTTGTATGTAAATGAATCCAAGGAGCATTCAATCTCGAACAAACCAACCCTATTGACCCAATGAGAAAAATCTTTGTATGATGAGGAGGGATAGATGTTTCCTCCTTGTTTCTCCAAAGGTCTAAGGATTGTATTAAAATATCCTCCTAAAATAGAAATCTCTAACCCTCTTAGAATAAATCTATCTTCTATTTACTTCCACACTCTCACTTTATCATGGTTACTAGTTGAACCATAAATGTTGAAGAGTCTAAAACAAACATCAAATCTAATACCCTTTACCAACCCACACATCCAATTTCTATGAAAGTCCAGGGAAGATATTGAAACATTCCTAGGATCCCACAAAATAGTCAGGCCCCCTAAGGCACCCTTTGCTAGGGAGTCCCTAAATTCCCTCCAACCTAGGAATCTTCTAAATTTATCCATCTCTTCCTTAACTAGTTTGGTTTCTTAGATAAGGATGATATCAACTCGAGTTGATGAGATACAATGTTATAGAAAATGATGTTTGTTAGGGGCATTGAGGCCTCTAACATTCCAGGTTAAGATATTCATGATGTTGTGGCAAGGATCTTTATCTTCCCAACATAAAATAAATTTGTAAATGTTGACTACCCATGGGCTGCTCCATCTCTAGATATAAGCTCTTGAAGAGATTTGTTAGCTTGTTTCTTTAATCATTTGGAACAATCTGAATTGGGTTGGCTTAGCTAGTTAGAAGCAAGCCCTCAAGATTCCTTCTCCCTATCTGACATTATTTCTTGATCTAAGAAACCCATCTCATCATAGAGGAATCCTACTCATGCTCCTCATTCTTAAGAATAAAAATAATAAGAATTGTTTTTTGTCTCTTGACTTCATCTTCATCACATATTTCATCTAAAAATTGATTCATGAGATCATCAACCACTATATTATGCAAGGCCTCTACTAAAATATTAACCTCTCTTTCAACTTGGCTTGGGGTCTCCATGGTTTCCTCTCTTGGAGGGATGCTAATGTCATTGTGATCTTCTATGTTAACATTAGGTGTATCTTTTTTATGATTGAGACCTTGATCGATTTGATCATTTGTAGGGAGATATGAACAAAGCCTATATCATCATTAAAAGGGGGGGATTCTTCCTCCACTAGGTTCTCTATCCTAACAATTACTGATCAAAGATGGAGGGATCCCTAATCTCCCCTTCTTCCCATTCATCATTAGTGTTAAAAATAGAAACCACCTCCATCCTCATTGAGTATGACTTGAACATTTGGGGTAGGGGTAGAATCTAGTGGATTGTTGAGAGATTGGGAAGGAAGATAGAAAATAATCAGATCTTCCTTAAAGGGACCATCAACAAATCTAGGTTCGATAGAAATAGTTTTTCCATTTATGTTAATATCCAACAATTTAGGTTTTAATATATTAATATTCATATTAAGAATAATAATTGAACTGGAGCACTTAAGATTGATTTCTACAAATCCTAAAAAGGATCCTAGAGTATTACCTATAAGTTTAAGTGCATCCCTCATAGTCGGCTCTATTGGGAGATTTGGTGACATTATTGCTTGATCTTCTGTGAAATATCTTAGATTCCTTGGATCAAAAAAGGGTTCCCAATTCAAAAAATTTAAGGTGTAGCCATTGAAAAATAGAGTTTCCCCCTTAAGAAAAATATTTTTCAGATCTAAACTATCACAAGCTATGTAAAGAAAATTGTTATCCATAATTTTTAAGTCTATATGATTTCCTAAGAGCTTTTTAATCCATTTGACTATACCATCTATATCCATACCTAGGCTAGTCCATTGAGAAAAAAACCCCAAATATTTGGCATTGGCATTAAATGTATTCAACTGAATGACCTGTCAAAATTAAAATAAGGTGATCATCTTCCTAGTTCCTAGGTTTGTTACTTAGAGACTTTGCCAAATCTGAAGATGGGGGATGTATTGAAGTAGACTTATTTGGGGACTAGTGCTTGCTCTGGAATAGGGAGAATGAATTCAAGTTAGGGTTGGATTTTCTTATGTCTACATTCTTAGGGGGAGTCTTTGCATAGGGTTTCACATTCCTTCTACCCCCTCACCATGATCCTTTGGCAACATGTTTTTGCATTCTATGAGATCGAACTATTGCCCATTCTCCCTGGCTGTCTTTCATAATAGGTTGAGGGTTGAGAGATTAGAGGAAGGGTACTACATATCTCATTCTCTAGAAGAAATGGCACTATTTAAGATATTTGTTTAATTCTTCATGAAGGTTGACTGTTGTGAAATTTTTATATTTCTCTCTTAGTGCATAGGCCATCACATATTTTTCTTTTTAATTTCTATAACCACCTTGAATGGAATTATAAACAATCGATAAGCTCTAAAAACCTAGCTCCACTAAGTATCCTACTATCGCTCTATAAGTAAGGATATCACAATTATGTGGCCTACCAATGTAATTTTTGTCTTAATTTGATCTTTTCTAGGGTAATTCGTTAAGTATTTTACTCAAGATCCGCATGGAGAGGGATGCTTGATAGATAAATGAGGCATGTGATGTAGAAGACTCCCAATTTGGATCAAGTTAGTATGGATCACAAAGAATTGAATGTCAAACTAGTTCCTTAGATCAAAGATCACATTCTCAATGTTAGAATGTGTGATGTAGATTAGGTTGGAATGCAACAACAAAAGCTATTGTTTGGAATGCTATCACCAATCACTTGGAGATGAAGGTAGCTTGAATTGCCAATGCTCGTGTTCATAGCAGGACCAAATCACAAACTACTTTATGTCGCATAGTTCAATTTTTTTGTTCGAATGTGAGCATTCAAAGTTATATGTTCTTCCAAAAATTGTCTTCCCTTGTGTTGTTAATTACAATGTTGACAATAACAACTACAATTTCAATATTATATATCTTTGGGCTTTAAATAATCTTGAGCCCAATCTGCCACTTGATAAAGTTTGTTGCCTTCATTATAGACAAGTTTTTCACTCCTTAATTCAATGGAGACTAATTTTGTCGTGTTGTTCGCAAATTTATTCTCAAGTTCAAAACTCAAGCTATCTTTGCAATCCTAAAGCAGTGTATAATGTAGAAAAATTTGATTCCCATGGTCCTAAAATGGAATTCGTAGTTACATGGACAAAATCAAATCACTGGCCACTTTGGATAGAATTCATTGTTCATAGTCATACAATACAAGAATTTGCTACTAATCATAGATGATTTCACTACTATTTATAAGTAGGTTGTTATATTATAAATATTATATTATTATATAATATCAAATATATCATAATATCTAGTATAATATATTTTAACATAGTATTAGAAAAATTAATAAATATTTTATTTAATATATATAATTTTATTCAATAAGTTATATAGTATTTGATCAAACTAAGTTGTCATATGTTGTCATGTATTGGTTCAAAGGGGGTCTTAGGGTATTCTATGATCCCTTTAAACCCATTAGAACACAAGGTGTATGTGGAACATGTGTTGTCGTATAATGGGTTGAAAAAGGTCATAGGATATATGGTCCCTTTTGACCCATTGGAACACATGATGTATGGCCCTAGGGGTCGTAAGACCCCTAGCAATATATGTTGTCTTGTCATGGGTCAAAAGGGGTCATAGGATATCGTATGACCCCTTTTAACCCATTTGAACACATGACGTATGTCTCGAGTGATCCGAGAGACATATGATATCTTGTAATGGGTCAAAAGGGATCATCGAACATCCTATGATCCCTTTCAACCCATTTGAACACATGATGTATTTTTGGGACATATGGTGTCTTGTCATGGGTTGAAAAGAGTCATATGATATCTTATGACCCCTTTGAACTAATTGGAACACAAACTTCATAAGAGTATAGGTTGTGTAATGGGTCGAAAGGGGTCATAGGATATCCTATGACCCCTTTTGACCCATTACAATAATAATTTATGTCCCTAGGGGTCCTAGGACCCCTAGGGACATATAAGGACATATGTTTTCTTTTGGTGGATCAAAAGGGGTCATAGGATCTATCTTATGACCCCTTTTGAACCATTGGGACACATAATGTATGTCTAAACATATGTTGTCATGTAATTGGTCAAAAGGGGTCATAGGATATCTTATGACCCATTTCATGCCCAAACTACAAGGGCAAGAACACAATTTTCTTTTTAATTAATAATTAGAATGGTCTAAGTTTGATAAGGTTATGATCACAGTTTAGGTAAAGGTTTTCTACACTGTTAAATTAATACTCTAGTTATTAAGTTGATATCGACAAAAGTTATGTTATTACATTTACTTACTACAATATGAGAAAATTATTTAAATAACAATGTAAATGAATTTTGGGCTTAGATTAATTGAAAATATCTAATCAAATAAAATCTATATTAAAACTCATTTTAAAATAGCCAATTAACCTTTATCATTAAAACTACTAAATTTATTAACAAATAACAAAAATAAGTCACTAACAAAACATAACGTATACTAAATCTTAATTCTAACATTAACACATAACTAGCATGACTTAAAAACTTAACTAAAAATAAAACTAATTAACTAAAACATACTAACAACTAAATTAATAACTAACTTATAACTTTGATAAATTAAATTAATTACTAAAATAAACTAACCTTCTTAACTAACAATACTATTAACAAAATCAAAACACAATAAAATAACATAAATTAATCCTAACACTAATACTAACAAACTAATATTATTAAAACTAACTAACTACAATTAAACAAAACTTAATATTAAACATTTAATATGTCAGAACTAAAATTAAATTAACAAACTAACTAAACTTATTAATAGTTAAACCCCTACTAACACCTATACTAACCTAACATCAAACTAACCCTACAACTAACCCCTAACTCTATCCCTCCCCCCCCCCTCCCCCCTACACCTACTCCATGGGCAGTGCTTCCCAAGCGTTGTCCTTGGGATAGCGCTCTACCCCACGCAGTCCCAAGTGCAGACAAGACTTGGGTAAAAAAAACATGCGACCCAAGGGAGTAAAAAGGTGGGGAGCAAAGCAATAAATTTTGCTTGCAAACTTTGTTAAAGTAACTCACTTAAATGTCTTTTCCTCCAAGCTGAGCGCCCAATTTGATGAGGGAGATGGGGATGGGACATGGTGGCAGGGTGACGTCACCCCCCCATGATGAAAATCTTGACTTGCTAAAAACAACTTTTCATAATACCTTTTTTAAATGCATTTTCGAAAGTGACGCCCAAGGGAAAGATTGGAAAGAATTTGAGACAAAAAGTTTATTAGGTAACAAGATATTAGGATAGTTTAATTTATATTTTCTTTTCTTTTTTTTTTTATGGTTATTTTATTTTTGTTTTTAATTTTAAATGTGAATTTTCAATAAAGCAAAAAGGATAATTAGGGAATCTTTTGATTCTCTGTTACTAAAGGCATTTAATTTGCTCCTCCCATACAAAAGACAGAGAGTTTTTACTCTTTTGAAACACATTTTTGTTTTGTCTTATAATTTTCTAAGTATAAAATTTTCAGTTGATTAATAACCAAGGGGGGGATTTTTTTTTTAAAGTACATTGAATAGATCTACTTGAAAATAGATAACCCATTAGATTTAGATAATTATTTAAACCACAGTACAAGTATTGATTTAATTCCAATAATCACAAAAACTAATCTTTCATTCATAATAAATTTTTTGTTTCCAACATATAAGAAAACTTAAAATTTGCCTAATTGAATCAACATCATTTCCATCCTATTTTTGATGTGCATCCATCTAATTTAAAATTATGATTAAATCAGATGATAAACAATTATACTCAATCACCAATTTTATTGGCAAATCTGATTCAAAGGCTCAGCCGAGAAAGAACCAAGAAGAAAACTCGACTTCGTTGCTATTACAACAAAGTTTGAAATACAAATTACATAAGATTTCAATCCCAAATTATAACAATTTAATTTAATTTCCTTCATGACCCTCATCAAGGATTCCATACCAATTTTCTGCAACACATTTCTAAGGACCGTGGAGGGAACAGAATCTGATTAGGTGACAACAAGCATAACCTAGAGACAATCAAACATGCATATTCATACAAGTTTTTCACAATAGGATTCACAATGAATCAACACTAGGAAAAGGTGGATTCTTCCAACAGGAGAAGTCAGGCACAACACCAAAATAGATGCCCAATGGGGGCTATAAACAAAGAACTTCCGTTCTTCCATTTTAACATACCAAACTCATATGAGGTTTGTGGTGACAGGTAGGGGCCCATAACACCCTGCCCTCTCTCCCTCTTCTCATCCTGAGAAGAGACTCTACACTGGTTGGAGTCCAACTAAAAAGACCTTTCCCAAAATTGGTCACTTCTACCCTATCCAAGGGTGAGTAATACCAAAACACCCATACAAGAAAATCTCAAAATTCAAACATTAACATGAAAGGAAAACATTCAAAAAAGACATGGTTTTCAAATCTTCCCAACATACCCACAAACATACAAGCATTCAAACAACAAAAAAGTAGCATAAGCATGAAACAAACATGGAAATCTAAACAAGGGAGATGAGAATTCCTACCTGCACAAAGAGGTAATGGAAAATGAACAAGTTTGAGTAGAGCCTTTCCCTCCCTTTCTTCAATCTTCTAAGTCTCCTCTCTAAATGTAGAGATTGGGTAACAACCTCAACTAGTCCAAGAAGGGCCTCTAAATAAGCCTCAAACTCAACCACCAAAGGGAGAAATAACTTCTCCCATCCACCTACAAATCTAGAAGCTCCTAATTCAACCCACACTATGGTTAATCACTAAGTGTAGGTGAGGTGATGCAACTCATGGTAGCCATAGTCAATTTTCGCACAAAGGCAAAAAGAGACTTTTTGAGTGACCTCAAAAGTCAATAAAAGGGGCTTAGAGGTTGGAAAAGACCCCCAACCCATGCCCATACCCCTTGGGTATAAATATTTGATGTTTTAAAGCCTTAGAAATAGGTTTGGAACCAAACAAAAGCTAGGAAATAATTTAGGACCATCTAACAACTCTAACAATGTAGATTAAGCACTAATTCAAATTAAGGGTGACTAAACTCAATTAAGAACCAAATTAGCAAAAGGTACTAACTTAATCTTACTTAGGTCCAAGGGTTACACATCTAACCCTAACTAGCACGCTGAAGAGCATAAATAATTTACGAGTGTCAAGTGACACTAAAAGAACACAGTTACGAACATTAACATTCATTGATCATAGGAAAATGAATACATACATCTCACAATTAAAATACTTGAATTACGAACAACAAGGTTTCCAGAATTAGCACATAGAGATCAATTTTGTTCCTCCATCGGTTTTCTCGGCTAAAATATCTGCACACTCATTGCACACATCAGTAGTCCCGTAAAATCACATGTACATATATATATATACGTATCAAAAATTCACATAAATTGAAACATACATCAATCAGGGTTTCTTTCATCCTACTTAATTCTTAACCATTTAAAATCTCTTAAATCAACATTTACTAATTTCATCAACATACATATACATAAAACATTAAATGACAAACATCAAATATCTGAAAATAACATCACACAACATAAAATAATATAATATGTTCAAGTATCTAATAATGTCTCGACATCTCGAGTCGTGAGTATCAAAATGATAAAGTAACAACTAAGGCTACGAAGGGTCGGGGCGAGGCCTTACATCCTCCCCCACTAGGCATGAACTTCCTCCTAGAGTTCATCAAAAGATAAGGGTATTGAGATCGCATCCGTGCTGCATCCTCACAAGAAATTGTGACCTCGTCGTAACATTCCCACTAGACCCTAACTTGGTCCAGCTCTCGACCTCGAGGAGCTAGGGTTTGTCGAGAAATAATATAGATAGGCTCTAGCACTAACTAGCCAACCAACTCCACCTGTAGCCTCAATAACTGTAGCCTGATGCTTAGTCTAGCAGTTGTCAACCGCTGCAAAAACTCTATGGGATCTTCTCATGTCTCCAACTGTCGGCTCTAAAAAAGCCCCTCCCTGACCACTGGATGACTGTCCCTACAGACACTCTCTAGCTATATGACCCATGCCACCACAAGTGTAGCATGGCCCTCGAGTATAAGATTGTGTATCTTGTGATCCTGACTGTTGTGGGCCTCCTAACCTGCTAGACCCACTGTATCCACCCCTAGAAGATTGTTGAGTCTGCATTGATTGTGACTGTGGGGTATGCACTTTCTGATCCTGCTGTGACTGCCATTGCCTAGGCTTAGAGCCCTGATAACCCTGTGAGGGTTCCTGTTGCTGCTACTGAGACTATTGGCCCTTAGAGGACCCTGGTGTATAGTTTTGATTCCCTTTCCAAGGGGGTCTCTGCTGAGTAGAGTTTCAGTTTTGAGACCAATCCCATGACTCTTGCCTACCTCGAGTATCCTCAGCAACTAGTGCTATCTCCACTACCTATCTAAAGGTGGTAGGGAAGGCCATTCATACTGGGCCCTAAAGTGAGAAATTCAGACCCATGATAAAGTGATGTACCCATAGTTTCTCGTCCTTCATGTATTCCACATAAGTAAGGAGCTCGAAAAACTTGCTCTCGTACTGATCCACTATAAGACCTCTCTGATAAAGAGAATGAAACTCCTCTATCTATTTCTGTCAAAAATGATCTAACAAGTACCTCTCTCAAAAGGGGTCATAGGATATCTTATGAACCCTTTTGAGCCATTTGAACACATGATGTATTTTTGAGGGTCCTAGAATCCCCAAGAGCATACGTTATCTAGTAATTGGTTAAAATGGATCATATGATGTTCCCTGACCCCTTTTGACCCATTGGGACATGTGATGTATGTCTCTATGGGTCATAAGACCCCTAGGAGCATATGTTGTTGTGTAATGGGTTGAAAGGGGTCATTGGATATAGGATATCGCATGACCCCTTTCAACCCATTGGGACACATAATGTATGCCTCTAGGGGTCATAAGACCCCTAATAGCATATGTTTTTGTGTAATGGGTCAAAAGGGGTCATAGGATATCCTATGACCCCTTTTGACCCATTTGGACACATGATGTATGTCCTTAGGGGTCCTGGGACCCCTAGTGGGGTCCTAGTATCTGTAGTGTTAGGATTAAGGAGACATAAATAATATTTACATGCAAATATATCGAATATCAAAAAATTTATAAATTGCACATAAGAGAACACAAGAAATCCCTAATTAGAATCCCTTGCAGCTCAATATTGCCACAATAAGGTACTATAAGATCACACACCATGAATTCCTAAACTTAAAAATCCTTGACAAGTCAACTTAAAATAAATTTGTATAGTACTTTCTTGATTAGTCACCACATATCAAAAATCTCCCACTTGGGGACTGATCAAGCTCCACACTAGACAACAATCTCCTACTTGGAGATTGATCTTGTAGTAATATTGCTACTCTACAAGGCTCCCATTGGATCAAACCATGCTAGACTTGGTTGTTCCTTTATTTTGTACAATCTAGAAGACCAACCAAAGCTAAAGATGAGTTCATCTTCTCCTTTGTCATTTCCTTTGTAAACATATTTGCTAAATTATCATCTATATGCATCTTCTCTAGCTTTAATTGGCCATCATCTAAAACTGGCCAAATTAAATAGTACCGCAACTATATGTATTTTATCTGTAAATGTAGAGCAAATTTCTTTGCAAGATGAATGGAACTCTTGCTATTTGTATAGAAATAATTTTCCCTTTGTGGATGTCTCAATTCTTCCATGAAGAATTGAAGCCATATCATCTCCTTGGTTTCCTAAGTAACAACAACATACTCTACCTTTGTAGTAGAGAAAGCATTCACCTTTAGTAACTAAGAAACACAACTCATGATTGTTCCACCAACACTAAATACATAACCTATAGTACTTCATCTAGTATCTAGATCCCCTACCAAATATGAGTCAACATAGTCTTGTAAATCAGTAGTAGAGCCCTCAAAATGTAAAGATTTATTAGATGTTCCTCTCTAATATCTGAAAATCCATTTGATGGCATTCCAATGCTCAATCCCAAAATGACTCATATACTTGCTAACAACTCCCACTACATGTGCAATATATGGCCTAGTACATACCATGACATACATTAAGCTCCTTACAGTTGAAACATAATGTACCTTGACATCTTATCCTCTTCTTCTCATATCTTTGGACACATATCCTTAGTCACTTTCAAATGACTTGTCAAAGGTGTGCTGACAACTTTGGGATTCTCCATAGAGAGATGTTGCAACACCTTCTCAATATAATCAGCCAGAGATAATGTCATTGTTTTGTTCTTCCTATCTCTACAAATTTTCATACTTCAGATTTGTTTTGTCGCTCCCAATCTTTCATAGAAAATGAATGTGGTAAGTGTTGGTATAACCCCTTTAATGTGACCCATGTTAGACCCAACTACAAGCACATCATCAACATATAAACATAAAATAATGTAGCAATCCTCATTAAACCTCTTAAAATAAACACAATGATCTAAATGACACCTAATATATCCATTCTCATGCATAAAACTATCAAATTTAAGATATTTTAACACTCCGCCAAGGGATCCAAAAAAAATAACATAAAGTTTTACTAGGTTTGCCAAACATTTTTTTTTTAAAGAAAGAACAACATACACATCAAACATAAAGTAGCGGAAGCAATTACAAACAATCATAATTAAAAAAACATCACAGATTACATTCCTTAAGGATCCCAAGACCTTGAGTCACATTTAAATTTTAATTAATACTAAGTCTAATAAATAACACATCCACATGATAGAATAATTAAAAGTTCAAAGTCCATTTAAATAATATACATTTGTTTTGAATGCCACTTGGCAATAAAATTCAAAATCCTCAATCATCCATTGTACATGTCATAGGGTATGAAAGGCCAAAAGAATATAAATTTATCAAAATAGATTACATCATCCTTTTCGGATCCATGAAACAAAGTACAATACAATAAGTGAAACCATCCATCATAAAAATATAACCATCTATCATAAGATATAACCATCCATCATAATAGACAAGAATAGAATGAAAGGAAATGTAGACAAAGAGACTCTAGCCACGGTATCAACGGATGGATCTCCAACATGGTAACCCGAAAAGGCCCACTCCCACTGTGCTAAGGAGATAGTCTCAAGTCCCACACAGGAAATCAATCCAAAAATCAAAAGTAAACTCTATGTCAAGAAAAACCCTAAAAGTAATCTAATGCAAAGGTTCCAAGATAAATCAACATCTAGACCCAGAGGCAAACACAAACATGTAAGAAATCTATACTGCTAGTGGGCAAGTGTCATCGCATCAATCCAACTCTAGGGTTACTTGGCTAGTATTTTAATCCTCTGGGCCCCTAGTGACTCTATGTGGCACTAGTATCCTTTTGTACTGACAAGCCATACTAATGAGTCAACTCTAAGGTTACCCAACTAGTCTTTTAATCCTTCGGCCCCTTAGTGACTTTCTATGGTACCAATATCTTATTAATTCATTTTAAACCCCTTTAATGAAATGTTATTACTTATTAAACAACTTATTTTGGGTTACCTTGGTAGCCACTTTGGGCCCTAGCCTCCATTTCAAGCCACCTCCCAACTTAACATATAGATTACCTACCCTAGGCTCATAAAAGTATAAATCAAAGAATCACAAATTTTACACTAGCCCTATACCAGTGACTAGAAAGTATCAAAAAATAATTTATAATAACACATTAGTTCTCTACAAGCAACTGGAAAGCATCCCAAAAATACTAATCGAAGACTCGAAATGGTTAAGTCAAATATGTCATAACATTCACCTCAGCTTCACACAAGAACATTGGAAAGCAAAAATCAACAATAAATACAAACTCATCATAGAGCATACCAAACACATTACCATGGTTGAGTTTAAAAAGATCGAGATCAAAACATCATACAACAACAATCATAGAACCCCCAAGCCTCAAGTAGATGTCCTACAACTAGTCAATAGTCTAGTCAACCCAAACCCAAAGCATAGACAACATACAGAATAGTGTAGTTTGTAGTTTGGTTTGATTTTGAAAGCACTTAGTTTTGACTTAAATAGTAAGGTTTTCAATTTTCGTTTTAACGTATGTTTCAAGTACATAAAATTCACAAATTAACTCATTCCTATATTTGAATATAACACACAGTTACCCTAATTAATTTTAAGTCAATTTTCTAAAATAATCCAAGGGTAATTATTTATTTAAATTATTAAAATAATACTTGTTGATTTTCAAATAAAATAACCTAAGATTTTATTTTAATCAGTATTATAATAATGAAATAAATTTAAAACTTCATTTAATAGTATTCATTATTAATTACATTTAATTGAACTAAATTCAATTTAATTAATTAATAATTTTAAAAATTAAAACTATATTAATAAATTTATTAGTATTAATTAAATTAATAATTAATTAAAACTTATTATTAATATTATTATTAATTCATATTTAAATTTTATAGTAATTAAATTAATAACTAATTAAAACTTATTATTAAAATTATTAATAATTAATACTTAAAATTTTATAGTAATAAAAAAAATTAAAATTAAAAAACCCATTTGCTAACACACCTACAAGCTATCTTGCTGCCACGACAGCCCTACTAACATGGCAGCCTTGTTATCCACAACAACAAGTCTGTCGTGGCAGTCATAGGTCTGTCATGCGGACCTTTGATGGCCGCCAACATTCCCAAGCTAGTTGTGGGAAGAAAGGTAGGGGGGGTGGGGGTGTCATGGCCCCGCCTTCCCTCCAATTTTATTTTATTTTACAATAATTTTTTTTTTTTAAATCTTTTATAAATAAATTTTAAAAACATTTTCTAAATAGCCCCCTCCACAGTTTATATATATATATATATATATAAACATTGCAAATATAGTCATATAGGAAAGACATGATCAACCATTCAAATTCCCACATTAAATTTTACTTTTCTTTCAAAACCCCTCCCAATTTAATTTCCAAATTTTAATTCTACTGAAGGAGGATTGTAAGGATATTCTAATCTTCCCATATACAAAAAAAATTAACATGCATACCAGAAACCCCAAATTACAAGATTGAAAGATTCATTGAAGTGAAATACAGATAATCAATTCACAGTCACAAAGAAGACAAGAAAAGAAATAGCATAATTAACTGTGCGATTCAATCACAAGAATCTACCTGGACTTTGATACTAAATCGCAATGTCCAAAAAGATTTGTGAGAGAAATTTCTCCTCTCAAACCTCTCTTTCAAAATTCCTTCACCAAAATTTTGCAGTTCTCAAAACTTCAGTCCCTTGAAAAATGAACCCTCAATTGGCAATAAGGAGTTCTCTCCTAACTTTGGGGCACTATTTGTGCAATCACCTAAGAGGACTCCTTGCTTACTAGTCTTTAACTCTTTATTATCTTTCCTTTATGTTTTTCAAGCACATTTATTGAAATATAAAATATCTTAATTAAATTCACTTGACCTCTCTTTTAATTAATTTATTAAATTTTAACCTCATTCACACTTTATGCAATTATTAAACTTTTATTAAATTAATATCTTTTCACTTTTTAATATATTATATTTTAATCTCATGCATACTTTATCCAATTAAAATATCTTTAATAATTTAATATCTTTTTTATTCTTTAATTTATCTTCGAAGCTTTAATTGATAAAGTATTTATTAACTTAAGCAATAATTATATTTAGCATTTATTTAAAAATGATCTTCTAAATATATTATTATAAAATTAGATAAATATTATTACACTTCTAAAATTAAATTGTAATTTTCTCTTTAAATTTAATCTCTTTTTATTTAATTAATTAAATATTAAAAAATCATAATAATTTTTCATTAAATTTAATCATTTATTTTGATTTAATTAATAGAAAAATCACCAAAGACTTATAGGATGAAATACAAAAACCCATCATAGAAAAACACATACACAATCAAACTAAAGGATTATAATCATGAATTTATGACATACAACACATTCGAAAGGTAATCAACTTAGATACTTGTCCTAATTTTTTAGGACAATTGGCTTAAATGTTTAAGATTTGGACTCAAGAATTTATCTCCCCTCTCTTACCATTGAGATAATGTGATAGGGTATGCTCATATTGGCAATTCAGGGAAGTCGATACCTGATACTTGCAATTTGCATAAAATCCACATATGTACAAACACATATATACTAAGCTAAATAGGCAATGGCAGGAAGTGGTGCATTGTGTAGATCATCACTAGTAGGTGACTACAACTCCCTTAACTACATCAAAAATATCATACATAAAGAAAACACACACACATGCAGTATGGGGTAAGTATCCATAAGAAAACACATATAATAATCCATCTAACTAATCATCGTCAATAAATGAAATCAGTGTAATAATCATCATCATGCATACATGAAGTAAATAGTACCAAGTAGTCTCATCATAAAATCAACTGAATATGAAACAATATCTAATAATCTCAAAAATAATGCTACTAATCATCAAGCATAAAATTGGCCTAAAAGAGTTTGGCAATAATAACAAAATGTAAACTAGGGGCAGGCATTATAGATACCATTGTGGAGGTGCTTTCTTCAAGCCATATAAACTTTTCTTCAATATGCACACTAAGTTCTCTTTACCTTTGACTTCAAATTCATGTGGTTGTGTCATATATATCTCATCATCTAAATCATTGTGAAGAAAATTTGTTTTAACATCAAGCTGCTCCAAATGAAAATCTTCAATAGCTACAATACTTAAAACAATGCGAATAAAAGTCAATTTAACAACAGGAAAAAATATCTCATCAAAAATAATACCCTTTTCTGTGCAAATCTTTTTACAACTAACTTAAAATATTTTCTTAACACCATCTTCTTTCAACCTATGACCCCATTTATTCTGTAAAACCTTTTTACCTGTAGGCAACTTACATAAATTCTAAGTCTAATTTTTCAGCAAAGAGTCCATTTCTTCTATCGTTGCAGACTTACTGAATCTTTGTATCCTCTTGCACAACTTCATCATTACATTCATGTTCACTAGCATCTTTTAATAAAATAGAATACAGAGAGAGAGAGAGAGAGAGAGAGAGAGAGAGAGAGAGAGAGAGAGAGAGAGAGAGAGTCTTTCTAGAGGTCTACTTGGCATTTTTGACCATCAAACATTCACTTACGTGTGTGGTATTTGTTGTTGCAAAGCATGAGGAACTACTGAAACATCATCATTTTGAGTATCATCTAGCACTACATAATCATTTTCTTTCTTCTTGTGTTGTTATAACAAATATTTGTACAACACTTTCTCATTGAATATGACATCCATATTTCTTACAATTTTATGATTTTCAAAATCTCAAAGCCTATAACCAAACTCATCAATGCCATATCCAACAAATATGTATTTCTTTGACTTAGCTTCTAGCTTGGTTCTATTTTCAGAATCTATATGTGCAAATGGTTCACAACAATGATTCTGAGAAAATAATAACTCGCCTTCTTACCAATATATGCTTCCTCTGGAATACCACAACACAAAAGAGTAGAGGGACCTCTATTGATCAAATATACAACAATATTAATAACCTCTTCCCACATGTTTAAGGGTAACCTAGCATGCAATCTCATACTCCTTGCATGCTCCATTATTGCCATGTTCACACATTCAACCACTCCATTTTCTTCTGGCTTGGAATAGTTTTATGTCTACAAATACCATTAGTGGAATAATAATCTTCAAACTCATTGTTGTAATGCTCACCACCATTAGCAGATCTAAGAAATTTTAGCCTTTTTCTTTAAAGTTGCAAATACATCAAATTTTTGTCCAAAGAAATAAACTCATACTTTTATAGTTGCATCACCAATAAATGTAACATAATAATGAGAGACACC
Source organism: Cupressus sempervirens (assembly GCA_028749045.1). Lineage (NCBI taxonomy): Eukaryota > Viridiplantae > Streptophyta > Pinopsida > Cupressales > Cupressaceae > Cupressus > Cupressus sempervirens. The sequence goes on along the minus strand of CM053785.1, from coordinate 656,335,463 downwards.
AAGGGAAGATGCATGAGCTGGTCTACATACATCTGTATGCACAAGCTCTAATTTCTCATTTTTATTTTCGTTCTCACTCCCCACAAAACTAAATCTCTTGTTTTCAATAGAACTTTCATAGAAATCCATACTGACACATTTCAAACTTGGTAAAACTTTATTTGAATGAAGTAATTTCATACCTTTCTCACTCATGCCCAAGTTTATTGTGTCATAGTGATATTTCAGAATCTACAAGAATCGTTTGTTCTCCCTACTCAACTACATCAACTACTCTTGAACACTTTTTTCCTCTGAAACAATTAAAGTAGAAGGAATAAAATGATTTGTACAGAGATATAAGTGGCCTACTTTCACAACTTTTGCTACTACTAAGAAACATTTTGAAACCTTCCAATTTTTTTCATTAAAAGTAACTGTGCAACCCTCATCACCCAATTGCCTTGATAAAATTTGACTCCTACTCAATCTTGAAACACATCTTACCTCTTGTAGTAGTAAATGATTCCCATTCTACAACTTAATCTTAATTTTGCCCTTTCCAACAATCTAATAAAGTTCATTATCTCCCAAATAAACAAGTCCAAAATCCCCTTGGACATAATTGAGAAAATAACTCTATTAGGAGTAACATGAAATGAAGCAAAACATCATCTTCAGATTTATTACTTACCACATTTGCCTCCTTATTTCCTTCTTGTTTGTCTCCTTCATTGTTATTTCGAGTCCAGCAATCTTTCTTCTTATACGTTGGCTTCTCACAATACCAACAATATTTTGGTCCTCTCGATTTAGACCTCTTTCCCTTTAATTTTTCTCTTGATTTCCCAAGATTTCCAGAATTGTTTCCTCTCATTCGTTATACCTCTACTTTGTGCATTCAAGACACTTCTTAATGTAGACTCACTTAGAATAACACCAATAACTTCATCAAATTGTAGGGTATTAGAACAAGAAACAAAATTACTCATTGTCATTACCAAACCATTCCAGCTTTTAAGTAACGGACACAAAATCAAGAGAGCCCTAATTTCGTCATCAAAATTGACATTTGGAGAAGCTAACTGCCTAGTAATCATATTAAACTCATTTAAATAATCAACAATCGATTCACCTTCTGTCATTTTCAAATTACATAAATGCTTCATGAGAAATCCCTTATTTGATGTGGAGGGTGTTTCATACAACTTTGCTAGGGTTTGCATCAACTCTTCAGCCATCTTTGCTTTCGTAATATTAAATGCTACCAATTATGTCAGGCATAAACAAAACTTCAAAGTGCCTTTTTCTCCAAAATATCGCAATCCTCATCTATTATAGCTATCAATTTCTTGGATTTTTCTTGCTTGGCTGCCATAAATCATTCTAATAAAGATAATCCTCTATTTGCATATTCCATAATTGAAATTTTTCCCATTACACTTCTCAACCTTTAGCTTACCCTCATCTACCATCGCTCCCACTCAACCGTGAGACTCCCACTCAATTATGTGACTTTCTTGCAAAGGATAACTAAAACAACTAGGATCTAACACCCCTTGTTAGGATTAATGAGACATAAATAACAATTGCATGCAAATATGTAAATAATAAATTGCATATAAGAGAACACAAGACATAGATTTAACATGGTTCATACAATCCCTAGGCTATGTCCACCAAACAACAAATCTAATATTTTATCATCCAATGATTACAGCTTAATTACAATTTGTAATCCTTTATAGCTCAATACCGCCACAAGAAACTACTATCGCATCTCACATCATAAAATTCCTAACCCTAAGCCATTTTATACAAGCTTTTGTCACTTACAAAAATAGGGTTAGATAATTTGGACAAGTTAACCTGAAAACCCTTGACGAGTCAACTTTGGAAAATGGTTGATGAGTCAACTAAAAAATTCTTGATGTGTCGACTTGAAATAATTTTGTATAGTACTTTCTTGATTAGTCACCATATATCAACACCTACGAGCATATGTTGTCGTGTAATAGGTCGGCCCATTTGAACGCATGATTTATGTCCCCAAGACCCCTAGGGACATATGTTTTCTTTTAATAGGTTGAAAGGCTTCATAGGATATCCTATGGCCCCTTTTGACCCACTGGGGCACATGATGTACTTCCCTAAGGGTCTTGTGACCCCTATGAGAATATGTTCTCGTGTAATGGGTCAAGAGGGGTCATAGGATATCTTATGACCCCTTTAAATCCTTTGTAACACATGATGTATGCCCCTCTAAGAGCATATGTTATCGTGTAATGGGTCAAAAGGGATCATATTATATCCTATGACCCCTTTCAACACATTTGAACACATGATGTATGTCCCTAGGGGTCCTAAACCCCTAAGATCATATGTTGTCATGTACAGAGTCGAAAGGGGTAATAAGATATCCTATGACCCATTTCAACCCTCTGGGACACATTACGTACATGCCTATGGGTCCTATGAACCCTAGGAGCATGTGTTGAATTGCAATAGGTCGAAAGGGCTCATAGGACTATTGACACATTGAGACACAAATTGTATGTCTCTAGAGATCCAAGGATCCCTAGGAGCATATGCTAATGTATAATGGTTGAAAGGGGTCATAGGATATTCTATGACCCATTTGAACAAATGATGTTCTTAAGGGTCCTAGGACCCCTAGAGACATATGTTGTCTTTAATGGATTGAAAAGGGGTCATATGATATCTTATGACCCCTTTTGACCCATTTGAACACATGATGTATGTTCCTTGGAGTCATAAGATCCCTATGAGCATATGTTGTCATGTAATGAGTGAAAGGGCTCATGGGATATCATATGACCACTTTCAACCCATTGGGATACATGTTGTATGTCCCTAGGGGTACTCTGACCCCTAAGAGCTATTTTGTGTTCATGCAATGGGTTGAAAGGGGGCCATAGGATATCCAATGACCCCTTTCGACCCAGTGGGACACGTGATGTATGTGACCCCTACAAGCATATGTTGTCGTGCAATGTGTTAAAAGGGGTCATAGGATATCCTACGACCCCTTTCAAGCTATTTGAACACATGATATATCTCCATAGGAGTCCTAGGACCCCTAAGAGCATATGTTGTCATGCAATGGATCAAAAAAGGTCATAGGATATCCTATGACCCCTTTTGACCCATTAGGACACATGATCTATGCCCCTAGGCATCTTAGGACAACTAGGAGCATATGTTGTTGTGTAATGGGTCAATACAGGTTATAGGACATCATATGCCCACTTTTGACCCATTTGATCACATGATGTATGCCCCTAGGGGTCCTAGGACCCCTAGGGACATGTGTCATCTGGTAATAGCTCAAAAGGGGTTACAAGACAACCTATGACCTCTTTCACCTCATTTGAACACATGATGTATGTCCCTATGGATTGTAAGACCCCTAGGACCATATGTTCTCGTGTAATGGGTTGAAAGTTGTCATAGGATATCATATAACCCATTTCAACCCATTCAAACACATGATGTATATCCCTACGAGCCTTAGAACCCCTAAGACCATATGTTATCATGTAATGGGTCAAAAGGGTCACACGATATCCTATGACCCCTTTCAACTCATTTGAACACATGATGTATGCTTCTAGGGGTCTTAGGATCCCCTAGGACCCCTAGGGGCATATGTTGCCTTGTAATGGCTTGAAATAGGTCATAGGATATCCTATGACCCCATTCGACCCATTTGAACACATGATGTATGTCCCTAGGAGCATATGTTGTCATGTAAAGGGTCGAAAGGGGTCATAAGATTTCTTATGATCCTTTTCGACCCATTAGAACATATCATGTACATCCCTATAGGTCATAAGGCCCTAAGGGACATGTGTGGTTGTGTAATGGGTTGAAAGGGGTCAGGATATCCTATGACCCCTTTTGACCCATTTGAACACATGATGTATCATTGTAGGGGTTATAGGAACCCTAGTAGAATATATTCTCATGTAATGCATCAAAAAGGGGTCATGAGATATCTTATGACCCCTTTTGACCCATTTGAACACATGATGTATATTACTAAGGGTCATAGGACCCCTAGGGACATATGTTGGCTTGTAATGTGTCGAAAGAAGTCGTAGGATATCCTATGACCCATTTTGACTCATTTCAACACATGATGTATGTCGCTAGCAGTCCTCAAATCCCTAGGGACATTTGTTGTCATGTAATGGGTCAAAAAGGATTGTAGAATATCCTATGACCCCTTTTGACCCTTTGGGACACATTATGTACCTAGGGACATATTTTTTTATGTGATGGATCAAAAGCGGTCATATGATATCCTATTATCCCTTTCAACTTATTAGAACACTTTCCTAGGGGTCCTAGGACCCCTCTGGAAGTACATCATGTGTTCAAATGGGTTGAAAGTAGGGGTCCTAGGACCCCTATGGAAGTACATCATGTGTTCAAATGGGTTGAAAAAAATGGATCAAAAGGGGTCACAAGGTATCCTATGACACCTTTTGACTCATTTGAACACATGATGCATGTTCCTCCTTGGACCCTATGGAAATACATCATGGGTTCAAATGGGTTGAAAGAAATGGATCAAAAGAGGTCACAAGATATCATGACACCTTTTGACTCATTTGAACACATGATGCATGTCCCTCCTAAGACCCCTAAGGACATATGTTTTCTTGTAATGGAGTTGAAAGGGTTCATAGGATATCATGTGATCTCTTTCAACCCATTGGGTCACATGATGCATGTCCCTAGGGCTCTTATGATCACTAGGAGTATATGTTGTTGTGTAATGGGTAGAAAGTGGTCATAGGATGTCCTATAACACCTTTGGACCCATTGGGACACATGATGTATGCCCCTAGAGATCATAAGACCCCTAGGAGCATATGTTCTCATGTAATGGGTTTAAAGAGGTCATAAGATATCGTATGACCCCTTTCGACCCATTGGAACACATAATGTATGTCTCGAGGGGTCTTAGGCCCCCTAGGTGCATATGTTGTTGTGTAAAGGGTCGAAAGGAGTCGTAGGATATCATTTGACCCCTTTCGACCCATTGGCACACAATATGCAAGTCCTAGGAGCATATGTTGGCATGTAATGGGTCAAAATGTGTCATAAGATATCCTATGATCCCTTTCAATCCATTAGAACACATAATGTACGTCCCTAAGGAGCTTAGGACCCCTTAGAGCCTATGTTGTCCTGTAATGGGTTGAAATGGTTTGTAGGATATCTTATGACCCCTTTCAACCCATTTGAACACATGATGTGTGTCCCTAGGGGTCATAGGACCCCTTGGGACATATGGTGTCTTGTAATGGGTCGAAATGGATCATAAGATATCATATGACCCCTTTCAACTCATTTGAACACATGATGTATTTTCCATGTTGTTGTGTAATGGGCTGAAAGGGGTCATAAGATATCCTATGACCCATTTCGACCCATTGCAACACATGATGTTTGTCCCTAGGGGTCTTATGACTCATAGGGACATATATTGTCATGTAATTGGTCGAAAGGGGTGATATGATATCCTATGACCCCTTTTTGACCCATTGGGACAAATTATGTATGTCCTTAGGGATCCTAGGAGGTCAAAAGGGGTAATAGGATATCCTGTAACCCCTTTAGACCCATTAAGACATTTGTTGTATGTCCCTAGGTGTCCTACAACCCCTAGGAGTATATGTTTTTGTCTAATGGATCAAAGGGGGTCATATAATATGCTATGGCCCCTTTTGACCCATTTGAATACATGATGTATGTCCCTTCGGGTCCTGCTACCCCTAGGGACATATGTTGTCTTATAATGGGTCAAAATGGGTTCAAAAGATATCCTATGACTCTTTCAACCCATTTGAACATATGATGTATGTCCCTAGGACCCTTAGGGATATATGTTGTCTTGTAATGGATTGAAAGAGGTCATATGATATCTTATGATCTCTTTCGACCAATTAGAACACATGATGTATGTCCCTAGGGGTCTAGGACCCCAAGGAGCATATGTTGTCGTGTAATGGGTCAAAAGGGTTCATAGGATATTAGGATCATTGTTTTGTGACTCAGTGTTCTGAACTTAGTTTTGATCAGCCATGCCTATTAAATTGTAAATAAATTAGGAATTACAAATTGAATTCATAATTTATAATGAAAATGAAAAAAAAAATTACATTATAAAACCTAATTTTTAATATAAAAAGATGAAAACAACAAAAAAATCACAATAATCAAACTTACATGTGATAAAATGATGAAATTTGAAGGCGACTTGATATGATACCCAATTCATAATCCTATACCCAAAGCATTGCACAAGAAAACATGATACCAATGAAAGTAGCATTCAATTTTTTTGGGTTTTTAGTTTCTATATGCAAGTTTCGTGTACCCAATAATGTAAGATATTATTGTTTTGGTTTGGTATCAAGATGGGCATTGGCTGAATAGCCGAATATTTGCACCGGCTTATAGCCAGTGCCATTAGTTACCATCTATATTCCATCTACCATAAAATGTATGTATAAAAATTTAAAACATATTTATGCCCATTCCATCGATGTACAAATGGTACTTTGGTCATTTCCAAATTTATGCTAACTCTTGGGAAGTGTAAGGAAATCACAGTTTTAAATTGAAAATTGAAATCATATAATGTTTCTTCAATATACAATAAAGTTTAAAATTTATGTTAAAATAATTATTTTAGATCAAAATTTTCTATCTAATATTAGTATTATTATACTATGTAATACTCATATGAAGAGGATGTAAATATGTTATGTAATAATAATATGAAGAGAAATGTAAATTTAAATGAAGTTAAAAATAATTTTGAATATACTTGAATTTTTTTTTTTGAAAAATGTGTTTAGATCAAAATTTTCTATCTAATATTGGTATTATTATACTATGTAATAATAGTATGAAGGGGATGTAAATATGTTATGTAATAATATGAAGAGAAATGGAAATTTAAATGAAGTTAAAAATAATTTTGAATATAAAATATTTATTGATTTCAAATAATTTTTTTAAAATAGATGTATTTGTAATATATTAAAGAATTTTTAAATCTTATAATAAAAGGTTACTAAATTTAAAATTGATCTTAATATTTTTCGAGTAATAAGTGTTGCAATATATATGTATGTATGTGTATATGTATATGTATATGTATATGTATATGTATATGTATATATATATATATACATATATATATATATATACATATATACATATATATACATATATATATATATATACATACATATATATATATATATATATATATATATATATATATATAGATACATGTGTGTGTGTGTGTGTGTGTGTGTATATACACATGTATATATATATATATATATACATGTATATATATATACACATGTATATATATATATATATATACATGTATATATATATACACATGTATATATATATATACATGTATATATATACATGTGTGTGTATATATATATATATATATATATATATACATGCATATGTATACATGTGTGTATATATATATATATATATGTGTGTGTGTGTGTGTGTGTGTGTGTGTGTGTGTACATGTATGTATGTATATGTATACGTGTATGTGTGTGTGTGTGTGTATATATATACACATGTACACACACACATATACACGTATACATATACATACATACATACATACATACATATGTATGTATGTATGTATGTACACACACACACACACATATATTCTTTCATTAAGAATTTAAAATTTGATGTTTTAATTTTTATTTTATTTTTATATGTTGGATGAACACTATAAATAATTGTTATATTAGAATTGTTAATATGTTACAAGAGAAAATGCTATATTAATTTAAATCTACAATATAGGTGTAAACCTAGTTTTATCTTAATGTACCAATTAAACTGTACAAATACAAATGATTTTACAAAGTGTATTTTTTTTCTAAATAAGTATAGATCCAACTATCATTTAATTTTTTAGATAAGCATTCCTATAGACATGATGGCTTATTGTACAATCTCTTTGAAGTGCAATAATATTTCACAAGATCAACTACATTAAACTATCTATAGAAATCCAAATACTAAGGAAGAGAGTTTGTTATAAAACAATGAGTATAAAAAGGAATAGAGGTTGCCTAGATAATTGTCTTCAAAGGGACATAGATTTGTTGGGTATGATGTTTAGGCATCTTTGCATAATATAAGATTATTTTAATCTTACAAATAAGATTTTTATTTCAACCATATTAGAATTTATATTTCAAAAATAGTATTTTAGTAAATATATTATTTGTTTTGTGCGAGTGTAAAAAGGGATAGAGATTAGATATAAGTAGATGATGTCTTGATAGAAACAAAAGTTAGCTAGGTATAGAGACTTTTTTATATTATATATCTAACCAATAGAATAATTATATATAATGTTTAAGTTTTTTTAATAATATAATTATTTTTTAATGTGATAATAATATATTTTAAACTATTTATTTATTTAATTTTTTATGAGATATATTTGTAATCATAAAATGTAAATTTGATTTACTCTTATATTTTTATTTTTCTTTAAAAATAATCTTATATTCAAATATATTAAAAAGATGATTTTTTTTATAAAGTATCAATTTTATTATTATTTGATATATTTAATTTTAACATTTAAAAAAAGATTTATTTATTATTATGAAAAAAATTATGAATTTTTTTTGTATTTACGAAATTTAAATTTAGTTTGCTCTTATGTTTGTTTAGAAACCAAAAAGAATCGACAAATTAAACATTAAAAAAATTGATTTAATAATTAGTCTTTATTTAAAAATTTAAAACTTATTTCTAATTTCAAATTTTAATTAAAAAATTTTAAAAATATTTATTATAAATATACTTCTTTCAATAAAGAAACACCAAAATAAAAAATATTTTATATTTGAAAATATATTTTAATTTGATTATATTTTCTTTTTATAATATTTTAAATTGTAAAACATACTATACTCATATTAAATATCAATCTTGCCTATCATTTACAATATATAAAAATAATAATGTGATTGATATTTTCAATTTTAAAATGTACTTATTGTAACTGAAAATGAAAATACTAAAGCTTTGAACTCGCAATTGAGAAAATTAATAAGGCCCACACACAAGCCACGTAGTATAAATGTTTTTACTTTTTTATTAGAAGTAGTACATTTTGTGGGGAACAGAGAACAGACGGTAACTAATGGTACTAGCTAAGCGAGTGCAAATATTCGGCTATTTAGCCGTGCCATCAAGATGGGGGGGGAAGAGGGAGTCTAAACGGATTTTGAAACACTTTTGGACATTACAAAACTACATTTTTTTCCATATCGTCACTTTGTCACACCATGATCTTGCACATATCCCCTTTCCTAAAGTGAAGGTTGGCCTAGAAAAGAATGTCGATAGATTTTTGTTGCAAGGTGACTTCAAGTTATGAAGATATTAAAGTTTCCATTTTTGGCAAAAAATTAAGACATTCAATTTTGGGGGCCTTAAAGGCTTCAAAATGGACCAAAAAAATAGGCTAAATGACTTAGTGATTGAGAAATTGATAGATCATGTGATAAGCTTTCCAATGCTTCAAACAATCCGTCAATCAAACACTCAATTCAAAAATTAAGTCCTCCAAAATTTGGGTCTCCTAAGAAATGTAAAAATGTGTTGAAGACATAAATGAGTTGTTAAAAGGAGTTGCATACATTCGTACATGTATTAACACATCATAGGGCATCTTTGATTGAAAAGAAAATTAGCACCTCTCTAAAAGTCTATTTTAACCAATAATTTTGTAATATTGTTTGATAGTTTTTTATATTGTATCTCCTATATATTAGTTGTGTGATATAAGGGTATGGGTAACAATCATATAGTCATTCAACTACCCTTGAAGTGGGGGGGTTTCTCCTAAAAGGATTTTCCAATGTAAATCATCCTATTATGATATACACATTATCTATATTAAGCATATATACCTATTGAAAGGACTTAATAAAGTGTTTACATTACCCTCTCCTCAAGATTAGTGTAGTAGTTGCTCCACTATTTAACTTCCTTACACCAATGTTTGACAAAGACAAAGCAATGCTCAAAGTTAGGAAACCAAAATAACCCTAAAAAAAAATTTTAAAAATTGGTGCCATGTACTAGCCTACCTCAAAATCAACTAAATGAGGCTACCAATTTGAATTAACCTAGCCTTATAGTATAATATTTGAGGGAATATATCTAAAAATCACATGATTAAGCTCTATTATTCAAACCAACCACAAACTTTGTCAAATTTAGGGACATTCAAAATAACATCTTGTAAGGTTGCTTTATGCAACACCTTTGAGATGAATTTGCGTGCTCACTTTGAAGATTTGATCTCCACCAACACTAATGGAAGGGCATCAACGAAGACATACCATGTTAAAAGTGATTATTTATAAAAGAAAAGATAAACCATCTACGGTACATTAAAAGCGTGTGTTCATAAATAAATGCATAAATAATACATAGATGAACTATCCCACAACAATCTACTTGTCTCTATAGTAGGGCAGAGATGTAGAGAAATTCAAAGCCATAGTAGAGCCCAAATACTTCAAGATCAATTGCAGCAGAATTTTTTTTTTTTTTTTTTAACTTAGTGCTATAGTTTTGAGCAATAAGATAAAGATATTTCATACGATAAAACTACAGAATATTTCTGAAGCACTCTATATTTGGCTAGGGTATACTACAAAATCTAGGAAATTTTGTTGTACCATTACTATAAAATTTCTTTATTAACCTCACAAAAGAAAATGATATTTCTCTTCAATTACAAGTGTCTCGTTGATGACAACATCATAAGAGAATGATTTCTGATGAAATGCCAAATAAAGATAGGATAACCATCTCATCGAATACAGCATTCACTATAAGAAAAATGATTGTGTAAAAATGCTACAAATCACCAGCTAGTTCTAAATTAGTTATCCAATACCAAATGCAATACAGACTCGAGTCAAATGCTTTGGCAAGCACTATACATGATACTTGAAGAACAAGCGAGACAGTCATGCTTGATAATTAAAGGCAAAATAATATAATCTAAATTTTACTTTACCAGAAAAGAATATAAAGAATGGTTGGGGAAGGGGCATACTAATACTATGCTTTCAATTTTGAGATGTGTAATAATGTGCACTATACCCAATTTGATACCTAGAAAAGGATGTTCAAGCCTTTGATAATACTTGAATTATCTCAATTTCAAATCATCATGACTAGGATGGATAAAAATGGCTATTTAGTTAAGACTAGGGATATGAAAAAGCACCCACAATATTTCACAAGCACTTTCAACTGAATACTCAGGGCAAATGGAATTTACATATGTGCATATCATCAAGTTTCATTTTTCTTGAATGTTTTCAAATATTGTTCAGCAAGTTTTTTCACTTTATTTCCCTCTGAGATAATAAAATCTGCATTTTTAGCATCAGAGTGGTATTTCATAACTTTCTCAACAGTCTTACCGACAGCCCAACGATATTGCTCTACAGTAACTACTCCACTTTTACAGAGAGGCCTTATATGCTCTTTAATGTATGATTCCACCTAGATAATCCATCAAGAAAACAACCAGATTAGGGGAAAACTACTAAAAAGAGAAAAAAAGAAACAGACAGGATCAACTCTAACAAAATGCTAACATCCACTCCCCACATGCAAAAGGGATGAGCATTCAAAGACCACGAGCTATAGAGGGAAACTAATGCAAATACTATATAAGAAACTTGGTTATTTATAGTTGACTACATTGCTTTCGAAAGCACAAAATGCCACAGTAATAAAATATAAGAGTAGTAAGATTTTGATTTTTTGAGTTCCAATATTTAATCAAAACTGTATTGGAAAAAACACTGAAACTCTACAATTATTTTCCTCGTTTTAAACTTGTAGACAATAATACCAAGTAAACTTCAATCTCAAGATACAACAAAATTATTATCGAATTCAAAATTACTCTTTATATGACCATTACAAGACCATTCTTCTGCCATCACAGTTGTTCAGACACTTGGTTATTTGCAGATAAGACTTCAGAATTTTTTCTTTATAGGCATGCTTCAAGTGCTTGATCTTTTATGTAAACTTTATAAGCATTTCATTTCTTTACAAATAAGCATTCAAGCACCGCATATATCCATGCCTAACTTCCAGTAAAGCCCAATTTTTAATCCCATTATTATTTATTTGAGGATAGACAGATGTGATGAGTTGCTCTGAGTCCCAATAACAGCTTTTTAGAAAACTGTATTGGACAAAACACTGAAACTCTACAATTATTTTCCTCGTTTTAAACTTGTAGACAATAATACCAAGGAAACTTCAATCCCAAGTTAGAATAAAATTATTATCGAATTTGAAATTACTCTTATATGACCATTACCAGATCATTCTTCTGCCATCACAGTTGTTCAGACACTCGGCTATTTGCAGATAAGCCTTCAGAATTGTTTCTTTACAGGCATGCTTCAAGTGCTTGATCTTTCATGTAAACATATAAGCATTTCATTTCTTTACAAATAAGTATTCAAGCACCACATATATCCATGCTTAACTTCCAGTAACACCCAATTTTAAATCCTATCATTATTTATTAAATTATTTGAGGATAGACAGCCGGGATGAGTTTCTCTGAGTCCCAATAAGAGCTTTTATTGTATAATGTTGTACCATATTGTGTTCCATATCATTCATAATCTCCTTGCAAAATATTAACCAAGGTAAAACCAAGTATCTATAGAAAAGTAATGATTTCTCCTCTTTGCAATAAAAATAAAATTGCAAAACCACATCTGCGGCATTCTCTTACACAGACCTTTAAAATGAAGAACATCAAGTATAAACCAAGAAAATGATGTACCTTAAGTTACTTTAAAAGCAGGCAAAATGGACACTAGATGTTCTTAGAAATGCTTGTCAGACTCATTAATGTCCCAACAACATTCATGAAAATTATTAAAAAACAGTTCTAGACCTTAGCTAAGAAGGTTTATCCCCAAATTCCTAGATGAATTGATTTTTTGCTAGAATTAAAAGAACATTAAGAACCTTGAGATTAAAACTCAAACTTGTAGGGCAACATAAACTATCTGCCAGATAATCCATATTCAATTATTTTTAAGAAAAATAAGATTTAGGAATATGGTATCCAAGCAAGGAAAGTGGCACTCCGTAAACTCCTTGGGCACCATAAACTATCCACCAGATAATTCATATTCAATACTTTCAAGAAAAAAAAAATCATATAATTCATATTGATATTCAAGTATGGTATCTAAGCAAGGAAAGTGGTCAACCTAAAAAGGTTCCGTTATTCCTGAGTAGATAACATCAGGTAGTCCACATGCAATTTAAAGTATTTAAGAGATGTGAGATTTTATAAAGATTCTTAATTGTTTTCTCTGGGATAGGTCTACACCTACAAGTTTAAAGAAATACCAAGACAATATAATTGCTTTAAATATCCTTAAGAAACTGTAATAGAAGCCCTATCCACTACCAAAGTGCAAGGTTTAACCTTTCAGTGTCTACTGTCCTGCACTGTCCCCTTTTCGGGTAGCTTAGGAAATAGGGACAATTACATGCAATCTCAATTTTAAGAGACGGATTTCCTTATAGTCTCACTTAGCACTGTGAATAATGATCAATGATACTTCTTACAATTGCTTATGTATAAGATTTATAGCTAATCACTGCTACCTCTAATATGACAACTGGAATTCAGAAGATTATTATGCTAAGTAATTGGTAAAATATTTTATGTATTAACAAATGATCAAGACAATCATTATAAAGAATTTACAAATGTACAATATAGCAACTTTCTAATAAGAAACTCAATCTGTCTACAACACCAAACTGTCCCTTCAATTTAACAAACTTATCTAGACCAAGAGGCTTGGTGAGAATGTTGACAGTCTAATCCGCAGTTGGAGCATACTACAAATGAACTGTACTGTCTGTCCCATCTTCAACCAACTGCCAAATGTAATGACGATGAATGTCCACATGTTTAGTTCTTTCATGGAAGACCAGGTTCTTGGCAAGTTTAAGAATGGCCAACTTGAAACTTGAAATAAATGCATATCTGCAAGCATCCAGCGAAGCCAAATTGCCTCACAACCTGCCTTAACAACTCCTCGATACTCTACTTTTGTGGAGGAGATTGAGACTGCATTTTGCTTTTTACTAGTCCAAGTGACTCCACCAGATCTCAAACTGAACATATATCCAGAAGTTGATGTATTATCATCAACCAAACATGCCCAATTTGAATTTGTTAACACATTGAGTCTAGAATCGTGACTCCGAGTGTAAAAAAATCCATCATCAAAGTTGCTCTTCACATAACACAACATATGCTTCATTGCTACCCAATGATCAGCCTTGGAGGTTGTCATGAAGCGTGAATGTAGTTCATTGCAAAACCAAGACCGAGACTAGTGGCAATGAGATAGATGAGATGCCCACTAGTTCCCTGTAAGTGGTTTCATCAACGGAAGGTGAACCAGACTTGGCTGACAACTTCAGTCCTTATTCCATAGGTATGGAAGCAAGTTTACAATCCTACATACAAAATCTGTCAAGCAAGTTCCTAGCATCCTTAGACTGAGAAATAAAGATGCTACCATCAGTCTGCCAAACCTCAACACCTAAACGATAATGGAGAAGCCCCAAATGTGTTATATCAAAATTCTTGCACAAATCCTGTTTGATTTCTGCAATCAAATGTGTTGAACTGCTAATAATGATCAAGTCATCCACATAGATAACAAGAAAGAGAATATCATCACTAGAGCATTCGATATATAAATGTTTATGTATTGTAGCTTCAATCAGATAGATTATGATTGATCATTAAACAAATTCATTTTTGCAGATATGTAAGTATTAATATTGTGAATTTGTGACACTCTATATATATATTAAAGTTTGAATAATAAATAATTAATATAAATTGAAATTTCTTAAGATTATATATACATATACATACATACATATATATATATATATAAAATTGCCATTCGAATTGAAAGTGCTCTCCAAACTGTGCATAATAATATTATTTAAACAAGAGTCATAATAACTAAGAGTTGTCAAGTCCCAATTGAATCGATTGTTTTGGTTGACACCAGAGATATTATTAAATGGTGCATCCATGTCCACGGGGAACGTGACTTACGTGAAGTGGGGTCATGTCTCCCAAGGACACGTCCCCACCCTTGATCCCACTACGTATATTCCAACCACAGACCGAATATGAGACATCAAACATAGATATTAAAACAGTTTTTAGTCTCATAGTTCAGCGGTGTCAACATCAACTTTGTAATACGATCTGCTTTCATAACAGAATCAATCTACATAATTGTATAAGTGAAACGAAAATGTTCAATTCGTTTCCATGTTCCTGCATTCTGTTTTTTTTGAAAGAATATGGTACATGGGTATTCAGTTTGATCGCTTGACGTCCTTGTAGATCCCTAGTACCTTATATAGGTTCCTCTTATTCATGTACGTTTATCTTGTATCAATGAAGTCAAAAATGAGTCTTCCATTGTAACAATAATGTGGACAAACTGATTACCAATAAGAATAAGAATATTATTACAAATTCCATTATATCAATAGATTACTGTTAATCACCATATGGACAATAATTTCATAAATTTAATATTTCATGAGAACTATTCGAAAGAAATCACATAATTCCTTGGAGTTGTTCAAGAGGAATTGAGATTTTAACTCAACAATCCGAAGCTTAGCTCTTTCCAAGGGGAGCCCATCCATAATCTCTTAGGCAATGAGCAATGAATCTCATCCACATCACAAGCAAATCAATAGTTGGAATAACTATGCTACCTAAAACAACAACCAAGACCAAGTGAGCTAAAACCTAGTGGTTAGGTGTTTAAGGGAATTGTTGTCTCTGTTGTGGTTACTAAAATGCGACACTATGTTGTCTATGGTGAAGCCATCGTGTTTCATTTGCTTCTCACTACACAAGTTGAGTGCTAAATTCACCATGACTTTCGAATTAGTAGAGTCATCCAAAATGTTAAGAATATAACCTAGATAAACCTACAGGTCTGATGGTACAGATCGTACCTGCTCTTCTATACATATATTCCTAATGAATGGCATTCAATTTAATATATATTTTCTCTAAAGGTGTTGATGATTTCTAGACAAATACATTATTTGTTCTTGGTTAAATTAGTTAGTCATAACTAATTTATTTAATAAAGATCACTGGCTTAGGGATAACAAGTTGTTTGTTAATGCCAAGGGTTATGTCCCTTGAGGGACATACCCTCTAGATAGGATATATGTACGGGTTGTGAATGCAGTTTGGAAGACACACATACACAGCAGTCTGATCTTCCAAGCATTTTACTTCCTCCGAATTACATAGCAGAGATATTATTAATCATCCAAGATCGAATATAGAGGACTGGACCTGCAGTAAACATTAGTAATATCTGCCTCAATCAAATTCAAAATATACATTTGTAGAAGATCCATGAATTTAACATGGTATCAAAGCCAACTGCAAATGTAAGGCTTGGAACCAAATTCATCATGACAGTATTACATCTATAATATAGACATAATAGCATTAGAAAAAAACTGGAGTTTTATTTCTGTTTACTGCAAAGACTTCTTGTTGTCATCGAGGGTTCGATGATAATAAATTTTAATTGTTTGACAAGTGATAAGGTTATCAGGCGCAATCATCTACAAGTGTTGTTGAATTACAGAAACCTACTGTACAAATCTATGAACTTAATCACGCAGTAAATAGTAAAGATTCATAATAATATTGATAAGAGGTTTTTCAAGTATTGAACTCATTGGACTCGACAGAGTTTTGGAAGGTTCGCTGGTGAAATCAGACCAATGATTTTCAAGCTTAGAGAACTCAACTCGCTGGATATATCAATGAAGATGAATCAAGCTCGTATTCACAACCAATGATTTGTCTTTGATCAAAAATTGCTTTCCACCATCAGTCACACGATCCATGGGATGTTGGGCATCTAGATTTGGAGAAGAATTGATTCTTGGATTGTAGTCGATGTACAAAATCACTCATGTTGTAAAGATCTTGTATGCAGGAGTGTGGATCTGCTAGCATATTGGCTCATGCTCTGTGATGCCGAGGAACCCGTGTGTCTTCACCAATGTGCCACAGATGGGGGCATATGGCAGTTCCGGTGCAGGGATTTTTTCTTATACACTGATATGACTATCAGTATCAAATCAACACCCTTGATGATGTGCTTGGGGCTTATAAGATATGATCTGACCAAATCCACTGTAAAACCTTGTGCTTGGGACGGGTCAGATGGGCCAATCCACATGTAGATCGGGTTGATATGAGTGCTACAGTTTAAAGATCCGACACTCAATAGAAAATAAAACTCATTTTGTTGATCAGTTGTATCAAATATAACACGTGTGAGTAAACAAACAGCGACTTGTATACACATATGCTCTCGATTCCTTTATGACGTCTGTGTGGATAAGGAAAAGCATCCTTGTAAAATCTAAAGAAATTCAATTGCACAGATAAACAGACTGAGAGACGGATTGACCATGTCTGAAATAAAATATATATATTCACAGAATGTCTGCTGAAGGGTGATGTGGACTCAACGCTGCTGAAAGTGACAAGATAAGTTGTGATCATCGATGTACTACAGAAAGAAGATTCAGTAATACAGTTCAGACTTTAAAGAATAAATTGAACAGATCAATGCTCAGTTCATGTATGAAATAATTGTGATATTCTCCAATACATGCTTCAATTTTGCTAGAGACATTTCCCTATAATATCTGATTTAATTTGCAAGGAAGCTCCATATATCCCAAGTTAAATTTCTTGTTCTGAAAAGTTGTTCATAAATAGTTTACTATATCAGAATTTCAGTTTGATTATAATGGAAGTTACAGCAATATTATTGGATTAATATGACTTCAGACTTAATGCAATTGGTTCCTCAAATCATTTATAAGTTGCCATTGGGTTGGTGCTCAAATTGATTGAGTGGGTGCTGTAATTTTGAAAGAGCTTTTCTAAGTAGGGATTGTTTCTCATTAGGGTCGAAACCCTCAAAGTTGTAATTGGATGAAACAACTCGGTCAGAAAATAAGATAGCAGACTTCTATACTTCGAGTCTATAATCGGCAGACACTAAGGAAGCCTGTGAAGTTTTTTTGGAATTAGCCATCAAGGGAAATATTGAACAAGAGTGTTGTCAGAACAACTCCACATGATTCCAGGCAATACAGAGTTGATGGGCAGAAAGACTGCAAAAAGCATAGCAAGAGTTATAATGGTCATTAAAAGGCTTGAGGATGTTGATGTTTTAATGGAGATAATTCCAAATCCTAATAAAGTGCATAGTGTGAAGGTCCTTCAGCTTGAAACTGTGGAAGTCATATTTTTTACACCTTTGATATTCTTGGAAGTCTCAGTACTCTAACTAGCAACACTTTACATTTTAATGGAAACATAATGAACTCAGATGGGTCTGCACTTGAAATTACTTCAAGATCAATACAAGTAAAGGATTTCAAAATATAATATGGACTGGACCTTGTGATCTAGTCTAACTTCTATGTTGCCGAATGCTTATATCTGTTGACTGCGGACGGACCAAGAAGTACAAAGAGATAAGTATTCTTTATGGTTGAATAATGCTCTTCAATCCTTCATGTTGTTATTAATTCATGCTATATTATTTGGATAATGAATCATGAATGATTCAAGCATTGATATTTCTCTTGGATTGTTATTAATCTCTGTGAAAAGCTGTCAGGATGGCACCAAGGTTAGAGTACCAGATGTATCTAAGTATTCTTCTACCACGGAGCAATTACTTTTCATAAGAGGAATGCAATGGGAAGATGAGAGATATGCAGACTGCTTCATTGATACATTTAGTTGTATCTCCCACCCTCTGTGGGCAATGCTAGGTAGATCCATCCTTTGCAAGTATGAAAGATGGTATCATAGAAAGTCCATAATGTTCAATATCACCCTCTGAGAATGCCATAGTGATTATGTGAATATTTTGAATGTTTTGAATCCTCCCTAGCTAAAAGGGAGTATTGAAATTAGCTAAATCGGATTCTAGCATATTTAATTCTATGGAATTAGCCAGAAATGAAGGTTGTGATCTCTAGATGGGAGATACTTTTGGTAAGGCTTTGTCAGGTTAGGAATATTAAAGGAGGATACATTAGGCTGCTGGAAACTATAGTCAAGCACAAAATTCATTCTAATATTTGGTGACTATCTACCATTTTGGAAGGCCATTACTCAAAAGAGTATTTGGTAAATATCGTTGATATTCTAGGAGGCCAATACTCATTATATCATATGCGATATCAAAACATTTTACTCAAGGCATTTCTGATCTTTCCTCAAGTCCAAGAGGGAGTAGACCATGCTTTATTTATTCCCAAGTAATAAAGAATTTGTAGCAAAAATCATAAGTATCAACTTATAAGAAGGTTATATGTAAGAGAGAGTACTTAGAAGATCGAGTTGACTCCCCAGGATCTAGGCTATACAAACTCAGACTGAGTGTACCATGTCAACATGGTGTATACTCATAAAGTACAAAAGCTTTCATCAAGGTTATGATGGAAAGATAAGTATCTATTGTACTTGAGCTCATCTTTTACCTTATGTCTATAATATCTTTCAATTTTATTTCTTATACTAATTTGATATCCAGTAGGAGTCTTGAAAATCTAAAGTGAGCAACCATCTGATGGGCCTACCTTTATAAACATCATGGTGTGGAAGCATTTTTCAGCAAACAATCTTGCAGCATCAGTTTGTAGTAATAGAAGAAAAAAAAATCTTCCAGCACGAATTTGATGTGATATCAAATGATCTTATGGTGTTTTTTAATCAGTAGAGGACTACTGGCAAACATTGAATAGATTCAAGATTGTGTTGTGAAAGAGACATTTCGATGTCTATGAATCACAACTTCGATAAAGAGAGAATTTAATTATTCTCTAGACTTCATCCTTAAGTACTAGAAATTAGAAAGCAAATATTCTTATCAAACCTCTCTGAGAGTGATCATCTCAGGAAAGATCCAGGTATGATTGAATTATTTTGTATTCTTATGATAATTTTATTTTTGTCAGGCTATTGACTATTATGGGCTCCACCATGGGTAATCATTATTTAACGAGGTGATGATCTCTGAAATAATGAATACTTGTGTAAAAGGCATTATGAGAGATGACAATCTCTTAGATAATGTACTAAACAATAGATTTTACTGTAAGATTCAGATGAGTTTTAGATCGTGTTGTGACATTGACATTGCTATGTTCATGGGTCACAAATTGGATAAAGGAAGAATCTTAGCATTCTCCAAGTTTATCCTGTATTCTGGTAGATCTTAAACTCAAGATCTCATTGTGATATGGAAATACTAGTTTCTATGAGTCACAACATGTGTCTTATCACTAGTAGCAATGATTTGTGATATCACAGATTTAGTAATATGACTTTGTATCATGTATTCTATGATATCACATACTAAGAAGAGACAGACAGATATAGAGTATTAATTCTTGCTTAAACATCTATATTGATGTTGCTAAATGTGATATCTCTCTGTGGGATTATCAGGTTAAGAGGGAGTGTTAAGAATATAACCTAGATAAACCTACAGGTCTGATGGTACAAATTGTACCTACTCTTCTATACATATATTCCTAATGAATGGCATTCAATTTAATATATATTGTCTCTAAAGGTGCTGATGATTTCTAGACAAATACATTATTTGTTCTTGGTCAACTTACTTAGTCATAACTAATTTATTTAATAAAGATTGTTGGCTTAGGGATAACAAGTTATTTGTTAATGCCAAGGGTTATGTCCCTTGAGGGACATACCCTCTAGATAGGCTATATGTACAGGTTGTGAATGTAGTTTGAAAGACACACATACACAGCAGTCTGATCTTCCAAGCATTTTACTTCCTCTGAATTATATAGCAGAGATATTATTAATCATCCAAGATCGAATACAGAGGACTGGACGTGCAGTAAACATTAGTAATATCTACCTCAATCAAATTTTGAATATACATTTGTAGAAGATCCATGAATTTAACACAAAATAGCATGCTTTATGCAAACAATCATTCCCTTGCCCCCAAATTACATTCAACCATTTCAACAGGTGCACTTTTAAGAGCTCACGTCCTTTGTCTTAGACCACAGGTCCTATGAGGCTCCCATAAATTCTCCTATAAAATAAAGCCTTATTGACAAAGAATGAAACAAAGTAATTTGCAAAGATCAAGTCAAAAGGCAATATGGCATTTACCATTATGCCACGTTTCTTTACAATTAGGGATTGATGGTAATCATTCAAGGGGTAGAAGAGTAACCCAAGGTCTGAAAATAGTAGGGACTGATGGTAAATGTAGTTAAAGGAGTAGAATAATAAGCAAGGGTCTAAAAATTAGGAGGGATTGACGATAAATATAGGCAAGAAGTAGAAGACTAAGAAAAGGACATAAAAAATAGGAGCCATTGATAGTAAATTAAAAATTTGGGGAATAATATTTAGAAGCCTATGAATACACATGAGATTTCTAAGAAAAAGATGTAGGATTCCTTGATATAAGGAGTGTTAAGTAACCAGTAAGAATTTAATAGATAGATTATACTTTCAAAGAAATGAAGATTAAAAATATTTTCAAAGCATAAGGAAAAGGTATATGTTTGAGATGTGCATTTGAAAACAAAGTTGTAGGAATCATTAATGACAATGATCTTATTGTTTTGTTGTTATTTTTTAGCATCATCCTAATGCATGTAAAGAAGAGATCTGTGGTGTAACCTGTGAGAAGATCAATGAAGGCCTATTAGGTTACCCTTGACATTGACTTTGATGGCTATTTTTTCTTTCCTTTTATGAAGTTAATCCAGATTGTGATGTCTGAAAAATCGCTTGGATTGATGATAAATATAGTTAAAGGAGTAGAAAGATAAGAAAGGGTCCAAAAATTAGGGATTGACAGTACACAGGATTGTTATTTTTTACTCATTTTCCTTTCTTTTATTGTGTTGTTCTAGATTGTGATGTCTACTTTGATTGTTATTTTTGCCTTCCTTTATGGTGTTGGTCAAAATTGTGATGTTTGAAAAATAGTAGGGAATGATGATAATTTAGTCAAAAAAGTAGAAGAATAAGCAAGGGTCTAGAAATTAGAAGGGATTCATGATAAATATAGTTAAGTAGAGGAATAAGCATGGGTCCAAAAAAATAGGAGTCATTGGTAGTAAATTAAATAATTGAAACATAATATTTGGAAGCCTATGAATACACATGAGATTTCTAAGACAAAGTTATTAGGTTCCTTGATATATTGAGTATTAAGTAACCGGTAAAACTTTTAATAGACAAATTATACTTTTAGGGAATTGAAGGTTATATTTCCATCCAAAGCATAAGAAAATTATGTTTTTTCGAGATGTCCATAAAGACAGTTGTAGGAATCATTAATGAGTGTTTTAAGTATTTTTATAGTTAATTTGTACTTTTAGAAAACAATCTTATTGTTTCTTGTCGTTTTTTAAATTTTTAGTCTCATTTTAATGCTTGTAAAGGAGATTATTGTGGTGAAACTTTTCACAAGATCAATGAAGGGCTATTACGTAACCTCAGTACTAGGAGAACATTGTAAAATACATGTGATGAACAACTCAAAAAAGAAGTCCTACTTTTGAGTTCATAACTTCTCCGAAAGAACTAGATGCCCAATCAAAGGAAGCCATTTAGAAAGGCAATAATGCAAAGGAAGTTTATGATCATGCCTATTATTGGCCACAATCAACTATAGTTTGTCCTTATTATTGGCCACAATCAACTATAGTCTCTCACCTCGAAGACAAAGATATAATGCTTTTCACACTCTCGAAAAAGTATTCAACATTAAGGCACCACGACAGGGTAGATTAATGCTATTTCAATCTTCATCTAATAGACCTAAAATTATTGGATTAGTTTTCTAATGCATTGAAAGTCCTTTAATACATGCAAATTGAGGAGTAATGATGAATTGTAGCAGAACGTTTACACAAATACTTTGTTTCAAGGTATTCCATGGTATTACATTTCTACGAGGCACTAAGTTGTCAAATAGTTTATGTGCCTTGTATATGCTTCCAGATTTTGCATTCATGTCTACTGATGCACTCATAATGATAATTGACCAAAATTTGCACTCAATCATGCATTGATGGATGTCCATCTACTATTTCAAAGCTCCCAATTCAGCAATAAAATCCTCTGACATTGGGATTGGGTGTTGATGGCACTAACATAATGTGAATATATCTCAAGTGTTTAAATTGTATAATGTTATTTGACCTATTTTTGCTCCAATAATGACCACGAAACATAGTCATCCTCTTTGACATCAAAAGTTGTTTCATTGGGATTAACTGTGTGGATTGCCGATACACTTTAGTAGGAACATAGGGATTAACTTATTAATATTTAATTTAAGCAATTTGATTTTTTAAAATTAGTAATTATTATTTTTAGTTATAATCAACTGTGACACATAAATACTGTCTAATAAGTAAACTATTTAATTGTATTATAGTCTATAGAATGTAACTAATGTTAAAAATCAAACAATTAAGAAAATTAATGTGATCAAGATAATTGTGCAGCTAATAAAAAATGTATGTAATTAGGATCATTGTTTGGGTAATAACAGATGTAAAGTTAGACTCATACAGTTTCTTCCCTGGTAACAACATTGTCTTTATGATGTGGGCCGAATGAAGCTTATTTGAAACAAATTAAGCAAGAGTTTAATATATTGGATGTTCAAGGTGTTGGAATCACTGTTGCCGTTACACCAAAAGCTCGAGCTAGCAATGAACGTTACAACAGCCAGAGATAAGGATCTACGGGAGGCAATGAAGCACGTCACAAATCCGTCAGTGTATGCTGAATAGAGGCACCGACCTAGAGGGGATGGAGGCACTAACCTCCCAACAATCCCCCCTCAGCATGACCCGAGGGATTTGAACCCATAACCCAACAATCTAAACCACTTGTTGGAATCACTATTGTTGTTACACCAAAAGCTCGAGTTGTCAATGAACATTACAACAGCCAGAGACAAGGATCCTCAGGAGGCGGTTAAGCACATGTCACAAATCCGTCGGTGTATGCTGGACAGAGGCACTGACCTAAAGGGGATGGAGGCACCGACCTCCCAACACAGGGAATATGATGATTTCTTTTTAAAACTATGGAACTCTGTCGAGCGAGCACTATATGGATTTACTTCATAAACTGGCATAACAGAAACTAGCCAAACTTCATGTTAAAATTAGAACAAAGGATGAAAAGCAATTTTTGGATTTTAAAGTTTCTAGACATTATTTAATTAATTGTAGTGATGGAATAAAAGGTATCAAAAAGGGAACTAAACATACAATTGAAAAGGAGGGTGTTTAAGAAATTAAATAACCACCTTGCTCAGCTGGTTTGAGCACTACGTAGGTAGAGGGAACCACTCACATATGTTTGAAAGTAATTGATGGACCAAACTCGGATTTGCTGGAAGGAGCCATATACCAAGCACATTAGCAACAATACGAGTGAATAGGGATCTGCGATAGCTCTTGATTATACAAATTTGAGGGCACAGGAATATTCCACATGCCTAAGGTGAGAACAGGACCCTTAAAGATGAGTAAGATGTAAAAAGGAGAAACCTTCTTTCCTAGATTGTGAGAAAGTAATTACATGCCAGATATGAGAAAATTAAGGCAAAATTTGTGAGTGCCATATAAGTCACATTTAGGCATTTAAAACAATGCCAAACAAATTATGTAAATACTGCCAGTTTGGAGATGATGAGACATGGTGTAAGCTAACATTTCCATTGACCATTAAAAGGATCAAACATAAAGGTTAATTAAGGACATGTTTAGAAGTCCATGCCAACCATTAAAGGGGTTAAAGGGGTTAAAAGGTGTAAAGAAGAATCTGAAATCAGATTGTTTAAAGAGTATCTCTATGAACTTCAATAACCATAGTTTGATAAGTTATATCAATGTCACAGTCCTAATATATAAATTAATGTGCTTTCTATTATGTTGACAAGGCATCAAATAGAAAAATACTAACAGATATAGAAGAGTTATATATAAAGAGAGAAGGAATCTTGTGCATGTTCATATATAATAGATATGAATATGGAAATAACTTTTTATATATGGAAAATATTTATGTAATAATGATCGACTTTATATATATGCATATTATATAAAGTTATATATTTGAGAATACAAAGAAATTATAATTGTTATAGTCTAACTTCTTATTATCTTATTATAGTCCTAGGAGTTGATTGATGGTGTTGTGTAGGGAGAGGCAGAGTAAAACCAGAGGATGTGTTGGTGTCAAGCACCCTATGAC
This sequence comes from Cupressus sempervirens, assembly GCA_028749045.1. Classification (NCBI taxonomy): domain Eukaryota; kingdom Viridiplantae; phylum Streptophyta; class Pinopsida; order Cupressales; family Cupressaceae; genus Cupressus; species Cupressus sempervirens. The sequence continues at coordinate 656,309,893 of CM053785.1, read as the reverse complement.
AAGTAAATCCACACTCTCCATAGGACAACTATAGGAGGAAACTAAGGAATCAAGGGTAAACCATGTTAATTTCTAGATGCATTATAAGATATATATTATTACTCAAAATTAAGTAAGTTATTTACTGTAATGTCCCCATTTTTTAGCAAGTTCCTGCAGTTGGCCAGATTAGTTCACCATCGCGACCCTCGTGAGCTGACAATAGGATTTTGAGGGTCTTAGTTATGTGGTTATAAGCTTTCCAGCAGCCTATGCTATGTTTTGGCTCTATTTGAGGGACTTACTATTTATAGTAAGTCAATCCATTGGTTCCGATGAGCTCAGTTGAGTCAAAGGAGTTGGAGAAGGCTCTCAATTTTTATTTCAGGCTTTAGGTTTGGGCTCTAAGAATCTTGGAGGGAGCGTATATTTATAGTAAGTCACCCCGTTAGGTTCATTCATCGTCTTTCATCATCAGGATCACTTTGGTGTTGTTAGATTTCGATTTTGATGCTTCTTCAATTGTTTTTGCAAGATGGGTGGATTATTATTATTATTCATCTAAATACGTTGAGATTTCTATTTTTGTTAGTGTTGTTGATTGGTCACCTCAGTATCATAGCTCGTTGGAACCGGGACAAAAAGTTTTAAATCATGGGAAAAAGGAACACTGGCCTTACATGTCAGAATTTAAAGTTATGGTGGAAAAGGTCATTTTCAGAGCCAAAAGCAATTAAATAAATTAGTTTATAATGGGACTTTATCATGTTTTAATGTTGTGTGTGGGAAGCTTCTTAAGTAAAGTTCATTTGGGAAACTTTGTGCCATTTGGAGATTATAAATATGAGCCCATTTGATGAGTTAAGCACCCGAATGATTATTTTCTTTTGTTGCCTACGAAGAGTTTCTGAGTTTGCCGATTTTTTTGCCCTTGTTGAAGTATAAGGGTTTGGAATTAAGAAGTGTTTGGTAATTCACAACTAAGGTATTGTGAATTAATTCTGAGAATTGTCTTAATTAAATTATAGTATTTCTCGGCTATTATTGTACTGTGCCTAGGAATTTCATTGTCGCTAGAGAATTTGTGATTTGGAACGCCATTATTGTCTGTCATTTGGCATTGTTAAAGAGGAATCTACTGTGGCTGTTGTCCCTATATTTGGCAGTGATTTCAAACTTGTAGAAGGCTGCAATCCATTATTGGAGGGCAGCAATTAGGTTTTAAAGCACCTGCGATTATAAGCGAGGAGCATGTATTTCTAAACCTACGAGTAAATTGGATTATTTCTTGAGAGTTGCAATCCATATTTCATCTGTTAGAAGTCAATTTCCAGGTTCGTTATTGCATTCTTGTAAATTTTCAAAAGTCAATTTTTAAATTGGATATTAGTAGCATTGCCATCAATTATAGAATTACTTCTGAATTGTTTAGTGGTGTTCATTTATCCGAATTGATAAAGACTTCACCAATTAAAATTGTGAGTAGCTGGCTGTGAATTTAAAGCATTATTTATTGAGTGATAATAATTTGCCTGCCAAATGTTTGACAAAATATGAAACTGTTGATTAGCAAAAGCAAATTAATGTTTGTTGAGGATATAGCTTGTTGAGAGTTTTTACAGTGGTTTCAAGGCGGTTTCCTGCCAGCTTGCAAGAATTGGGCTCAGTTTTTATTTTGTTCGGTCTTGACTTTGAAGATTTTCAGATCTAATTTCTAGAGTGACCAGCACTTTATTTTCTCAAGCTATGGACAAAAAAAAGAACTGACAAGTCACTGGAGTAATGACGAAGTTAGCGTAAACATGAATGCCTTGCAAGAGAGTTTGCAAAAACTGAAGCTTCATCAACAAAGGTTGGCAAAGAGCTTGTCAAATCCTGCGATAGTTGAGAGGGCAGAAAGGTATATGGTTTCCGCCTTTAGAAGGCTAACATCGAGGTTGCAAGGAAGGAAGCTTGAGTTTTCCCCGATAGGTGTCCATGATGTTGATGTACCTATATTTAGTACAGCACCTCCTTGCCCCATCTGCAGTGTTGATGATGGACTCATTTCACAGAGATCAGTAGATGTGTCAGTAGCCTTGGTGGATAGCGACATTGAGCTTCAGCAGGTTGAGGCTCCCAGAGTTGTTGCAGCTAGTACAGACACAGTTGATGCAGTTGTTACTACTAACACTTCTAGCTCTCTCGAGGAGGGAATTACTATTGGAGATTTGTATGTGAGTTATCATAGTGTTGCTCCAGTACAGGAAGCAGTGCTTCCTCAGGTGGGACCAATGCATGTATGGAGTCACCCAATTATGATGTTGGTGATTTGGGTGTTACAGCGGAGTCAGTAGATGTGGTTTCACGCTCTAGTGTTATTGATTCACAACTTGATGTTGAGTCATGTGTGCAGTATCAAGTGTCAGTAGTGGAGGTTTTATTAGGAGATGTGGATTCAGATAGTATGGACACATTTGATCATGCTATGAGTTGTACCGAGTACGATATCCCTTGCCAAGTATCAGTTGATGACTCCGAGGAGGTTTTGGATGGGTCCCAAGATTAGTGTTTACAGGATCTATCCTTTGAGGTGGAAGCTGAGACATGTGGAGATATTGATATTGTGAGGGCTTCCATTTCTTCAAATGAGGAGTTGATTGAGGTACATAGTAGTTGTATCTCGGATGCAAAGTTGTGCAAGGTCAATAGCACACATGCAATGAGTGATCTTGTGGTGGGCAGTTTTGATTCGGTTTCCTATCACAGTGCAGTTAGTGAGACAGAGAGCTTGCATAGAAGGCAAGGGTTGTAGAAGCATCATGTGACTTGTCAACTGAAGGTGAGCGATAGTGACATTTCTTTAGCTCTTGAGCATTATGATGCTATTTGTCAGATGCTAGCTACATCTACTTGGGTTGCTCCTATGTTAGATGAACACAGTGATACTAGTCCTTCCCTGGCAGAGGTTCATATGCTTTGAGAGGCTGTCAAGATCCTGAAGCATAGTTACTCTCAGCTCGTTGTTGACAGGGATTACCTTCTAGAGTGGGGTAGCACCTGTTATGAAACGTTGTTAGGGAAAGAGGAGGTAGCTGAGCTTACCCAGGAGCTTGAGGTGACTGTGGACTCTCTTCAGTATACTCAGTTGGCTTTTCAAGAGTCATAGTCACAGTTGGATGAGGTTAGCATGAAGTTAGAGCAGGTACAGTCGACATCAGCCCCAGACCCTGTTCAATTATATATTGTAGTTGGTGATGAGTTTGCTTCCATGGTTGGGGATGAGGGACGTGATGATGTGGCCAACACATCCATCCAGCATATGGGTGCAGTAGGTACAGCGGAGGTGAGAGCATCAGGGCAGACGAGCTCTCATGGTGATTTGCTTCCTTCTACCAGAAGTGGATCTATTTCTTCATTTCATACAGCTAGTACCATTGGACAGATGGTAGTGCCACATTTTCAAAGGGATCAGCTGTGGGTCGTAGGGGAGCAGGTTGATGCTTCCACATATAAATTTTGCTACACAGAGTCCTTCATGGAGTCTCTATTGGAGAGTTCAGATGTGAGGGAGGATTCATATGGAGTGTCTAAGGGCACTCTCATCCAAGGCTCTCGTGCTATTCAGAGCTTGGTGGGAAACATTGTAGAGACATTGTCTACTATGCTTCCCCACAGGGATTTTGAGGTTGGGTTTGCTGGGAGGGTTGTCTAAGATCCTGCCTGACCAATAGTTCGGAGTCAAAGATTGGAGCCATCTTCTGATTTCTAGTTTGATGATGATAAGCCCTTGACAGAGATTGGGAGTTTTTTTCAGCATTACATTGTGAGGAGTGCTCACCATTTTTTTTTCACCCACAAGTAGAGAATTTGGTTTCACATTGGTGTGGGTTGGCTCCAGTTTCATGCCATCCATTATGGGATGGGTTAGCACCATCTTTTGCAGATGGGATTGATAACTGCAAATTAGACCCCTTGCAGTATCTACACACCTAGGACAGTTTGGCAGAGGTTGGAGTCGGTGGTAGTGTTTCAGGTACCTATGGTTGTTACCATTTCCACCGTGCAATTGCGTGTGAGTATCAGTTTGATGGGGACTTAGGGGTGGACAGAGTTTGTATTTCAATTGGGTTATTTTTCGATGAGTCGTTGCCTTCATTAGCACCTCGGGTCAGTTTTCAGATGATTTTGATGTTGATGTCCATTATTTGGGTGTTGGTACTACAGGAGTTGTTTGTACACAGTGAAGATAATACACAGTTCTAGCTTTGGGATCCAGGTGGATTGTGATGTCCATTTTGCTCTAGGATTGACAAGCAATCTTAGGGAGGGAGGACTATAATGTCCTCATTTTTTAGCAAGTTTCTATAGTTGGCAAGGTCAGTTCATCATTGCAACCCTCGTGAGCTTCCAATAGGATTTGAGGGTTTTAGTTGTGTGGTTATAGACTTTCTAGTAGCCTATGGTGTATTTTGGCTCTGTTTGAGGGACATACTATTTATTGTAAGTCAATCTGTTGGTTTCGATGAGCTCAGTTGAGTTAGAGGAGTTGGAGGAGGCTCTCAGTTTTTATTTCAGGCTTCTAGTTTGGGCTCCAAGAATCTTGGAGGGAGCATCTATTTATAGTAAGTCACCCCGTCAGGTTCATTCATCGTCTTTCATCATCAAGATCACTTTGGTGTTGTTAGATTTTGATTTTGATGCTTCTTCAGTTGTTTTCGCAAGACAGGTGAATTATTATTATTATTCATCTAAATACGTTGAGGTTGCTATTTTTGTTACTGTTGTTCATTGGTCACCTCAATATCATAGCTCGTTGGAACCAAGACGAAAAGTTTTAAATCATGGAACAAAAAACAATGGTGTTACATGTTAGAATTTGAAGTTATGGTGGAAAAGGTCATTTTTGGAAGCTTCTTAAGTGAAGTTCATTTGGGAAACTTTGTGTCATTTGGAGATTATAAATATGAGCCCATTTGATGAGTTAAGCACCCAAATTGATTATATTCTTTTGTTGTTTGTGAAGAGTTTCTAAGTTTGCCGATTTCTTTGCCCTTGCTAAAGTATAAGGGTTAGGAATTAAGAAGTGCCTGGTAATTCACAGTTGAGGTATTGTAAATTAATTCTAAGAATTTTCTTAATTAAAATATAGTATTTCCCGACTGTTATGTACTGTGCTTGGGAATTTCATTGTGGCTGGAGAATTTGTGATTTGGAATGCAATTATTGTTTGCTGTTTGGCATGGTTAAAGAGGAATCTTCTGTGATTGTTGTCCCTGTATTTGGCAGCAATTTTAGACCTGTGGAAGGCTGCAATCAATTATTGGAGGGCAGCAATCAGGTTTTAGAGCACCTGCGATTGTAAGTGAGGAGCATATATTTCTGAACCTGCAAGTAAATTGGATTATTTCTTGAGAGCTGCAATTCATATTTAATATGTTAGAAGTCAATTTCCAAGTTCATTATTGCATTATTGTAAATTTCCAAAAGTCAATTTTTAAACAGGATATTAGTAGCATTGCCATCGATTATAGAATTACTTTTGAATTGTTTATTGGTGTTCATTTATCCAAATTGATAAAGACTTAATTAAAATTGTGAGCAGCTGGCTGTGAATTTAAAGCATTATTTATTAAGTGATAATAATTTGCCTGCCAAATGTTTGACAAAATATCAAACTGTTGATTAACAAAAGCAAATTGATGTTTGTTAAGGATATAGCCTGTTGAGGGTTTTTACATTTACACAATAATGGACATAAAAATATAATTTTTGTCAGCTTTGAGAAAGGGTCATTACAAGTTATATTTATATGAAAATATTTGAAGGCAAAAAAGCGATTAAGATATTCTAGCCGATTCTCTTACTCACTCACTATACTCCTAGAAGTTGATAGATGGTGTTATGTAGGGAAAGGCGGACTAAAACCAAAGGATATGCTGGTGTCAAGTGCCCTATGATAAGTAAATATACACTCTCCTTAGGATGAGTATAGAAGGGTCGTAAGGAGTCAATGTTAGAACACTTGCTAATCACTAGAGATGTATAAGAAGCAATGACTTAGTTTATTGTGTTAGCTCTATTAAGAGGTACTCACCATCCTCTCAAAACATTATCATTTTAGATGCATACAATGGACATTAATGCTTGGAGACAATCATCAAATAGACCATTAAATGAATTATCAACCACTGAAAAAATAGATTGAAGTTGTCATATCTTTCGATTAGGAAACCATCAATCAAATTATGTTGATAATCATTTGGGAAACTGACCACCACGACATCATGGAACATATAAATCATCCTATATCATTCAATCATCAAACACACAAAAGTTAATGAATTGATCACCAATTATGCTCGATTAATCACCCGACCTTAAATGAGAATCAATTTTACAATCGCTAATCTAATTAACTCATATTGAACTCACTCATAGAATTATGTGTAGTTATCAACTATCATTCAACTCTTGCTTATACTCTCAAATTCAACCAAATAAGCTATCAAAACAAGTGAAAGTCATAATTGCTTGAGGACAAGCAATTTTAGGGGTGTAGGACTGTCATGACCCTCAAATAGGGACCCACAATTATAAACGATCAAGTTATAAAATATTACGAAAATATATTAGAAATATAATGTAATTATTATATAATAAGTAATATATTAATATTTACATCAATATTCATATTCACAATTCACAACTCATTTAAAGATCAAGATAATAATATTTGAATCAATAAACTAATAATATGAAATACATTTAATAACTAAGGAATTCTTATACAATATCGATGTCACATATACTTAATCAAATAGCAGTGTAACACGGGGACTCACACCCTCCTCCCAAACCTCGAAGGACCCATCCTTGAGACATCAACGCACCAGGTACTTGCATACCCAAGTACTCTCACCTCCGCCATTCCACAACCATGTTGCCATTGGGATGGCTACTTGAATTTTGATTTTTGAATGTTACTATTGGGTATGTAAAATGTTACTATGTTGAATGTTCAATGGTTCTAGTTCATCTTGCAATTTTGCTATGTTCAAGTATTTTAATTTCATATGTTCTACTGAAACATCATTTCATAACAAGCATTTCAAGTTCTATATGTATACTATACAACACCCCTCCTTTCCTTGTCCTCCCCTTGCCGTTGTCCCCTCGCCGTCTCGGAAATTAGGCCGATTTTCCCCCCATCCCGGCATCCCACCATTCCGACATACCCCAGTACTAGGGTTACACTGTCAAATAGTGATAAAGAAACATTAAAGTTAAATATATATAATAATAATCTAATATTGACTCATTAAAAATGGTACAAGTGGAGATCGGATGTGACTTTGCATAAGCCATTCACCCTATTAATAGGGAGTAGGACAAAGTCAAGTGGAGGATAGACAATACCATAAATCAGAAATATATACATAATATACAGAAGATACAAACTGAAGTACGAAGAAGTTATAAGAAAAAAATTATAAATAAAAATAAAGTAATGTCTGACTCGGGTCATTATAATTCCTGTTGTTGATATGCTCAAGTTGTTTCCTTGTTGAGTTTTGTGGGTATTGCTACAGAGCATCTTCCCCCTTCCAGTTCTCTCTAGATGTCCCCACTAACCTCCTCCCCTCTTGCCAGGAGCTAAATGAGCGTGTCAAACTCGATATTTATGGACAATATTTTTGCACAACTTGGAGTAATCCTCTGTGGGGTGCTCCAACCAAGGATGGCCTTATACACTAAGCATTTTTTGGATCTTCAAGACGAGAATATTGTACGGCCCTTGTACCTTGCCCATTGCTGGAGTAATGTCCTCCACATCTCCTTGGGCTCTTTCAAAGTGGGCTCCTGTAGACTACATATTCAGACAAATCACCATATTGACAAAGTTGACACTAAGATATAAGTTTTTTTCCAATGTCCTATTTACTACGAGATCAAGGCAAGATTTCACTTCCTATTGAAACAAGCTTTGGATTAGCTTAACACCTCCTTCTTCACACCCACATCTATGGATCAGGGCTTGAAGAGGTTACTTAGTCTGCCTGGCTTGGGTCACCCCAAGTGTGTGCAAACTTGTGTGAGCTTTCTAGTTTTGATCTCCAGTTCTCTTGGTTGGGTTTTTCTAGTTTATTCTTTCCCTAGGCACCATTTGGTGTCCCTTTGATGGTAGCAACCTTACTATTTGTTTTCCAATCCCTTATAGCCTCTTTGTGGTCTCTTGTCGAACATTAATAGATTTATCTTATCTCAAGGATGCAAATAATTTCTAGGACATTTTCTAGCTAAGTGTTGTTTTTTTCCCTTGTAATTTACAAAAAAATAATCAGATCATTCATATGTCATTTATGTGATTTGTTGCAAAACTACTAGTTTCCATCATGACATGGCCTTCAACAAGAGACAAAGAGAATGTTGTTAGGCCTAGAAAATCTCCTAATAAAGATGAAGTAATAATTTAGGATTACTCCCATTGAGGAAAACTGGAAAGGCTAAGGAACAAATTTCATCAATAAAGGTGGAGATGACAAAGAATATAAATTTCTTAAAAGGAGATATATTGGAGACACTAAGCATGTTAAATACTTACATGACATGACCATGAATGGATGTCTCAAGCAACCGGAGTGAATCAATCCAAGTCAGCTAATCTCAATCCAAATACACATGGGATCTAGGAACTTTATACCAAAGGTGCATATGTACAAGTTTCATGGCAAGGATCCCCTAATGTGAACAAATCAAATGGAGGATTTTTCCATTGTTCATCAAATACCAAGTAGACAAAAGGTGACAATGGTGTTCCTTTAACTAGAGTAGCGCAATTCAATTGGTGTCAATGGCTATGTACTTAGCAATAGGAAAAGGGATTTATTCTCTCTTGGTTAGTTTCTATAGAGGAGCTCAAATCACAATATAGAAACAATGTGGCTAATATTTTTAGAAAACTAGCTGAACTTCAACAAATAGAGGATCAGTCAAGGATTATATTCAACAATTCCAAAATCTATCCTTGAGAGTAGATATAATTATAGAGAACTTGAATGACTTATTTTTGGGCAGTCTCAAGAATCACACTTAACATGAGATACACATATTAGACCTAAGTTTTTAATCTTACCATGCAGGGTTGAAAAGTATTTAAATTTTTGAAGGATAGGGGTAATGGGATAAGACAGAATGGATTCTTAACATATTCTCTTCCTCAGCATACTAAGTTTAAAACACAACAAATTGAGGAGAAGAGAGAAAAATGGTTATGTTCCAATTGTGATAGCAAATACAATTGAGGACATCAATGCAATGAAAACAAATTGCTCTATATTGAACATCTGAGTGAGGATGAAGAGGAGGAACCAATATTAGAAGGTGACGAGGTGTCAAATGAGGAATCACAAAATCCCCAACAAATCATTGCTTGATGAGTAGGAGATACTTTCCACAAGAAGTCAAATCCTGATATTTCTATCATGATTCTGCTGTGTAGTTTTTGAGTCAAACTCATTGACCCATGGTTCACAAGAACGCATCACTCATGAGAACGAATTGAACATTAATATAACTAGTACTGTATAGTAACCCACAAAGTCTAAGTTAAGGCTATGCATAACATGAAGTCTGCCAATGATGAGAAGAAATAAGACAAGTTGTAATAATGGGAAACAACGAAAGTAAACTGCAAAGCTGATGTATGCCAAGAAGCCAAGTTGCTGATTTCTACTATTTCTATTTGTCATTCTCTATTCTCTTACAACATATTCATTTTCTGAAGTATTGCATTTGCAATGCTACATGGCATAATGATTATGAGTAGTGTACATTGTATACTACATAGATGATAGACCATTCACATAAACAAAACAAAAGGGGTCAGTACCATTGTTCCAAAGAGAGGAGAATTTAGATAGACAGTTCACCATGTGGCTACAATCCCTACTTTATCTCTAACAAATAAAGAGACCTGCAGAAGTAAGGGCAGCGAGTGGTTAACCAACAAAGAATTATCATCATTTTAAGCTAAGTTAGAAGTTTTGTGTTTGTGTTTGGCAAAGAAAACAGTCGGAACAAATTTGTTAAATGATAAAAATTGGGGAAAATGTATGATTTCGTTCGAAGAATATAATTATGTATATTATTTTATTTTTCTTAATATACAAATATGACAAATGGTGATACTGAATAAATACATTTTAAGTTTGAGCTAACGATGGGCATGTTATCTCATAAATGTTGAATTCTGGTGTAGTTGTGAGATAGATCCTATTACACTTCAGTTTTGCAATTTTGTGATCTCCTGTTCAATTGTTCACTTTACCCTTCACGTTTGATCTTTCCTATTGTTTTTCGATTTTATCTACTACATTCTATGTAGTGCCTGAAACATGACATTCTATAATAAGTGTTATTGTTCGAACACGTTTTATGATTAAGCTAAGTTGGCATCCTTTATCTGAGCCTACGTGGACTCCTTAATACTATTCATTATCTGTGTGGCAGATCATCTATGATAACTCTAATCTGGTAGGTGACAGCTTTATAATGTTCGTGGTGTATATCGGTGGCAGCTTTATAATGCTCATGGCGCATATTGTATTTGGTCTATTAAGCTCGTATTTTGATGTTGTGGTAGCCAGCTAATGTAACAGCAGGATAGATGATTAATCAAACGTTTATTTACCCTTTATGCTAAATTGCAATATAAAGGAGGGCTATGTTTTCAAATAGTGAAAAACAAGAGTCTCTTCCAGAAGTTAGCTCTGCTGATGTCTGTCCAGTCTAAGCAATACGTAGGTTTCATATATATGTCTACCTCTGATCGATATTCAAATTAATGTTACTTCTGGAGAATGTATTGTGATCGGCAATATTAGGTAGCAGTTTTCTTTATGGCAGCAGCATTCATTCATATCATTCTGTAATAAGGTTCGATTGTTATAAGTCTGGTTAACTGAAGTCATATTTCATATATAAGTATAGCAGTGCTATTCATTTTTGTAACAAGCACATTGAAGTCACATGTTATTATAAAACTCTGAGTTTTTTAGTAGCTGAGATATTGTATTTGGTTCTTTTGAGGACTTGAATAAAAGGATGGTTTTTTTGGTGGGTTGGGTTGTTTCCTTGCCGAGGAAGGTTTTTACCAGGATATTTGGATTGTGTAGTGTCTATCTTGCATTTATATTTCTCTATCTTACTTCTGGTTCATAAATTTAACAATAAATATAACAAAGGAATATAACTAGAAATGTTGATATTTATAATTATAACTTCATATTTATATTTAATTATATTTTACAAACATTCAATATCCATATTTTTTTTTTAAATCTCAAAAAAAAATCTTATGAAATTATTAAAACTGGAAAACTAGAACTAAAACTAGATCTAAAATTATATATTAATGCAACCATAGGTTTCAAACTCTGTGAGTACTCTATGAGTTGCCGAGAACTGTTTATTTTTAATCAGTGAGTTTCTACAAGTCTAACTTGTGATTTTATAGGCACAAACAAATGTGGTAAAAATGTCGGCATAGGTTAAATGATGGTTAAAATGTGTTTATCACATGTTTTCACTATAAAACCATGCATTTTCTCTTTCAAGATGTCAAATTTTAATTTAATACCTTTTGTAATTGAATTTTACCAAAAAATAATATGTTTCTTAGGAGATTTGAACTTCTAGTACTTTCTAAGTTGCCAAGATGAAAATTTTGGGCTTGCTCAGTACTCTCCAAGTTTGAGTCCGCGAACTATCAATATAATATTATACTATAGTTATATGAAATTATGAATTTTGAATGTTACTTTACACTACTGATATAAAAATTTAAATATTAGAATACCAAGGTTGCTTGGGTACGCATACCCAGACCCCGTGAATGCATATCGGATTGCATATCCCATACCGGATATAGACTAGGGTACGTACCCAAATTCTGGATAAGCCACATCAGCAAAACAAAAGACAAAGTTAAAATTCATTGCACTAGAAAAATCCCTAAATCAACTTTAACTGCACATATGGGTTTCTTTATTATCATTCGTTGGCTCATTGTCGTTGGTTCATACAAAATACACTAGGTCAATGTCGGCAGTTCCTTCTACGTTCTTTGGTTCATTGTCAACATTTCATTTTAGTCCCAAACATCACATTTCATTTTGCATCATGTCGAATCCTTCATTATGCATCTGCCATTGGTATATTAAAATGTTTCATTTAGCATCGCATATAAACCATAGTGTATAAAGCACAATAATAAAACTCAAATAAATTATTTCGTTTGGCATCTGTATATTTCAAATTGCATCATATATAATATAAACTATATAGTATAAACTATAAAGTATACTTTAAGTATAAATGATTAAAATAATTAAAAATGATTAAATCTAAGTCAATATCATTGATGGACAATTGATGGAATAAATAATTAAAAAATGATTAAGTCAATATGTATTATGATTCCATTTTAATTTACATTTTATATTATTTATTGGATATCATTTTGATATATATTATTTATAAATTTATAATATATGATATATTGTGATTATTGTATCATTTCAAATGAACATTTCATTTTATATTACGATTAAGTAAACAATAAACTAGATAATTATTATTATTAATAAATATTGTTATATTAATAAAAAAATTATATCAAAACTTATATTTGTATGAACCAATGTAACACCAGTACTAGGGTACATTAGGACGAGTTTTCGAGACAAGGGGAAAATGAACCTCATTTTTGGGACAGCAGGGGATGGCCAGGGGATGGTGACAAGGGGAGGACGGGATAGGGGAGGTTGTTGTATGGTATACATATAGAACTTGAAATGTTTGTTATGAAATGATGTTTCGGTAGAGCATACCAAATTAAAATACTTGAACATAGCAAAATTGCAACATGAACTAGAACCATTGAACATTCAACATAGTAACATACTACATACCCAATAGTAACATTCAAAAATCAAAATTCAAATAGAAATCCAAGTCCCCATTCTAGCGGCAACATTGTTGTAGAATGGCGAGAGTTGGGGTACTTGGGTACGCGAGTACCCGGTGTGGGGATGTCTTAGGGACAAGTACTCCGAGGTTTGGGAGGGGAGTGTGAGTCCCCGTTAACACTATTATAAACCTTTACACTCACGACTATATAAACTCTACAATTTAACACATAACATAGTAAACATTTTGGTTTAATAATTATTTAATAAATAACATTAACAGCATAGTTATACTGTCGAATTGTCAATTGATATAGTAATACAATAATATTCAAAGTTTACTTTAATTAGTTTTATGGTTGCCAGAAGCCATATATATTATTATTTATATACTTTTTTAAAATTTGCACACTGTTATTAACAGCATTATAGGCTACAAAGGTGTCTCAAAATTTTAAAAAATTATACTTTTAAAGTTACTTAGTACTATGGAATTTATTGTTTGTCACTAACCGTTTAATTTTTTGTTTTTTTTTTTCATGTAGAATGTTGGACGGAGGAAAGAAAGGGTTATATCAACTATGTAAGTATGTTGATTGTGTCATTGGGCCAAAAGATTCAGGTGGAACAGCCGAGGTCAAACATAAGCTTTGTCCATTAGGATGGAAAGGTTCTTACATGAGAGAGAAGGCACATTTCCTTCACATATGCGGGTTGTTGTTGAGCCTCGTAAAAACGAGGTGGAACTGTATGATGTTGTGAGGGAGCAAGAAAGGGTTGAGGAAAAAGTTGCTAATAGGAGCTCCCATGCTTCAACAACAGGGCCAATTCAAAGTTGGAATAGAGATGTAGATGTGGATGTCTCCTCTACAACTGTAACAAAAAAATATGGTCGCAAGAGACTACACATTGGCAACTCAAACTCCATTAGAATATTGTTTGATGTGCAAGGTCAGGATGCAGTTGATTCAGTGATTGCATGATTCTTTTATGCAAATGGAATAGTGTTTGATGTTGATCGCTCACCTTTGCACACTGAAATGATCCAAGCTATCCACAATGCATCAACGGGGTATAAATCACATGGATATGAAAGGATTTGCAATACTCTACTTGACAAAAAAAAAAAAAACTGTATTAGATGAACAAACTACACCAATGAAAATGGTGCGTGTTACAAAGGGCTACATTATTGTGATGAGTGGGTGGATAGATGCTAGAAATTGTCTACTGCTTATCATCATGGTAACATCAGGCACAGAGCCTTATATTTTCAAGGCATTAAACTATTCAAGCCAAGAGAAGAATGAAAAATTTCTACATACCCATCTATTTGAGAGCATTGAGGAGATTGGGGCTGCACACATGGTCCAAGTTATTACTGGTGCTGCCCCTATTTATAAAGCAGGAGACATGTTGGTACAAAAAAAGTACAATCATATATTTTGGACACCTTGTTGTGTGCATTCATTGAATTATGCACTCAAAGATATCGACAAATTCCAATGTGTTGTCCTGCATTTTCTCACTACAAAATGTAGGTAACAGTACGGAACTTTTTCAACTTAGTTTCACATTTCTCTAAGTTGATTCATTATTTAATTGACTAACTTTGATCAACCAATCAACCTTAATTAATATAATGGGTCCTTTTACTGAAGGATTTCATCAAGTCCTTTTAGTTTCTTTGTTTGTTAAGCCTATGCTTGATTTTTGAAGCCTTCAAAGTCATTTTTCTCATTTTTGAGTGTGTGTTTGTTTGTTTTTGGTCTTTTGGTTTTGCTCAAATCATTGCTTTTGGTTTTCCCTTCGATTTTGTATATCTTAGGGTTTAAACAGACTTGGTAATCAAAAGATATGACCATTTTAGTGCCCAAAAGGTGGACCCTTCAAATGCAATTGTGTAATTTAAAATATCATGTTAGATTTTAATGTTGACATTCACTTGTTGAAAAATATAACATAAATTAACTTTATATTATGTTTTTAAGTTACTTTATCACTTAAATTTGTTAGTTAAGTGACTATAGAGCACTTCATGTTATATTTTCATGTTGAGTTGTTTTTCAAATTTTTCACTTAAGTGACTTTATTCACTATATAGTTTGATTTATTTTTTGAGTGGACTTAATTCGGGACAAGTTCCTTGATACCGTGGATAGAGTGCCCTCTCCTATTATGATATCCTCTCCTATAAGGGTTTCTTCCAAAGATAATGTTATACCTAAACCCCCAATTGTGCAGGATGTCACTAAGGAGCAGGCGGATGGCTACCATTGCGACAAGAAAGCGGTCACCTTGGAGGTCCAGAAGATGGCTAGCAATGAACTAAGGGAGAGAATCTATGCTCTGGAGGAAAGAATGTGTCTCTTGACTAAATTTTTTGTCAAGGTGACGCATGTTGTTGCTACCACATTACATCTGCTAAAGGACCAGGAGGGTGATTTGACTAACGAGGACTCCACGATGCTGTTCGACATCCTTGTGGAAGATTGGGCTAAAATCCTCCTAGGGAGGAGGAATGCCAAGAAGCCTTAGGGCCCTTTCCTCCCGGTGTCTTATGTTATTTTTTTCTGCTGGTTGTTGAACTTTGTTGGGTTTAAGGCGGTAGTGCCTTTTTTTTTATGCTTTCTTAGTTTTATAAGTTCTAATACAGGCAGTAGTTTTGTTATGCCTGTTGATACTTTTTTCGTTGTGATTCCAGACAGTGTTTTTGTGTTCAAAGTGGTAAGGGGTAATTTTGGTTGGTGGTAATCTATTGGTGGTTCACCAGTTTGACTGTTTTATGGGCCAGCCCCCTTGTTTTGGTTGCTTTTTAATTCAAAAAATATTAAACTATATAGTGTAAATATTATTTTGACCCAATTAAGTGATATTTTTTCAAAAAAAAAGCAATTAGACATGTGCTTAATTGATCACTTAAGTTATGTCAATACATGTATTTCAACCTATTTACATGTTTACATGTAAATGCCTTTAGAGAATGCAATTTTGCACTATAAGGGCATTTGAAGTACTTAGAACATGTAAATGCATGTACTTTAAAACATGCATTGGGTCTCCAAGAGTGCGATTTACATCTAAAGGCTTCGAGACAAGAAAATCCATTGTTTTTAGAACATGTAAAGGGTGTTGGAGAGAGTGATTTTGCACTACATGCATTGTTTTGACGATTTTAAAATATGTAATGATCCCTCAAGAGTGCGATTTGCATAAGAGACCAAATTCCATGCATTTTAAAACATGTATTGCCTTCTCAAGAATACGTTTGGACTATTCTTCATATGTTTTTGCAAGTTGAGACCATGATTTTGTTCTCCAAGAGCAAAACGTCCATGTTCTTGCCCTTGAAGAACACATTTTTGCTATAAAAAAAACTCCAGATCTGCCCATTCCATGACTTAAAATCCATAAGACTAAGGTAATTTTTGCCTCTTTATGCATTCTCATGCATTAGACATTGAATCTCTTGCAAAAAAATCATTTTCTATGGTGCTTAGAGGGGTACGTTTTTGGTGAAAAACACCCAGATGGGGAATGTTTTGGTCACGTTTTTGCTCAAGTAGGAGCCGTTTTGGGGTTTGCATCCTCGTTATTGCTATTCATTAACATGTTTTTGCCATCCAATACCAAAAACAATCCATGTTCTGGCAGCTTTAGACCACGTTTTTGGTAAACAAAACACCCAAATACTTGGTATTTTACAAACATGTCTTGCATCTTGAAAGTTATTGAGCACAATCTCGGCATTCATATGCAAAAACACTCCATTGATTGCTTATAAATATCCATCATTTTCAAGTATTGAAGAAGTCGATATAGTTGGTTGTGGGGTCGAAATTGGAGGAGAACCATTCTTCAAATCTATTAATCTTCCACATTTGGCTCTTTGATCACCTTCATTATTTATTATGCATCTAAATATTAAGCATATATATTATTACAAAGGTAGAACATATTGCAAATCCGAAACTGAAAATAATACATCACATCTACAAACATTATCAGTGTTCTTGTTTAGAAAACTCAATGTCATGACTCATGACTCATATTTTCAGATTTCCTATAAAATATTAAAATTACGTTAAAAAAATTGGCATACCCCTGTTTCCTATTTTTGAAAATTAGTCATACCTGTAACTGTACCCAAAGTACCCAATTACCCCTGTACCCATGCAACCTTGTAAAATACTAATATATACTACAGTAGTATTAAATTGTATATGTTATAATTTAATATAGATTATATATATTACTACTAGTGTACTAATTTGCAATCATACTTATAGTTTGAAATGCACTGTTAGATGACCAGTGCTCATTGAGATATTCCAGGTTTTCCCTCATTTCTTCCCCAGCAATTTCCTCTAATTGTGACATTTGGTTCTTCCACTTACTGATTGATAGAAAGAATAAATTTTAACCAGTCTAGGAAAAACAGATATTTCAGATGAAATAGTATGAGCTAGACATTGTGCATTTAAACTAGATTACAATGGTACAGTTTTAATTTTTACAAAGTGTCACAACAGCAGTACGACAGAAAGGCAGCATGGGATGAGAAGATGGATGATGAATCATGAAATAAACAGAAAACAGTAAACAAAACTTGTGAAATTTGCAAATTCTGTTTTTTAAGGATCAAGTGTCTTTAGCAACTTCCATTGTCAACGAATGTAATAGTCTCTAGATGATTTTAAACAACTTTTTACATTGAAATTAATCATGGTGTTCTGCGTTTCATTATTTCTTCTATAAGAATGGGTAGACCCTGTGACACTTATTGTAAGGAAAAGCATATAAGATTTTATAAATAAATCTAAAAATAATCTGATTAGCTATTCTGGAGTCTGTACTCCACACGAGAGTAGTCACTTTCATCATAAAACTTGTGGCTCTACAGACTGACCGTTAGCTTCTCGTTTCTTCCATTTAACATAATATTCTTTCTCAATTATGGATTATATGTTAATAGTTTCTTATGAGTTTAAAGATGCAAATGACCATGTCAGGGGCCACTCTGCATCTGTCATCTTGGGCCACTACAGTTCGTGTAATAAGTTTCATATTTAATGCATTATATATCATGCCCTCGCCTGGTACCTCCTCAACCATTCCTGTAAGGAAGAATAAATAACTCTGCATTGATCGACAGAAAATTGTCTTATTTATAGATATCACAATTTTCAAATCCATAGAAGGCAGCAGCAACAAGTCAATTCATCAATTAAATATATGCTACGAAAATCATATTCACTTCAGCAGTCAAATTCATTTCAACGACCAATAAAACTGTAGAATAAAGCAACAATTTAATTAACTAATACATAATGCAGCAGTTAACTAACACATAGAAATCCCCTCGCACATTGGTTGGTTTTGGAAAGGAAGCAATTTAGTTAAGAAGGGGCGCCTCAGTCCTTAAATGGTCAGGAGTTATATACCTTAAGAAAGTAGTAACTCTACATCCTTGCTTGAGGGATATTTAAGGGGAATCACATTGATAAAGGGCATCAAGGAAGATAAAACAAGTCAGGATTGAGTGAAGAGATCTGCATTTCAGAATACAGCCATAATAGTATATAATAAATATTGTCGTATACATGACAATATGTTCGATATGTATGCTTAGTATATGCAATGTGGATAAATATTACTATATATATCTACTCTTTAAATATCTTTTACCAAGATGTTAATAAACTTTATTAAGCTTATTTAACTAATAAGTTTATCTATTCTTCATTCCGACAAGCAATTGAACAGGAATGGAAGGAAATATTTAAACAGTAATGGAGAGGCCGTAGACCAGTCCCCTCGAATTAAGTAGGCCACAGCAAGTGATGGAATTTTCCAGTGGATAATCCTGGCACTTGGAGGCCAAGGAGCAATTTGTCTTAGTTGAATGTTGGGCACTCTTGGACTTAGTTGGGCTGAACAGTCATCCTGAATGACCTAGGTTTCCTTGAATTAAGCAGGCAACCCCTATTGATGGAACTGTCTTAGTTAATATTGCTGCCACTTGTGGGCCAAGGGGCAAGTTGTCTTTGGACACTATGCGCTCTTGAGCTTAATTGGGCTAAACATGTCTCTGGGTACCCTTTGTGGATTTCCTCTCCAAACCTTATTATGATAAATGATGCGAAATGGAACTATTCATGGTTTTATTCCTGAGCTTCAAAGTTATTGCGTGATTTATCTAAATAGATGAATATTGATATATATGCATTTATATTTGTAATTGAGATCCCGGACCCTGAGAGAAACAATTGGTCTTATAACATAGTTGCAGGATCTAAGCAGGATTATCTTGATAAAGACATTTGATTGATAAAGATATAATTCTAACTATATACATCGCTTATTTTAATTGTAATTGTGAATTTAAGGCAAGATTTAGGATCATCCCAAAGAGGGGCATTACATTATATGACTGCCTAATTTCAATATATAATGATATGTCTGTAGTATGTACAGAAGATGTTTTACTTCATCTGTTCTGAAAGATGACATGAAGAGACTATAGTAACCAAGCTTATTTTCCAGTATTTTCAGTTCAACAGATGGAAGATCCACAAGTAGATAAATGTGACAAGAAGGCAACTCAGGATAAAAATCAGTTAGTTCCTGCAATTTAGAAATTTAGAAATTCTGATATCAATGTCAAATAGCAAAATACAAGCTTGCTTTACTGACATATGAATCACACCAGCAGATAAATTACATATAAACTAGGCATTGAGAAGAATCATACCTTCTTCCAGATTGAATGACTAACATCAGATCGTGGCTTATTATGCCTTATCTCACAATCCTTCTTTGGGCAGTTACCTCCAGGCTGGACTGGAGCAGAGACCTTATGGTTTATTTCAGCATTCTGTTTATTTGTCTCTAAAAGTGCAACATCCTTCTCACAATCTGGGTTCCCTCTCTTCATATTGTTCCTGACGGCTCCAGGGGGCAATTCTGCTAAATCTAAACCATCACCAGCAGCACTAAACCAATCACTTACTGACTGAGAATCACTGACACTATCTTTCACTGGACATGGAAAAGAGTTGATTTGCAAGTCAACTTGGTCTAAATCATTTTTTCTGAAAGATGATTGATCTTGAATTCCAATCGAATTGGCAGGACCTTCAAGACTTGTATGATCAGAGTGACCATCTTCACTCAGAGCAATATTTAGCACAAGAGATTTCATGTCTCTACCCGTGTCTGGGCAAGATACGGCATAATGATTTTTGTCCATAGTTAAAGCCAAAATTTCTGAACCTTCTGTGGCACTTCTTACATGCATATCATTGTTTTCCTCGGATTTGGATTCTCCCCTACTTAGGAAGGGTATAAGTTCCCCAGTATCTGACTGTTCAACACATACTTGTTTCTTATGTCCTTCAGCCTGTTCATTCGCAGACTGCTTACTCCATTGTCCAGTTGACAGTACCACCTTCACTTTTGAGGCTGCATCTTTTGGTTGAATTGCTGGGATGCTTATACTATTTAAAATGCTTGAAGTTGCGAGATCTTCCATATCTTCCAAGTCATACTCAAAGTCTCCATATATATCAAAATCTGGGCAACAGTCCAGTTCCAGAACATTCTCAACACAAACAGTAGCATCATCTGTGTTTTCAACTACAGTGTCAATTTCAACCCCACTATCTTCAGTTATACGATAAGGGCTTCCTATAGGGGAGTCAGATATAAGGCCCGCATTCTTAAGAGCTGTCGTAACATCATCCCCTAATTCAGTTCTCAACTCATAGTAAGCATCATCATTTTCTACAGCTTTATAGCTACATGTTTGCTTGGACAAGGCTTGGGCACAAAGGTTAATATAAACAATTTTACTATTAGATCTCTCGTATATTTCCTTCTCCATGTTGACTGCATCCGCAACAGCAAACTCAGATTCTGCTGTTCTCCTAATTGTTTTCATGTTTGCATTTTTCAGGTAAAGTTCCACAAAACGATTTAGTTGCATCTGCATGAATCAAGATGATTGTCAGTAATTGTCTGAACATTCAGATACCATATATAAGCTCCCAGTTATGTATAGTATACAAAATAGATGTTAATAGACCATTAAAAGATCATTTTAGTATCTTTAGGCAACGAAACAAAATGATTTATTAACCTTGCTAACTGAGAAAAGCCATCCTTAGCAGTTCCTAAACTAACCTATCTGAGAACTGGTTGAATTTCAGCTTGACCTTATTGAATAGTTGAAATATAGATGGTCCAGAGACTTCAGGGCAAAGGAAAATGGGATAAAAGGTCTTAAAATTGCCCACACAGTAACGAAAACACCCATACGAAGATCAAATACTAAAGGAAAATATTGGGATAAATTTAAACTTGTGAGCATTTTAGTCTCTGATAATATTAAATACATTTTAGTTTCTTTCCAATAATGATACAGAGTGATTAGTTAGAATTTATATGCACCATCTGAGTTTCCTAGAAAGATAATTTATAAAGAATCAGACACTTGAGAAGATCCATAATAAGCAGTTCCTAAGATGATGTATTAGATGAAAATAGGGCAAAATCAGCATAACCTTGGCAAACAGTTAAAATATGGGTGCCCAAAGATTCTCCAAAACTATGGAAAAGGAAAGAAAAGTCTTGAAATCACCCTATCTAAAAGCAGAAATTAAAAAGGGAGATAAAACACATCTTTCTTTGTCTCTTCAAACAAGAACCACTTATCGCTTGAGAATTGCACATTAAAATAAATTTTATAATGGTAATATATCATATGAAATGGTTGGTCATATTTCTTCTTTAACTGTAAACCGTCTTTAGAGACATATGTCATGAATATTCTGCATATTTTAACAAATCAAGTGTTTGAATTTTAAAACAGATAATGTTTTATCAGATTTATTTTTTAATTGGATCATGAATATTAGATTGCGCAATTTATAGCAGCAGAAAACTTTATACAAATAATAGTTACAAATCAAGTCGTGCTTTCTTCCTTGGGTTGATGACATACCTGCCTGACTGAAGTGGGGACTTTACTGCGACGATCATGTTGCAAGGTTGGCCTCATATCTATAGGTAACTGAGTCTGGTTCAATAGACAAACAATGTAGAAATTGCATTAGCTTGCACATATGATATTCAAAGGAATCAGAAAGCCATGTCAACAAAGTACTGAAAATTAATAATTGAGTATTAAAAATTACAATACAAAGTGTAACTGAAGAAAACTTACCAATAATGGAAAGCTAACTTTTCCCCCTGTGCTCAATTCATTTGTCTTTTGACTGCCACCTATCTTCCTTGCAAGAACCTCAAGGGCCCACTTCCTTTTGTCAATTTTCACATCATCAGACTTCCCAGATTTTGGTTCTACCACTTTATCGAGATTTGCCTCTCCAGAATCGCCAGATTTCTCTTTTGACACAGTATTTTGTAAGGGTCCAATGTTAAGACTAGAATTTGAATTCTCAGCATCTAAGTAACTGTTGGTTGGATGAATATTTCCAGCAATATTATTTAGATTAGAACCCAACATATCAAGCTTGTTACTTGTTACTTCTCCTTTTAACCCTGTATTACATTTTCCTGCTTGTAGATCTTCTGATTCTGAAAGAGCAGAGAGCGGCTTAATATCATCTTTCCTTGGGAATAAAGAGTTGTCTGCTACATATAACCTTGAAAGCATTGGATCAACTTCATTTATTTTGGACTTGTTTTCAATTTCAGGAGATTCAGAGCATGCATCAAGGCTCCTTTTCAAAATACTCTTAATTAAATCAGGTGTCTCTATCTGTTTGGTTTGTTTTTCTCTCTTGCACCTAGATTTCCAAAATTCGATCTCACAATCCCTATCCCATGCACGGCGTCGTTTTCCACTTCCTGTACTATAAATTTTTTTGGTAAGGTTCTCGCGTATCTTCCCTCTCTTTTGGGGTTGCTTGTTCACTCTTACATGACACGTGTTACTTTTATGGTCACTTTTAAATGTGTTTTTCATTGCAGCTTTGAACGCCTCTAAAAGTCTCTCATCATAAGCATCAATCTTACCGAGATCCTCCATGGCACCATTACCAACTGCTGCTCTTAGTTCCTTTGTCATCTCCTGGACTAAACGTGATGCCTCATTTTCATCCATACGTCTTGGCATTATTTTCTTCAATCTCACACCACCTCGATTGTTTTCACTCCCAATCTTTATTGGAGAACAATGCTCCTGTGTCTTTGCAGAAGCATTGAACTCTTCCCCCTTTACAATGTC
This sequence comes from Cupressus sempervirens, assembly GCA_028749045.1. Taxonomy (NCBI): domain Eukaryota; kingdom Viridiplantae; phylum Streptophyta; class Pinopsida; order Cupressales; family Cupressaceae; genus Cupressus; species Cupressus sempervirens. The sequence goes on along the minus strand of CM053785.1, from coordinate 656,286,712 downwards.
TATAAGATCAGATGAGATTGTTTCATGTTTACTGTGATTTTCCAACTTTTCAGCCTTCAGTTTCTTCTTCAGTCCAAAAGTATCCTTAGGAGCATTCATCTGATTAGCATTACATTGACTTTTTGGCATTGCACGATGAATCTGCTCATTCAGTCCACTCAATCTTGCTCTTTTAGTAGTAGTTTCCTTTTGCTTTGCATTCCCTTGGTTGAACAACATGGAATCCCTTGTATCAACTGCATCTCTGATCACAAATATCATTGGATTTATCATTTAGAATAAACCTTGATATGGAAAAACTTCTGGATCATATATACATCAGGAAATTATCAAATTGAATGGTAGCCATTTACAGTTGCAAATTACCCACAAACAAGAAACATATAGCAAAAACTCACATAAAAAATGTTAATAAATAAGCATCCATGAAATGGCTAATAAATTGTGACCTCACATAACACTGTTGTCACTGAGATGTCATCTTCACATTCTCGAATTCCAATAAAGTTTATATTTAACATATATGAGCAAGAGCTTATGTTTAACATGTATGAACTACTACTATAGGTTGCATTATCTAGTAATACCAAGAAAAGTCCATCAACAAGAAGAGCTAAAAACGGTTACATCAACTTGCCACTCTAAGAATCTCAAGTGTTGAACTAACCGGCATTTTGAATCCTTTGAATCTGGATTTCTCCTTTTGCTTCTTTGGGATGGTTCTCCATCTATAATACCTACTTCTGCATTGACCCTCTTTACTGTGTCCTTACCAGCTAAGAGAGGATCTAAAATCAGATGAACTATAATGATAAAATAAAATGATCTTAACCAACTTTCTTCAATCTAAGAACATCTTGTTTAATGGAATGGATTGGTCTTTTAAATCAAAACACGTACCTGATAATCTTGAGCCATTAGTTGGAACCTGACTGAGAGACATGTCAACAAGATAACTGCCAGAATGTTTCTCTCCTATTTTAGCATGTGATTTGTCCAAGCTTTTAGAAATTTGAGGAAGAAATTCTGCAACAACATCTCCTTTCTCCTTTTTACTTTTGCCCACAGAAGGTTTTACTATGCTCTGGCAATCAGTTATCAACACACAAGCTTGAGAGTCCCCAACCAAGGAAGTAGGCATATCTCCATCCCTTGATTTTGTAGCAGAATCAGAAACTTCACCTCTAGATACTGTATTTACTTGGTTGGTTTCCTTACAAGGCGGCACAGTTGTGGGTCTCAGACTAGAGTCTTCAACCAACACTTGTTTTGAATTATTCATGGGTGGAAATATTGTGAAACCTTTACGGCCTTCAGCACTGAGTATATTTTTTGGGAATGGTAAATGTTGTTCTCTTCCTATTAAGTTCATGTTCTCATCAGTACATAATGGCACAAAGACTTCATTAGTAACCTCTACTTCTTCAATAAGTGCAACATCTCCAGAATTTTCCTGAGTATCCGATTCTGAGCCATCCTTTTCACCTTCAAGCATTGAAATGTTGAGTGAATTGTGTTTGATCTCTTTATTAGGCTCTGCAACAGAAGGTATTTGAATACAATCTTCAACCGAACCTGATGATAAATCATTCATGGATGGAGCTATGCAACCTTCAGAGTCAATCTCTTCTAAATTGGAAAGTAGCTCATCTCCTCCATGTTTCTTCGAGTTTGCACTATTTTGACCAGTGCATAATTGTGAAGAAATTTTATTCGCATTATATTTAGCTTTCAAGGATGCAGCCTTGCCAAGTTCGTTCTCTGTAGTTAAAACACGGTTTTCTCCTTCAAACATTGAAACAACAACAGCTGTCTCCCCTGCATCTGCAACATGAACTGACATTTTACGGTTCAATAGTGTGTCATCACAGAGCTTATGACTCTGATCTCTCCTTGGTGAAAGTTGACAGAAAGTGGAGCTCAAATTTTCAAGCACCCCACTCGTTTTGCACCTAAACAGAGGACAAAATATAGTCAATTAGCTTATCTTCCAAAAGTATTTTCAGACTTTCCTTTAGTATATTAAAAAATGGAAAACTCAAGCAGGAAACACTTTCATTAAATATCTTAAATAATTTTGGAAATTTGTAATTCAGAAGAAGAAATATCATTGTTTTAATCTTTCTGAGTTTCACACTTGGCACAAAAATAAATTCATAAAATTAATATCCAGTTATCATTTTCTAATAGAAATGTCGCTATTAACTGCTAAGCTTATGACACCAATGTCTAAAGTCTAATTATCACTTTCTGGTCATTTCAATATTTAGAATATTGCAAGGAAAGAATTGTGTACAAAGCAATTTTCAAAATCCAGGCTAAAGCTAAATGTTTGACCAAAATGTACTTTAGAACATATTTTAAAGTTAGTGAGAATTACGTTTTGCTCTTTTGTTTTCAAATTCATTTGCAGTCCATTTTCTCCCCAGATATTGGCTTTATATTATTTGATGATGATACCCACTACTATATTCTAGGCGACCTCATCTAAACAAGTTCCTCTGATGAGTAATGCTGTTAAAGCATTAATACGGTGCTGAGATACTTCTTTCTTGTAGTCTGAAAACACTGATCCAAAGGGAGAGAGAGCATTTATCAATTTCGATCCTTTGTCTCTTGGAGTCAATCCATATATATATATATATATATATATATATATATATATATATATATATATATATATATATATATATATACTAAGAACCACATAATGAGTGGACTTGACAGTTCATTATGTGTCTCTTGGTGAAGAGGCATGAAGTCACATAATCAATACTCCAAAAGACCCATTCCTAATCGGGCTGGTTCACTTAATAAACAAGTCTTATTGTGACCTCTGATTTACATAGAATGATGGATCATAAACTCGATCCAATACTTGATCGATATTTTGCGAGGAAATATTGCATGATCTCCAAGAGAGGTATAATCTGAATGTACAGATTTGCATACTCAATTTGATATGATAGTTTCAGATAATCAGAAGGATAATCGCTTGTGATATTAATGGCAAGATAAATACATGCATGCACATTTGACATAATCAGTATCTGATCGAAGCTATCATATTTCAACAAATGCAATGTTACATAAATCATTTTATGTTATCAACTGAAAACGTTAAAATATCAAAATGTAATTAGAACTATGATACCTGTTTCGCTAGCCAAACCAGAAGAGATTCTGATACGAACTTGTATCCGGCTTGGCTCCAACCCATGCAACGTGGGTATGTCTATATAACCCAACCAAACCCAAGCCTACCTAGGTCAGATATTAATACCATCCTGGATCTGGCTCAGTGTATTGTCCCTTTGTTGGTTTATTTGGAATTTCAGGACACTTAACTTTTAACTCTTTCCTCTGTAATAACCCAGACATGGATTGACTTTAAACAGTAAAAATTATACTAATTATTAAAAAAATTCAAATATAAAATTGATAAAAAGTATGAGTAAACAATAAATTATTTTTTGATAATTATTTGTAATATTCTATTACTATTTATTATTATTTTATTAAAATTTTAAATTAATAATAACAAATATCAAATACAGTAATACAATATGAAATTTTATGAAGTTCATGAAATTAAAACTTTGTATATTGTATTTATTTAATACAACACCAAATGTCATTAAATTAATGAATATACTGTTTTAAAAATTTATTTAATCATTAAATTCTATATATTCATACTGTTTTAAAATTGTTGCAATTTATTTTTGATATCAAACTTATTTAATATTTGATTGTTCATTCTTATACTTGCAGAGTTCAAACTTCGAGTGTCAATGACAGTACCTATAGAAACAAGATGATTGGCGGTTGCAAAGGTAAGGACCCTTCATGAAAACATGAGATCCCATGGGTAATCAATGGACACGTCCAATGTATCCATTATCTTAAGCATATGACTTCTAGCAGAAGCCAACTGAAATACCATCTTGTGAAGATTCCAAACAATGATATTACATCGTGTGAAGTATGTTCGGAAGAAATTACAAGAGAGGCTTTGACAAGCCTACAAAAATGTGCACAAAGTAAGGCAAAAAAATAGAGGACATTTGATGTCATGACAGCCCCAATGGGGACTTTTAATTCTACAGGATCAAAAATAAGTGGAGAGGGTTCTTCTATTGGGCCTCGTATACGAGGATCGAGAAGTGCGAGTGGGTCTTTAGAAGACTTTTGGGTTCCACGTAATACTCCTAGTGCTCAACCCGTCTTGCTAGGCACTGCATGGAACAAAGAGATGCATGAGAAGACAAAGGTGGCAACTAGAAAAATTTGGATCCGCAATGATATTCCCTTCAATGCTTTATGTCATATGTATTGTGATCAAGTGGTAACTTTGATTTCTTTGTGTGGTAAGGGGTTCAAGCCCCCAACTCCTTATGAGGTGAGTGGGTTGTTGTTAGATAGCGAGGTAAAGAACATTCATCAGCTTGTGTAAGAGCAAAGAAAAGTTTGGTAACAAAAGGCTGAACATTGTATATGATCGCTGGACAGATGGCAAGAATAGGATGCTCATCAACTTTATAGTTTCTTTAAGGGGACAGTTGGTATTTCTAAAATCAGTTGATGCCTCTAATCAAGTAAAAAAATGCAGAAAATTTGTGCAACATGTTGGATGAAGTGGTAATAGAAGTGGGAGTGACTAATGTCATCCAGATTATGACTGATAATGCAGCTGTGTATGTGATAGTTGGTAGACTTTTGATGGAGAGACATCCCACATTAGTTTGGAGCCCTTGTGTTGCCCATTGTCTTGACTTGCTTCTTGAGGATCTAGGGAAACTAAGCTGGGTGGAGAAGGTGGTTGAAGATGGAAGGAATATTGCAAAGTACATCTACAATCATACATGGGTCTTGAGTCTTATGAGAGAGCACACTAGTGGTAAGGATCTTATACGAGCAAAAGTCACATGCTTTGCTACTAATTTTCAAAACTTGCAAAGCATATATGAGACATTGTTAAACCTAAGGTGCATGTTTCTAGATAAGAAATGGTTAGAGTCCTTATGCTAGGAAGCCTGAAACAAAGAAGATTGTGAGGATTGTGTTTGATTCTAGCTTTGAAAAGCTACTGGAGGAGATCCTCAAAGTAAGTTTTCAAGTCTTCATTGATGATTTAATATTTAATTTTGAAATATTTTCCTTGGCTGATTTTTGTATAATTTTTTATGTCTAGGTGTCAAAACCGTTGGTGAAGGTTCTACGAATTGTGGATGGGGATAAAAGCCCCATGGGTTTTTTATATAGGGCTATGGATAGGGCCAAAGAGGCCGTTCAGCACTTATATAGGTCAAATGAGACCAAAAATAGACCCATATGGAACATCATTGATCGTAGGTGGAACTGACAACTCCACCAACATATCCATGCAATTGCTTACTACTTGAACCCCAAGTTCTATTTCTCCAACACTTTTAAAGCAGATGTAGAAGTTCAAATTGGCTTGGACACGTATTCGAAGATTGGTTGTTGACTTGGACCTTCGAGACCTCATACTTAATGAGTTGCAGAGCTACAAGAGGGAAGAGGGGTCATTGTTCTCTTCTCTAGATTGCAAATGTAGAAGATACACCTTGTACCCAGGTAAAAAGAACATGTGTTTAGTTTTATAATTTATTATACCATTTGTTTCGCTCATTAGTTTATTTGAGTTTTACCACATCATGAATGGTTTATTTTAATCCTTACAGATCTGTGGTGGGAAGATTATGGTGCCACAACGCCTTATCTTCAAAAGCTTGCCATCTGAATTTTATCGCAGCCTTGTAGTGCTTTTGGCCACGAGAGAAACTGGAGTACTTTTCAAAGCATATACACAAAGAAACATTATAGATTGACTCAAAAGCGGTTGAATGACTGTGTTTATGTGAAGTACAAACTTTGCTTGCACGAGAAGAAGGTGGAAGGGCAAGCTTCATATCCAGAACTTGACTTGGATAACATTGATCCATATTCAGCCGATTGGATTGCTCCTCTTGATGGTGAGGATGCAGATGCTGATGTGGGTGATCCTTTAGTGGCAGATGAGTAGCTAGCTGAGTTAGAGATGGAGACAGATGACTAGGATGCAGATATGGCAGCACATGAGGAGGAACATGAACTTGGTCATCCATTAGAGGCTTTTGTCAAGCCTGAGACACCTATTGAGGATGTTGCCACAACAACTACTTCAACACCACCCACCTAGCAGCAGTGATCTCTTTTGAGCTTTACTTGTAGATGCAATTTATGATTGCTAATTTTAGTTTTCATTTATATTGAAACTTGAACTTAAGTATTCAGAAGTTGTAGTTTCATAGAGTTTGACTTCTATATGTTTTGAACTTATTTATATTCAAATGTTGTACTACTTGTTTTTTGGTGTATGATTCCATTATTATGTTAATCTACTAAGTTTAGTTGCTATGAATTACTATTTAACTCAAAACGTTGATCAATATAGAGTGGATGTCTCAAATTATTATATGTTCTACAAATTTGGTGTGTATGTATGCCCTTTTAAGAAAATTTTAAGAAATTGTACATTTTCAAATGTTCAATAAAAGTGTCGATTTATTGCTGAATTTTTCATAGTTTTTGCTGATTCTGAGATTTTCAAAACTTTTGGATCGGTCGAGATATTGCCGAAACCAAATTTTTTAACTATGATTCATATCATTGATAACCTTATAATTAATTGATCTTTCCCTTGTTTCTCCTCTTAGCCTTTGGACAATGAAAGGCTAAGAACTCCATTGAGACGCTAGAAAGATGGGAACATTACAGATGAGTTTTGAATATTGTTATTCTCTTCTTGGTACTAAGAAATCAATCAGCTCAAAAGATATCACCTTTCTCTTGTAATCGGATGTTCTTGTTTTGCCATTCGATGATAAATAATATATTTTTCCATCTTATTTTGATGCCTTCCTTCTACATGTTCTGGAGTTTTCCTTATATGTATATAAAACCTTCTCTTGAATAAAGCACTTTGTTGTCATATTCCCTTCCTCTGATTAAATGATTGTAAATGATTTCTTATACCTTGTAATTGGAATTAAAAGTCACGTTACAAGGCATGTCTTATTATCACCTTCTTTCATTATGCTAATCACACTTCATGACAATTACTATCAATTATTCTCCTTAATCCTTTTCCTCTTGAGGCAAAGTAATAGATTGTTATCAATTATCTTAGTTACAGTAGCACAAAACTCCTCTATCCCTCCTTAGGCATGCATATCCCCGCATACAACTTGGATATGTATCTAATAAAGCCCACAAAAAGTAAAATATTGTACACATGTGTACCCAAAATACCTTTCTTTTCCAGCCATGTCGAATGCCATATGATTTGATTTTTTTATAATTTTACGTAAATCTTCCCAAATTTAATTCTTTAAAAAAATCATTTATCCAATCTTTTTTAATTTTATACTAAGATACCAGATTCGTCCCCTACTGCCCGGATTTGAGTCTGGGTCCTTGCGGGTCCAGATTCATGTTTGGGTTCGTTGCGGGTCCAGGTCGGGTCCTTCTGGACTATGGGTTCGTCCGAGTCCTTGCTGGAGCGAACCCAGGCGAACCCATAGCAAACCCATGACGAACCCATGAGGACCTCGAGCAATAGGGTCCAAAATGTGAAATAAAACAACTTTAAATAGTTTTTTTTTTATATGTAATTCTAAAAGAAACCTAATAAAAAAACATTTCAGTCATCTAATCTCTCATGTTGAGGAGGATGATGATATAACAGCTAAGTAGCCAAATTGCTCAATCCAAGGCATCGATTCCAGGTACGAGTCGATTCGGAATCTGAAACTGAGTCGAATCAACTATGAGCATGCACAGGGTACAGATTTCACCGTCGTTTTGTTTGCCTTTGTTGTGCTGATGATGTGGAGATTCCACGTCACCCATTTGACTTTGACCATCGACTTTAACCTTTTTTTTTGCCTAACTTTATGCGGCCGCCGATTTTCCTTTATCATTTTTCCGTTTGCACGTGTTTGCAACGGCATTTCAGTGTGAGTTTGCAGCTTCGGGCGGCATTTGTATCTGTGCGTTTGGCATTACGACCTCCATCATCCAGTGTGAGTTTGCAGATGGCCAACAACCTCCATTATCCAGCAAACGGCAAACGGAGTTTGCAGACGGCTGAAGACCTCCATTATCCGACAGACAACAGACAATCTCCTTCAACCAGCGTTTATGGCAACCTTCAAACCTCCTTCTCCTACCTGCAGTTTGTGGCTAGCGACGGAAGCTGCAAGTTTCTGCCTCATTGCGATTGTTTTTATTATTTTTTTATTTTGGTTATTTTTAACAAAGCTATAGTTTATAGTATAGTCTACCTTATTTATTTTTTTAAATAAGGTTTTAATATTTATAATAAAATATTACTATAGTTTAAATTTATTAATTTTACTTAGATTTTATTTATTAACTTTAAGGTTGTATTACAAAAATGAAATCTAAGTACTAAGATTATATTATAAAATATTAATATAGTCTAAGTAGTATTAAGGTTAAATGATAATATAGCTATATTTGAATGTTCAAACTTCATATTTATAATTTTATTTGTCATATTATTATATATTTAAATTATTTAGATTTTATTTATGTTTTAAATTTTTCAACGTAAAGTTTAAAGTTTAAAGTTTATTTATTAAGCTATTGTAATTACTATTAGTAAATCTAAAATACTAAATACAATTATTAGCTGTTTTTTATTTCAATTTATTATTTTACTAGTGATATTAAAATTTATTTGTTTTAATTTTTAAAACTAAAAGTTATATTTGTATGAATTACAGGTGTTAGCAGCTATAACAATTCATCATGGCAGGCACGACTCCTCCCTTTAATATTGACCCAACTTCAACATTATGGATGCATGTGCAAATATTAGAGCATGTTCCTGGTGGAGGGACATGTATTTGGATATGTCCTAGGTGTGGCGTACAGTATACAAGTTCCTATGGCCAAGTGAAAGGGCATTTGTGTGCAATTCCTGGAAAGGGAATCAAATCTTGTCCAGGAAAAGATCATATGCCTATACCAATTTCTAAAGTAGAAGCATACATTAAGGAACAAGAGGAAGCAGATGCAAGGGTTCAAAGTAGGTCGGGACATCCATTGCTTAAAGGAAGGGGCTCACAGAAGTCACATGCTTCATCATCTCACAGTCATACACCTAGTGTTGCTCCTGACATTGTGGTAGAAAGCCATCCATTTATGAGGACAAATGAAGATGAGGGTATAAATCCAAAGAGAGCAAGAGTACCATTGGAGATGGCATTTAATAATGATGCTAGAGATATTGCGAATGAAGCGATTGCTAGGTGCCTCTGTGCAAACGGTTTATCATTCAAAGTTGTTAGATCACCCTATTGGCAAGGCATGGTAAGAAAGATAAATGAAGCTCCAAAGGGGTATATAGGCCCTAGTTATGAGAAGGTTCGTACCACTTTATTGGCAAAGGAGGTCAAACATATAGAAATTTCATTAGCTCCTAAAAAGGCCTCATGGAGAGAAACAGGGGTTTCCATTATTTCTGATTAGTGGAAGGATGCAAAAAATAGAGCCTTGATTAATGTGATTGCAATGTCCCCTAAAGGGGCAATGTTTCTAAAAGCTGTTGATTGTGAAGGCCAAGTAAAGGATGCTCAATTTATTGCTAACATTCTCATAGAGAGCATTAATAACATAGGCCCTCAAAATGTTGTCCAAGTCATAACAGATAATGCAAAGAACTATAGAGCAGCTGGTTTGTTAGTTGAGACACAATTCCCACATATATTATGGACACCTTGTGCCGTGCATTCGCTCAACCTCATGCTACAGAAGTTGGGTACTAAAATAGCTTGGATTAAACAAGTTTATGATGAAGCTCAAGATATCCAAATGTCCATAACAAACCACCACTACTTGCAAGCTATTTTCAGATTATTCTCACGGCTGGAGCTATTGAAGGTAATCCAATATTCAAATACTAAATTTTATGTTTTACTTTAGTTATTTATTTCAGCAAAATTATATATGTACATATTTTTTATTTTAATTACTTGTTTTCCAATTTTCAAATAGGTTGTTGAGACTAGATTCGCATCAAATACAATTGTCTTGAGACAGCTTGTGGCTGTTCGAGAAGCACTTTCTAGTATGGTGATCAGCCAACAATGGAACATATGGAGGCAGTCCAGTAGTGAGAGGGCAACAAATATCAGGACAAGGATTTTGGATGAAACTTGGTGGAGCCATGCAAAATACCTTCTTAGTTTCACAGAGCCCATCCTAAGTATGATACGTTTTACTGACATGGATAAGCCATGCTTGGGGGAGGTTTATGATGGAATAGACTCAATGATTGAGAATATGCGATCCGTAATAAATGCAAGAGAGCAAGACACTGAAGAAACCTTTTGCAAAGAGGTGCAATCAATATGTGTTGAGCGATGGAACAAAATGACCACCCCACTCCATCTTCTTGCCTTTGCATTGAGTCCCAAATATTATAGTGAAGAGATTCTTGCTTTGCCAACTAGGGTGCCACCATATCGTGATGCAGAAGTAGGTGAAGGGTGTAGGAAAGCTATTGCTAAACTCTTCCCTAATATTGAAATGGAGGATGTAGTTACAAGTGAATTTGCTGATTTTGTATCATCCACTGGTCAAAGTCTTGCTGCTGTTCGTGACAAGTATAGGAAGGATGCACATGCTTGGTGGTACCTCAATGGCCACAAATTGCCAAACCTCCAAATTCTAGCAATCAAAGTTTTATCACAAGTAAGTTTATGAATTTGTATACACACTCTAAATCTGGTTGTCAATTTGAAATTAACAAACTCATTTGATTTACCTAAATTTTAGAGACTCCAATGAGATTTCCCTTTGCATCATTGGGTTGCTAGTTCATCTTCAGCTGAACGAAATTGGAGTACATACTCCTTTATCCATTCAATGAAGCGCAATCGGTTGGCATTAGGCAAAGCTGAGGATTTAGTCTATGTGCATTCAAACTTGCACCTTCTTACTCACAAAAATGATGACTACAAGCAAGGGGCAGCAAAGTTATGGGATGTAGAACCAGAGTCTATTGACTTGGATCTTCCTATCGGTGCACCAAACTCACCAATGGAGGATTTAAGTAGCCAGCATATTTTGAGAGCAAGTACCAGTGGGATTCAATCATCTAATGTCAATGTTAATGACAATCTTGATAATGATGATGACCCATATGGTTCTGATTAGGGAGCTGATCAGTGATTTGAATTTCTAGTATTATTTCTTTTTCAAACAATGACTATATTTCATGACACTAGTTCGATCTTTTTCATATCAAAAACTAAATTTCAAAGTAAATTACTATTAGTTATGTTTCAAAATCTGAAATTTGGAATGGTTTTATTTAACTTCTAGCATATGTATTGGTATGTGAATTCTAAATTTAATTTGTTTTGATATTGGTATATTTTTCAGCAGCACATATACATATTATATATATATATGCAGACGTACCAGTACCCGTACCCAATAACCTAACAAAAATTTTCTGTACCAATGTTTCATACCCATACCCGTTCCCATACCCGATTCGGCTACTTAGTATAACAGCATTTTTGACTAGTGGAACCGGTTTGGGTTCCAAGGATGATCTAAATATAATTGCAACTGAGGATGAAGCCATTGATCCCTCATTTTTTGATGACTTATTTGACCCTTGAAGCACATTTGATACTATGATTATTGATAAACTACCAAACACTTGTCATTTATCATTATGTTTCAAACTTTATTATTTGATGACCTAGTCAATATTTTGCAATTCAATAATTATGTATGATTTTCTTTACAATAATGAAGATAGATTAATGAGCGAGTATTTAATGTTTATTGTTGACATTTGACATTGATCAATGATCAAGCAACATATATTCATATTGTGAAATGACTTAGCTTTGCAACTATGCATGTTTCTCTTTTATATATATATATTCACGAACCCACCCACAAACCCAAGTTTCTCTTTTATATACATATATGTAGATGTATATACATCTATATATAGATATGTATGTATGTATGTATGTATGTACACACACACACACATATATATACATACGAACACACCCACGAACCCACATGTGATTTTTTTTTGCCCAAACCCATGAACCCAAACCTCGAACCCAAATCAACAACTTAGATTTTATGGCATAAACAAATGAAATGGTTTTCTATTTCAAAGACCCTTTTTTTGGGTTGCCTTCCAATGCAACTATACTATTTTTGCATATTGTGAAATGTTAAATTAACTTATAATTGTTTGTATTATTGATTTTGAAATAATGAAAATCTCCTCTAATAACTGAGAATGTGTTAAATATATGTATGTGTTTTCCCTTAATTTCATATCCAGCCATATCCATATACAATACTGTATCCATATTCATGACCATGCAACTTTGGTCTTAGTCAATCCCCTTTCTGTTGCTAACAATGAATAGGATCTTTATACCATTATTAATCATTGACTAATCTCAATCATGTCATGCATATAATTGCTAATGTAAGAAAATTTGCCACTTAGTTTTGTTGGTGTTGACGACTCATTATACCTCTGCTAGGTCATTCATATTTCTTTGACCACATCATAATATTAACTCTTATCTTATGCAATCTTATTAAGGTTCTTTATTAGTTACCATTATCGCAAGTCAATGCTAAGAAAATACCTGATATCTATACTAGTCGCCCAACATAGATATGCTATAAGTCACTGACACTTTTACAAATCCACTATCCTATATATTTTAGTCAGTTTTAATTTTTCATTATATTCCTTGTCAACTTTGCAGTGGTGGCCCTTTAGTTTAGTCAATCCAACCCTTGAAGCCTAAAGTGGACCATTGAAAAGGCCAAAAAAGTAAAACATATGGCATTTTGACTAACAGATTAATATATACGGTGGTGTATTTTGCCATGTTTCTTTACTATTAGCATAGTGGTGTATGAACTTATTTGCTACTGCATATATCTACATATACATATACATGCACACACATTTTTTTTTTTAAAGAACATGTTTTTGTACGGCTGAACCCAAAACAAATTCGAACCCACCCTTCAAAAAATTTGGACGAATTTTGAACCCAAATATCAAACCCGCACCCAAAATTTGAATCCAATCGGCAACTTCACAGAAAAGATAGAAAAATAAATAAAAATTTACTAGACTTAGTCAGCCCTACCTTTTCTTCAAAACTGAAAATACACCACAAGCATGGCTCTTAAATGCTCAAAAATCAACAAATATAAACATATGCTGTACTCAAACTAGCAGACCAATGAAAAGGAATACCCACACTTCAAATAAGCATGACTCTAAAAAGAGCCAGCCTGCTATTTCCAACCATGCACTAAATGATTTTTCTCACACGACACCTCCTGAAGAAGACACCTGACAACTTCTAGAAATGACTCCATTATTAGTCAATTCGGCTTCATGCAAATAAAACAATTGGAATTTTTCATCAAAATGTACATAACCAAAAAGAATCCACTACATTGCAAACTTATTTTTTGATATATATCAAATGTTCCCTCTATAGAGAAAGTAACGCCAATTAGAATTGCTTGAAGTCATTTAGAATTCACTCGATAAAATTGCTTTTAGCAAATGACCCTATGATGCTTCACCATGATTATTAGAAGATACTTATGGAAAATAAGAATAGTTTGGTCTCATTGTATTTACAAGTATATAATCTGCCCACCATAAAATATAAACATAGAAAGTTTCTATTTTATATACTCTGAAGCCAAATAGAGGACCCATCCCACAAGTCCTCATCTTTAAGGAAAATAGATATTAATAATTATAGAATTGTGCCTGTAGAATATTCAGGCAATGGCATGACACATCAATCTGACATGGAAAACAAGTAGACAAGTAGATTGCTTAACTAGACATCTAACTAGCTCAACAAGACACCCAAGTAGCTCACCAAGCCAGCCAAGCAACTCAACCAACCAACCAACCAACCAAATAAAGCACATAGCTAAGTAGCTCAAGCACCTCAAACACTGCAAGAAACTCAAGCAACTAAACAAAGCAAACAGGAAGCTCAACCGAGTTTCATTTACTGAATAATCCTATGAGATTTATACAACTTTGATCCTCAACCTTTGGCACCAATGACAACATAATCAACGATCACCCCTTTTTAGATAGATAGATAGATAGTTAGTTAGGTAGAGAGATAGGTAGGTATGTAGGTAGGTAGGTAGGTAAGTAGGTAGCTAGATAGATAGATAGATGGATGGATGGATAGGTAGATAGGTAGATTTGTAGGTAGGTAGGTACAGGCAAATAGAAAGACAAACAGACAGACATAACATTATATACAATGCAAGCAAATGTCAAAAATATACAAAATCGATATCATTTGATAGTATTGAATTTGACAAAAATGCTAGAAACATGAAAAATTAAGGGAAATACTAGAAATATATAAAACTGGGCGCAAAATTAATGTTAAAAAATGATATATTGAACATGTTTTATTTTTTGGTCAAAAATTAAGTTGACTAGGCATTTTTTATGTAGAGCCACCAAGATGCTCACAGATGCCTTATGGATGCCCATATGCATCCACCTCTGCTTCCAAGACAAGGTGCCACAAATCCATAACCAAGTCTGAAACCCATCTGAAACAAAGAAGCTCTAAAGTAGACTAAAACAAACTAACTTTTAAAACAAAGCAACTCCCCCTAACATGTTTCTCCCCATTTAACATCAATCAAAAAACCAACCAGCGTGCCTACACAAAAAAATGCATAATTGAAACCAAATTGCACAACCAAAATAGGGCTGAGAAAATATTACAATAAAAACTCCCCTTCAATGCAAACAACAATTCAATGATGGAGACAAATCACTCTAGCTTGTCCCTTTTGAACTCATCAAGCATATGAATTGTTAGCAGCCCTACTTACTTGAACATTAAGTTTACCTTCTTTTCTAATCTCACAACAATTTGAATTAAAAAAATTAAAAACAAACAATATCCCCGATCACACGACTGACTCGCACTTAAATGATTTTGTGTCAGACCTTCTACATGTAAAACATTTTCAATTTTGACTTACAATCATTCAAACAAGTGTACCTATACCTTTGATTTTTGCATATTTATTAGCAACAAATCTTACCTTACCTCCATTAGTGCATTAAAGAGTGAAATATTTTCTCGTCTCCAACCATATGACTAGAGAAGCCACTCTCTATATACCACGTGTCTTTTCCATATTGCGCAAACAAGGTTGTTAGCATGATCAGTTCCACTAACACTTCTTTCTCTTTCTTTCTCCAAACCTTAACAACTTCCTTTTCTTTATCCTCCTTTTGAGACTTCTTTTTCTTAGTAAAGTCAGCCATACCATTTTTGCAAAGGTTTACAATGTAACCAAGACTATAAAATTTGTACCATGCAACAATGTAACTTCTTAGAGTAGCAAAAAATTTCCTAATCCTAAGTCTGAAATCATTTCTTGCAAACATTCTACAATTGATTGCCTTGTGTCCAAAAGTGCAAGAGAGAAACAATAACCATAAGAGATAAAATAAGATAAGAAAAACTTTTAAATGTCCAACAAGAGACCAACAAGGGTCTAAGGGACTAAAAGGTTACAAACAAGGGAAACCATCCACAATAGGGACACCAAATGGTACCCATGAAAAAACAAAGCAACAAAGCAATAAAGAAGCAAAGGAAGACACCAAGGAAAAGGAGTAGGGGTCCTTCCTTGGCTAGAAGAAGTCCATTACCAAAGGATAAGGAACAGGGCAACAAAGGGTCGTGGAACAACTCTGAATACTGTCAAATGAGGAGTGTCACTATCTAGTGACTCTAGAACATGGTCTCACTGATCTTATGTGGCTGGGAACAAGAATTGCTAAACCTATCCGTACGCACTTGTCTTGAGATATGAGGCTTCTTAAAAACATTGTTTTTGGTTTTTTACATTGAAACCTTTGAGCTATAAACACTAATATTTTGTTGCTCTTATTTTGTAGACATTGAACTTTAACCTTGTTCAAGACCAACTCCACCTTTAACTTAAAGGATTTTTGTGAGGCAATAAACTTGTCCAAGGGCAAAAAAAAACTGATTAATCTTCTCATCTCTCAGTTGTGTCGAAGATTTATCTTTCTAAGTGATAAATTTCAAGTTCTAGTCTTTCAAAGTCTTCTTCCTTAAATTGTTTTCTAGTTTTTGGTTTCATTTTCTTTGCTTCTTCAAATCATCTATCATTTTTTCTGCTTCTCCACAAACTTGAGATATTTTGGAATTCGCCTCATTCTCTTCTTGTAGTAGCAACTTCACGTTCTAAATTTTCTCTCTAAATTTCTTGATTTTATTTAAAGCTCTTATTAGCTCTTGTTCAAGAATTATTTCTCCATATTCTTTCTTAGTAGAATTTTCACGTTCTTGATTTTAATCATGTACTTCTAACATGGCCATAAACAACATTTATTCAATTAAGGATTCTTCATGTGCTTTTTGAAGTTTTTCCCAGAATTGCTCAGTTGTATTGCAATGCATGACTTTCAAAACTTTTGTCTCTGACAAGCAACATAAGATTGGTTTTATGGCTTATACATTGTTTTCAAAAGCCATATTTTTGTCATCATTTGTTGGAGTTAAAGGAATTGTACAACCAGTCTTGACACTATAAAAAATATAAAAACCAATAGCCACTAGTTAAGTATGCACTTGAACACTCCAAAAAGCATAGTTGGAGCCATCAAATAAAGGTGCTTTGTTTATAACAAGACCTTCAAGAGAACTCATGTATACAATGAGGATCAACCTCCAAGCTCCCAAAGTCAACTTGGCTCTGATACCAATTGAACAACACATAGTAAATACTGAAACAAAGGGTGGGATGTATCTATATTTCAAAACTTTGAATTTTTAAACACATGAAACCACATAAAAACTTAACATGAGAAACCATCAAAACATTAACACTATATTTCTCAAGGAAAAGCTTTTCGAGTAAAAAGCCACGACATACAAAAAATTAATTAACAAAATTTGGCACTGAAACTGATTACATAAGTGAGAATCAACTCACACAGAGCACTGACTCTCAGAGAGCACCAACTTTGAAAATTGAAGCATCAACTCTAGTCAACTGAGGCACGAACCCTAGTTTAGGCACCAATACAAAAATGCACTAAATCTAAACCAAATCCTTAGTTTGAAATACACAATAACAACACATTATACTTTGTAATATCCCTAATGGTATTCACCCAAATTTACTCACAAATTATTTTTAGAAAACAACATATATTGTTTGCAAATCAAACCAGCAGATTAAACCAGTAAATGATCATTAAAATACTTCAAAACATGTTATTGCAATTATACATCAGCAATACAATAACCAGATATCTAAAATCCAACCTTAAAAACAATATTACAGTCCAATTGGAAACATCAAGAAAGAACTTGTATATGCAAACGTGAACTCCATCTTGAATCTACCACAAGACTAAACCACCGGGTTTGCGTCTGATTCACAAGAAATGCCTAAAGGTGTTCATCCTTAGGATCATGAAACTGAAAGCAAAGCTTTCACTTCCTCAAAGGTAAAACTAAAAACAATAGCCAAATCCAACCATATCCAAAATGAACTCCATCTTTTAAAGACTCGTTATTTGACTCTTTAGCTTCCCTGATCTTGTCCTTGTCCTTTTGCCAATTTGTCTCTTTTATTAACCCCTTTTTCAATATTAAATTCACTTTAATAATTTTGCATTAGGTCCTCAATAGTCAATATTAATTTAAATTTGGTTGGCCTATTTATTTTTTCTAATGTCCCAGAAAAGGGGACACTACATTCTTCCCTCCTTGAGATTGCTTGTACTCACGCAATCATGAGTCCATAAGCCAATACTAGAACCCCATATCACTCTGTAATTTCCTTGTGCCTGTAGGTTGCACGACTCTTGTCATAAATCTCAGACTGTGTAGTCTCACAACATAATCCACGAATGCAAAGCATACATCTTGTTAACAACTAGATCCCAAACCAACCTATCAGCATGATCTTGGGTGTAGAAATAGATGATCAGCGAATTGTCCATCTCCTGAATCAGCCAAGTGAACAAGAAGATGCCAAACACAGTGCCTATGTGCAAGGAAACCAACTCATCATGTCTCAAGATGTCGCTGCCATATCTCATATCAACATCAAGAATGTCAACAATGTCACTACTAAATTGCTGAACTGAAAGGTAAACATCTCATATGGAATATATAGCAACATGTGTTGTCCCCACTCATCCACATGCAACTCACTAACCTCTATAGGCCAAGCCAATTTTGAGAATGTGCTAATAGTCCAAGCATGGCAGCCATTGATAAATGCATCTCCCAAATCACAATGAACACCATCAGCCAAATCACTATCTCCATTAACTAAAAAATCATCTTCAAGTAAAATCTCTAAATTATTTTTACTTAGTTTATCTTTATCCACGTGGCATTGTGAAGATATACAATTATTCTCATACTATTCAGAGCTCTCATTGTTTACTTCTTACTAGTCCTTAAAGTCTTCTTCAACATAGTGAGCCTCATATAGATAAGGTGAGGTGGGGATACTAACTTCTAAGTTCACCTTGATTCACACCAAGGGTATGAATCCCTTCAACCATTTGTATAATTTCCTTGGCTTTAGAATTAAGACCATCTCCTATGGGAGCAGTTGTAATAGGAGTCTGATTTTAAGCTTGATATAAGGAATAGTCTATCATACTCAATTGAAGGCAAAGCTCATCTACCTCCCTTTCTTTATCTTCTGCATGTTTGATGGCCATGTCGTTGTCTCTGAGCAGCTTCAAGTAATCCAATTTCATTATTTCCAAAGCCCCCTTTAGAGTGTGAAGAAATGCACCGTTAATTCTATTCATTATTCCTTTCTCCTTTTCATCACTTTTAACCATAGTAATGGGACTCGCCACAAGTCAGGCGAGTTGTCCGAGTCAACGAGTCAAGTTGCCTCAGCTAGGTCAAAATGACCCATGACCCTAGCTCGGCGGGTCAACTAAGCTGACTCGCCTAACTCAGCTAACTCGGCAGGGTGACTCGGCTGATTTTTTTTTTTTTTACCTTTCTAGTTACGTAATTGATATATGTTATGTATGTGATCAAATTACCTTCTATTTTATGATGTTATTGTGTCTTTAATCTTTATTCAATAATGGGTGCATGGAATTAATTTAAATGCAAAAAATCTCTAAATTTCAAAGGTTTTATCACTTTGCCGAGTCACTACTAAGTCCGAGCCGGGTCACGAGTCGAGTTACCCTTGCCAAGTCTGAGCCGGGTCCAAGTCTCGTTACTTTGTTTTTAACTTCCCACATGGTTTCTTCAATGTTTTTATGGGTGTTATCAATATGCTCTAAGGCTGCAATGATCATATCATTTGATACTTTCAGCTTATCCTCCAAATTATATGTTCCAAAATCATCATCTAGAAATGGAATTTCTGATTGGTCCTCCAAATCAGCCCCCATTGTAATATTGCATTGCTCTAGTTCTTGAATACTAGACTCATTTTCAGCTGCAATGTTTTTAGAATTGTTCTCCATCTCAGGATCTTCCTTGCGTTGCTGGATTAACAAGTTCCCAACTTCCTCAACGCTGATCTTCACTTCTTGAGTTGACTCTTCTTCCTTGTTATCCTCACAAGTGTGACCAAGTGACCAAATATGCTTGCAAGTAAAACAAATATGTCATTTCCTCATTTCTTGGGATCCTACAACATGCAACCCCCTTGCATTTAGCTCTTCTTTAGCCCATTGTTTTTTGTACCTCTCAAGTTTTGGCTCAAATTGTTTCAGTACTTTGTTGACTAACTCACAAGCTTTTTTTGAAGCACCTTGTTCTTGATAGGATATTGCCATCAACATATGCATAAGAGGGCTGAAAATTAGCATCACTCTAGTTTATGGATGTAACCACAATGGTTTCCATAGCTGCTAAAATATCTGCATGGTGCTCTTTCCCAATTGTGACCAAGAAATGTTGAAACATGGTACAAATTAATTATACAATCCCATGTCAAGCATAGATTGCACAATCTGATTTCTGCAAATGACTTGAGGATGCCAGATCTTCTAGGAAATTGACAGCTACTACTGTCACCAAGATGTTGAAAATTGTCAATGATAAGTTGAACTACCTCCCTCATTATGTCTTCTTCGAAAGGTTCTTGAGGTGCCAAAATTCTTGTAACCTCCATTAAAAAAGTAACCAACAGCTTAACCTTGCCAGCTGAATGTTTCAAGCACTTATAAAGACTCAACTTTGTCACTATAGGAGCAAGAGCAATCTACAATAAATGAGGAGGTGATCTACCATGCTTAAGCATCCTTCCAATTTAATCGAAGTAATGAGAGTATGTTCCCTTGCTTATGAATCCAACTCCAACTTGCTACCTATTTCATAAAGTACTTTGGCCAAGCTATTATTTGATGCCATTTTTCGAGATCTGCTAATCCAATGCTACTAATGTTTGGCCTTGATCTACTAAGAAATTTGTACTAGCACTGCTCAATAGAAACCACAAATGTATGGAGTCAAAAATTAATCAAAAAGATTACATGCTAGTGCTGAATGGCCTACACTTGTTTTAGGATAGACATTAACTGTCCTCTTCTTATGTTGTTACCACTGAAAGCTCTACTTTGCAATCATTCTCTAATTCTCAAGAGCCAATAGGTGACAAACAACTCAAATGATACTGCGCACACATACACCCAATCCTTTGATACTCCAAGCACACAGTAGTAAAAAAAAATGACTGCCAAAAGTATAGCATTGTCAACTAAGAAATGCATTCCAGGCAAAAAATGTACAACTTCACTGTCAGACTGTAATCTTTCATATTGCCTATGCAATACTACATACTTCACTTATGACCCTACCATCTGAAAATTGGTATGCCCTTGTGTACTACTTTCAATTCATCAAGGCTTCAATACATGTTGGAGTTCCACACTGCATGGATATCTATTTAGTATATCGATTATATTTTCTTTATGCTGTCCACAAAAAACCAAATATCAACCCCAATAGTCGATGCTTAATATACTTTCAATACCTGACAAAAAGCTAAATCCTGGCAAACCAAGGAAATAAAATGTTTATCAACGAGTTTTATAAACAAATTCTAGTATACACAGATATACAGGTTTCAACTTCAGTGCAATATTACACCTTTACATTCACGACTTCTTGCGACTCGAATCTTAGTATTATTTCTATATTACATCGGCAAACAATACTTGCCAACAATTGTTATTATGACAACATCTCTGCATTCGCTTTTAATAGTCAACTCGAGCTTTCTTGTAGCTTGCAACTACCTCTATAATCGTATTTGATACATCCTTCTATCCCCTATGTCCACTAGTTCATAAGTATTGATGCCAAATGAAAAATAAATTCTACAATAACTTACCTTGGGATATATTATTTCCCAACTCTTATCACAGCAAGGAAGCTAATCACCAAAGTCTGCCAGTTAAGCCTTCGGTTTGTTGAAATTTATGGGAAATTTCCGTCAAACTATAACTCCTGCATAATTAAATCCCAGTTCACAATCTTCAAAGCACTTCTCAGAAATTTCCCTTTTTTTACATGACCAAAATTATTTTTGATATTGAATCTACTGATAGAATCCTCAACGCATTCCCTTTCTACTATTATGTCTAACAAATAGCTTCACCACTTTGTTGTCTGTCTGTGTTTGGCAAAGTTGGAGAATTAGCTATTTTGGACCTGCCTTCTCTTGATTGACTTTGACAATAAGCTCAAGTTTCTCTAAATTCTGCAACAACCATTCCCTCAAGTCCATCCAAAACCATGCAATGCTTATCTCCATCCTCCATGATAGCAATTATCATTACTTTTTCCAAAAATCACTACAGACTCATGCGAACCAATAAGGAAAGCATTGTGAACTAAATGGCTCTGCAGTTTGGTCTGGTTCATACCTGCCCAAAATATTTCTCAAACAATACTTGTAATACCAAACAGTTATTACAAACAACGCCATAGACAAACTGTTGCCCACCAAAAAACATGAAGGATAAGTAAGATTCCAAAGCCTTTCTTTCCATCACTGAAGACTACACAGACCAAGTTTAAGCTGCCACACTTGCACTCGATATATTTTATTATTCCACTGACAAACTATCAACAAATGGAAACTAGAGAGTTGCATCCATTACACCATTATTTCTGTACAACAGCGCCGGTAACATGCATCCAGATAAATACCTTTCACCTGAAGTTACATCTCCCAGATTAAAAATTCTGCGCTGAGTCTTAATGGCTCAAACTGCCATTGTTGTTACTAAGTCCAGATGAAAATATCAACTATAGTCTCTTGTTGTATATTAGGTGTATTCTGCTTCAAATTTCTCCCTCGATAATGGCTCGACTCATGAGGAAATTCATTACAAATATTTAATCTCCCTCCTATAGATTTGAATACATATTAAATTGTATAACTTAAAGTAACCAACCTCTTTCATAAACTCAATTGGCTCAAATATTACTGAGCTCATCAATAGTCGCTCTCATTTATTAATACCTTGAGTCACAACACCAATTAAGGAGATGGGCCCGCAAGTAACAATCCATTAGCCAAAATATTGCCATCCCAAACCTTACTCAGAGGAAAAATAATTCCAACGTGTTAAGCCTCCTCGGGTGCTAATTAAAATATATTACAACAAATATTAAAATGCTATGTAATTTATCAAACCAACAGCAATTCTCAAGATTTCACATGCTCAGGCCCAATAAATTAAGCAACAATCCCCAAAATATTATTTTGTCACAAACATTAACCAAGTCCAACCTCATCTTTGCCTTAACATTTTCTTTTTCTTGGTAAAGTTTAGTTGTCATTTGGTTAACTCGCGTCCATGGTCACTTATAAAAAAATGTTCTCTAAATATATTTGACAAATATAAATTGAATGAAATCTCAAGTCCATAATAACTTGCTCTTCCATGATGGCAAATACATTTGGGCAGCTTCAGATTATTTAAATCATTCGCTATTAATATTCATTGCCCATTGCAATCTCAAGTTTTAACACACAAGAATTATTTATTTTATAGCTTAAGGCACAATCCTAAAACCTTACCAACTCCTCTTTCATAGAGATTTCAAAAATATTGAGCTTCCCAACCTCAAAGGCTGGTAGTCTTATAAATCCTCTTTGTAAAACTATTTCAGAAAAACTTCACAAGCTAGCAAGAAGACCAGCTTCGAAAAAGCTTCTCTAAAGAATTTTTTTATTTTTGCATAAACTCCACAGCATGGCAAGATCTATGATCTGATAACACTGTAATATCCCTAATGGATATTTACCCAAATTTACTTACAAATAATTTTCGAAAAACAACATATATTTTTTGCAAATAAACCAGCAATGAACTACTAAATTCTCATTAAAATACTTCATAATACGTTACTGCATTATACATCAGCAATACAATAACCAGTTATCCAAAATCCAACCTTAAAAATAGTACTACAGTCAGATTGGAAACACCAAGAAAGAACCTATATGTGCAAACATGAACTCCGTCTTGAATCCACCACAAGGCTGAACCGGGTTTGCGACCGATTCCCAAGAAGAGTTTGAAGGTGTTCATCCTCAAGATCATGAACCTGAAAGCAAAGCTTCCACTTCCTCAAAGGGAAAACTGAAAACAATACCCAAATCCAAGCATATCAAAAATGAACTCCTCCTTTATCTTTTAAGGACCCATCTTGTGACTCTTGAGCTTCCCTAAACCTGTCCTTGTCCTTTTGCCAATTCGTCTCTTATTACCCCTTTTTTATTATTAAATTAACTTTAATAATTCTGCATTAAGTCCTCAATAGTCAATATTGATATAAATTGGGTCGGCCTATTAATTTTATCTAATGTGCCAGAGCGGGCATTACATGCTTCAATAACAAAATAATGTGGATTTCTAAAAATCCATGCACAACTCTATCAAAAACTAGACTCCTTCAAAAATTTCATCAACTCTTTATCTAGATTGTCTCAATGTTATCCCCCTTTAAAAATCTTCAAATAAATTGGCACCTCCAAACACTGTATAGAAAATAAGATGGCTTTTGTACAAAGTCCTAGTCATTGCACAACTCTCTACATGTATTCTAGAATAGAGGATTCTTTTTCTGCAAGTCACTACCAAAAATCGTCCTTTTATACATTTAACAATGCCAATCTTGTATTTCAAAATTGACTGTCTTGTATTTCAAAATTGACTATCTCACCAAATTAAATTCATTCTTTTTATCAACCAAAAGCATATACTTGACGAACTAATTTGTTTTAAAAAGGGTCAGCATTATATTCACAACACATACAACATCAACGCACCCATCATAGAGACTATCTTCAAAAAGATGACTACATTCCTTTGCTCAAGAGGTAGCAAAAAAAAAATTACAAGATTTGGTCTCCCGTCCTTTTTTAGCAAAAACCAAAAACTACACCACAAGAACGACTCTTTAAAAAAATGCCCAAAAACCAACAAATATAAATCAACTCTTTTTAAATTGGTAAAACAATATAAACACATGCCCATACTTCAAATATGCAGGTGACCAAAAACTGCCCAACCTACAGTTTCCAGCCCCGCACTCAATCATTTGTTTCACAAGATATCGCCTCCAAAAGACACACAGTTTCTTCGAAAAAATGGCTCCCTTGTTGGTTGATTCTTCACACAATTAAAACACTGCTATTTTTTCATAGAAATCTATACAACAAAAAAGACTCCACCATGTTGCAGACCCATTTTTTCAATATATAACAAATGTTCCCATTGTGAAGAGAATAACACTAATGTAGATACGCTCTAATACCACTGACGAAGGTACGCTCTGATACCACTGACAAAGGGCCACACCACCCTTACCAACTCATGACAAAGAATGCAACAAGATGAAGACAATTTTATTATAATTGAAAATCCAATAGTAATTACAATAACATTTTTGGCAAGATCTCTCAAGATCCAATCCAAACCCAAGCTAGCCCAGATCCACACTCTGGTAGAAACCTCTGAGATCTCAACTTGTGCTCGCAAGCCACCAAGCAACCTCCTTGTTTCTAAACCGCAGCCACTAGCTCTTCTCCAACCTTATCCAAGATCCAAGTGTAAACTGCCTCACATTCGGCGCTCTATCTACACACTCACAACTCCACCACAATCCTGCTATAAACTGCCTCACATTCGGCACTCTGTCCACAAACTCAGGAAAACTCACTCTTCACTTTCTCCTTCTCTTTCACACCTTCCAAAGCTTCTCCTTCTCAAGCTTCTACTCCTCGAGCTTCTCCTTGAGCTTTCACTTCTCAAGCTTCCACTTCTCAAGCTTCTCCTTGAGCTTTCACCTTCTTCTCGAGCTTCTACTCCTCAAGCTTCTCCTTGAGCTTCTCCTCCTCGAACTTGATTAGAAATGCTCATATGCCTTGCTTAAATAGGCACTTACCACCCAATACATGACTTATCCACAACCTTCTAGAATTCCTCCACAATCTTCTACAACTTCCATAACCTTCTACAATATCCACAACTTTCTACAATATTCATAACTTTCTAGAATTCTACCCACACACCTCGATAAATGGAATGACAACCATTTTTTTTATTTTTTTCTATTATGCCACCTATGCACCTCGAAAATAAAAATCCTCTTTTCCTTTCTTTTCTCCTTTTTCCCCTTTTTTATTTTTTTAAATTATTTCTCCTCTAATTTTTGTCACTTCCTCTATCCTCCACAAATTTTTTTTATTTTTTTTGCAATAATTTTTTCATGCAAGATGCTCCTGCATCAAACACCAATAAAAAATGTTTGAAGTTGTCTAAAGTTCACTTGAAAAAATTGTTTCCACAAAGGACCCTATAATGCTTCTGCATGATTATTAGAATATACTTAAGGAAATAAATGTAATTTGGCCAAGATGTTTTCACAATTATAATATCTGCCAACCATAAAATATAAACATAGATGATATCTATGTTTTATAGTTGCAGCCAAATAAAGGGACTGAACTACTAGTCCTCCTCAATTTATAAAGCAAATTAATAGAGTCATGATTCTAGATGTAATACCTCGGCTGGGTATCGTTCTCAAACTCTCAAATGAAAATCACAGAATAATGAACAGAAAATACTTGCAACTGATTTTATCAAAGATTCAACAAATAAACAGCAATTTCACCAATATCACAAATTAAAACAACCTCAAAATTGTTATTGCATTATACATCAGCAATAATAATAACTCTTATTACCACCCAAATCCAACCTTACAGAAATACAGTCAGATTGGAAGTATTGAAAATGAGAGATACAAATAAGTACAAGTGAGACACCTGAAATGATGCCTCCACTACAATGGGGTTTCGTCCACCGTCTTCCGACTTGTGGGTTTTCGTCCTTTAAGTGGGCTAAAAGATGAAGCTTCTGATTGACTCTCCAAGAGAGCTCAATATCCAAATCAAATCCAAGCAAATATCCAAGCCTGAAGAAATTAGCTCCTCTGCCTTTAAAAACCCAACCTATGACTCTTCAGCTTTCGTATTCCTATCCCCATTCCTCTTGCCAACTCATCTCTTATTCACTCTCCTTTCTTCTCTATTAAGTCCTCAACGGTCATAAATTGGGTTGGCCTATCAATTTCTAATGTCCCAAAAAAAGGGGACATTACACTAGATCATAGTAATGAGAAACGCCGCAAGTCAAGCAATTTAGCGATCCAAGGAAGCATGGGCGATTTTTGCTGACTCATTAAACCGAATCACTGATTTTTTACGCAAAAATCGCCTGAATTGCCAACTCAGCATTTTTTGTTAAAAACGGCCCCAAAAATCATCAAGTTCGTAAAAAATCATTTTTACGTATGTGATGGATTTATTTGTTATGTTCCTTGTTTATGTTAGGCTTTAGCTTCTATTTGATGATTTTATAGTGCACTAAAGTTATATTCAATAAAGGGTGCATGAAGTAAGTTTTAAATCATTAAAATCTTTAAATTTCAAGGGGTTTTTCACTTTGTCGGTTCGTTCGTAGCCAATTCATAGGCGATTCATGATTCTAGTAGGCCTTGCCAATTCCAATCTGATTCCGAGTTTTGGTTCTTTGCTCTAGATTATTCAAGTTTTAACATAACACAATATTTTGACATAAAAAAACAAGTAGACAAATAGGCTGCTTAAGTAGACATCCAACCAGCTTAAGCAAATAGCCAAGTAGCTCAACCAAACATCAAAACAACTCAAGCAACCAACCAACCAGCTCAAGCACACAACCAAGTAGCTCAAGAAACTCAAGCATTTCAGTAATCTCAAGCAGCTCAAGCAGTTCAAGAAAACAAGCAAGTAGAACAACTAATTTTCTATTACAATGAGTAATCCTCTTAAATTTATACAACCTTGATCATCAACCTTTGACATCAATGACTACATACTCAACAATCTACCCTTTTGTTATTGTGTATCCCTAATTGGATATTTTCCCTAATTTCTCTCAAAAACACAATACAAAAATTTAACAACAGATTTGAATGCAAAGATTTCCAATTCATTCAGCAAATACCATTATCCAGCTAAAATATATGTATTCTAGAAATAATATTGCTTTATAATCCCTCGGCAAAACAATGCAATAACCAATCTTAAACACTGAAATGCAATCAAATTGGTAATAAGAAAAGAAATATTTAAGCACAAGTGAGATACTTGTGTGAAATCTCCAGCAAGACAATAGGTTTTTGTCCACTATCTTTGAGCAAGAGGATTTGTGTTCAAATGGGTCAAAGGAGGTAATAGAATAACCTATGACCCCTTTCGACACAATTCATGACAACATGTGTCCCTAGGGGTCCTAGGACCCCTAGGGACCTATTTTATTTGTTCCAATAGGTCGAAAGGGGTCATAGGATAACCTATGACCCCTTTCGACACATTTCATGATAACATATGACACTAGGGGTCCTAGGAATATATTATAATTGTTCATATGAGTCAATACCTATGACCCCCTTCAATGCATCTCATGACAACATATGTCCCTAGGCATCCTAGGACATATATCACGTGTTCAAATGAGTTTAAAGGGGTCATAGAGCACCCTATGACCTATTTTGACCTATTACATGACAACATATGTTCCTAGGGGTACAAGGACCCATAGGAACATTTATTGAGCGTTACAAAGCATGGCTGAAAGAAAAAGGTCGTCCAATCTATAGATTTGCAACACGGAAAGCAAGAAAGAGAGGAATTAAATTATAGTAATGTTTCTGAATGACCAAAAATATGTCAATAGGACTCAAAACAAAAAAGCATCAACACAAGCGGCCAAGAACAAGTAACCCCAAGGAACAATGCTATGGAAAATTGGAATCATCAAGTACCACTAGCTGCACTTGAAATGGTGAAGTCATTGCTGCCACCATTAATCACTGTGAAGGGACCGAGAAAAGATCAGATAATGTTCATTAAGACATGTACAATGTTGCAAGGGTTAACCAAGATACTCCTGGGATCACATCCAACATCCAGAGCTGAAGTAACCCTTCTATTAGTTAAAAATCCCATAGCTCATCCACAAATAGATGGCAAGCCTAGCATTCATTAAATCAGTTGTATGGGAAAAAAACACAGCACAAACCATAGTTACAAGACCCAGTTTCGGCTCAGACTCAGCAAGCTGATTTTTTGACTTGGACTTGGCATCCAAACTTGGCATAAACTTGGCAAAGACTAAGCAAATTGAAAACCCAAGAAATCCAAAGACTTAAGGATTTAAAACTTGTTTCATGCATCATTTAATAAATTAACATTAAAAACACAATAATCCGGACAAATAGAAGCTATTTTCAACACTCAAGTATAAATGCAAATTTTAGGCTTTGGCTAAAGAAAATAAGTTCAACTAAATAACACAATAGAAATATAAATAGTGTCAATTGTCTACAATTTTCAAGGAATATAAAAACCATGGAATCAAATTATTCAGTACAATATCAAAATAAACACTAGAGACTAGAAGATTTAAGGCAAAGGGAAGCCTCTATCAATGACCACTCCACCCCACAACCCTTCTATGTGTAAGCTAAAGATAGGTCCTAGATGATTCTAAAGCCATGATATCATCTTGTATCTCAAGTTATCAAGTGCTCAACCTTGGTGACATCCACACCATTTGGGACCATATATAGGACTTTAGTTTAGATGTAAGCTTGAAGACTCTTTTAAGTCGACTAATAAACTTAGTTATCAACGTGGGCTTCCTAGCTATAGATTTGAATGCCTGCGGAAACGGATTTGAGACAAGTGCTTTGTGGGTGCCTGTTGGATGCACATAACATGCACCTGGCAGCATGGTGCTGCTTCCTAGAGACATCCACACCCATATGGATGCTTGGGATGGCTTCCAGCAAGCACCATTAAGGCATCTGGGAGCATCCTAACGCCTCCGCAAGCCCATGCCCAAAAATAAATTTAATGACTTTCCCACTTAGTTTTTTTTTAACATGTGCAAATAAGAATTTTTTCTTTTTTTTTGCCTTTAAACCCTAAAATGGCCCTAAAAAGGCTATTCAACCATTCATCTCATTTTGTTCTAATTAAGATTGATGAACATCGAATCATGAACTTTATTTTAATTTTGTAATTGTGATGATTTTCAAACTTGCATTGGAATCATGAACATGGATGTATATGATATGGTTTATAATCTTATTGAATATTCAGTTATTAGTTATAACTTATTTGAATTTCAATTTGTATATGTATTGAAGTATCATACTATCATATGTTTTAATTTTACATATTCATTTTATTTCTTTGCATATACATAATGTATGTGTGTGTGTATTCGTATCCCCCAAAAAAAACAGCCCATCTACACACCTGATTCTCACACCTGCATCTGGATCCACACCAAAATTGGTAACTTAGCTAATAATTTTATTTAGGCATAAACTAATATTTATTTTTTTTGGATTTTGTTTAAGGCTAAGTATTCCTTTTATTATCTTTATTTTGGTCAAATGACGTACTTTCAAAAGTATTTGTTGTGATCAAACAAAAACTAAAAACAAGGTAATTTTATTAAAATATTCTAATTTTTCTTTAAGCAGATTGATGGGATTTCATAAAATTTGGCAATTTTTTTTTAAAAAATTCAAGCCTCTTCTGATCTAGAAGTTTTTTCTAGAAATTTGTTTTCTGATTCTTTTAAATTAAAATCATTGGAGGTATTTTATGAAAATTTTGTAGATTGTCTTTGAAGATTTTCACTAACAATCGCAAGATTGGACATAGTTTTGATCACACAATTTCGTGGTTAGAGAAAAAGTATTTGATTTGCATATACTTGCGTGTGAGTTGCATATTCTTGCATATGCATTTTGTGAGCCGAGAGTATTTGCATGTTGCTTCTATGTGTTGTTTTACAACGCAAAGTCTCGTGTTTTGCCGCATGAAGGTTTCTCTAATGGGTTTTAATAATTTTGACCCTTAAAAAATTTCTATTGGGATTTCATAATTTTTCCCTTAAAAACAATTGATAGGTTTCCGTTATTTTTTCCCTTCAAAAAATTTCTGATGACTTTCATATTTTTTTTCTTCAAAATTTTCTAATGGGATATCATAAGTCTTTCCCTTCAAAACTTTTTGATGTTTGTTCATAAGTTTTTCCCTTAAGAAAAATTATGGATTTCCATTACTTTTTCCTTCAAAAAAATTTCTGATGGGTTTTCATAATTTTTTCCTTTAAAAACATTTTTGATGGTTTTTATAAATATTTCCCTTAAAAGTTCTTGATTGTACGATTCACAAAGTTGTGTGGGATTCCTTTGTGGTTGCTAACCATTCTTTTTAGAAAAAAAACAAATAATTGTAATCTTCAATTTGGCAATATTTTCCTAAACAACTATGAGCTTTTGTAGTCTTTTTTGGGGCCTACTGCTTTTCTACAAAAATGTGGAGGGTTCGCCAATTTTTCTTCAAAATCATGGCAGCTTTCTCAGTATGTATTCATTATCCAACATCAGGTTGTATGTTTAATAAGGATTTATGGTTAGAAGCTAGGTTGCCAAATTCTCTCCAACAACTCTAAAAGTCTGGTTCAATTCTGTACAAAGTCTGGTCCTTGTCAAATTCTATTAGAGGAACCTAGGCAGAATTTGGAATCAATTTTGAAGAATTTGTTGCCCAGCAATCAAACCCGGGCTGAATTCGGTCTCAAAATAGTATTTTTAACTTTTTTAACGTGTTATTTTTTCCCTAATTTGATCTATTTGAGCTTCCCAACCTCAAAAGTGACCACTAAAAAGGCCAAAAAAGAGGGTTTAGATGTCATTCATGCATTTGTGAATAAAAGTGAAAACTTGCTTGTAGAGATATCCAAATTGATAATTATAGTGTTAATGTAGTTTTTTTTTATTTCTTAGTGGGTTCTTTATTTTTTCCCTTTATTACTAGGTTTTTCCTACACTTTTAATAATCTCATTTAGGTTAATAAAGCATGTCTTATTAGGTGAGTGGTTGCAAGGTGTCACCTTCCTACATGTGAGCATCCATTAGCTATCTTGGGAAGATACTTTTCTATCTTTAGTCCGATAGATGGTTGCTCATCATTAGTTGGTGTCGCCGCCTCCTCCCTCTTCCTAGTCTATATAAGCATGCTACCTAGCTTGTATTTGTATCTCTTGCTTTTGCATCTTCTTAATGTTATTTTGTATCTAACATTTGCATTACTCTCTTGGAGACTAACTCTGTGTTGCTATTTTGATTTTGTATCATTTGCATTCATAGTTAGATTTGGCTTTCATTTCACCGAGATTGGCTATCATCATACAAGTTGCAAAACTGGGGTTTTGATCTCAAATCTGACAAGCAACTTGCATATTTGGTGTTTTCAATCAATATTGTAGGTTCCAACATGCCATTGATTGTTCTAGGTAGCTGATTTAACCTTTGCATGATGTCCTTTGGTTGTTGGGGTCATTTTTTGTTGCTAAAGGCGTCTGATTTACACTAGATCTACATCTTCTATATATCAGCAAGAAAAACACCTTCTGGGTTTTGTTCGCAACATTGAAAAGTCATCTGGGTATCTTTTAGTTTTTGCATGCAATTTGTATATTTTGCAAAATCAAGTGCGGAAAACTACATCCGTACCCCTCTCCTTTGTCAATCGCAAATTTGAACGTAGTTTTCAAATGCCCCATTCTTGCTCATACGAACTCTGATTCTAACAATTTTTGTTATGATCTTGGCTTTTTTTTTTGTGCTCTATCCACTAGTGCAATCATTTTTTGATTTTCATGCATAAATTTTTGAGAAATTTCACAATCTCAGTCGTGACTTTGCACAGTTCTCGTTTTGGGAACTTCGAAGGATCATAACTTTTTCATATGACCTTGTATCAAGGCGATTCTTTTTTTGAAAGTGCATGATTTTTTGAGTATATCACAATGGTACTATTTATTTCTCTGAGTATTGTGCCAAAGTTGCATTTTCAGCATATGCTCTTCGTGAGGGTTTTGTAATGCATTGAAATCAAGACCACTTAGTATTTCTTGCTAGTGGTACTTGTAAACACACTAATATAAAGTGCCAAATCATTTTTTTTTTTTTTTTTTGCGAGGGGGGGGAATTGTCTTGGCTGGATTCTCTTCCTTTTAGCATTTCTTCATCATGGATCAAACAAATATGCCCATCCTAACTCCATACAATTACTTTGAGTGAAAATCACGCATGACAATTCACTTAAGGAAAGCTAGATTAAATAGGATAACTATGGGTCTTGAAACTAAACTTGATAAAAATGAAGATAAGCCTAAGTGGTTTAACAAATGTGATGAGGTATATGGAACATTGTGTTTGTCTGTTCCTCCTTATTTGCTCTTTCACATTGAGTCTTTGGATACACCAAATGAAAAATGGACAAAGCTAGAAACACTATTTGGCACACCAGATTCAATGAGGGGTCATATGTTGGAAATTGAACAAATTAGTTTAAGTCCAGGCAGTTTCAACACAATCCAGGATTTCTTCACTAAATTGAAATCACTGAGGTTGCAGTTAAAACAATGTGGAATTGAAAAAGAAGATGAACAAATGATTCTTAGTATTCTCTCTAAGCTAGGTTCAGAATATTATGTGTTTGTCTCTACCTTCTATGCTACTAAGGGTGCACTTGGTACTCAATTCACTAGGCCATCTTTAGATGATTTTGCTATCAATCTCACTCGGCAACAGGACAAGCTAATCCAGATGGGCACTCTTAAGTCCTCTAAGCCACATGCCTTGGCTGCCAACCAAGGCACAAAAGAACAAAAAGGACAAAGTAGTAACAACAATAGTAAGGATAAGAAACAAAAGAATAGGAAGGAGAAGAGGGATCAGATATCGGTTGCTTCAAAAGCAACTATTGATACCCCATCTTCCAAAGGTGATAAGCCTAAGAAAGAAAGGGTCCAATGTGCCTATTGTAAAAGACCTAGTCATGATGAACATAAATGTCTAAAGAAACAAATTTATCACTTGACACACATTCTTGAGAAGAATAATATCAATGTTCCTGAGTCTATCAAACAAAGTTCTAATGAAGAGTCTAACAAGACAAAAGAAAACAGCAAGGGGAAAGGAAAGGGCAAGGCCCTTGTTGCAATTGCTTCTTCCCGATCCACTTGGGTTCTTGATTTGAGTGCTTTGCACAACATGGCTTCATCTAAGGAAGAACTTGCATCTTTGGAGCCGTGTACTATGCCTTCTATTTTGATGGGTGATGACACTCATATTGAGGTGTGTGGGAGAGGGTCTATTGATGTGGGGGATGGCACATTCCATGATGTTCTTTGTGTGCCCTCGTTATCAACTAATCTCCTATCGGTATACTAGATCACTGACACAGGTTCAAGCAAGCGGGTTGAGTTCACTCCTGATTCAGTGGAGATACGTGAGTTGCACAGTGATTCGACAATTGCAGTTGGCAAAGCAGATCATCAATCACGACTCTATCTGTTTTCTCACTTTCTTCTTGATCCTCCTTCGACTGTTTTGCTCACTCACTCTAATGATGTGAGTAAATTATGGCATGAGCGGTTTGGCCATCTTAACTTCCTCTACTTGAATCAACTCAACCAGTAAAGCATGGTCACAGGATTGCCTTCAGTTCAGTTCTCAGGTGGTGTTTGCCAAGGTTGCATTCTTGGTAAGCATCCTAAGGAAAATTTTGACAAAAGTAAGGCATGGAGAGCTTCAAAGATACTAGAGTTCGTTCACAATGATTTGGCTAGTCCATTTCAGCATCCTTCTTTCAACAAGGCCCAATATGTCCTCACATTCATTGATGACTTTTCTCGATATATGTTGGGAGTTGAATGAACATGTCAGACAAGATATTTATAGACAGTACATTATCACTACCTCGAGTAATCCCCTGGGAGGTCTGCGACCTAAGATGGCCTTCTATGTTGAGCATTTTCTTGAGATACGGGATGGTATTATTGTTCACCCTACTTATCTATATTGACGTTGGAATCATGCCTTACAATTTTCTTTAGGCTCTTTCAGAGTTGGTTCTCACCGCCTCAGGGCTTAGACCGATAACCACATGGATCGAGCTGATCAAATATGTCAGTTGTGTACTTTGGCAAAGATTGAGACTGAGATCCACTTCATTTTTTGATGTCCTCTGTACTATGAGATCAAAAGGAGATTTTACTCCTTTTCAGAGACTATTCTTCTCTTTCGATGTTCTTTAACTATATTGATCAGCAATGTCTTGCATTTTATCTTTAGGAGGTCACCCACCTTCGGGAGATTACCCTACAATCTTTTATACCTCAAGGGCGTACTTCAGACCAGCTCAATACTGCCTTTTTCTCTCCCTTGTCTCCTCCACGAAGTTTGAAAAGGCCTTCCAGTACTTCTCATTCCCGATTGGTTAGACACTACACCAGTCTCTTCAGGCAGCGACAGTCCTACAGTGGTTCTACACAGCATTCTAAGACTATGGATCGTTCACAGGTTTACCCCTCTATTACTGATTTCTTTGTGTCAAGGAAAGACCCTTAGTCTTTACCTTGCCTTCTCACTTGTCTTGTTTCTTGCTTTTGTTCTTCTCAATCACCGTTTGGCGATTCTACTTGGAGGGCTCTTCTATAAACCTGGTTGGTTTCTCGTGGACATTAATATTATTATCTTATCTCAAACAAAAGTAAGAGGTATTTGATCATTTTCAAGACTTCAAAACTTTTGTAGAGAAGCAATCCAGGAAAGCCATCAAAGTTTTGTGCACTGACAATGGCGGTATGTCAACCATCAGTTTGAGAGATTTTACATTTCAGAGGGGATCAATTTACAGCATTCAGTTCCATACAATCATCAGCAGAACAGTGTTATAGAATAGAAGAATATATCTTTGAAGGAAATGGAAAACTGTATAATTCACTCTAGATCTCTTGCACCACAGTATTGGGCAAAGGCCATTAACTGTGCTTGTTATATCCAGAACCGTGTTCCTCACCAAGCCTTGAAGGGAGTTACTCCTTTTGAAGCTTGGAGTAGTCGAAAACCATCAGTTAAGCACTTTCGAGTTTTTGGCTCTCCTGCATGGGCCCACATTCCTGCAAAGAAACGCAAGACCTTGGATCTACAAAGAAAACCTTGCATATTTGTAGGTTATCCTGATGGTGTGAAGGGTTATCGATTGCTCCACCCTACTACACATGAGTTGTTCATTGAGAGGAGTGTTCAGTTTGAGGAGGGATCCTCAAGCTCACTTTCTATCACTTCTCCAACTCCTACTTTGACATTGGAGTCACTTGGAATACATGACAAATCTTCTAATGAGTTAGATTCACCTAAGCAGTCTTCTACCTCCACATCCGATGCAAAGAGTGTTTCAGAGGACTCACCTCCTTCCTCTCCTAGTCATCATCCGAAGGTTGATGATTCCCCTCCAGATTCTCCATCTTCCAATCCACTTTGGGCTAGACAGACCTTGCAGTCTACAGGTGATTGGGTTGGGGATCTGTCAAACACCAGGTGGACTCGTTTACAGTTCCAGGATGCTCCACATGTCTTCATTGCTACTACCTCAGATCCACAGTCCTTTCATGAGGCTTCTGGTATTCCTGAGCGAGATACAGCTATGCAGGAAGAATATAGTTCCTTGATGAGGAATCACACTTGGGATCTTGTCCCTCTTCCTAAGGGAAGAAAACTTGTTCGATGTAAGTGGATCTGTCAGACAAAATTTGTAACAGATGGGTCGATTGACAAGCATAAGGCTCACTTAGTTGCCAAAGGATTCTCCCAGGTTCCTAGGATTGACTACTCTGAGACTTTTGCACCAATTGTTCAAATGAATTCCGTTTGACTTGTTCTTGCCATTGCTGCAGCTAATCATTGGGAAGTACATCAGATGGATGTGAAGAGTGTTTTTCTTCATGGTAACCTTCATGAGATCTACATAGAGCAGCCACAGGGCTTCCTTTAGGATTCTTCACTTGTGTGTCGTCCTCGGAAGTCTCTCTATGGCCTCAAAAAGGCTCCTTGGGCCTGGTATGCCAAGATGGACTCCTTCCTTCTATCAGTTGGGTTCACTCGGTGCCATTATGATCCTAATGTCTATATTCTACAATAGGGTGATTCGCTCCTATTTTTGGTTTTGTATGTTGATGACTTGCTAATCACAGGAAGTTCTTCACCCACCATTAAGGCTATCAAAGCTACCCTTCATGACAGTTTTTTGATGACTGACTTGGGCTTGTTGCATTACTTTCTCGAGATTGAGATCTTTCAATCTCCTTATGGGATCACCATCACACAGTCCAAGTATGCTTTAGATTTACTCTCAAGGTTTCATATGGCTAACTGTAAGCCTACTCCGACTCCCTTCTCCACTTGTTGATGGCACTTTGTACCAACAATTTGTTGCGAGTCTCATTTATCTGACTCATACTAGACTCGACATCTCATATGTTGTAGGCATGGCCTCCTGAGCTGCACTGGAAAGCAACCAACCGAATCCTTCACTACATTCAAGGTTCTCACAGTTGTGGGATTCACTACGCAGTAGGTATTGAGCTTGATTTGGTGGGCTACACAAATTTAGATTGGACGGGTGATTCTCAGGATCGCAAGTCTACTTCAGGTTACAGCTTCTCACTTGGTTCAAGTCCTATTTGTTGGTTGAGCAAAAAGCAATCTGCTATTGCTCTATCTTCTACTGAAGTTAAGTATCGGGGGGTTGTGAATGCCACCACTGCATTTGGCTTCAACATCTCCTCACTAAGTTTGGTATCCAGATCAGACGGCCATCAGTCATATTTTGTGACAACCAGAGTGACATTCAAATCTCACAAAATCCGGTCCATCATCAACAGACCAAACACATAGAGATCCACATGAACTATATCCAGGAGCTCATCCATGGTCATGTCATCGACCTTTGTTATTGTCCGACTTCTGAGCAGGTTGCTGATATCTTCACCAAACCATTCACTGAGACCAAGTTCCTTCATTTGCAAGCTTTACTAGAGGTGTGGGATGCTTCATCTTTTGGGGGGCCTCTTCCTCTCACTCGGAGTCCTAACTCTTTTTTTGGGGGGTCTCTTTTCTCTCTCTTTTGGGGAATTTTATGTACATGGGTACCTCATCAGGCCTGACTTGTCGAGACCCATTTCTACATCCACCTAAGCTTCACTTATGGGGGGTGTTAGTGTAGTTTTTTATTTCCTAGTGGGTTATTTATTTTTTCCCTATATTACTAGGTTTTTCCTACACTTTTAATAATCTTGCTTAGGTTAATAAAGCATGTCTTATTAGGTGAGCGGTTGCGAGGTGTCACCTTACTACATGTGAGCATCCATTAGCTATCTTGGGAAGATACTTTTCTATCTTTAGTCCGATAGATGGTTGGTGTTGCCACCTCCTCCCTCTTCCTCCTCTATATAAGCATGCTACCTGGCTTGTATTTGTATCTCTTGCTTTTGCATCCTCTTAATGCTATTTTGCCTCTAGCATTTGCATTACTCTCTTCGAGACCAACTCTGTGTTGCTATTTTGATTTTGTATCATTTGCATTCATAGTTTAGATATCTATTCTTTACACTCGTTTTCTAGGTTATTAATCTTTTCAGATTCTAAGATATAGAGGAATTTGTTTAAACAAACAATCATATCTTTGAATCTAGAGCTTAAAATTTGAATCTCAAGTTTTTATCTTGCCTAATTAGAAATCCTCTAACCAATAAAAATAAAAATTCAGATAACTGCACTTATCTTTTTATGATTCCTTTCGCTCATATTCTCCCCTTGATATGGAAATATGTCTCATGCATGTGACCAAACTAGTGTATCATGTTGAATGTATGGCTAAATGATACAATTAATATCCTATTGAACTGAAACATAGATATGGTGGTGTATTTTGCTATGATTTTGTAAGGACAAACACAAATACACATACACTTTTGTTGTTGCATAAATACACACATTTTTTTTAAAACATATGTTTTTGTACGGACGAACCCAAAATGAATCCAAATCCAACCCAAAACAAATTGGGCGAATTTTGAACCTGAATCTTGAGCCCACATTTGTAGCAGAATCTGAACTGGCAACTTAGGGTTTTATCATAGTTGGAAAACTCAGAGTTTCTCTGCTTGGTGAGTTTTTTTTCGAAAAACTCACAACTCGGCAAGGGCAAAACTCGCTGAATTTTGGGAAAACACTCGCCGATGCAACAAAATCATAGATCAAACACTCAAAAATATCATTATTTGATGCCAGTTTGCATTTGCAGCATTGTTAAGTCATTTTTGTAGCTCAGGGGCAAGCGGATTTATACAAATAAAATAGTTAAGTTATTACTTTTAAGTTATATTTGTATAAATATTGTCAAGATGTTTGAGATAGGTTTCAGCTTCATAGGAGTTAAAATGCAGATTCTAGATTTTTGGGGTTTTTCAAAATGTTCCTGGCTTAGCCAAATTTCAGGATTCAGCATGCCTTTTGTGGTGTTATCTCCCACAACTTGTCCTGGCTATTCGAGGTCAAATTGAAGTTGGGACAATGATTTTCTAATGATTCTAACTCATTTTCTCACAAATCACTTGGTTTGAATCCTATATTCGTAAGTCCTAACATATGTAGCTCAACCACTCGCTCTCACCCAAGACAAGCATTACTTTCCAGCATGCTGAAATTGCTCAAACTCACGCTCGAACTATTTTACTATGATGTATTCTCATTTTTTTTAAAGAAATAATGTATTTACTTCTAGTTTTATACAAACTATTTACTACTTTGCTTCCCACCATCAGCGTTCCACATGAGAATCCGGTTTTGTACCCACTTTGCATTTATATATAAATAAACTCTGCTTGTTTCTCTTGTGTTCTCATTAATTAACTCATTGGATGCATCTTCTCTTTGAATTTTGTTTTTTTTTTTTAAAGTACTAATTAAATTTAAGCTATTTTTTAGGTTCCTGAGTTTTCTTGTAAAAACAGGCCGAACTTTTCCGCAGAATTTTTGTTGGGCTAGGCGAGTTTGTGCTGAGTGAGAGTTTTCCAACTAAGGTTTTTATGATTTATCTGACTTTTTGGTTTTTTCCTGATATTTGTAATATATAATGAAGTACAAACTGAAAATACAAGTACAGATGAAAGGTACAGCAAAACATCAATTTAATGTTTTTTTATTCACTCCAATCAACAAACATATCCATACACGTTTGCTACAGACCAGAAAGTTCTTGAGATGTTCTATGGCACATAAAATAGTCTGATTTCATGCATAAGGTTGGTTCATTAAGTAACAGAAGGTCTCAAACTCCAAGAATTTGCCTAAAATAGCTTTCCAAATCCTATGCCCAGCTCACAAATTGCCGCAAACAATCAAGTAGATGTACAGAAGACTGGGTGTGCTAATGGCGACGAATAAATAGAACCAAAATGACCCAGATCTGCAATCTACTCCCTTAAATCTGCCCTGCAAAAAAACTGAACACTGATGCTTTATCAATCTGCTCAGTGATGAATCCTGAATAAATGATCCTCCAAGAAAAGTTGGGTTTTCTTCCAGCCTTCCAATCTCCAAGGAGTTTTTGTTTCTAGAAATCCCTATCTGCTGTAGAACTAGAAACTCTTCCTCAGATCTCAATTTCAATTTGTTGCTGTAAGAATGAATGACTAAAAGATGAAATGAAACCTCCTCATGTTACTTTATTGACTCCAAACCCTAATTGCCTCTTCTCCAGCTTATTTTAATAAACTTATCTCCCCTCATCAAGTTCAACTCCCCTAATGACCCCTATATTAATAATAATAAGTTGGTTTAAAACAGCTTGATTTAAGCCTTCCTAGGCATCGTGTCCCATGGTGGCCCACTTATTGGCTACTATATTAAAATAATCTAAAGTAACTTTATTAGATGTTTATTTTATTTTATTTAGAACATTAAATTTATAACTTCAATATTGCATTTTAATCTTGAAATCGTCATCTGCACTCCAAATAAAACTGAGTGTTGAGTCTAAATATATAAGGGCCACTGGCAGTCCCCTCCATAAAAATAGGACCCCTTCCTGAATTTTAGGAAACTATCTCAAACCATCCGGAATGACTCAAAATACCTCCCGGAACAATTCCCAGTCTCCTAAAACATAGTGATCCTCTTAAAAAATGGGCATACTCCAAAAAAATAGGAGGAAGTCTCAAGCTGTCCGGAATAGCTAGTAATGATCCCTGCTAAGCTCCACAACCCTTGGTTGCATATCCTAACCACTTTGTTGACCTACGGGAACCCCCTGATAATAGACCAACCTCTGCTATAGCTTGAACTGCCAAAGAAAGGGACATTAGATTGCACCCACTCACTTCTTTGCAAGCTTCCCTTGTTTTGTGACTTCTCTCTTCCAAATTCTTAAGTCTCTATCTCTAGCCTAAGGTGAGTATTTATCTTTATCATTCTCGTTTTCCACAGGAGATAAAAATAGCAAATGAGAAAGTGAGGCAATTCGCCTTCTAGTGGATTCACAACCTCAAGCACCAAACACAAACCGTACAAATACATATGGATAAACTAAGCTAGATGTCGAATTTAATATTGCAACATATGTACAAGCTCAACATGTGACATGCAGTATGATGTTATAGTGGGAGAACTTTACAACACATACATCAAAGTGATTAGCATATAGCATGGCTGTCACCAGACACATTTTGATCTTCTCATACTTAGGTAGTCCACATTGTCTT
This sequence comes from Cupressus sempervirens, assembly GCA_028749045.1. Classification (NCBI taxonomy): domain Eukaryota; kingdom Viridiplantae; phylum Streptophyta; class Pinopsida; order Cupressales; family Cupressaceae; genus Cupressus; species Cupressus sempervirens. Next base: position 656,245,298 of record CM053785.1, on the reverse strand, counting down.
TTTGGCAAGTGACCAGAAATCCAGATTCAACGTGGTTTCTTGGGCAGGAAACCAAAAATCAGCTTCAACATGTTGTCTCAGGTGAGAGACCGTAAACAATGGAGACCTTGATGTTGCGACTGTGCTCCTCTCAAAACATTCTGCCTAATTATAAAACACGGACTCAATTTTGAACCCATATGACTGTTTATGGTCCCTACAAGGTATCCATGTCACAACACAATTGATCATATTCAACATGGTGTCACAGGTGCAACATGGGAATTTTAATGTCACAGTTGTGCATTGCTTTCAAAAGATTATGCAATTTCAAATAAAACAAAAAAATAGTACTCTATTTCAAGCCTTTAGACAAAAAATTGACCTATTTAACTCTTAGATATTTGGGATATTATTATGTCTAACAAGCTAGAAAATTATCCCAAATATGATATTTTTCTCAAGCTATGACAAAATGCTCAGTATAATGTTGCATCTACAAGACCAAAGAATGCTCTCAAACACGCAGGATAAAATTGTCCTGCATCACATGAGATCAACAATGGAAATGTCACCCAAACTTCCATGCCTTGGGGGTTTAAACATATGAGCTCACTTCTTACCTGCTTCTACAAGTAAAAGGTTTGAAGATATTTGAACCATATTTCAGAGGCAGCAAGTTGGTTATCAAAGAAGTTTGAAACACATTCATATGTCAATTGTACCTTGTTTGGATCGATCACAAATTACACATGTTGTGACAACATAATCTCAAAAGTTTACTCATTAGCAAAATCAAGAACAGACACGTAATTGACCAAGATAGGTTAAATTTACCAATAACCATAGGAAATCAGCAACTCGTTGAAAATTGCAATACATGTGGACTCCAATGAAAAACTGTTCTGCTGGCATCTTTCAAAACTATTCTGTTCTTTAATATTTTCTCTATATTTCCCTTCGTTGAATAACTATGAAGTTTCTTCCAAGTATTTCTCATCTATGCACTCTACTGTCACTCTTTATCTTTGCCAAGTCAATCACAAACGGATGACTACTTTGGTTATCAAGTTGATGTTTAATATCCCATTCATAAAATGCAATAACTTCAAAAAAAACCATGTTGCAAGACAAATTATATAAAAATTGTCAAAAATTAATTCTTTGCATGCACCTCATTCAACAAATATCAGTTAGATTTCAGAAATTTAGTTCAGACACCAAGAAGAACAAAAATTTGAAAATAACTAGATCAATATTTTCTTCTAATTATTTTACCTTGGGCAAAGCCAGGTACCTTCAATTGTAAATTCTGGATCAAATCCAACACATAGAGCATGGTACCTGAACAAATCAGCACACTCCTAAAACATTATTAATTATTTCAAGTACTTTAATTACTAATCACTTAAGAAACTAAAAGATCAAAAATTGTCTGATTTCCCTAAACCACGGATCATATTATAGATGTCAACAAAGCAATACAGATTGACTAAGGAGGAGATGAGATTTAGTATTCACAATCTACTCTCTGGAAGTGACTTTCAAAATTTGTGATCTAAGGAACAAGAATTAGTTCAAAACCAGATATCACAGGAGTCGCATGCAATAGAAGTATCAAGAGATGAGGACTCCTCTGTTGTAACTCCAGATCGTATTTTGCAGCCATCTCCGTCCAAACAAACAATTGCCTACAGGTCAGATACTAGATTAGAACCCACTGAATTAAATGCTTGAATTATGTATACAGTATAATACTTCCATGGAAGGAAACAATTTTAGTTATTTTGGTGCCATCGGCATCAAATCATTAAGAAAAATACAGTAGCAGAAAGAATTTAGAGATAGGTCAAAGGACGTGTACATCTTCATCAATGTAATAGGACGGGAAGGAGAGTGCCCTATTATCCCCATAGATACACCAGCTTTCATCCCTAGCACAAAATAAGAAACAAAAGAGTGAGGACAATAGAACATGCAGCTTCCATCCACTAGGCTTGTGTTGAATAATTTCTTGATTAAAATTATTTTGGTAGCGTAATCCTCAAATTAAGCTTTTCCTGTTCATGATATTGTGTCAATTAATGTGTGACTTCTGTACGTTGACAATAACTAAAAAATATGAATAAAACCCAAAGCGAACATAATCATCAATACAACTTTAACAAATGTAATTTGCATTCATATTAAATAGACTACATTACCAATCCAGGTCTGAATTCAGATACACTCTTATGACAAATTACCATAAAAATTTATAGGATCATATGTGCCTGAGTATTAAAAACCTATAACCCCCTTTTCTCTGGACCTTACCAAGAGATTTGTTTCATCTTTCTCTTGGTTGATCCATGGGAGCATCCATAACAAAACCTAGAGAACTGCAAAAGCAGGAAAAATGAAACACACAATACAATGTGATAGGCATTTAAGGCTATGTCATAAGTCACAAGGTTTGTGTTCCTGTTCAAGTTTGGGGAGGTAAAAAGGTTCAGAACAAATTCATCAAGAGAAAAAATTCAGAAAAAAGTCAGAATTAAATTCAATCAATATGAAAATTTAGTTTTTTTAATTTTAATATATTATGGTAAAATAAATCTAAATTTAGATAAATTTAAGAATATTAATAAAAATGAATCTTAAAACATCCGGTTAAAACAATAGAATATAATTTTACTATAATTTAATTTTCTATGAATTTTAAACTAAAACTAAAAAGTTAAAAGAAAACTTTGTCAGCCCTGCAAGGGCCTTGCTAGCCCGAGTCAATGTTGACTCTGCAAGGTCTGCTTTATAAATTTTCCTTCATATTTTTCAAAAAGATTATTTATTCTTTCCATGATATGTGCTGAAACAAATCAAAACCATGCAAAGAAAAAGATTTTTTTTTAAAGTGCTGCAGTTTATAGAGGGTTCTCTCTGGCCCTGCACTCACCCACTTTGTACTGAACCACTAATCTAGACCAGGAATGAAGCAGACACAGATCCTGGGGCTTTTTTGAGAAACCAGTAGCATAAAAAGGAAGATAGTACTTTACTTTAAATACTTATCTATTAAGAGAAATTTGCAATCAAGAGTTTAAAAAATATATCAAAAGATTATACAAAAGAACCATCTTCAAATCTCCTCATCTGAGTTGAACAAAATGTAAGAGTTTTTAGCATCTAACATGAAATGGAAAACGTTGCACAAAATGAAATAATTCCAAACAATTTGTTCTTGACCTCTCAATCTTCATCACAGAAGCAGATTCGGATCATCTGAAATCTCATGGGGGAGGCTGATTGCCACCACAATTAATTTTGTAAGTTCTATTAGTTTTTCAAAACCTAGGAATTCATTCATAGACTATTTTGATGGCGTTCAGAAAGTGAACTCCCTCTGTTTGTGCTCTATTTTAAAGTGTTAATTTTATTGAGGATAAACACTGTCAAATAAAATACTTTGAAATGAGCAAAATGATCAAAAGGCCATCCATAGTAATCCCTAGATCCAGCTTGGTTGCAAGTGTGAGTTTATATCATCCTTCTTCCATCTCACTCTTCACTTTGCTGCTCCAACTGCATTAAAAAATAAGTGGGCTCTTCCCTCTCCAACTGTTATTGCTACAGATTTCACGAACCATAACGGAGGACAAAAAACCTCTCAAAATTTCTCCCAACAGTCACCAATGAAGTATGGGGGGTTCTCCCAACCCAGGAAGAATTTCATCAACATTGAGTATACGCTTGTGACATCATAATTCACACAATTTGCTTTGGCATGACTTGCTGTTGGCTGCACCCCCTAAAAGGTCATTATCAGGGCCTGGATTAGTTGGCAGACAACGAATTGGCAGATGACAATGGTCACAGATCCAAATATGACAAGTTACATAGCAAATAGATCACAAATTGTTACAACAAAGAAGATAGACTAAAATTAGAGTTATCTTATGCTTTTCCAAGTACAATAGACATATCACTTGCCATTGATACAGTATGAGAATTAGCCTTTAGATGTTAAACCTTGAGAAAAACAACCAAATATTGTACCATAGTGTTGCTGGGTGTATTGTGAGTCGTGACACTCGCCAACACAAATTAAAATACCAAGTCCTCTCTTGAACAAGGAAACCTTAGATGCCAAACAATATGGCAATGTGTGATCAACTAAGATAGCCCCAAGGTTTACATTGCGAACTTTTAACTTTGTGTTGGATATCAACTCTTTTTCCTCAAATAACGAATGATTTTACAATAAGTTTTTTCAACTAATCCTAACAAGGGTTTTGAAATAAATAGCAAAAGGAATGGGTTTAGGAATCTAATCTACTTCTACAATGCAGGAAACTATTGCTGAGTTAGTGAAACCAAACCAAGCTTTGCTTGGTCATGAGGAAACAACTATGCAAAGCTGACGCAATCTACAAGGGTTATGCAAATGATTTTCAGATCAATTAAAACACATCAACGCCTTAAATCATTTGAATCAATCAGCAAGAAGGAGTTGAAGTTAGGTTTTTTAAATGAGTTTAGACTAACAATGCATTGAAACTTGCAATCAACAAATTACAAATGGTGGTCATAAGGGTTTCCCCATTGATCAACAACAATATCTTCCATTCAGCTATTTAATATAAACAAATCTAGAAAAATGAGACATAGATAACCGTGCTAACACCAAAAATAACAAAAATTCACCAAGCTTCAACAGAATGAGTTTCTTCCCTTCCTTACAAATGAAATGAGAAAGCCTTTTTATAGGGATTTCAATTACAAACCAAGGGCCTAGATTGACTCTAAATCAACAGCCAAGGTATTTTGGGGAGATGTAATAACCTCAACTAGTTATAACTCATAACCTTGACAAGCACCAATTTCCTTCACCATTCAGTGGTTTGTCATTTCGTCAAACATTTTGCAAGCAACTATGTCACCACTGTAATCAACCTGCTGGCTCACTCTATAGAAGACTGTCTTTTTGTGTCTCAGAATGTTTGCAATTATTCTGGATTTTATTTTTGCAACAAAGAGTTTTTTACCTTCAATATATAATTCAGCCACCAAATATGCCAACCTTAGCAATGCCAATATGTCCAGATCAGATCATTCAAGTAGTGGAATGAAGCACCAACAAGGAAGGACTCCAAATATCAATCCTCCAACAAGTGCATTTCTCAGAAACAATAATATCTCCCACCATAGTCAACCACTATAAAGGAGATACTAACAAACTCACAGAAAACAATTCACTTCTCAACCACAATGTGAAATAGTAGAGAAGTTGGGCAATCTTAGCTACCCTCAGCAGCTAAATTGCAAATGCAATTCTCAGATCTCAAACCCTTGTACTTCAGCAACTCCACAAACTCAGAAACTTCTCATAAGAAACAAAAGCAAATAATCAATCGAACGCTTTTCTCATCAAATGGGCCCATATTTATTATCTCCAAATAGCACAAGTTTCCCAAATGAACTTCACTTAAGAAGCTTCCTTGTCACAACATTAAAATATAACAAAGTGTCATTATAATATAATTTATTAATTGCTTTTGGCTCCCAAAAATGACCTTTTCCTCCATAACATAATATTCTAACATACAAGGCCATTGTTTCTTGTGCCCACAATTTAAAACTTTTCAACTTGGTTCCAACGAGCAATGATAATGAGGTGACCAACATACAAGACCAACAAAATTAGCAACCTCGGCATATTTAGATGAATAATAATAATAATTTCCCCCATCTTGCAAAAACAATTGAAGAAGCATCAGAATTGAAATCTAATTACACCAAAGTGATCTTGATGAAGAAAGACAATGAATGAATCTAACAAGGTGACTTACTATAAATAGACACTCCCTCCAAGATTCTTGGAGCCCGAAGTAAAAACTTAGAGCCTCCCTCAACTCCTCTAACTCAACTGAGCTCATTGAAACCAACAATTTGACTAACTATAAATAGTAAGTCACTCAAATGGAGCCAAAACACCATAGACTACTAGAAAGCCTATAGCCCCACAATTGAGACCCTCAAATCCCACTGTTAGCTCACGAGGGTTGCATTGGTGAACTAACAAAGCCAACTGCAGGAGCCTGCTAAAAATGGGGACATTACAAGAGAGCCTAGTTAGGGTTAGTTATAACCACTGCTTACATACATTAAATGCCAACCAATGAAAAACAAAGAATCTTCAAGGGAAATAAGAAAATTTAGAGTCACTGGGTCGTTTGGAGGGCAATTAGAATTATAATCATTATGGAAGGGTGTTGACATAAGATTGTAATATTCCTTTTTTTTTGTTTATGATTTTTTCTTTTTAGAAACATACAGTGCTTCATTGTCACTCACGGCCACATAAAAGTCCTCTACACCTACACCCTCGTCATCCCTCGCACTCCAATTACCTTCCTTTGTGTTCTTGGTCTCTCCTATCCCCAAGATCTTCGGCACAGTTCCCCCATTTCTCTATTCCTCTAATATGTATAGTTGTTCTATGTTGTACATTACTCTGGCATCTTTGTGAGCGTATTCTTAAGGTTTTCTTCTTCGTACAACACTAATAGTACGGACATGCGCACTCTTTGGTTAGCATGATCTTCATATGCTTTGTTCAGGAGTGGTAGTTGTCTTGCAAGTTCTACCCACCCACTCTTCAACTACCCACCATCAATGCAATTCTTCCTCTCCTCCTGATTACGACTACAATTGATGCTTTGACTTGTGCTTCCTGGCAGAGTTGGGTTTTCCCTTAGTAGTCCTTCATTTTCTACTTTGGTGACACTTCCAGTTGTCTTCTCAACCGAACGGATCTTCTTACTAATCCTTTTCTAAGTTCCTAAATCCTTGATGTATGTCTTCTATCTTTGTTTGGTTGTATGGGCATTAATTTCAATTAGTATGTCTTTTGGTAGTGATGCAGTACAAGACTGAGTGAACCTCCAATGGAAGTGACCAAGCCTCCAACAAAAAACCACACAGCAGAAACACAAAACAAGATACAAGATCTAATAGAAAATCCAACTCTTTATTCATCAACAACTGATTACATGCAATGTGCTAGGCTGTAAGGCCTTCCTAGTTACGACCAAATACAAAGCAATTAGAGTAACAATTCTACAAGACCTTGCAAGATCCAAATACTCCCAACCTTAGCTAGCCCAGATTTGTAACAACACAACAATCCAATAGAAACCCCAATCAAGATCTAAACTTGTGCTCTCAAGCCACCAAGCAATCTCCTCATCCTAAGCCCACACTCAGCTACTAGTTCTGCTCACAATTTGGAACTCCAGATTCCTTCTTGACTCTCTGCTTCTCAAAGCATGCCTACAACACTACCCAATCCCTCCTTATATACTTTGCACAACCACAAGTCGACCTGTTGAAAATAGAATCATCTAGAACCCAAATAAACATAATATGCCTTTGTTGGCTTACAAATATCATTAAATGCACATAGAAGAACAACCAAGACCACAAATAGGTCCTCACACATCCTACAACTGATCCACGACATGCGCAACACGTATTAAATGCACAAGTCGGCTGATCAGATCTCTCACAAGCATACATTCGATGAGGCAAACATCGAGCATCAGTAGCAACCACCAAGCACGCCAAGTATACAACAAGCAAGTATATCCACTCAGCTCCCACAAGCATCATTGAGCTTGAGTTCCACTAAGTAGAATATTAACTGAGCACCATAAGCATCACTGAGCTCCTTCAATCACCGAGTCCCTCGAGCAAAACTATAACCAAGAACTACCTTAGTAGTGACCAAGCATCACCTCCTTTCGACTGAGTTCTTGAACTCCAAGGTCAAAACCACTCCAGCATACAGGATTGACTACTCAAGATGCTCCTGCATCAGACACCCTAGGTGTGAAAAGATGTTCTTAGTAACTAGAAGAACATCTTCTAGGATTCAACACATAAACCCCGAACTAGTTCTTCACATATAGATCTTCCAAGTCATCAACTTGTTCCACTTCTGCAAATCCTTTCCTGCAACAAACAACTATTTACTCTGCTTCTTCACATCCTTCCTCAGTGTACCACAAGTTTGTTTCCCACGCTGATCTCTAACCCCTTGAGAATCCTTTAACTCAAACTGCCTACTAAAACTCAAGTTCCTCCTACCCAGTTCTGCATTCTATAAAGGAATCAAGGAAAACTTCTTGCCACCCTTCTCAACAATAAACACATTCTTGACAAAATCATGCACTGCCCTACAATCATACTGCCAAGGTCTATCGAGTAATATGTGACAACTGCTCATGTCCACAATATCACACAACTCTTGATCCACATACTATCCAACTGAAAATCAACAAGTCATGGTGTAATGTCCCCTTATTCGCACTAGCATTAATGGTGCCTAGTTGGTCTATCTTCCCATCCGGATAGGCTAATGACATGTGATTTAGGATGCCAACCAGTCACAAGTGTTTGGTTTCAGTTGAAGAGATTTCAAATGAGAAATCCTAAGGTTAAAGTCACTTTATTTTATTAAGTGAAGTATAAAGTACTTTATTGATTAAAGTCACCTCAGGACAAAATGGCTTAAGTTACTAAACAACGAAATAGTCTTTATCCCACATTGTTAAGAGATTTGTTCTCCCCACACTCCAAGGTGATAAAAAGAAAAGTTTTACATTGGGATTAGCACAATGGATATGATAAATATTGATTTATTGCTACCATTATTGCTTTAATGTGACTGGGCAGCTCTGAGGACAAAACCCCTCGAGTTCCTTGAGGAAGTTGGACGTCACCCCAACCCCTCATACTGGAATTATCATATAGTTCAAGCAAGAGTCAACAAATGGGAAGTGACTTCGTATCAAGCTGGAAGTAGATCATTTATTACAGTGAAATAGGAACTGGTCGGTATTTAATATAACGTCTATAGGAACAACAGTTAAGGTTGAATGGCAGTCAAGAAGTAGCTATTTCAGGGTCAAAGATATTAGTGGAGTCCTCCTGTGAGTATTATTGTAACTACTTCGGAATTTATATACTGGCACTATCTTGCGTGTAGTATAGTTCACGGGTAGCAGTATTAGACAACCATTATGTGCCTTTCAACAGCACTATCTTGCACGTGAATACCACAAGTTCCAGAAGTAACCAAAAGGCATGGCTAATAAGAACAACAGCAAGATTGGAAGGACTACAGCGTAGTAAATACCTTGACGGGCAAAATATAAGAATAATGGTTGGAAGTGAATATGGAAGAGTATCTAAGTGGCTTCACAGTTCCAGCACCCTTTTACCAAACATTACTCACTAAGCCAGCAAATTATCCTCCACCTTGGGTTCATTCACCAAGTCCTCACTTTCATTCACCATAGCAACTCTTTTATCACCAACCTTCCTATCAACATTGGGACAACCAAAAGATCTATGTCCTTCACCACATCTGAAGCAAGTACCTTTAAATCCACCTCTGCCTGTTCTTCTCCTCTGTTCAACAAGTTTTGGTTCATCCTCAGCAACCGATTTATCTCTCACCGAGTGATCCTACTTTTCCTACTCTCAAGAATTACCTTGATGTCTTCTCTTCAACTTATCTTCTGCCTCCAGAGCATACTGATAAGCATCCTCAACCGAATCAATCTTCAGCATACCAATCTCTACTTGAATATTTAATCTCAAACCATTAATATACCTAGCCACATTTTCCTTAGAAAGTTCTCTTTGTCCAGACCGAATAGTTAACTTGTGAAACTCCTTGGTATAATCCTTCACAAACATATCCTTTTGTTTCAAATTTTTCAATCCCTTAAACAGCAAAAGATCATAATCAGTAGAAACGAGCTTAGCCTTCAATTTTGTCACCATCAATCTCCACCTAATGATTACCTTCCTCTCCTCTGTCTCACTGCAATTCTTCCTACCATAGAGCAACATGTCCTTTTAACTTAGTCTATGCGAACCTCACTCTGAGCCAATCACCAATATCCTCTAACTAAAAGTTGTCTCCCAACCACTGATCCAATCAATTAGATCTTCACAATTCAAAGTACCTTAGAAATTAGAAACATCAATTTCCTGCTTTAGTTTCAACCGAGCGTCGGATCTATCCAAATGACCAGTTTTGTCTTCCATAGATCTGTCCATCCAATTGGTCCTATCCTCACCACTAGATCTAGCAACTTCAAATTCTTCAACAACTTTCTAAAAACTATCTTCCATATCCACGTTCCTCATTACACTAGCTATACCTCTCATGATCTCAACGACCATATCATTCTTCATCAACTCCATCTTAGATCTGAAATCTGATCTAACCTTTTCTAACTTTTAGTCTCCACAGCATCACAGAGATCTACAATCACCCTAGGGTCTAATCTTCTCGGAGGCATCTTCCAAGATCTTCAAAAACTCTCTGCAACAAATCCCACCAGAGCACCTTGTGACAAACCTGAGTTTCCTGCAAGTCAAATCGCAACCTGCAACCTCGCATGAACAACAAAGAAAGGTTTCACAACTCCAGGAACACAGATCTACAATAAGAATCGCATGGAATCTCTGTAATCGCGCTCTAACAATCTTCAACCAAATCAAACCTTCGCTCTGATAGCACCTGACGCAATACAAGGCTGAGTGAACCTCCAATGGAGGTGACCAAGCCCCCAGCAGACAACCGCACAACATAAGATATAAGATCTGATAGAAAATCCAACTCTTTATTCATCAACAACTGATTACATGCAATGTGTTAGGCTATAAGGCCTTCTTGGTTACAACCAAATACAAAGCAATTACAGTAACAGTTCTACAAGACCTCACATGATCCAAATACTCCCAACCTAAGCTAGCCCAAATCTATAACAATAAAACAATCTGGTAGAAAACCCAAGCAAGATCTAAACTTGTGCTAGCAAGCCACCAAGCAATCTCCTCGTTATCAAGCCCACACTCAACTACTAGCTCTACTCACAATTTGCAACTCTAGATTCCTTCATGACTCTTTGCTTCTCAAAGCATGCCTACAACACTACCCAAACCCTCCTTATATACTTTACATGGCCACAAGTTGGCCTGTTGTAAATAGAATCATCTAGAACCCAAATAAACATAATATGCCTTAGTCGGCTTACAACAATCATTAAATGCACATAGAAGAAAGAACCAAGACCACAAATGAGTCCTCCCACATCCTACAATTAATCCACATCACAATCATGTGCAACACATATTAAATGCATAGGTTAGCTGATGAAATTTCCCAAGGACATCCATTCGATGAGCCAAAACACCAAACACACCAAGTATACACCGAGCATAACAACCAAGCACGTCCACCGCGCTCCTACAAGCATCACTGAGTACCAGAAGCATCACCGAGCTCCTTCAGTCATCGAGTTCCTCAAGAAAAACTACAACCAAGAACTACCTCAGTTGTGACCGAGAATCAGCTCCTTTCAACTGAGTCCCCCGATTGCAAGGTCAAAACCACTCCAACATACAAGATTGCCAACTACCCCAATATGCTCCTGCATCAGCTAGTTCCATATGCTTCTCCCTCCTTTCAATTCTGTTCTTCATACATTTGTAGTACTATTGCCTTTATTGGTCTTGGTCTCTCTCCTAAAGGTCTCCAAGGGTAATAAAGTTATGTGCAACAACCTTGGCAATCTTCGAATAAGAGGGTCAACTCGTAAAAAGTAGTAGATATTTTCCACAAGTCAAATTATGATATTGTGATCATGATTCAACTGTGTAGGATTTTGAGTCAAACTCATTGACACAAAAAATTACACGATTGAATCCTAAGAGCAATATCCCAAAGTGTCAACTTTGTTTTTCATTGTTAAGCTATCTCGAATGGCACTCCTAGGAAGCTCTCACTAGAGAGCCATCCTTCAAGCATATTGTACTAAAGGATCCTTCGATTGAGAACAACATATTGTATTGCCCCTTAGTACTCTGTGTTGGGTGGATATTTTGCAACCAACAGTTTTAGGTAAAAATCCAGTCGCAAAATAGGATGACCAGTCACAGCGTGTGAGACAGAGTCTCTCCTACCTTAAAGGGAAGGCTCCCCCTTCTCACCATTCCTTGGATCAACTCAAGGTAAGCAAGAAGTCAAGAGATTTTATAAAATGGGTGTTACCAATATCATTTCTTCTTACCTTTCAAGAAAGAATTCACTTACTCGTGGAGCAAGTAATGGGCAGGGTGAATCTCTAACTACACTTCTATCAAGAGCTGGAAATAATGATACCGATAAACCTTTACTAACTCAAAGGCTAGCTGAAAATGTACCAGTTTGGCTCTATGTTTGGTCATACTTTCATATGGAAAAGCTTTACAATTAGGGCACAAAGACTCCTAAAAGTAAGAATGACTTAACTATTTTGCGAATTAAGAAGAAAATATAAGCTATAGACAAAGCTTCTAGCTATACACTTCCACAATTGCTCCTGGTCAAAGCTCTAGCTCCAATTGCTTCTTAACTCTTTTTTATTCAATTCACGAGATACAATTATCAAGAACACAAGATAACATGAATCAAAGATAACTTAAATGAATTATAGACAAAGTTTATAACTCATGCAAGCAACAATCTCACTTAATCAAAGTTAAGTCTCAAATGCTCCTTTGTATTCACTTTCTCTCAAAAAAGTGCTTACACAAACAAAGTTTTGCTGGCACAATTTCTCCAGAGCTCTCTTGCATAAAGATGATGATTTTACAATGAAGGGGCCACTCTTTTATATAGGCATAGGAGTTGAGAAAAAGGTGGAGGATAAAGTGGGAGCAACTCAACCAACTTTGACCTAGTCTAACTACGGGAGAAAATAAAGGGTTACATGCAACTGCAGATGCAACTCGCATTACATCCTTTTACATACATGTAACTTGCATTACATGTAATTACACTTTTTCACGTAATGCATCCTTTACAACTACTAACATGAAATAAAAACAAAAACAACAATCGTAAAGTTTGTTTTCTCAGTGTCTTGAATTTGACAATGATGTCATGCATTGTGAGAAGATTAACAATTTCCATGATCTTTGATATGACTTCTACTCTCACTGCATTTGCATATGTTGTTTGTACAACTTTGGAATTTTCTGCCATAGTAACCAACAAGTGTTTCGTTGAGAATTTATACAAGACAAACTTGTTCATTGTGTGCAAACCAAAGTCTTCGGAATCTACATCAGCATTGATCCTAATTATATATTCTAAGTTTACTCTTTCTATTGCAATGAGATTACCAAATAACGTGGCATCCCATCTATTCCAAATCACAAGTAACACTTTCTTCAACTACTTAACAATCTCCAAAGGTTGCCTGCAACTTTGTGATCAACTTCCTCAACGTTTCCTCTTTGTAGCCAATGAGACCTTGATATTTGAAGAACATTTCACATGACAGAAGAACATCACATGAGACCAAGGCATTCAAATCAAATTTTACCATTTCATCCCAATCATCGAAGATTTCCTTCAAGTTATCTGCTTCTTGAGTCAAAGAAGAAATTAAGTTTCGCTCCATTTCATTCATCTCTTTGACGTGCCTAAGGACTGCAAATGTCTCTGTGATGACTCGAACTCTTTCAGAAATGATTTCTTGTATCCAAGACTTAGCAGTTTCAATCAGCTTTCTCTCCTAGATGTTTGAGACATAACAACAACACTCTGAGAAGACTGTTTCTAAATGACCTCATTCAGATGAGAGACCTCTTATTTCAACTAGTTTTTCTTTTCCCATAGCACATGATTGCTCTTTGATACATTAGCCAATGCATCTTGAGCATCTTGCAAACAACTCAAATGTGATTTTGCTTTCTGATTTCAACCTTAGTAAACTTGTAATCAGAACGAGTAAGTTCCTCAACAAGTTTGCCTACCAAGGGCTCGGCAACTTCAACAAATTTGATTTTATCGGAATCAACCAAAATCCTTGAAACAATCTTATCTTTCAAAAGATTTAGATTTGGTCTTCTTAATAGGAAGATTGTCTGGAGGAACAACCACTTTTTTTCTCTTTGTTGTTATTTTGTTTAACCATGCAGGCATGCTGAAACCTTCATTATTAGAAGCAAATACATAAAAACCATTGGTATTGATCCTGATTGTATTTCCATTGTAACAGAACAAGATTCAGTCTACACAAATGAAGGCATAAGAACATGCTAAGAAGACTCCGTTATGAAAAGATCAAACCCTATCAAAGATGTATCAAGTTGGAAAACTTGACCACTTGTAAGAGTTGGAAAATCCTCAAACACATTTGCTAAATGGTCATATTGTTCATTTGCAGGGATGTGAGGAGCAGCAGAGAAAATAGGAAGAGTCATGGTATTGACTTCCAAAATTGGAATAGGAGTGAAAACCGTGGAAAATGCAAAAAAGGCTCTTCATGTATAGACAGTGCACATGCTTGTACAGGCTTTGGAGGAGATATGATCATGATTTCCCCTTCTTCATCTAAATCTTCTTTATCAGATGATTTAGCTCCTTGTCTGCCCTTCAATTTTAATTTGAGGTAACCTTTAGCATCAGAAGATGAGGCACCATCTTTCCCTATGATTTCCAGTTGTGACTTTCTGCCAGCAGGACCAAAACTTCCACAATCCAAGCCCATCTTAGGATTTACTCATTTAAGGCCTTTATTTTTCAACCATTTATTGGTGTTTACTAAGATGGATTGAAATCTGTCTATGATAGAAGTACCTTCCTTTTGTTGCCATTGGATAAGAAAAGGGCACTTCTTATCAAAGTCGGCTTGATGAAACTTCGGATCAAGAATGTTGCCATCATCTTCAACCTAGAAATTTAAAGGGATCTCCAACATATTAAGATCGATTATTTGTTGCAGGGTTAATCTACAGTAGTCCATCTTCATGACGTCAAGTTTTGTCCTCATATCAATCTAGATGTCCTCAATGCGATGAACATAAGTGTAAGCTCTTTTCATTTGAGAATTCATCTCTCAATAGTCAAAGTAAAATCTAGCCTTGAACTTCTTCAAGGTGATCAACTGCAACTCTGCTTCCATGTTCTTTTCTTTAGGCACAAAAATGATCAAATAGTTGCCAATAGCCAAAGGTTTAGCTGAGGTAATGCTGAAACCAGGCCTATGCATAGCATGCTGATCACTTTGCATGTCCATGAGCTGTCTAGCTAGCTCCATCAAAATAATTCGATCTATAGCATACCTAGGTAAGGTATATGGCTCACCTTTGAAATATCCAACTCTCAAGTATGTGAAAGTAAGAAATTGAATGAAAATACAGCCGTATTGGTTCACCTTCTCCCATGCCGCATCAGATACTCTTTTGACAGATAACTATTTATTGAACAAGCATCAGAAATGCCCAAAAAAAACATCTTGGACTCTTCTATAATGAAATTTACTATTTGCCAAAGTGATTTGGTCATAGTAATTTCAGCAACTTGAAGACGATCTCCCTTGGTAGAAAGACCAAAGAAAGATCCCATGGCAGCAACAATGTAAATAAGATAAGAATTCATGTAGAAGGGCACTGATATTCCCACGTTGCCTATCTGTTGGCAAAGTGCAATGCTAATGAGCTCTCCTCAAAAGATGTGTTCTTTATTCTCCATGATTTAAAATATGAACTTATACATCCATGGCTCGAAATCAGTAGAATCTTTAAGGCCACAAATTCTGTTGAGAAGAATGATGAGATCCTTATATTCTTGTTTAAAGTTAGACCAATGAACAGTCTTTGGCCATCTGGAGAAGTTGCTTCTTTTATTGTCTAACCAGTAAAGGTTAACATACTTCTAATAATCACCCTTTTGCCCATTACAGCATGCCAAAGATAATTTTTTGGTCAAATCTGCACATTTTTCTTTATGTGGAACCTTGAAGATTTGTTCAATGACCTCAAGATAAAGCTAATGATAACCTTGCCGTCAACATCTTTGATATTCGTCTTTGGAGTAAACCGTCGTGGACATCGGAGAATGAAATCAGGTTCTATGGCCGCCATAGAAAACGTAGACACTAGGTGAATGTTGCTTCTCTTGATTGACCAACTAGAGTTTCAACTCTCTATAGAAAATCAACCATGTCCACATGACCAATCTTTGTGTCCATCACGTTATCCAGAATAGATATGACTGATTAAGGAGCTGCATGAGCCAATTCTTTATCATATTGATATTTCATTTTGCCTTTGGATTTTGATGGTGAGGACATTTCTTGTGCTTGTACTGAAACACAAAAATTCCAAAACATAAATACATCATCAGATGGAATCGCCATACAAGTTTATTTATGATCAACAAAGATTTGGAAACAAATTGGAGACTTGGTAGATCCAACAAAATGATCTCAAACAAATCATATGCATATGCAATGGATGAAAATGAAATAAACAGAAAATGAAATGAAGTGTTATGAAAGTGAAAATATGGAAGATGGAATGAAATGGAATGAAAAGAGAATGTGTGAAGGTGGAACGCATAGGAATGTGTGAAAATGAAGATTGCTGATTTCAAGCATGATTTAGGGTTTCTAAGGCATTATTGTATAAAAAATGAGTATATGTAAGTGCAACATGTAATGGGAGATGAAAGGTGAGATGAGATGCGAACGTGAGTGGAAGATGCACTTCACATGTAAGTGTGAATGGAGGATGAGATGGAAAGCATGGAAAGATGCAAAAACATGTATTTGCACATGGAGGCGCAAATGCATATGGAGAGACAGAAATGGAAAATGGAAGAGGGATAACGAGTTTTATAGTCACTTCTAATGAAAAGGGGAAGTCAGTACATGGGAGATGAAAATGACATCTTTTTGACTTTTCAAAATGTGACTTTTAATCAGAATTGGACCTTTTAGATGCAATTACACGTAAGGCATTTCATGTAATCGTGTCGTGCGAATGGATGTGAAAAGTGAGATGAGTGAAAATGGAAACGAAAAATGAGATTACATGCATGTGCAGATGGTGAATGAGATGGAAACCTGTAATTGCATTTTTCGGATGAGAGGTGAGGTGTTGCGACATGGAAACAAAATGTGGAATGTGATGATGCTTTTGCAAGAAGTGAAGCAACAAGTTCTTGGGAAATAACTTGTGACTTCTCCAAAGTGGAGAAAACCGGCAAGCAAACACAAAACACAAAAACACAAAGAAAGTGACTCAAACATGCCAAAATGCAAACCACTTCAACACTTAAATTTGAAATTGGAACTTGGGAAAGAACCAAAAACACGAAAATGAACAATTTCTTCATTTTTAAAGGAAAAATGCACTTTTCATAGCATAGATTTCAACAATTGGCAATCATCAAGCAATTATGTGCATAAAAACAGCAAAATAAGCACAAATTAAATAGCAAGAAAGAAAAAGTCCACTTAAATGAAGATTAAGTGCCAAAAATGAAGGTGAAAGATGCTCCAATGTTGAAAAATTCTCCAAAAACATTTGAATCTTTCAACTTTTTACAAATCCGAATGGAAGAGGGCAGCAAACAAGGAAAAGTTGTTGAAAGATGTCAAAACGTGCCCTAAGATTGCTCCAAAATCCAATGTTTTTAAAATGCATGTGCTTGGGACATTTTTCACAAAAAAACGTTTTTCACAATGGCGCATGAGCAAATCGATTTGGTGTTTAAACCTTAAACCATGCACCAACATGCAATGCAAACACCAAATAAAGCCAAATTGATTTGGAATGGAGCAAAAGCATGGATAAAAAATGGAGTTATTTGCTGATTTCTTCAAAAACGTGCCCTAGATTGGAGCTTCCAAAAATGTTTTTTAGCTTGTTAAATCCATTTTGAATGCAAGAAAACTCATTGCCCATCAAAAACGCCTCAAATGGAAAAGATTTCATGTAAATCCATTAAGAAAATCTTCATTTATGATCAAAATCGGGTTCTTGGAGAGCAAAGACATGTAGTTCTTCAAAATCGGACTTTTTGGAGGCCAAGACACATATTAAAACATGCTTTATCTTAATATCGGAACTTTTGTTGTCAAAAGCATGTTTTAAAATATGCATACAAGCAAAATACACCTTTTGGAGGAGGATGCATGTTTTAAAATGTGCACACAAGTAAAATTGGACCTTTTGGAGGAGGATGCATGTTTTAAGTTACATCTCACATTTTGGATGTAAAGACATGAAAACTTATCCACTTATGATAATATTTTGATGTAATGACATCAAAAAGGTCCACCAAAATGAACTTTATATGTAGTGACATGTAAAATGTCCACTTCTAATGATTTTACATGTAATTGCATATAAAATGTCCACTTTTGATAACTTAAAGTCATTTAATTCACTTAAATCTATAAAAATGTTACTAAATGGGCCACAAACAATATTTATCTATCATATTTAAAAATATAACATATAAACATCATTTAAAAAGTAACATTTAAATAAGCATTTGATTTAAAAATCAAAAATTAAACTAGAACCATATAGTTATATAGTTACTTTTAAGTGAAAAACTAAAAAGTAACTCAACTTAAAATTATAACATAAAGTGCTCTATAGTCACTTTAAGTTAAAAAATCAATGTTCTAAGTAACTTAAAAACATAACAAAAAGTGAATATAAATTATATTTATTAAAAAGTGAAAGTCAAATTAAAAATATAATATCATATTTTTAATTCGTGTTGTTGCACTAAAAAGGTCCACTTTTGAGGCACTAAAACAAGCATATCTCTTGACTAACAACTCTGATTGAGCTCTAGGTTAGACCGAATATAAGGGAAAAGCGAAAGGCGTGACATGAGCAAAACCGAAGGACAAAAAACCAACAAAAGCAAACTCAAAAGCAAAGAAAGGACGATGAAGGTTTCAAAAATCAAGCAAAGGCTCGACAGAAAGCAAAACAAAAATGACTTGACGAAAGCCTTCAGTAAAACAATTTGATATACGAATTGAAATAAATCGAACAATCAACATTAAAAAATTGAATATCAAATTCAAGCTTAGAGAAATGAGAAACTAGCTTGAAAAAGTTTTGTGTTGTTACCAACATTTTGTGGTGACAAAATCAGGACAACACTCTGGCAATCCCTTAGAGCTTCTATGTGGTCTCTTATGTCCCTAAGATCTCTCCCACTATTAGCAATTTCTCTTGACATCCGGGCAAAGAAGAGTTATTTTGTGTGTCATTTTGAAAGGACTAATATATTAACCAACATTCACCAAGTCTTGTATCAGTTTATATTTTGTCATGTATTCCTCTTCTTTGGTTTTAGTTACTTCTGATTCCTCCATAGGTTGGCCCATTACATCACCATACTGACTATATGTGAATTATATTTTCCCAAGATTCATACTAGCAATGACGCCAAATGTTTATTGCCTAACTCTAGCAGTTACAAAAGTAATTGGAAGTGTACAGTAACAAAACATACAAATATAACAATATAAATCACTATGGAAATTCGGAATATGTATCTTTCAGTACCAAGTAATAGATTTCCAGTCAATAAATAACACCAGAGACTAGTAATTGCCAACCCACAAGTAGTCCATAACTAATCATCTCAATTACAAAACCTAACAACATTTATTTAGCCTACTACAACTATGTACTTATTTCTGACCACAGTTATAATCCATTTATTAAGGCAATGCTCAACAGAAAACACATACATCGTAATTAACAACCAGGATTCTAACATTACTGGCAAAGAATTCTAGTGTAACACAGGAAGGAAAACAATATATGAAATGGCAGTACCTCTCTGTTCCTTCTGGAGCAGAAGTGTTCCACTGACTACTCCCACCAATCGTGTCATGAACCTACATATGTGAAAGTCAGTAAAATAGTACCTATCTGCTAAGGGAATCCCAACAACAAACTCAGATATTAATACAAATAATATCAATTTCATGAAATAAGACATTCAAAAACACAGGACAGATCATTGGCAACACTAAATTAGTGTCATAAAGGTATGAAAGATCCGCAATCACTTACAGGAACACATGTGATGATCTCAAATTGGGCCTTACAGAGAGGGCATAGATTGGTGATAACTGCCCAGTTGTCTATGCATTTAAAACAAAACCTGAAATATTCAAATTTTAACAGATTTGTTAGATCTCTTCTAGATGAGATAAAGATGCAAATAATTTTACTCCCTTCAATAAACAAGAAGATAAAATATCTTTATATTTAATCTCTTCTAGATGAGCCTAGTGAAGTATTTAATAGACATCTTTCTTCTTCAAATAAAGATGTAAACAATTTTACTCCTTTTAATAAACAAGAAGATAAAATAGCTTTATATAGAATCAATTAAATGGCTATCGAAATTTGGGGTGAATATATACAAAGTCTAGAGAAGATTTACCTGCTATCTATGGATGCATTGGAGCTTAACGGTAAGCTGATTATATATAAGATCTTACCAGAGGAAAATATTAGAAAAATCAAATACTTCTGGTAGCATACACAAAAAGACATTATTATTTCTAGATGGGGACTCTTTATAACTATTCACAATAAATGCATTAATTTAATTCTATTATTTCCACCTAGTGTTGTCACTGGATTCAAGTGAAGCATTCCTAAGCTTATAGACATGGCTAAAGGTTTTAGAGTTTAGAAAACAACCCACCCAAAGCAGGGGAACATGCATGTATGATTAGTTTGTAACTTCCTAGCTTCCTCAGCCTTGGATAACAAGAGATGTACTAGGAAGTACCCTGCTCGCTCCCAGCATATTCAAACCTGTGCCACTTAATCTAGGATATTATCTATGATAAGCCTAGTCTACATGTGATTTATTTTCTTGTTGATTGCCGTACATTTCAAGATGCCCCAGCAAGTCAGCTGACATTTGTATTTTTTCTAATTTACTGGATGTCCTACGCTGCAACAAATTCACTTCTAACAACACATGAACAAACAGACAATTTAATCATTTATGATCCCAAATTGCACTGCATTCTGATTACAATAAAGAATTTTACGGAATTACTTATAATATCAGCCCCAGTACACAGAAATGATGAAATAAACAGTTTGATTTTAATTGTTAATGCAGAAGGTTGCTCCCTTGCACCAAAGCGAACTGTTCATGTGAGTTTTGTGACCATGTGAGTTTTGTGACCACTACAACATGCAGAATAAACTACCAAGTATATTATCCTCTATAGAACAAGGAAACCTTATACACTAAACAATATGGCAATTGTGTGACCAAATAAGGCAATCCCAAAGTTTGCACTGCAAACTAGCAACTTTGCATTGGATATAACTCAATGAATGTGATGTGATTATCTGGTAACGGCATGGAGACTTATACTATTCATTCAATGGACATCAACTTTCAAAATGTGAAAGATTTGGCAATTTGAGCTCTTCAACAACTGATAATGAAATAAAATGCAAACAGGAATGGAAAAGAAATCTAACTTAACTCTATCAATGCAAGACACCAGTGTTGATGGAGTGAAATTAAGCCAATCCATTATTTGCCAACTTAAAACAACTACGCCTAGGAAGATGATATCTTCTAAGGACACATGGATGATTTTTGGGTTGCTAACACTCATTTAAATACTCAATTCTGGAGCAATCCAAATTAACATTCCCAATTAAAGTCAAAAATCTGCAATGAGTTCAAACTAACCTCACACTGTTACTTGGAATCACCAAAAGGTATGAACTTAGGTTTCACCATTTGGGTCTTGGGCAATTTGGGGAACAAAAGAACATGCTTTTGTAATTTAGAAACCTGTCTTTGATCATTTTTACATGCATTTTTGGTCAATCTTCTTCCGTGGCAATTCGCAAGTAAAAAACAGAAACCCGTCTTTAATCATTTTTACATGCATTTTTGGTCAATCTTCTTGCATGGCGATTCACAAGTAAGTAACAAATGCTTTTGAGTTGCAAAAACCCACCATTCTTGGACACTTTTGGCTAGAGGGATTTTTGGAGAACTAACTCATGAGATTCATCACAAAAAACTTCAGATTTGTGTCTCCAATAGGAGCGTTTTTGCCTCAAATCCATCAAGGATCAACCTTAGCACATCAAACTTGCTTATTTGGAGGGGTTTTATTCATTATACAGCCCAATTAGGGCACGATTTTGCTCAAAGACACCTCTTGTTTGGCCATTTTTCTTCACCAAATCTTCAAGTTGTTGCCTCAAGGTAAGTTCTAAGGCATTACACTTCATTTCCAGCCTGTTTACCACTCTTTTCAAGTTGCATTTGATGCCTTGGATATCAAATTTGATATGCATTGCAAATTGCATATGATTTAGTCAAAATGTTTGCTAAAATTGTGCATTTTTTATTTCTAACTTCCCACAATTGGCAAGCAACAGATTTTGACTCAAGAATGCATTCATTTTGCAAAGATTGAGTCCAGATTTGAAATCTAGGTAAGTCTCATTCATGCAATCTTTCTAAATTCGAAAATATTATTGGGTTCATTTTCAGATTTTGCATAAGAGACTAAAGAGACTTCTTCCTTTACTTCTTGAGGGAAAGAGGTAAGATATTTGTCAAATTCATAGGGCTATATTGTGTATATATTTGATCTTTTGTTTACGCACATCATTTCATTTCAATTTCAATTTTCAGATTTTGCATAATGAATATATTATGTTCTTTCTATCTTTTGTTTTACTTCTCCAAGTTGCATGTGCAAGTACTTCACCTTACTTATATATGCAGTCGAGACTAAAAAACACATTCATGAAGGAAGCTATCAAATGAAGTTAGCTCATTACACATGCTTTTGCATCCAAAAACCACACTTCCATGCTTGCACACATTCACACTTTACATACCACTGCCACATGACATAAAAACTCATTATGGTGGTTACTTGCATTTACTTGCATATTTATTTGTAATGAAAACACAATAGCTCCATTTCATTCATTTCTAAGCATTTTCCACATAATATCACTGCTGTTCACATATGTTTTCACACTTAAAAAACTCGTTTTTGATTTTCTACCATAAAAACACACATTTTTGAGCTCAAACATTTGCATCCACTCGCTGTCCCAACAATTTTCACCCATACATTTCATGCAAAAGTTCCATAGTTCATGCTTAAACACTCAAACACACAATGGATTCCCCTCTGAAGATGTACTTGTGGGATTTTCATGTCACAGATACTTTTGGACATAAACTTGCCATTACAGAGGATATTCTACCAGGTAAAGGTAAGGAAAAGAAAAAAAAGAAATATAAATATGATCAATATAATAACTCCATAGCTCCTTCACAAGCCACTTCGTATTGTGAAAATATCAAGGATACCGATATCTTGCACTTAGATATCAAGGACTTTTTGAAGTGAGTAGACATTGCTGCTACAAGTGAGATGTCACACATAAAAGAGAGTGGCATTCATCTTGTTTTTACTTTTCCTTTGGCTGCCCGTGGACCTGAGTTCATACGTGCTTGTGCCAAGAACTTTGATCTCCCATCAAGGACTATCAAAGACCAAGATGAGAAGACTATTATCAATCTAGATCCAGAGAGTCTTGACAAAATCTTCTGAGTTCCATCTACTCCACTAGTAACTAACATCACAAAACAAAAAGCCTTGGAGAGATGGAACAATGACATGGTAAAATGCAATAGGTATGTGAATGCTAGTTGGTTGATCAACAAGAGGCCTAGTCTTGTTAGATGGCCAAAGGGAAAGTGTTGTTCTGATTTCAAGAAAGGGATCAACAATCTTATCGCACTACTCATTCGCATTGTTGGACTCAAAGAATCGTGGATGTATCTCTCATTGTTCACTCCAAACAAAAGAAAATCTTTTGGGGAGAGATGATCAGTCATATGTTATTAGAGAAGTTGTCCCAAGTCATTTCAAGCGGGACCTTCTACATGAACTCATACCCGGTATACAATGTTGTTGCCCTAGGTTTATTCTCGGGCCTATCCACAAAGGGTGATTGCATTACAGTTCCAATTTGGCAGTATTTTGATAAGGTAAACTTGAAGTCCATCCCAATGCACTACAAGAGGGTGCAAGATGCTTTCTATGGGCATTGCATGTGTCTATTCAACAAGGAACAACCAAAAAAGCATGTATCCCACAAGGCTTAGGCTAAGGCAAATGAGTAAAGTTGTTTGTTCTTCCCTTTTCCCAACTTCGCATATATGAAAGTTGGTTATTTTAGAGATGAGTCATACACTCTTCCAAAGGTATCCCACTAACAAGATCATCCTCACAAAGTTAACAAGGTTGTTGATGGAAGTGCAGTCATACTAGTCTTCCTTGCACAAAATAGTCTTCCTTGCACAAACTTGGTGTCAAGATTTCATCAAGGAACCCTTTGAAGATTGGTGGTTATTCATTGGATACAGTAAAGGCTAAGAACATGGAATCTGACTTCAAAGAAGTGCTTTGAAGAAATTCATGTCACGGGCTTGCTTTGATTGGGGGGCATAAATGATAAAATAAGAAAATATTACGTCCATGTTCACCGTCTTGAGGATATTTCGGTTGATTTGCGCATAGAAATTGACATTCATCCAATGAACTATTGTTGGTTGACTCTAAAGCAAAATTTGTGGACTTCAACCTCCTAGAGATCTTTTGCAAGCGTTGAAGATGATGATCACATTCTAGATCCAGAATACAGTGACAATAATGTGGACAAGCTGCCTTTTTATCTACATCCCACTCATCAAAGGAGAATATTTCCATATGAGATCATTTTTATCCCATTCTCGCCAATACAAATATCTAGAGGCTAAAAGCATAAAAATCAAGCCTAGGAGAGATTTCAATACTGCTGGTCCAATTGGTTTAAGGGTCAAAATGAGAGGCAAGCAAAAGGATGGCATGGAATCTTTGGCAACAACTCTTCTAGAGCTTACCATCAAGAGTGACAAGGCAAAGGGACGTGTGCTTGAGATAAAGTCTGCAAAACCTCAAAAGATTCAAATTAGCCAAAGTTATGACAAACTTCCTCCACCATCAAGGAAATCCTCTCCAACCTCAGATGAATCATTGGATTCACCATTGAATTAGTGTGATGATTGACTTGAGTTGCTAGTAGTCTTCTTGATTCTATGCCAACCTCAAATGAATCATTGGATTCACCCTTGCGCGTGGCCATGAATACTTTTCCTCCTAATCCAACATCATTTCATGTGGATCTGACTTCGATCCCACCAGCTATGCTCATTTCCTCAATTGCTCCTACAATGTTGACAGTGGAGCGTATCATAGCTTTGAAAGTCTGTTTGATGCTTACACCATGTTTATTCCTAATGTTGCAGTATCATCCATGGCATTAACGGATACGTCATCAACACAGTTTGAGTAGTTCATGGCAAAGGTCATACATAGTAGCCCAACTCCAATGGCAATCATGATTGAGGCCCCAACTATTGTGACCACAATTACACAAATTGATCCAATATCCACTTTAGTTACCACTATTTCTACAAGGTCTTCTTCCTCTATATTTCATCCTTGGCTCACTTCAATCACTCAAAAGAGGAAAAAGGAAGAACTGTTAAGTTTTATTGATCTCTAATAGATAAAACAATTACTATGAAATGGAACTCTTACTTGTACTATAGAAGAGTAGAGTATGTCTTCAAATGATGATGATCTCTTACTGACCAGGTTTAGTATCTTCCTTTTATGATTCGTTGAGAATCACCTGTATGCTAAATGTGCTACGAATGTTGTATGCTACTGTAGGTTAGATGTAAGTAAAATATATTGGAAATGATAACAAAGTATTACTTGCAGATCACTGGATCTTGTGATGCCGTGGATTGATTACATTCCTCAGCGATCTACTCTCTTTAAATATGTAGACGGAAAGCCATGACCCCCGTAGAGTCATGCCTCTTCCGTGGCATGACTAACTGCCCATTAGTTAAGACAAATTAAATATAAGTGATGAGCCCGATCTCAAAACAAGTAATGAACCCGATAACACATTCATTAACATGTCGATGCAAACAATGATTGCCTTAACTACTTTAATATGCAATTGATCATAATGTCAATAGGCAATGTGTTGCAAACATATATTAATCCAAAAACACACACACACACACACACATATATATATATTATGTATAAATACATATATATATGTATGTATACATACATATATATATATATATATATATATATATATATATATATATATGTATGTATACATATACATATATATGTATATATACATATACATATATATGTATGTATACATATACATATGTATATGTATACATGCATATGTATATGTATGTATACATATACATATGCATGTATACATATACATATGTATATGTATACATGCACATGTATATGTATACATGCATATGTATATGTATGTATACATATACATGTGCATGTATATGTATATGTATGTATACATATACATGTGCATGTATACATATACATGTATATGTATACATGCATATGTATATGTATACATATATATATGTATACATATATATATATATATATATATATGTATATGTATATATATATAATAAGTAATAATGACAGTTTGTCTGAAAACATAAACACTAATTAGTATATCAGATAATCATCATATTACTTCTACTGATGCTAAAACATTAACATTCCCTCTTTAGCAAAGGAGAAGTAAAACACCTTTAGAATTTTAGTATAGAATACCTGATCGCTTTATCTAATCTTCACACACAATGAACAGTTATAAGTTAGATAATAAAAATCACAAAATTATGAACACTTATCATAATGTATATTATAATTTCTAATTGTCAGAAACAATATCTAGAGTAAACACAATGAAAATGTTACCTATGATCTCTAATTGCTTGAAGCAATGTCTAGAGATGTCCATAGTAATAACATAAGATTTCATGATCTCTAATTGCCTAAAGCAATGTCTAGAGATGTCCATGATAATAACATGAGTTCGTTATCTATGATCTTTAATTGCCCGAAGCAATGTCTAGAGATGTCCATGATAACAGGCCTATTATTTACAAGATCGTCACCTTGTAAATAATTACCTTTTGAATAAATATGTCTATGAAAGATCATCACCTTTCATTATATATGATGCTACTAACAAACAATAAAAGCATAAATTCACATGAATTTAAAACTTAATTTAATATTCAATATTACAAATTAATCATACCAAGTTTTTCTCCGAAGTATTTCAACTTCACTTTAGCAGGAGGCTTGGTCAAGATATCAGTTGTTTGCTCATTAGTACAGATATACTCTAATTGAATGATTCTTCGATTCACCATATCTCGAATGTAATGAAAAGGAATTTCAATATGTTGGAAGCGATTGTGGAATACCGGATTGGTTGAAAGCTTGATGCAACTTTGATTATCACAAAGAATCATAGTGGGCTTCAAAGGTCTTTTAAACAAATCTGCTAACAACTTCCGTAGCCATACCGCTTCTCTAGCACCCAAGGAGGATGCGATGTATTATGCTTTGGTGGAACTTAATGCAACTGAAGTTTGTTTTCTGCTGGACCAAGAAACCATGCCAAATCCTAGACTGAAGCAATATCCAGAAGTACTTTTACGTTCAATAGGACTGCCTGCCCAATCAGAATCTGAATATCCATGAAGTTCGATGTTGACTTTATCAAATTTGATTCTCATTCCAATGGTACCCTTTTAAGTATCTCAAAATGTATTTAGTTGCATGCAGATGTATCTTCTTTGGTGCACACATGAATTGACTCAAGGTGTGAGTAGCATAGCATATGTCAGGACGAGTATTAACCAAATACATTAAAGATCCAATAATCTACCTGTAGTAAGTAGAATCTATCGGTTCTAATTTGATCATATCATCTTTCAACTTATGTAGATTTACTTCCATAGGAGTAGTTGCAAGTTTACATTCCATCATCCCAAATTTTGTTAAGATGTCAATTGTATATTTTCCCTGATTCAGAATAATGCAGTTATCATGCTGCCACACTTCTAATCCAAGAAAGTAGTGAAGTAAACCTAAGTCTTTCATTTCAAACTTTGTTGTGAGCTCTCGTTTGCATTTTTTTATGAGATGTTTCTCACGTGTTATCAACAAATCATCAACATATCACACAAGGATAATCATATCATCACCATCTGTTTTGAAATATAAATTGGGATCAGCTTCATTTTTGGAATATTCTAACTTTAGTAGGTAGTTGTTTATCCTTTCATACCAAGCTCTGGGAACCTGTTTGAGACCATAAAGTGCTTTCTTTAACTTACAAACATGAGTTTTGATGTCATGAGTACTAAATCCTTCTGGTTGCTCGATATAGACTTCTTCTTCAATCTTGCCATTAAGGAATGTTGTTTTGACATCCATTTGATGTACCTTCCATCCCTTGGATGTTGCAATAGCCAAGATGGTTCTGACTGAAGTATATCTAGCAACTGGAGCAAATGTTTCTTCATAATCGATGCCTTCTTTCTATAAGAAAACTCGTGCTACAAACCTAATTTTGTATTTTTCAATGTTACCATCAGATGCATGTTTAAGTTTAAACAGCCATTTGGAAGAAACAACTTATTTGTTCTTAGGTCTTGGTACAACATCCCATACATCATTTTTTAATATAGAGTTATATACTTCAATCATTGCTTCTTTCCAAGACTGATTTGAAAGTGCTTCTTTAACATTAGAAGGTTTTGTTTTTATAAGTTCAGTTAACAATGCAACATAACATGATTGATTTCTTGTTCTTTTGCTCTCTCACATTACTTCATTAGGTTTAACATGATTTTCTTCTATCATTTTCCTAGCCCAGAGTGGCCTCTTTTTATTATTGATATTTTCAGAATCTTCATGATCAGGCATAGTGGAAGAGGAAGGCTCAGAATCATTATCCCTCTCAATTTCTGTTTGTTGATTTTCATCTTCTTCAGAAATAGACTCAGTGACAGATTCATCACTGTTTCTGGAAATTTTAAAGGCAACATCTTCTTCAAATTTCACATCTCTGTTAATCTCAATTGTTCTTTGACCTAAAATGGAGATCGTGTATCCTTTTGTTGTTTCACTATATCCAATAAATATTCCCTTCTTTTCGGAAAGTTCTAGTTTTGTTCTTTTCTCTTTAGGTATGTGAATACAAACTGGACATCCAAATATTCTTAAATGACTTAGATCAAGTTTAATGCCAGTGAATACTTCTTCTGGAGTGGTGTTCTCTAAAACTGAGTGTAGACATCTATTTTGAATGTAGACAGCAGTGTTAGATGCTTCAGCCCAGAAGGAAGTATGAAGGTTTTGATCGTGCATCATTGCTTTGGCTGATTCAACAATCGATCTGTTTTTGCATTCCACAATTCCATTTTGTTGAGGATTATAAAGTACAGAAAACTCCCTCTTAATCCCAACAGAAATGCAGAAATTATTAAAAATATCAAAAGTATATTCACCTCCATTGTCTGATCTTAGAGTTTTTATTTTATGTCCTGACTAATTTTCAACTAAGACTTTGAATTCTTTGAATTTTGCTAAGACTTCAGTTGATTCCTTTTGCTTCAAGAAATAGATCAAGGTTCTTCTAGAGTAATCATCAATAAAAATAATATAGAAGAAGCATCCATTAAGAGAAGGTACAGACATAGGATAGCAAAGATCTGTGTGGATCAGTTCAAGGATGGATTTGGATTTGTGAACACTTTTAGGAAATGATTATTTAGAATTTTTACCTAAAGCACATCCTTTGCAAATACTTAAATGATTAGTTTTGAGGCTAGGTAAATCTTTTACAATTTTTCCTATGGATGATAATGCCCAGTAGTGAAGGTGACCTAGCCTCCTATGCCAAATTTCGGTGGAATTTGAAGTTTCATGACTAAGAGCTAGGTTTAAGTTTTGATTATTACAAAGTTTATAAAGACTTCCATCTCTAAATCCGATGGAAATGGCTTTCTTAATATTAGAGTTCTTGGGCCAAGATAGAACTTTGTCATCTTGAAATGTGATTCTAAAACCTTGATCAGCAAGACTAGAAATAGATACTAGACTTATCTTTATTCTTAATACATATATAACATTTTTGAGTTGTAATGTAATTCCTAAGTTTAGTTGAATTGAATAGGAACCAATTCCTTTAATAGGATGAGTAGAGTTATCTCCAATGGTAACTTATTCTAAGGCTTGTTCAGAGAAGGTTTTAAATTTGTCTTTAAAACCAGTGATGTGTCGAGATGCTCCACTGTTGATGATCCAAGTATTGTTATTAGAGTTTAATTCACTTGAAAGGGCTAAGTAAAAGGCATAGTTTTCTCTTTCTTCTTTCTCTTCACCCTCTTTTTTGATTTCTACTAAGATTGCTTGAATTCTCTTCTTTTTAGGACAGAATTTGTGGGGGTGACCAATTTTGTCACATTTGAAACATCTAACTTTAGACCAATCACGTTGCTTGTAAGATTTGTTAGATTCTTTTTTGTTGCATTTGAATTTTCTCTTCTTATTTGTTTTTACATGAAGTGCTTGAATTTCTCCCTCTTGATTTGTGCTTAGTCCTCTTGAGACTACTCTAGATTCTTCTTGAGTGCATTCATTTTTTTATATATCAAATTTTGGAAGTTCGGGTCGAGAGCTTAATCCTCGAATAAATGTTTCCCATGATAGTGGAAGACCTCTCAGTGCTATCATGCTAAGCTCTTTGTCATCAACTCGACTGTCCATTGTTGCAAGTTGATCTTTTAATTCAGAAATTCTTTAAAAGTATGAGGTGATAAATTCTCCATTTTTTCATCTTTATGTATAGTATATCTTGTTTTAGAGTTAATAATCTACTAGTATTGTTGATTTCAAATGTATCTCAAATTGTGGAGAACATTTCAAATGCAGTCTTCAGACTAGATATGGACGGTAGGATATGATCTTTTGCTGAATCTATAATGATCTTCATTGCTTTGTTATTATGTCTTTTCCATGTTACTTTCTCTAGCCCATTTTCAGGTATAGACATGTTTGATTCAATATATTCTTCTAATTCCATTTCCCTTAATATTATCATTACTCTAATTTTCCATGAAGAGAAATTAGATGCACCCTCAAGCCTATCTTGTAGTCTCGCATGATTCACCATTTTAATGGTTTAAGGTTTTAGCCTCTCTTTTTTTTTAAATTGAGATTTTATTTTGTATAATGGTTTTTCTTATCAGAATGGCTTTGATACCATGTTAAGTTTTATTGATCTCTAATAGATAAAACAATTACAATGAAATGGAACTCTTACTTGTACAATAGAAGAGCAGAGTATGTCTTCAAATGATGATGATCTCTTACTGACCAAGTTCAGTATCTTCCTTTTATGATTCGTTGAGAATATCACCTGTATGCTGAATGTGCTCTGAATGTTGTATGCTACTGCAGGTTAGATGTAAGTAAAATATATTGGAAATGATAACATAGTATTACTTGCAGATCGCTGGATCCTGTGATACCGTGGATTGATTACATTCCTCAGCAATCTGCTCTCTTTAAATATGTAGACAGAGTGTCATGACCCCCGCAGAGTCATGCCTCTTCGGCGGCATGACTAATAGCCCATTAGTTAAGACAAACTAAATATAAGTGATGAGCCCGATCTCAATACAAGTAATGAGCCCGATAACACATTCATTAACATGCCAATGCAAACAGTGATTGCCTTACTGCTTTAATATGTAGTTGAACATAATGCCGATAGGCAATGTGTTGCAAACATATATTAATCCACACACACACACACACACAGATATATATGTATGTTTAATAAGTAACAATGACAGTTTCTCTGAAAACATAAACACTGATTAGTATATCAGATAATCATCATTTTACTTCTAAAAAACATTAACAAGAACTTCCACCCGAGGACCATGATCTCAACACGGCTACAAAGGCTAAGGTTCCTAAGACCAAAAAGGCAAAAATGGTGTCAAGGATCTTGGTAATGATAACGCCACGTATGCAGTGTTGGTTGAGCCTCTCATTGAAAAGCAAATAGAGGAGATACAAACCAGTGATTACAAGTTCACCACAATTGAACTTGGTAAACAATCTCGCTTGACTTGTCAGCAAGATGCACATGATGCTCTCAGCTTTCTCACTCAAAGGAATGACAAGTAGTGGGAAAGGAAAAACAAGCTCAAAGACGAGAATGCTAGATTGCATGACATCATTGAGAAGATGAAGGTCTCTTCTCTAACATTTCAGTCTTAAGAGCATGTATAGTGGATTGAGAGAAAAGCTAAGGCTGTCGAAAATTGGTGTGATCGCCTAGTATCTCAGGCAGGGGATGTGATCAAGGACAATTTCAGAATACTAAGGCATTAGACAGATATTTCAGCTAGCTTGAAGGAACTTCTTGCTTCTTTTTGTTAAGTTTTTGCCTAGATATAAAGATAAACAGCATAAGAAGAGAAAAGAAAATGCACAAAAGACAAGATTTATCCTAAGAAAGCCCTTCCACTTGAAGGTAAAAACCCAGCCACAACAGTAAAATATAATTTTCTTGATATAAAAATGTTTGAGTACAAGGCTTTCCACTTGATTGCTTACAATAAACTCAGCAATCACATAAATAGATTAAAAATAAGACTTTTCAAATTACACATGAAGGTCTCTTCAAATTTCTATTACAAGACCCTTCATATTTCCAAATATTCAACACTTTGTATTTCCATATGCATGCCTCTTCACATGATGTATGACACGTGTGTTTTTACATAATATTATCACAAAATGTTTTCTTCAGCTGAAGATAACCATAACAATCACAACAAACATATTACTTTTTATAAAATCAGAGATAAAGATCTCTACCATAGCTACAATCTTCAACACTCCCTCTTAGCAAGAGAGAAATCTTCAATCAGGCAGGCACACATAGGTGCAACCAAAGATGATAAATTCACATCACATGTTATCTCAACATAACATTACTCGCCATACTTACTTCATAAGCACATATAATGGAGTCATACACATGACTTCCAGAGAAGAACTCACTTCCACCATGGCTACTCCCAGAGGGTGGTCCACCATACCTACTCATGAAGGGTGGAACAAGGGCTTTCACCTCAGAATTCTCCCAAAGAAGAATGTATTTCCAACATACCTACTCACAAAAGGTGGAATAAGGGTTTTCACCTCAAACTTCTCCTAGAGAAGAATGCATTTCCACCATGCCTACTCGCAAAGGGTGGTCCACCATATCTACTCACAAAGGGTGGAGAGAGGACTTTCGCCTCAAACTTTACACGGAGAAGAATGCATTAAGAACATGTATAATAATGACAGAGTTCTCTCTCAACAAAGACTCTCTCTCAGCAGGGATGGTTTTGACCACCTCAATAAGATGGATGATTCCTATTGGACCAAACAAGGAGATTTAGTAATTACATTGTCACATAGGCTTATGCACCTCCCTTTATCATGTAACCTCCCTCTAAAGTTGAATCTACTTCCTTTGAATATGTATCATCAAGCAACATCCTCATCTCATTACTTCTTGTTGCATCCTACAACCAATAGAGATATTAATGATTCATGAGATCAATTATTATAGAGATTAATGTTAAAATGATGTACTATTCCCAGTGATATAACAAGAACTCATGACCTATCCTCAAAGATATAAACATAGAACACTTATCTCTTCTGCAATTTTGTTCACTGTCATCTACAACCGCTTGTTATAGGTTGAATCCTTTACACAGATCTTGTCTATGATAATATCCAAGACTGTCGTCTCTAAAGCATACAAATTATATTTTCTTCTACATGTTAGAATTTTTACTACCACTAAAATCTCTAGAGAAAAACAAATAAATACAATCACCATAGAATTTTTAGAATATTACTAACATCTCTATAGAAAAATAAATGATAATAATATAATCCCTATAGAATCTTTACAATACTACTCACATCTCTATCGTTAGAATACAAATAATATCTATCAGATCCAAATAGAAAACATAAAAAATTTAACTCTCTTTTTCTTTTTAAAGAAACCCATAGCAAATGAGTTCTAAGTAGAACATGTCAATTAAGATTTGATTAAGAGACATCTTAGCATCATAAACAAAAGAAGAGATGAAGTGGGGACCAATAAACAA
Organism: Cupressus sempervirens; assembly: GCA_028749045.1. Taxonomy (NCBI): domain Eukaryota; kingdom Viridiplantae; phylum Streptophyta; class Pinopsida; order Cupressales; family Cupressaceae; genus Cupressus; species Cupressus sempervirens. The sequence continues at coordinate 656,211,250 of CM053785.1, read as the reverse complement.
GGCAAAAGAATAGACACGATTCAGAAAATGAAATAGAAAACTTAACACAAGTGAGCAACACTAATGTGTTCCCTTTCGACTAGAGGGCATGAGAGCTTAGCCTATTGCACTAACGAGAGATGACCATCTGCCAAAATGCCCAATATAAAAAACATTATCCGATATGCTGAGAGGCTTGCTCTACCCGATCTTAACAAAATAAATATTGAGACAAGGGATGGGCACCCCAACAAAATCCCAGAATGAAGAAAAATGTATGTTGATGGAGAAGACATAGAAATCCCTCACGCTAAGAATATCTTGGCATAGAAATGATTTTTTTTTTAATTCTATATCTACGGGAATTATACATGTGAAAACATTTGCCAAAGAATACCAAGAAAATAATCTAATGCATAATAAGAAAGAGACATAAGAATATGAGAAGATCGTTACTAAAAGGATTGTCGATACAAAGAAACCCGAATGCACTTTTAATATATCAAAAAAACATAATTAAAATCAATAGACTCCAATAATATGAAGAGAATAATCACTTGTACAAAGAAAGAAAAAAATTGATGGCAATTACAAAAGACAAACGACATCATGGAAAGGTGTCTCGACGTGTCCATTAAGAGAATCGTCAATGATAATATTCCTTACACATATATGATGAAATAAGAGACTACAACCATAGAAAAATCTAACGCTTTTCTAAACAAAATTCAATCATGCTTCACTCAGCGCTTCCACACCATACATGAAATAAAAAATGACTATTCAAAACAAATACTTCGAGTAAGTCTGAAAGAGAACCGACAAAAAATCATGAATAACACCTTTTCATAACCGTCAACTTACATAAGGCACCCAACAAAAGGGAATGAAACATGAGAGATCATGAACTACTTATAAGGATGACAATAAAGAAAACACAAACCATACTGTATCATTTGAAAGGTGTCAGAAGAAACCAAAACGACACACACACGCCATAGTTTTTTTGACAAACACAAATGAAAAAGAAACTTTTGTCATGGTAATTAAAAAAAATACTTAGCAACGAAACATCCAACGAAGAGAGCAAGACGAATATAAGATTTGAATATATCAGATGCCATGATAAGTAAAGTACAACATCATATATGCAAACAAAAGATTCAAATATTATCAAAAGATCTATATTGCTGCATATATAATGATATAACCAACATGCATGAAAAATGAAAATCCTCTGAACTTAATCACTTGGAATTTTCTCTGCAGAAAAACCAAAGAAACAAATGAAGGAAAAGAAGCAAAACCTTATTAAATAAGATATTGCAAAATGAAGCTTCTCTAGAAATTATTGTATGAAGCTAGCAGAACTTTAATTCTAAAAACTTGGTGCCTTTTTGGCAGCAGCAACCAAATAAGGTGGTCAAATTTGCAACATTAAAGCTAAAGTGAAAATTTTGATGCTACAAACTCCAACACTTGGAGATTGATCTTTGACATTCCTTAAAAGATCTTATCAAAACCTAGGTCTAATACCATGCTAAGTTTTTGCACAGAAATAAAAATAAACATAAGAAAATGAAATAAAATGCACAAAAAACACAAAAGATTTATCTTGGGAAAATGCTACCACTTGAAGGGAAAAACCAAGCCACACCAGCAAAATATGACTTTTACTGATATTAAAATGTTTGAGTACAAGGCTTTCCACTTGATTGCCTACAATAAACTAAGAAATCACATAAATTGATTGAAATGAGACTCTTCAGATTACACACGAAGGTTTCTTCAAGTTTCTACTACAAGACCTTTCATATTTCCAAATATTCAACACTTCATATTTCCCTATGCATGCCTCTTCATGACATCAAAGTAACGAGAATCAGAATCGGATCAGAATTGACAAGGCCAAATTGAATCGCAAATAAGCCATGAATCAAATTTGAATCGGACACGAATCAGCAAATTTACAAAACCCTTGAAATTTAGTGAGTAAATTAATTCATAAACCCTTTATTGCTGATGCAATTCACCGATTCACAATAAATCGTTTAGCTTGAATCGAATCACCGAATTCGCATGAATCACCGCGATTCTCATTACTATGCATATGACACATGTATTTGTACAGAATATTATCACAAAATGTCCTCTTCAACTGAAAATAACCATAAGAGTCATAACAAACATATTCCTCTTTATAAAATCAGAGCTAAAGATCTCTATCGCAGCTACAATCTTCAACACTTTGCGTCAACAACTCAAATCTCTCAAAGTCGACCTGAATGTATGGAAGACCATAACATAGGTTGACTTGGAGGTTTTGTGCAACTGAGGAATTTTCTCTTCAGTGGAGATATATTGCAGTACCTTGCATCTAATGGTCAACAAAGAAAATGTGTTGCAAAGCCTAGTGATTGAAGGTGACGCAACACTACAACGTTTGCAAAAACAAGTAAACATGATCAGTGACACTTTTCAGTAGCTAACATGTACAATCATTTCTGAAAGTGGAGAACTTGTCGATAATGAAGTCTTCATAACAGAATTTGAGAGAGCAATTCATTTTTAGCTTGAGGCAAAAAAGTTTGATTTTGGAGAGATTGATATAAAGAAACTTAGCAATAAAGAATATAACCGTTTCCACATAACCCATAATAGATCTGAGGAAACCCTCATTGAGGGAAAAAACCCAGCCTCCAAAAGCATCCATCACCATGTATTATTCAGCAAAAAATACCATTGCCATACAACCATGGAAGCCTTCATGGCCATAGCCACAACCAAGCAAACTATGTGAACAAGCATAAATCCACACATCCCATGCCATGCTTCCAACCTTCACAAATGCTCCCTTGGCTAACCTGTCAAGCCTTGTCCCGCTCAACTCTTGCATTTTCTCCTTCTCCTTGTCACTCTCTACAACAACTACCCTTGTGGCTGCTTATATAGTAGCAAGTCCCACAAAACCACTAAGTGGTATTACATAAACCATGTGCTAAAACCATGTGCTACCTAACCCACTAACCCCACATTTAATATTGGGCATTTAATTCTTTTCCCCAATATTAAATAATTACATGAAATATTATCACAAGGTTACAATACAACTCATCAAGAATATTCCATGGGAATCTTTACATGTTGCACGTCCATCTAGGCACAACATTACATGATAAAATAAAATAAAACAATATTATGCAATGTGTGCAACACCCATTATCTCAACAATTGACTCTCTCAGGCTACAGATTTTCACTCCATTGTCTACAAGATATGATAGTGTTACCTCAGAGAATGCAAACATTATCTATAAGTTGTCAATTGTTGCACGAAGCATAGGAGAACCGGATGCAGTAGTTCTACAAGAGTCGCTGCATAAGCTTGGAGAATTTATGGACACATTATGAAGATTTCTTCTAAGTGCCTTGGGAACTTCTTTCTCACTCTTTTTAGGAGCAATAGTTTATGGGAAATTATATGTAGAGGCAATGTATTTTGTAAATACAAGAAATAATGAACCTGAATACACACTTCATGTAATCAAGTTGCAACTACATTAGGTGTGCACTTTAAATTATTCAAAGATAGTTAGGAGTTTGTTAGAGAATAAGTCAAGGTGGTTGAGGGTTTCCCCTTTCTTCTTCACCTTTCTCTCCCATCTTTTCCCATATAATGGAGAAAGTTCATTGGAAATAAGGATCTTTTGTTTTATACAAGGAGACTATGCAGAAGTTGCTTGTAACTTGAAAAAGTTATGTTTCAAGATACAAAATTTCTGAATTGAATTTATCTTTGATTCAGTTTATAGTTTATATGTGTGGAGCATTTGCGCGTTCCATTTGGTTTCTTAAAGATTTTGAGTTTCTAGAAACATAATTGTTATAGTTTGATAGTGGCTACAAATACTCAAAATTAAAAACTTTGTGCTTTAGTTTGAAGCATATTATTTCAACTTGGATAGTTGGCAAGAGATTTTGTGCTTTGTTATCTATTTGATTTCCTCATCAAAACAGATTAATTGTAAGAGACTTGTTCTTATTGTTAATCAACCAAACATAATTATAATAATGTCTTAGGAGTTGTTCTTGCATTCAACTACCAAGCCACCACGATTACCGTAGCGGTAGGTACTTTTTGTTAAATTGCAAGTAGTTATTTTTCTTGCACAATCATTCCTAAAAATGGAGTTGATTAAGAGAACCACCCATTTGTTATTTACCGTTAGGTCTCTGTTGTAACCACCTACGGTAAGAAGGGAACCTTCCCTATTGCTAAGAGAAGAGATTATCTCACTACACCATTGCCTAAAGTCACAATTTTGTAAGTTGTGGTTTTAGTGACTCACAAAGAATTTCGCCAACAAAGACACTCTCCTTAGCTGGATGTGGTATTTGGTTCACACAGTTGCAATATTGTTGATCGAGAGACTTGCACTACATGGATATTGACGATCATGGTATTTATAGACTCATTTATACTGACAATTCTTAGGAGCATGCTATAGTAGCCAAAAGTTCTTCCATCAGCTATCTCTAGCATCAGCAATATGGGCATCTAAACAAACACTCTCTCTCAACTCATTTAGGAGGATCAAGTTGTTGGCTTACTGGAGATTCCAAATCAAAATCGTGGAGTTTGCAGAGCTTGTCAAGCTGGATATCAACATTGGACTCCATTTTTTAATGGCAATAATTGCCAAGCTTCCAAGGTATTGCAATTGGTTCATGATGATGTATGTGGACCAATTTACACTCCTACAATTACAAGGTCCAAGTATTTTCTATTATTTGTTAATGATTATATTAAGAAAATGTGGGTGTAATTTTTTAAACAAGAATTAGAGGTGTTTCGCATGTTTCAAAAGTTTCAAGGCATTGGTAGAAAATAGTCAGGTCAACACATAATAACTCTTAGGTCAAACAATGGGGAGGAATTTTGTTCTTATTATTTCTCCAACTTTTGTGCACATCATGGTGTCAAGAATCAACTTATCACACCTTACACCACTAAGTAGAATGGTGTTGTTGAGTGGAAAAATCGCCCAATCACCAAGATAACCTACTCTATGATGGAACATAGAAATGTTCCAAAGAGATTTTGGGCAAAAGCAATCTATACTATTATCTATCTTTAGAACAGGTCTCCCATACAAGATGACTGATGTAGACATCGATGGTCTTTGTAATGTCCCCAAATTAATGCAATGAAATAATTAATTAGATGGTCACAAAATTCAAATAATATCATAAGGATCTATTTAAATAATTAATAAGTAGGATACCCAAGTGATAAAATAATAAAGATAGTATGTCAGCCTATTTGTAGCCCTTTGGAAAAACTTCTGACAGCTCTTTAAGAGGCCATGGTTGGCATTGTAGGAAGTCATCATGGAGTTTATTTTATTGTGTATTTGCAATTCCAATTGGAATTCAATATTGTTTGCAATTTCAAAGGTGGAAGACCCTCCCCACTATGTAATTCCAGTTTTTGGTAAGACCCTTTGTATTCTATAATTGCAGTTTTGCTAGTTAGCAACCACCCTAGACTACCGTTGGAGATATCACTTCAAATATTTCAATGTGTACTTCATTGTCAAGTTTATGAAATCTTCTTACGAAAGCAAATTTGTACAGCTAGATAATCTAAGAATATAAGTCTCTAATTGATTGATAGCAATTCATTTATGTGGTTTCCATATGCCCTGATCAACAAACTATTGTGTTACCTTGGATTATAATAATAGTCATAGATCAAGTATAATATTTAGACATCACATACCAAGAGTTGAAAATTGAGTGTCAAACGTGTTGTGTTGAAGGAAGCCAACGGGTGTAAAGTGGAGGAGGGTGACAAATCAAAAGGCATCGAGCGTCAGGTGCCAAAGGGCTGAAATGCAACATGCGACATGTGGTGTGTGGTGTGCGGCATTTAGTTGTCTGGCTGGCATGCGAAGTGTGTGCAGTGTGTGGAATGCATGAAGGTGTTGTGTGGAGTGCATGCGGGTGGCATACGGAGTGTGTGGTGTGCAAAGAGTGTGTGGGTGTCATGTGGAGTACATGCAATGTGCAAGGCGTGTGAGTGGTGTGTGAACTGTGTGCAATGTGCAGTGTGCAGTGTGCAGTGTGTGGCATGCAGTGAGCAGTGTCGTGGCCGTGCAATGTGAAGATAAGTATTACCATGTTCTTGCAAGTGTACAGTACGGTGATAGTGTGGTAAGGGTGGTCTTTCCATATGGGCATAGAAGTAGCGTGGTACTATACAAAGACCTTTTGTGCAAGTGTGACCAGGTACCATACAAAGATATTATGTGTGGAGTTGATGTGCAAGGTTACTTGGCCACATGAAGTATTGTAGGGGTGGAATTGTTGGCCATACATCCATACGGTACATTACAGTTTCATATTCAGTCAGGTTGTTATCTTTGATGGAGAACAAGGGCCTTTTCAGCCCTCTCCTCCTGTTTTGAACTTTTGAGTCTTTAGGATCAACCTCTACAAGCGAAGGATTTGGTTGCTGGTCCTTCATTAGGTCCACATGATGGGAGAGATTAAGCTAACTTTGACTCTGAAGATGTGGAGTCTTGTACACATAATATTGCACAACCCAACTTTCCTCTAAATGATGTTGAGTTCCATCCTATTGAACCCATTCCAACCATTCTAGAATTAGATTTTGTTACTCCTGCTCCTCAACCTAGATAGTGGGCCATATGTAATCTCCATGATGATGATCTAATTGAGGGCAGATCAGCTAGAAACAAGAGAAAGTAGTAGAATACGGTCAATTTTAGTCTTATGACCAACATTCACAATGTTTATGAGCCTCAATCTTAATTAAAGGATAAAGGTATGCCTGAGTGGAAACAAGCTATGGAAGTTGAACACAATAGTCTTCTGAAAAATAGCACTTAGGTCACGTCTGATCTTCCACTCAGAAGAAGCCCATTGGTTGCAAATGGGTGTACAAAGTTATACAAGGTTGACAGAACCATTGGTAAGTATAAAAAGAAGACATTAATTATGAGGAGATTTTTTCTCTTGAAGCTAAAATGAGTACAATTCGACACATCCTTTCAATGTTAGCCTAGTTTAATTAGAAACTCCATCAAATGGACATCAAGAGTGCATTCCTAAATGGTGAATTGCAGGAATAAGTGTATGTGATGCAGCCTCCAAGATTCAAGGTTTCTAGTAAAGAACAAGTATTCTTCTACTTGTCATCTATGTTGATGATCTGATTACTACTGGTAGTTCAACACTTTTGATTGAGCAGATCAAATAGAGTTTTTGTTAGTCCTTTGACATGGCATAACTACTAAGGGTTTTGAGGTTTAGCGGACAAATGACAATGCCTCTATCTCTCAGTCAAAGTATGTTGACAACCTGCTAGACAAATTTTGGATGCAAGATTGTATACCTGCATCCACATCTATGGAGAAATGGTTGAATCAGCATGGATGAATCCGCATTCACGTAACTAGTGGTCAGTCTCATACACCACATTTGGCATCCTTAATACTGTCACTTGAATAATATGTAAGTATAGCTAGAATATCTTTGAATGCTCACCCTCCCCTTAACGCAAGTATGATGTTTTAGAATTGTCTTGCAAAAAGGAAACTGATACATCTACAAGCACTCATAATTGCTTGTACTGGATGGTATTGCCATTGATAAATTTATATACAATTGACTATAATAAACTTTTATATTTGATAATCACATAAAAGCTAACATACCAAAAATTATTCTTGTGATGTAAAATATTCAGATTTCATACCATCAAATTAGAATCATTTATAAATGGAGTGATCATTGACCTCAACTCCATGTCAGTGCTATTACAAAACACATTATAGATTATAATTCAATCTAATTAAATCAATTGAATGTTGTGAACATTACCAGTGATTGCAGCAGTCTAGAAGCCCACGGTCAATAACCTCTTCCATACAAATACCACATCTTCCACTTTGAGTACAAACCACCTCCAATGAAACAAACAATGAGAAGGGTTAAACAATAGGACAAGGCTCTTTTTTACTTTCAATGAGTTTCTATTAAATGTTATCACTAAGCACCTAACAAGCAGACTTCAAATACTTTTAAAAGTGTTTTGGAATCTTGACAAGCAATATATATTTTTGGTTTCAAATTAAGCGATTTTTTTATCATTTTCTCATGTAGAGATTACCTCATTTCAATAATACATCCATTTGAGAGACAAAGCAGCTCAATGAATGACAAAGATTCTAGCAATATCAGGATGAAAATACAAGCCAAAAAAATAAAAAAATTGGCCAAACTACCAGAATATTCACTTTAAACTGCCCATGATCTTTTTATCAAATGATCTCAAATTAATTGCCCTAGTCGTACACTAATTCATCATATAAAACCTCACGATCTAAAACATTCTTCACTATAACACACTACTAATAGTACTACATATGAAGGAAATAAGTCTTTGCACAAGACATTCAAACATATAAACATTGAATCAATGTGATCAAATAAAAACTTAATAGTTACAGACACAACACAAAAGTTAATTGTATAAAGCTTGATTAGCTCTGAAAATGTAGATTTGGAATTACAGAATCCTCGAAACTGTCACACTCAGTCTGCACAAATGAGCCTGCAACAAATATTTCATCCATAATGCTTCTACCAACATCATGCAAATTATAAAGCTTGTCCCTGTAAACAAAAGAAAAGAAAACCAATCTTAGAAAAAATCACCCAAAATAAACTATTTAAGCTGAAATTACTTTACCAAGGCCCACCCTCTAGATCCCTTATTTCTTAGAGCCCTTGAACATGAAAAATCTATGTAATTGTTAAGCCATGGTAAGGTAGAAAAGTTATTGTACATGGAAAGGCATATAGTGGTCACTACAGATCTATATGATTCCAACAACTGAATACTCAACATAACTGAAAGATAGCATGCAAGTGAATGTCAACTTTTTCTTATAAATGTATAATGACTATTGTCAGCCAAACCTGGACCCAACTGTTATACCGGTTCAATTCAAACTAGGCCTATTACTCTAGAAACATCATTTAAAGAAATAGAGAAAAACCAACATCTTAAGTTTAAAAAAAAGTAAGAAAACATTAAAACTAAAACTAAACTTAGTTGAGACTCGTGTATATTTTTAAATATGCTTGTGAATCTTTTTATGCATTTGATAGAAAACATTTTGAATTTGTTTAAGATAAATTAAATTGTAAATGACTTTTGGTTCCACATGATTTCCTCTCTCCAAAGACAAACTGAACATTTCAAACTTGACTACTATGATCTTAAGAGAGTGAAGGAGCTCCGTTTCAATGTATTTAGAAACTGACCTTTTAATGTGGAATGTAGAAAAAATGATAAGAGCAACAAATCACCATTTCTTAATGCACAATTCAGCGTAACAACTAGCAAGCAACAATTAACTTTAATAATTATATCAAGCAATTACTGGAAAGATTTGACAAAAGGCGTCATGAGACTGCTCGATCTTCAGAAATGCAAAATACAATTTTATGTACTCTATGGATTGTCTAGTACTTCTTTGCACAATATTTACATTGACAAATGGATCTTTCTGCAAGCTTTGATTTATTAATGCACAATATCCTCTTAATTTTTCAAAATGTCCTCCCTCTAGTGGTCAGTTTTTGTGATCTAGATATGAAATGGTGTTAATTCACATGAAAGTGTTTCTGGTATTTATTTCATAAGTTTTTCCCTACCAAAATATTTCCCTACCAAAATATTCTGTAATGATCTTCTAGCTGGAGTTCTTCGAGCTGTAATGATCTGTCCCTACCAAAATATTTCAAACAACTGCCAAATTTACTGATTTCCAACTCTTATTTGGCAAGCATTAAACCATTAAGTTTCTTGACTTCTATGCTTCGGAACAACTGCAGCTATCTTCCATATTCATAGAAAATACATAATGTAAAAAATACAATGTATTTTTTACTCTATTATTTTACTGCATGCTTCGGAACAACAGCAATGTGCAGAGTGTGTGCGAGTGGTGTGTGGAGTGTGTGCGGTATTCAATGTGTGGAGTGCAGTGAGCGGAGTGTCATGGTCATGCAATGTGAAGACACATATTGCCATGTGAAGACAAATACATAATCTAAAAACAATTGACATGCAGAAAGAAACACATAGGCATGTTTCTCAGCATACACCATTGATGACATCTTGTACATTAAGCATTGATTCTCTCTCTCTCTCTCTCTCTCTCTCTCTCACACACACACACACATCCTATACATATATCTCCCTGTGTCAAAGCAAACAATTACTATTACATTTTACTTCCGGCCAACAATTTTTTTTGTGGCCAACAATTGATAAAGAAATATTTCATCAAATAGCTGTCATGAAAACTGAATACTAGATAAAATGATGCACGGAATACTTTCTGCAGCAAACAGATGATGTCAACATTGCCTTGTGGTGTTGTAGAATGGCTCAAGTGTTGATCTGAAACTGATGCACTATTACTCCAGATGAAGTTTGAAGTCATTCACATTCTGATGTGTAGCGAAATTGAGAAAAGTATAATCTTTTTAATGGCTGTCTTTCTCACTAGAAGTTTACAAGAATATGGCGGTCTCCTGTAAGAGTTGTGTCTAGAATTGGCAACAAATTGAGTCCAAAATCAGATTCTTAAGTTTTCTGCCTCCATTCACAAATCTCATGTACCATCTCTTTTCTATACGACCCTCTTATGGGCAACAATAAAGGTCTGATGGAACATTTTGATATATACTAAATGACATGCTCGCTTATCTGCACTTAGTACACTTTGATCTTTGTGAAACCTAACAAGACTGATCTGCAAACACTTAGTCTAGTAACATCAATGCCTTACTTCCTAAACATCCACAAGCTTCCAAATTTCCAATACATCACAAATTGTTCTATGAAATAAGAGGAATGTGTTGTTACTTACAATACCAAGGAAGAATAATCAATGTTTAGAAGTGGAATATCAAGTTCCTATGTCAATCTATATACTCCTATCAATATTTCATAAGGGCTGCAGTGTAATAATATCTGCTTGGTTTGATAAAAAAATATTGACTAAAAACTAACGTGAATTTCGTCAAACAGTTGAGATATAACTAGTACTTGAAAATTATATGCTACTATCCAGCTCTTTACTATTCATGAAGCTTAATGCCAAGAATATATCAAACAAAAGTCAATGTGTTCACTCTAACTAGACCTGGAACTGAACACAAGCTTATCACAACTTTTTATTCCTTCCAATAAAATCGATGGACTTAAGCTACAGATGAATGCTGGAACTCCATCATATATTATCAACAGAAAATGACATTACAGAGTGGAGGGCAATGGACAAACCCGATTCTAATGTTTGAACCTAGATGTCTTGCCACCCACAGCAACCAAAAATTCTGCCAAGGATAGCAGTTGCACCACCCGATTGCTCACTGCTGCTGAAGACCAATGTGGGGAAACAATCTGACTCCTACTGCTGTGTGAATAATACCGTGTCTAATGGAGATAACTGCCTGGAGTAAACCGACCCGTGAACTGGTGTGGGAAGACGGCATAGACTGTTATTGACTCCTCCAACTCCAATAACCGTGAACTCCCTGCTGGACGTGGACATGGAAATGTCCTGCACTGATGAAGACCCAGCCCATGATTTCTGTGGCAACCCGCGGCTTCAACAAATATGGCATCAATAACCCGTGACAACTTCCCTTGATGTGTGAGTTGTGGCAAATGATTGTAGAGTGCTCTCTAACAATTGGATGAGTTGCGTATACTATTCTTACTGGCCGCTTCTCAATCCAAACACTAACTTATTTAACTAACAATGTTTCTGTCTAGACGCATGGAATACCATTACTACATTTTACCCACATTCTATTGCATAATCTAACTGTACTTACTTCTCATGTAGGAACAGGAATCACATGTTCTTTTGCCGATTTCTGCCTAGGTTGTGGATTACTCCAACGAGGAAAGATTGGGGTGACATCCAACTTCCTCAAGCAACTCGAGGGATTTTGTCCTCAAAGTTTGCCAGTCACATCAAAGCAACTAGAAATTACAATACTTTAAGTTCATAAAATCTTGTATATTCAAATCCCAAGGCAGAGTCTCTTATTTATAACCTTCAACTGAGGGGAAAGTGGTGGAATAAGAGATATGGGATAAAACAACAATTTCGTCCTGTAGTCACTTAAGTCACTTTATAAAGTAAATGGCTTTTACAACAAAAGTAACTTTATCAAAGAACTTTTAATTTATTAAATGATGAACTTAAGATAAATCTCCCATGTGACTGGTAAGCATCCTGACTGTTGATGCCGTTAATCTATCCAAATGTGGAGATAGATTAACCCGGCATCAAGGAAGGGGACATGACAATCCTCCCTTCCCGGGACTGCTTGCCCTCAAGCAATCTCAATGCTGGATGATGCAAAATAAACCCAACTTCCCAAGTGGCGTCCTCATACTGTAAGTCTTTCCAACGAACTAGATATTCTTTGACGTACCTATTTCGCAACTTCCTTTCCCTGGTCTCAATCACCTCTGTCGGCTCCAAATCAAGCAAAGGCAAACCCTTTGAAGGAACAATCTACTGGCCAATGGCCTTCTTGAGGCATGCGACATGAAAAACGTTGTGGATTTGGCTGTCACCTGGCAAATCCAACTCATAAGCAACCTCACCAACCCTCCTGATGATGCAATAAGGTCCGTAAAATCTGGGTTTAAGCTTTTCTAACCCACTTCTCTTCAAGGAGCTCTATTTATATGGTTGTAGACAAAGATAAACCATGTCACCCAACTCAAAGCTTCACTCAATACGATGTCAATCAGCATATAATTTCTGTTGGTTCTGTGCCTGCTGAATATTATCCCTAAGGGCTTTGAGGATATTCTGCTGATCCAAAATCCAATCTTTGGCTAAGGGTGCCCTGTTGTCCTGTAATGCCAAATCAGTGGAGGGGGGATTGTAGCCATAAAGAGCGCAAAAGGGAGTCATCCGAATGGGCATATGGTATGTGGTGTTATAGCAATACTCTCCCAGATACAACCATTTGACCAAAGCTCTCTGCTGACCTACAATGCAGTTTCTCAAATGCCCTTCCACCCATTTATTATCTATTTTGGTCTAACCATCCGTGTATGGGTGATAATTGGTGCTGGGTGTCAACTCGATACCTACCAAAAGGTACTCAGAAACCTGCAATCTTTGTCAATCACGATGGTCTTGGGTAATCCATAAAGACAAAAAACCTCTCGAAAGAACAACTCTGCCACTTGAGAGGCTAACCAATCCAATGCAATAGCAAAGAAATGCGCGAACTTGGTCAATCTATCTACCACCACAAAAATACAATCCCTGCCCTAGACCCTCGGCAACCTTGTAATGAAATCCATGGATATACTCTCCCATCTCTGAGCTAGAATAGGGAGCGGTTGAAGTAACCCTGCGAAAAACCCTGTTCTGACTTGTTTTACTGACAAATCTGGCACTCTCTAACATGTTGCAAAACGTCGTCCTTTAGCCCCTTCCATGAGAATCTCTCTCTAATCTAACTATAGGTTTTGAAAAACCTGGGTGACCCGTTGAAGGTGCATCATGTATAGTGTGCATAATATCCCTTTTAAGTTTAGCTTCGGGTACTAGGTAGATTCTATTCTTATAATATATAATATCATTCATTACCTTGTACCGATCATCCTGAAGCATACCATCCATAATCTAACATGCATGAGTATTTTTAGAATACTCCACTAACAGCTGGGATCTTCAATCTAGTGAAATCTCGGAAATGGTACAGCACTCTAACATTGGGGGTCTTCAGGAAAGTGCATCAGCAACTATATTATTTTTCCCTTTGACATATTCAATGTCAAAATCGTACGCTTGGACCTTGCTGACCCATTTCTATTGTCTTTCGTTCAACTCCTTTTGTTCCAAGAAGTAACGTAAACTGTTATGATCAATCTTCACTGTAAATTTACTTCCCACCAAGTATTGTCTAAACTTGGCTAAGGCATGCATTATAGCTAGCACTCTTTATCATTTGTAGAATATAATAGCTCACTGTCCCTAAGTTTCTTGCTCTCAAAAGCTATGGGATGACGATCCTGCATCAAAACTGCCCCGATTCTGCTCCTTGAAGCATCACACTCCAAAACAAAGGATCTAGAAAAATCATGAAGTGTCAGAACTAGGCACGTGCTCATCACCTATTTCAGTCTATCAAAGACTGCTTCTAAATCCTCTGTCCAGCTGAATGCCCCTTTCCATGTCAGATCGATAAGGGGGACCACTATCTGGGAAAAACTTTTGGCAAATCGCCTGTAATAAGAACAAGGACCAAGGAAGCCCCACAACTCAAATAAATCTCTTGGTGGTGGCCAATCAAGGATTGCCTGTATCTTTTCCTAATGTATGTTAACTCCCTCTGCACCAATCATGTGACCCAGATAGAGAATCTCAGTTAATCCAAATTCGCACTTAGACTCCTTTGCGAATAAAGAGTGTTCTTCCATGAGGCTAAGGATCTCATCTAGGTGCTGCAAATGTTCCTCCCAAGTCCTGCTAAAGACCAATATGTCATCAAAGAAAACCAACACACTCTTTCGTAGTTGCTTTTTGAAAATGTGGTTCATGCATGACTGCGAAGTGGTTGGTGCATTAGTGAGCCCAAATGGCATCACCAAAACCTCATAGTGTCCATAGTGGCATCTGAAAGTTGTCTTATGCACATCCTCCTCTTGAACTCATATCTAATGGTATCCTAATCGAAAATCTATCTTCGAGAAATAAACAGCTCCATCAAGCTCATCCAATAACTCATCAATGTGGGGAATCGGATACCTGTTTTTAATGGTTCTCTTATTAAGGGCGCGGTAATCAATACACATCCAAAGGGTGCCATCCTTCTTTCCAACACCACTGAAGAGGCAAAAGGGTTGGAACTAGACCTGATATGTCCCATATCTAGAAGTTCCTTAATTTCTCTATTTTTTCCTTAAAATGCCTGGGGTGATGATAAAAAGTGGTAATGATAGGTTTGGCACCCTCCTCTAGCTCAATGATATGCTCAAACCCTCTACCTGATGGAATACCTAGGGGTAAATCTTCAAATACCCTCCTGTGCTTGTCTAGCACCATCTGGATGTCACAGTGGTACTACTGTCTTGTATTCTCTGTCTCCTTAGAAGAGACAAAACACTGTGTCACCCATTCGATATCATCGTGCCTCAAAATGGCTTCCATCCTGTGAGTTGTTATCAACCTATGTCCACTATATGGTATGGCTTTTAAGACTACCAACTGATCATCCTATGAGAATTCCCACTGCATAGTCTCGTGATCAAATATGTACCTGCGTAGAGTCCTTAACCACTGTCTACCTAGAATGGCGTCCAACCCGTCCAAATCAACAACATAAAAATCAGTCTCTAAAAGATAATCATCAAACTATATCTAAAGATTGGATACTTTCTCTGTGGAACTCAAAAACTCACCACCTGCTACCTTCACTTCAAACTCGAGTATGCCGACTATCTGCAATCCTCTCTTAGATACCATCCGTGTCCTGGTGAAATTATGGGATGCTCCTGTATCCAAAAGACAAACAATGCGTTGTCCCCTAACAACACCCTTCACCCTGAAAGGATGACATATTGGATCAGTAAAAAGGGTGGCTATAACAGGAGGTTTTTCAGTAGTAGTTTTCTACTTTTTATCGTTAAGGGGTTGCTTCTCCACTTCTTCCTCCTCACTATCTTCAACATCATTACCTTCCTGTTGCTCTCCTTCATCCTCTAAAAGAACCTCAATATAGTGCATCTTGCCTTTACCAAGGCATCTGTAATCAAGAGTCTAAGGTTCCCTACAAGTGAAGCACAATTTCTTCCTCCTAAGTTCATTACGTGTCTCAAAATTCAATATAGAAGGATTTGGTCTTTGCTGGTTTTTGTTCCCTTGGGACGATGTAGACCCTCTATAGGGTTTCTTTGGAGGCTACAGTAGTGAAGAAGGTGAATCCAAATCATGAGTGATCTTAATCGCATCATCCAAGGTGTTTGGTTTAAGGACCTTAACCAAACCCCTAAATCTGTCCTGTAACCCTTCTGTGAACATCACCTTACGCTGCTCTGTCATATCAGGTACCATCACTGATATACGTTGAAACTCATCAATGAAGTTATCCAAGGACCCACTCTATCGTAACTAAGCAAAATCCCTATAATAAACTTCAATATCCTTCCTGTCAAAATGAGTAATCAGCTTGGAGCTGAAAATTGCGTATGAAGTTATGAGACCATGATCCTGGGTGACTAAACCGTGGTGCCACCAATCGTACGCAGCTTCCTCAAGGTGCATTGTGGCAAATCTGATGGCTTTTGCCTCTGCCATGGGTTTGAGTGTCAAATAGGTATCAAGCTTGTGAATCCAAGCTCTAGTGGATGTCTTACTGTTGCCATCAAAGGTAGGGAGAGTTAACTTGTTCATAGCATGTTTAAGGTCCCTGTTTGGTGCTCTAGGTCTCCTATCCTGTTGTTGTCTATCAGCCTCCCTTTTCTGATTTAGGTACTTGACAAAGGTCAAATTTTGTTTAATAGGATCGGGAAACAGATCCCATTCATCGTACAATGCCATAATGTTGTCCGATAGTAAATTCGGAGTTGTTGGGGGTGATGCCTCTTCTTCTGTATTAAACACTCGCATCAAAGGCCTGTCAGTGTTACGTGTGGGGGCTCTAATAGCTCAGGGTGACCCAGCTACACTATGTCCTCCATCGTGATGGCTTGGGGCTCTCCTATTAACAGGAGCTAATTGCTACATATTAATTGCAAGTTGTTGAACTGCATCAGCTATGTTGTATTGCCCATCCCTAATAGCCCGCAATGTTTCCCATATTTCCCTGTCCTGTTCAATTTCATGATGTGCCATTTGGATGTTGTTTACATGATCTGCTTGTCCAAAATGATCAACCTGTTTAGTAAGACTAAGATCAGTCTGTTCACCTATTCCAAATATTAATTCCTCATCCACTGAATAAGCATCTTCAATCTCAATATGTCCTAAAGAATCTGCTTGTTTTGGCTGTAGATGACTGAATTTATAGTCTTTAACTCATTCCTGACTGTCATTTTTGGATAAAAATCAGCCTGCAAATAATCTGATTTTTCCCACAAGATAGTAGGTCTTGTGGCTCTGATACCACTGTAATAATCTCTGCTTGGTTTGATAAAAAATGTTGACTAAAAACTGACATGAATTTCATCAAACAATTGAGACATAACCAGTACTTGAAAATTATATGGTACTATCCAGCTCTTTACTTTCATGAAGTTTAATGCCAAGAATATATCAAACAAAAGTCAATGTGTTCACTCTAACTAGACCTGGAACTGAACACAAGCTTATCACAACTTTTTATTCCTTCCAATAAAATTAATGGACTTAAGCTACAAACGAATACTAGAACTCCATCATATATTATCAATAGAAAATGACATTACTAAGTGGAGGGAAATGGATAGATTCTAATGTCTAAAGCTAGATGTCTTGGCACCCGCGGCAACCACAAATTCTGCCAAGGATAGCAGTTACACCACCCGACTGCTCACTGCTGCTGAAGACCAACGTAGGGAAACAATTTGACTCCTACTACTATGTGAATAATACCGTGTCTAATGGAGATAACTACTTGGAGTGAGCTGACTCGTGAACTGGTGTGGGATGATAGCATAGACTGTCATTGACTCCTCCAACTCCAACAGCCGTGAACTCCCTGCTGGAGGTGGACGTGGAAATGTCCTGCACTGATGAAGACCCGGCCCATGATTTCTGTGGCAACCCACACCTTCAACAGATATGGCATCAATAACCTGTGACAACTTCCCTTGACATGTGAGTTGTGGTGTATGACTGTAGAGTGCCCTCTAACAATTGGATGAGTTGCGTATACTGTTCTTACTAGCCGCTTCTCAATCCAAACACTAACTTATTTAACTGACAATGTTTCTGTCTGGACGCATGGAATACCATTACTGCATTTTACCCACATTTTACTGCATAATCTGACTGTACTTACTTCTCATGTCAGAACAGGAATCACATGTTCTTTTGCCAATTTCTGCCTAGGTTGTGTATTATTCCAAAGAGGAAAGATTGAGGTGACGTCCAACTTCCTCATACAACTCGAGGGATTTCATCCTCAGCATGTGCCAGTCACATCAAAGCAACTAGAAATTACAATACTTTAAGTTCATAAAATCTTGTATATTCAAATCCCAAGGTGGAGTCTCTTATTTATAACCTTGAATTGAGGGGAAAGTGGTGGAATAAGAGATGTGGGATAAAACAACAATTTCGTCCTGTAGTCACCTAATTCGCTTTATAAAGTAAATGACTTTTAAAACAAAAGTAAATTTATCAAAGAACTTTTAATTTATTAAATGATGAACTTAAGATAAATCTCCCATGTGACTGGTAAGCATCCTGACTGTTGATGCCATTAATCTATCCAGATGTGGAGATAGATTAACCCAACGCCATAAAACTAGTGCGGGGAAGGGGACATGACACTGCAGATACCTATAATGTCCCACTTTTTGGCAAGCTCCTACAATTGATTGAGTCAATTCATTATAGTGACATCGTGAGCTGACATAGCAATTTGGGGGTCTCAATTGTAAAATTACTATTTTTAGTAAGTCTAATTCTGGCAGTTGCCATATTTGGCAGTGCAGATGGTAGCACTAGCAACTGGTCATTGCCTGTAGTGGATTGAGCTATTTATTGCATTGACTCCTATTTATTAATGAATTACTAAAGTTAACATTATTATATGGCACTTTACTATATTTAAATGTCATAAAATGATGTTGTGTTGAGGAAGCTTCTTAAGTATAGTTATGTTTGGGAAACTTGTGCCATTGGAAGATTATAAATATGAGCCCGTTTGATGAGAAAAGGATCCGCTTATCCAATTTGTTTTTGAGTTGGTAAGATTTTCTGAGTTTGTTGGTTTATGTGCCCTTGCTGAAGAATAAGGGTTGGTAGTTGGTTGTGTTTTCAACTGCTGAGGTATAGTCCCTTATAGATAGTAGGCTCAAGATTAAGTTTTTGAATCAATCAAGGTAGGCAGGTAAGGTAGCTTATATGGTAAAATTAGTTTTCTTGTTGTGATTTGCCCACTGGATCAATTCTAGTTGTTGAAACTAAACTGAAACAGGAGGGAAGGGTTGGATGGGAGGGAACTCACCCTACCTTTAGTCGGTTGATAAAGTAACTCTCCCCTTACAATAATCTGTTTGGTGACCCGGCTGGGGGGGGCTTATCCCTCTGCACCTTTGCATCTCGATTCTATACGTCTTTCTATAAGAGGAGGGGGGGGGGAGGCCGGGTAGGTGGGCGTGTGGCGCAGGCACCCAGCGCCATATCTCCATATCTTCGATCAGCCTCTCAAATATATGGGGCCCTATCTAGAATATATGGGGGAAACTATTGATTTAGGAAATTGTCCGAGAAGAACAGGTCAAGCCCTAACTGAAGGAACCAGTTCCACTCCCCGACTCAAGAGACCAGTTCAACTCATTAGACGGGTAAGCCCACTGCACCACTGAGGACTAGCGCCTTACCTTTGGGTGCCCCTTGGCGACCAAACCAGACTTGGCCTTATCATTGGTATCTGGGAACTTAATTTTTATTTTCAACTCCAACTCTATCCACTGGGCATTGATATTATACTGCTTTTGGTTGGACAATTACTTCTGGGGGTTCAGCTATATTTAGAGGCTGCAGTCACTGATTCTGGGCAGCGTTTGGGTGTCTTTGGAAGTCCGAATCTAATTTGCAGACCTGTGGTGGTACTGAGGAAGCCTGTGTCCAATTATAGAGGCCTGGGATTCAAGTTGGAGGGCCAGCAATCAATTGTACAGGCCTGCATTTGCCTGCGAACACATTTGGCGAGGCCAGTGTCAACAAAATATTGGCCTGTGTTTAAACATTACGAGGCCAGGTTGCTGTTGGGAAGCCAGCATAGCACAGTTCAGGGGTTGCGTTCGAGTTCATTGGCAGCTTATATATGTTCTGCCCTTGCATGGATGTTTGTTGGAGCTGTGGAGAATCACATGGGACCTGGAGCTGAAGTTGGGGCAATTCAGACTCCATTCACCCCTGTGATTGCATATTTATCAGGTTCTATGTCTAACTGTTATAAATTAGTAAATTGTAATCTGCAGACTACGACTGTGCAAAGACAATAATGGTAGAGGAAATTGTTCCTTGCTCATCACTAAATTGATATCATAATTTAGCTAGCAGATTTTGCAATGAGTTGGTACTAAATATTAATGACTTCTACTGGAAATACATAGTTTCTTAATCAGTTCAGTCTAGAGCAATTTTTTTATATATTCAGTAACACTAGCTGGTATCGGAAAATGCTTGCCAAGTGTTTGACAAAATATCAAATCCATTGATTAGTAAGGACATTGGTGATTGTCTGAGCCATAACCGGCCTGAGTTTTTACGATACCTATCATTTTTGATATGCTATACTGGAATTTAAAACACCTGATAGTAATGATTCTTTCATATGATAAATGTGTTTTATTTGTTATTCACTTAGTGGGAGATTGGTGAATCAACATGAGATGACCTCCAATAGAGTTGGCCTTCGTGATTCCTCAGATTCCATGAAGTATGTCAAGTCCATCTTTCTCCAATCCCTTCTCAAAATGGCTTTAGTAATGTTTGAGATAGGATCTCATAATAATAATCACCTTTGTGCGAGGGTTCCTCCTCAGTGATGTCGATTAGTGTTGGTATGATCACACCCTCGTGTTGTCAAATTCAATCATTGTCATAGAGACACACACTGGCTCTTTATAATTATTCCCATGTTAGAAGCTTTTACAGATGTAACAGTTGCATTGGAAAATTTATCAACTCTGACTTTAATTTAATTTTCAGTCGAGATTTTTTATATGTCAACCATTCAAAATGCAAACCCCACACATGCAGTGCTAGATCAGCTCAGCCCAACAATCCCATGCGGACCCATCAATTATCTGGTAATCCCATTCTCAAGCATAGGCCCAATTTCCAATATTCTCGGTTTCTTTGCAGCTACAGACAGCACACAGTCAAAATCCTTCTACGCTCGGGACAATGAAGGAGCTTTTCTCATCCACGCAATCAGTAGAGTGCACATCCGACGCCACACACACGAACTCAAGCCCAAGCAGTTGTATTTTGATTCAACACCCATATCACTTCCTCTCAAATTGCTGCCACAATCGAAGTAATGCCAGTGCATGGCCCAATCACAGCCAAGACAGAAATGAGCATAACAAGTGGTAGCCAATATTCGTCGAAGTCTCCCCATTAAATAATTATCGATTCTTCAAATCTTCCATCATTATTTTATTCCATAAAAACTGTTCAAATGAAATATTTGATCCTTAGAAATTTGGAGTTTGGATGAGATAAAATAATAGGAGACTCATTCTCGAATGCAATCATGGGCAAGAGTACTTTAATGGACTCCCTATCAGTGTGACAATTGAGGTTATAGCGCTTTAGGTATTCTGTATGAGTGTTCTTGCCAAAATCTCATAAACTACTTGATCCTGCACTTGATCGGCATGCATGGTCACAGAGAAGTACAGTGCTGTCACTACGCAAAAAGGGATTTGAAGATGTGACAAATTTGTAGTAATAGAGTTTCATTTATAGCAGTATTTGGGCTGCTCTGCCTTGTAATGGTGTTACAATCAAATTTGTATTAGAGACGTCAATGGAACATTGGGATGTCATCCCACCATTATATATGAAAAATCAATGATAATAAAATTTCAATCACTGCAACAGCCAATCTGGTAGTCAGGAGAATTGGGACCAGGGCCTAAGTTATTCCAACAATGTTATTATTTGAGTAACTACACTATATAGAAAATCATGTTAATTTGTCTCTTCATCAATGAGATATTATCTCCATTCCTCTAGGCTAATGCACAATCGACTCCATGCTTCCAAGTTGTAAAAAAGAATGCTCGTTAATGTCAGTTTAACGATATTATTATTTATTGATAATTAGTCGTACAATGGTAGGCCACATGTATCACTTGGTAGACTGTTGATTGCAATCCAAATAACATCATTCCATCTCTTTTGCATAGTCCACAACTCTAAAGACGGGGTTTATTCATATTACTGTTGTTTATCCATCCTGATAGAATACTTCAAGAACTACAAATATTTCTTCTCTTGTTAAAGAATGAACTCAGAAGCTCACAGGCTTGGGAGAAGAACCAGCTCTGGTATCATGTTATTTTTCAGAGTGTTTTTTTATCCAATTCACCATAGAGGAAGACTTATTCTTCCTTAACATATGTGGGTGGCGCCCTGTCACCAAGGGACACCACTTTTTCATATTCATATATATTATTATTCTTATATAATTATATAATAATTATTAATTATAACTATTATATTATTATATAATTATAATTATATTTTCAATTATATAATATAATTATTGTATTGACAATAGTTACATTATTATATTATCGCAACCCCTATGTCATCTTGAAGGAATCTGACAATAGCTACAATAACATCAACAAGAGACACTTGACTTTGGCATTTTGTACAGCATAAGTGAAGATCCTCAGCTGATTGGTTTTACAAATTCAAATTAAATATTATGTCTTTAGTCTTAGTGTGGATGTAGTCACATGGACTAGTTAAAAGCAACAGGGAGTGGCTCTTTCCTCCACAAATTTTGAGCATCGAGGAACTGTTAAAGCAACATGTGAGGTAGTATGGCTTGAAAAGATGGTTTCTGACATGAAAATGTCTCAAGAAAGCCCTTTAACCTTGTTCTGTGACAACCAAGGGATGCTAAAATTTGTGAAGATTTCAAAGCATGTTGAGCTCCACTGTCACTTCCTTCGATAGATTGTTGAAGATATCATGTTGTCCTATGTTGCAACTAAGGATCAGACTGCAAATATTCTAACCAGATCTCTAATCTCGACAAAGTTTGTAAAATTTAGGAGCTAACTTGGTGTAGTTAGTATAATGACCAACAAGGGAGGGTTTTAAAGTGAAATTGCTATATTTAGTTATAATGGTCATTTAAAATGTTTAGTTTCTTTTTATTAGGTTTCTTTTCTTTGTTTCAATTGTTGATCATTTCCATCATAAAAAGATCATCATGTAATTATCTATATAAGGAGTATTCTTCTCCTTAATTAATTCAATCAATTACCATTTCAGATGGGATAATTAGCAATACATTTGATTGAATTGCAGGTGAGTTTAGAGAATTTGCAAACTTATAGATTGCGCAATGGGATATGTTGATTGCACAACTAATGCAAGTGGCATAGACGGAAAGAGCAATAGTGAGCAGAAAAAGATAAGCTAGCTACACGCAAAATTGTAGTGATTATGAAACAACTTAATACTAGCTACAAAGTAGACTTCTGCAAGAGATGTAAATGTCGTGCGACATTGAATGCATGTAGAATTGCCTAGCATGCCGAGAATTTCTTAGATTATGACCAAAAGATATGATTATTCGCAACCACACTCAATGATCACAAACAACATTAGCGCAACCATTATGATCTTGATGGCACCAAAGATGGTTTCAAAGATATGAGGAGCAAATTTATTGCTGAATCTAACTATCTAGAACTATCGCCCAAGAACATAGTTGCTTAGAAAAAAATAAAGCAACCACAAGATGTAATTATTCACATGCCAAGAATGTCTTAGACAATAACTAGAAAGTTTTGTTATTCACAAGCAAATTTAGTACAGCATTGGTAGAATTGTTAAGATCTTAATGGCACCATAGTTGATCTCAAAAACATGAAGAGCAAATTCATTGCCAAATTTGACCATCCAGAACTATCGTACATGAATATAGTTACTTTGAAGAAAATTATTCTACTAGGTCAAACAATGTAAAAGTAAGCTAAGCATTCCAAGGTGTTGATGTCTAAGAACATTTTACGTCTAATAAACCATTCATTCTATCATATAGAAAGAATGGTTCATTGAAAAGTTGATGCTACACATCCAACACAAGCTAGTTCAATGCACAATGGTTAGTCAAAAGGATGCACTAGAATAAGCTTTGCATTTCATGCTCTTGGGAGTACCACTATCATTTGGTTAACTATAAATCTAAAGGAGAAAATGAGTTAGATGATTGCATGAATGGAACAACTTGCAAGTGTCGTAAAAACAAAACATGGGTTACGGAGCATACATTGTTACAATGAAGGGCATATAATGAAAATCTTTCCAATGGTGATAAGCCAAGATGCTAATGCAGCCCAACTACCTTAGTTGTCATGTGTAGTAAACTACAATTTTTTCATCAGAAGTGGGACACATGTTCACTATCGTAGAAGTTGAAAAGTGTTATTATCAATTATCAATGTGAAGTCTATAATGATAATACACATGATACTGCTAACTACAAGGTTTTCTAGGCTCTGCACAAGTCAAAAGGAAATCAAGTTTTTTACTTTGTTAGATAGCCTCAACAAAACAATATGAGAACACATCATGCTGCCAAGGATAGAATAGTGGGCAACAAGGGTATGGAGAAGTTTGCAGAAGAGGCAGAGGAAAATGTATATAGTATTACAATTGTGACAAGCCTAGAAACAGACTGCACAAAGTGCTCTAAAAAACCCATATGCGGTCACTAGTATACCGACCACAAGACTAACCAATCTATGTTTGTAGTGGGGGGGTCAGAAGAAGGCAGTTTAAATTATAATGAAAGGATAATTATATTTGTGCAAGTCACATTAACCAACAACTCATGTGAGTTACTATAGGAGTGACCATCAATGTTGATTTTAAATTAATTAAGATTACAAAGGCTAAGTGCATTCCTACACTACTTTGACACCCTTTTTCCTTCTAGGAAAACAAAGATATGCATTTCTAACAAAGAGGTGTGAATTTTTTAATTGGTCATTAGACTGCATTTATCCTCCAGATCCCACACAAGGATCATCATATTCATAATCAATCAACATTGAGGAGCTCCCAAGGTCTATAGGATCATTTTAAACAAGGATGACCATGTTCAACCCTCTTTGAATGGCATCATCAATTGGGATTGTATATCGAAAGCTAACTCTAACATACAAGTTAATAGATGGCTTCAAGGAGATCAGTGAACTCATAGAAAAAGTTTGCACAACTATGTGCAATGCACCGACGTGCACATACCCTAAGGAGAAACCCACACAAAAGGTGTTATCTTGCACTCAATAAATAGGATGGTTGCGCATATAAAAAAACATCAATATCTAATTGTACTGTCCCTTTTTTCAGAAATTACAAACTAATTAATTAATTATATCTTGAGTTGTGAAAACAATAATAAGTTTGATGACAACTCAATTTAATTATTGAATAGAGTATTAAAGTGACTTAATTGTGAGTTCGGTGAAAATTTAATTTACTTAATTATTATTTCCTTAAGTTCAACTTCAATTAAAAAAATGGGGTAAATAAAGAGACAGAGAAAAAAAATATCAACAGGCAAGTAGAAGGAAAGTCAAGAATCACTACAAAGGCTATAAAAGAATTAAAAGAGGTTCATTCAGATTATGCTTGGTTTATTGATTTCTTTGAAGAGCTCTGAAAGTATGTCGCTGTTGGTTGAAGAAACTTGAGGATGGAAACCCTTGGCATTTCTCTCGAAATAGACCAAAATCCAATTCAGGTTGGAGGTATCACCTAGGTATCTCACATTGTACTTGCAAGCTATTTCAAATTTGTGAACTCCCATTTTGAGGCAAATTCATAAGGGTATGAAATTTAATTAATTTCCTGAAGTATTTTTGGCTCATTTTAAAATTTTGAGTTGTCTTCAAGAGTTATATCTAATTATCCACAAGTTGACCTATGCTGGGAAGGTTAATTAAGTGAAGCTTATTATTATATAAAGACAATTATTCCTTTGGTCAACGGTAAAGGAATGAAAACCTTCACATGAAAATACCTTGCAGCTTTGTGACATCATTTGAAGAAGATTTAATTGAGATACTGCCACAACTAATTACTTGGGAAGGACATGTGAGAGAGCACTTGTTAACCTGCCCAATCTCATGAGTTTGCAGCCTTTATACATGGAATAACTAATGAAGAGGAGTCTATAACTGTTGGTACTCAAAGCGTAGGTGTTTGCCATAACATTTTCAATGAAGAGGTGCTTGTCATATTTCTTTACGTTATAATGACATATCAACTCTTTCATATGAGGTTGATGATACTATTAAGTCTTTACATGTTTGCACTCAAATTGTGGGTGAGAAACATTAGGTATATATTGTGGATCAAACACCAAAGGGTCTGATTTTGTTCATCATACCCTGGTAGAATTCAAAGACAAGCACAAAAAGGATGAAATCAGTACCAATTTACTGATCATGGACAGCAGTGATGTATCTCTTCTTTCTGAAGACATTGTGGCCTATAGTCATGAGGAAGTTAATGATATATATTAGACCAGTGTTGGTACACAAGGCGCAAGTATGGGCCATGATAATTTTGACGATGTGTCTTATCCTAGGACTGGTTTTTTCCACTCTGGAACAACTGATATAGTTCAGAACCAAATTAAATGAAGTGTGGTTAGAAAAAGCAAGGCAAGCTAAGTTGATGATTCAACAAGCCCGGCCTCATCTTCAATAAATTCATGACACTCACCACTACATGGATGGTGACAAGCAAAGGTTTTCTAGTTCTGAAATTTCACTCAATGTTGAACATTTCAGTGGTAGAGATGTAGATTTAAACGATGATACTTGCAGTGAATCATCTACTCAAGAGTTGTCTTTGATGGGTGATGAAGGCATCTACAGTTCATCATTAGATTTGTCATAGATTTCATATGGTATGGCAGTTGTTTATTTAATGGTTGGTGATTTAGTTTTCATAAATTCTTCAGTGGTTAGTGGCTGTCTTACTTGGGTTCCATTGCACTTCCACATCTGTCATGGTCTACAACAGCCATTGAGTTGCATGGGAGTGTGTGGAGATATGATTCGTTGTTGGGTAGTATTAATGTGAAAATGACATGTTTCCTATTTATGGGTATGGTGACACTTTCAACATCATTCTTATGGCTGCCTAAGTTACAATAGAAGCAGTTGGTGGCCTAATGAGTTGATCTGGATGCATATTCAATTTGTTTTTCACATTTTCTTGACGGTCTACTTATACAGATGGATGACATATGATGATTGTATAATGACTGATGTCTAACTTTTTTCCCGTAGCCAGATGAATGGATTGTTTTGGGATCTAGGTATTGACATGATTGGTGCACTATTTCTAATGGATCATGATGAGTTGCTTCACAAGTTGGGGCATTCCTATTTTAGAATATAGCACCCTCTTGGGAGCAACCAAACTAAATAACATTAGAACTCATATCTCCTAGAGAGTCGAATTTTACTCTAATTGTCAATGTCCTAGCCCTTCTTATGCTTTCACTTGCAAAACACCCTAAAAAGTAGTATTGAAAATATATAGACCATTTATCCTAGTGTTGCCCATAAATAAGTAAATTTTCCCTCCATTTCACTCATTAGGTAATTAGGCATTGTTGAAAACCTATGCTCCACAAGGACGTGTCCCCTAAGTATTGGGGATGGTACAGGGATGTGGGGATGGGAATTTGTCATCCCAAAAAGCATCCCATTTTTGCCAAACAGAATACCACCCCCCGAAATACCACTTTGAGAGCAGCAAGGCAGGGGTATTACTTGAAGTCCCCGAGACAGCTAGGGGACAACTAGAAGTCCCCAACCTATCCCAGAGACTTCTAGTTGTCCCCCATGGTTCAAGCCATTTTCAGATTGCCAATGTTAAAAAGTAAGGCATTTTTAAATTTGAGAAAAAAAGGCTGGTTGGTCCTCAA
Organism: Cupressus sempervirens; assembly: GCA_028749045.1. NCBI lineage: Eukaryota > Viridiplantae > Streptophyta > Pinopsida > Cupressales > Cupressaceae > Cupressus > Cupressus sempervirens. The sequence goes on along the minus strand of CM053785.1, from coordinate 656,183,267 downwards.
TGACACCTAAAGCACATTTTGATTTAACAATGCTAAAACCTAATCTAAGCACAAAATTACCAAAAACAAAAAAAAACATTTTCACATTTGTAGGGAAGAAGAGCAACAAGAGGAGTGACACCTAAACCACATTTTGATTCAACAATGCTAAAACCTAATCTAAGCATAAAATTACAAAAAAAAAAAAAACATTTTCACATTTGTAGGGAAGAAGTGCAACAAGAGGAGTAGTTGGTCAAGGAGTGAAAATAGTTGAAAGAGGAGGTTAGGACATCAAATTTACTTGACTTAGACCTACCATTCACTAGTTATGGACAGTTATATATTATTGTGAACTTCAATGTTTAGTGTTTAGTAGTTTAGTTATAGCATTTACGTTAGAATATTTTGCATCATTTCATGGTTGAGATCTGGAGCCTTTGGGCCTTTTAGCCATATGCATGCTATATATTGACAATGAAAGCATTTGAATTCAGTTATTCTGCTTATCGATTCAAATGTGAAATCTCAATTTAAGTTTAATGCTATGTATTAAGCTTCTAAAATGTCTATAATGAATGCTTTATCAATGTTATGATATGCATATTTGAAGTTTCTCAATATTCCCTATTTTTCAATAGCTGTCCCCTACCATCCCCTAAAAATTGGCCCTAAACCATATGCGTACAAAAAACTCATCCCCATCCCCAAAACTTTGTGGAACATAGTTAAAAACAATTGGTAAAACTCCACTACTCCAACACCTAGGTAACATGCAACGAAGGCTAAGTTGCCGGTACAAGTTTGGCTCCAAGTTTGGGTATGAAGGACCAATTCGCCGGAATGACAAAATTTTGAGAAGGGATTTGGCTTTGTTTGGGTTCATTAGTACAAAAACATGTATAATTATAAATTATATGTGTGTGTGTGTGTGTGTAATAATATATATATATATATATATATACACATACACACATATTTGCGAAGACTAGAAGCGTGAGTTAAGATTAGAATGTCACATAGTATCATAAACACATTTAAACAACAAAAACACCATAATCTTGTAATCGTAGCATCATGAATCATGATCATACCATCATTGCATCATATACTTCAACATCAAAGATTCAAAACAATAAAAAATTAAATCATAACATTAAGTTCAAATATCATTGTTTGAAGTTCAACTAACATATTAAAAATTTATTGATATTCTTCTTCTTCATCATCTTATTCACTTCCCTTTTACAAAATTTCCTCCTAGAAACATGTTTAGGTAGTCTTAGGCGGTCTTAGGTAGTCTTAGCCTCTTTGGTGGTCTTAGGTGGTAGCAATTCTCAAGTCTTCGACTCTAAGAGTAAGTTTGAGCAATTTTGGTTTCCTAGAAAGTAATGTTTGTCTTGGGTGTGAATAAGTGGTTGAGCTAAGCCTGTCAGGACTATAGAATCGAAACCAAGTGATTTGTGAGGTAATGAGTTAGAATCATTAGAAAACCCTTGTTCTAGCTTCAATTTGACCTCAAAAAGCCAAGACAAGTCTTGAGAGATAACACTGCCAAAGGCATGTTGAATCTTGAAATTTGGCTGAGTGTAGAATTTTTTGAAAAGCCCCAAAATATAAAATCTGCATTTCAACTCATGTGAAGTTAAAACCTATCTCAAACATACTGACAATATTAACACAAATAGAACTTATACTTAAATACTATAGTTGTACAAATCCTCCTGCCCTTGAGCTGAAAAGATGACTAAGTTCAATATTAGTTCAATTGGTTAGTGATTGCTCCGCCCAGTATGAATGGCAAATGGGTTGGTTCAAACTAGGTAGCTGAAAATCGAACCCTGTCAGGACCAGCAGTCGAATTGTACCAAGACGGGGACCAATTCGAACTTTGCCTAGTTCAATAGCCAATATGGGCGAACTGCACATCTTAGAAGGAAGACATTAGGACAAATGCAGCAAGCAAGAGAACAAGATCTAAAGCATTAGAGGCCACCAATGACATTGAAGCATAGAATTTATTCTCCATTGTCATTTTCATTGCTTTTCCCTTGCTGAAGCTCTTAGACATATCCTTTTACAGCCATGGCCTAGCTCATCCTTTTCTATTGCTAATTGTCTTTAACTCATATTAAATAATCTTAACAAAATTTAATGAATCAAATCATATATGGAGCATGATAAAAATATTTGTAAATGCATATACAACCATGCTTGGGTCCTCGGTATAGAGAGAAAATATACAAACAAGAAAGAGTTGGTTCATCCCATAACAACCCACTTCGCAACAAACTTTATCACATTACAATATTTACTTCAATCAAAGGTTGCTTTGAATCACCTATTAGTTAGTTAAGGGGGGTGTACATCAACATATGCTAAAACCAATCCAAAGGTGGACATGGTTGAGAGGATGTTTATTGAGCATAGCTTCCTCCTTTCAATGAAGGGATCATAGAAGCTAGTTCATATTCGATATTTACATTATTTGTTTGTTAATATTTACATTCTATTTGTTTGTTTTTTTGTGTGTTTAACTTTATACGGATAATTGCAGTTCACTGAGAATTTGGTTGTTCTCCTTCAAGTTTTTGATATAGGGAGAATCCCACAATAGACTATATATAAAGCTAGTAATAGGATCAAGGAGACCATTGGGTCCATTTATGTTGAGGTTGAGGATAACAATCATTCAATATGAAACGTCATCAATTGACCATCGCACCTTCAACTTCATAAGCCCCTCCATGTGGCTACCTATTTCCTAAATCCAGCATTCCACTTTCATCCAGATTTCAAGGCTCATGAGAAAGTTCTATGTGGGCTCCAAGCAATCATAGAGAAGATGGTACCTGATCCTCAACATAGAGCAAAGATAGTACCTAAGGTATCTAAAGACTTGCAAAAGGGATCTTCTTTGCCTTAGACATATGCAAAACAAATCAGACAAAATTGCAGCTAAGAATATTAGGGACATTATTAAATTTGCAAAATTAAAACAAACAGAAAAAATCTCATTTTTTACACTAATGTTGAACTTGAAACTCAAAGTTAGACAAACTGAGTTTTTCCCCTCATTTTAAATGCAAGGTTGGAAAGGTTCCATGTTAACATGTCAGATTTCAAAAGACTCCAATTCAAGTCTTGAGCCAACCATGAAAATCTTCACAGTCTGAGGATAATTTTTGGAGTTGCCAAATCCCAAAACAAAGCATGCCAAGTCTGATTCTTGTAACTATAGTCACAGTTATGATAGATGTAAGGTAATAGGTAATCACTTGTTGTTTGCTTCCATTTAATCAGACATTCATATTGATAAGAGTTGGTAAGTAAATGTTATCTTTCATTGCGATCTGAATTAGATTTCCAATTCCACTGTTTTGGAACTATTATTTTCCAATGGAAACCCTGTACAATATGGTTAGCACTAACCTTGAATAATTTATGGGAAGAATCTTGAATTACCAAACACATAGGTGGATGCTTTTATAGCAAAAAATTATCTTTAATGTGAAACCAAGGATTCAAATACTAAACTCTGCAACAGTCTTAAGGCACATAATATACTTCCCAAGTGGAAATTCAATTGCCATATGTGAACACATAAATGGTCAGATGCATAAAATACAAACTCTGTGAGTACTCTCCGAGTTGCCAAGTACTCACTATGTTTTCTGCTGGGCAAGTTTTCAAAAGTTTTTACTCTTGTGTTTTATGGATGGAAAAATAAAGTGGGTAAAAATGTTGTCATGGCTAAAACACTGCTTAAAATGCGGTTTTCACATGTTTTTGCTATAAACCATGGATTTTCTCTTTTGAGATGTCATTTTTTATTTTAAAACATTTGTAATTAAATTTTACAAACAAAAATATGTTTTTTTTTAACTTTTTTGTCAAGCATTTGCCAAGTTGAGAATTTTAACCTTGCCATGTACTCTCTAGTATGAATCTGCAAACTATGGTCTAATAAGTGTCTACTTTTCACCCAGAATGATTTCATGTAGCCCCATTTCATTATGAAAATTGGCATGCACAGTCAAAAGTGTTAAAGTTCTGATAGCAGCAAGAGAAATTCTTCATGCTGTTGGTGATCATCATATTTATGACATCCAAAGTTTTACATTGGTTAAGAAATTTATTGTCTCTACCATTCGACTTTTGCAGATGAAGATTAAGCATTGTCAGCTCATAGCGTTCATGTGGATTGTACCACTGGTGGAATATAAATTGTCCCTACCATTCAACATTTGTGGAGGAAGATTAAGCATTGCCAGCTCATAGTGTTCATGTGGCTTGTATCACTGGTGGAATGCAAAACATCTAGAGTAACTGTCGTCGACCCCTTGTATTCCTTGGGGTTGTGTTTACCTTATGCAAAAGGTCATTGTAATGTTGTTACACTGGGAGATATCTTAAGGTTTTTTGTTTTTATCCATTAAGTGATTTTGAGAGCCCTGTTTTGCTGTTCTTTCATGCATACTCAAATGTCAAATATAGTTTCTCTTTTATAGACATTGCTCAGCAATACATAGTATTATTTGTCGAAGTATTATCTTGAGGGATCAGTTATAGATTTGACTTCTGTGATTCAAAAATAAGTATATGTGCTGTAGATGTCTAATATCATAAAGACATTCTACTAGTGACTATTTTGTAATAACAGTCAGTTGAAGAAATCATTCTTTCATATAAGCTTGTAAGCTTTGTATTGAATCTTCAGATTTATAATAAGGGATCTATATTTTTGTTGGCTGGGTTTTCCACCCTCAAGCTGAGGGTTTTCCCAGGATAATCTCTAGTGTCCTTTGTTCTTTTGTTTTGAGTTTCAGTTATTGCATTTTTATGTATTCTGGTTCAAAACTTACAAGGTATCAGAGCCAGGTTTAAGTTATATTTAGAACCAGAATTATTGAAGCAGGCAAAGCCATCAACTAAGAGCAGGAATATGTACTGAAGTCCAAGGATAGTGTCGCTATGCTGATCAAGGAGTATTAAAACTTAGGCAGCCTCTTCCTGTCACTCTCAAGGAAGAGCTTGGTGAGAGGGAGTAAGGGCTGCACTAGCAGAGAACAATAAGATCAAGAGTGGCTCTAAGACAGTTGCTGAAGAGGAAGACAAGGAGAGTGGCGTGAATGACAAATGAACCAGAACCCTAGATAGCCAGGAGCACAGTGTTAATGTTTTAGCTTCAGTTGGATTGAATTGATCTAGGGTTAATCCCCAATGGTCGTTGATAGACATATATATGTATGTACATATATATGTATGTGTTATATATATATATATATATATATGTGTGTGTGTGTGTGTGTGTTATATATATATATATATATATATATATATATAGTTGTTAATAATGTCTAATGAAAATTAACTTTCTATAACCAATATTGATTAACATTGAGACATGTCTCCTCATAAGATATGTCTCTTCTACTCCTATATATATGCATTCGGATCTGCACTTGGAAAACACATACCAAACATGGCCATGCAATTACATTTGCAGCGATCTTGAAATTAACATGGTATCAGAGCCAGACTACAAATGTAAGAAAATGAGTGATGCAACAGATATACAGACCAAAAAGAAGCAATACATATCAGTCAAATGGAGGAAGCACAGACAATGCTTGCAAACTGCTTGAGTGAAAGTCTTAAATAGTATGTCAAAGGTTTTGAGCTGGGAAGAATACAGAAACCATTAAACAAATCAATGAACTAAATTGGATTGCTTGCTTTTGGTACATAGAGTAGTGCAAACCATTACAAAGGGATTACACGTAGCTTCTCAATACATTTGCACACCGTGTAAGCAACATGAAATGTCTGCGTAAAGATCAGATCAATATATGTTTAACAGGATCAAGGGATCATCAAACAGAGATTGGATCAGCTTGAATTTGAGATGTGTACAATGAGAAGAGGCCACGAGCTGATTGCTGTGCCAACTCAGTGAGGAGAATTGTGATTACAATGTAAATGTTGGTAGTGTTACAGAATGATGTAAGGCCAAATTGGATCCTAGTCTCACTTTCTCCTTCTTTCACAATTTAATACATTTATCTACAGAGGTGGCGGCTAGCTTGTAGGTTTCAACTATACACCTTTTCAATTGCATCTGCTCAACAACTTATAACCCCATTCAAACTCGGTGTATGCTGGCGTTTTAATCAAATAGTTGACATACATGTGTTAAACCAGTCCGTGCATTTATAACTTTTATGTCATGGATGGCATTACTCCCAAGCACTCCTCTGCACCATTTTCATTGAAACATCGCAGGTTGTATAAAGAGGTGGCTAACTGTCACGTTGGCATGTTATGTCAATTTGTTTGGGTGTTGGCTTAGCAGCCTAGGTGCTGGCTTAACAGCCTAATGGACATTGAATGGAGACCTTCCAACCAAAACGATGCATGCAGGTTGAAAAGTCGTGTCACTTCAAACAAAGTAATTCACCAAGTGTTGACAAGGTTCTGTTGATAAATACTACTATTAATAACAGGCGATGATTGTATTGGTGTGATGACCCCTTTTTCAAAATTTTAACCTGATAATCAATTTAAGGTATAAATTAGGAAATCATCAATTTAAATTAGCCTAAGATCCTTTCTACTATTGAGATGTTTGAGGAGTTTGAGCATTAATACTAATTTATGGGTTTCAAAGAAGATTTCTTCTCATAGTGTCAGGCAATCTTTCTTCCTCAATATGATTATTCCGAGACGGTAGAATGACGGTGCGGAGGCGCGTGAAACAAGGTCCAAGCGTATCCGACAAGTCCTCGAAATTACTCCGCCTTTCCTCCCACCAACTCCCTATCTCAGAATTTCATAGCTCAGAGAAAGATACAATCCTTTCACACTATACTTCAAAATACTTCATAATGTTATTCAAGCCTTTATGATATATATATTAGTGTACGATACCAATATCCTTTGATTGCACATAATTTGTTAATAAGTTATGTATTGTTATCTAATCGAACATATTTCATCATTTTATATATATATAAACTTACTGACATGTATTGATTTCATACTATTTAATATGTATTTTCATTTCCATGTGGAATACTTATTAATTTCAAACTATAATTGAAATGGTTTTGAACTGGATTCCAATATTCATAATTCGCAATACACAATACACATAGTTCATTGCTAACACCATATGACATGATTCAACAAAGATAGTTTATGTATTTATATATATCTTTTAACATTATTGCATCTGCTATTCACAACGTGCAAAGGATCGAATGTACCTATACCCCTACCACGTCTTGTCGGCAGTATCCGTGCCGTGTATGATGGCACTCGTACTCCTCTGTACAATACCAATGTTGCTGCCATAAGGATGACTGTCCGTTTGGCAGTGTGCTTATTAGCTTTATCCGGATTGCAGATGTACTACTCTGTCAGCGTAGCCTTGCGAATCAGGTTACAATGTGATGTCTTTGAAGTGATTATATATACCCCACGTCCATCCACAGAATGTGAAATATTTTTATAATGTATTCAACATTGGGTTTTTATATATCGTTCCTTCTTCTCCTGAATGCGAAATATTGGTTAAGCCGCTTGATGCGATCCTTGATTCGTATTTTTTTCCATCCCTAACCCTAATACGGGTATGGGTAATTATATATACTCAGTGGGCACGAGAGTGAAGACGCATCTTATCACTACAATATTTGTATATACCAATCTATTATATTTATTGAGTTAACTTAACCATATTCATGTAGTAAATATTAATAGTAAATATTAATAATCAGATGTAATCATTCAAATAATATTTAGTAGTTTAGGGTTTTAAAAGGAAGTTTGCTAATAATTAAATTAGGTTTAGGTTTGAATAATTATAATATTTATAATGATAGATGTACATATTAATGTATTGGATTAATAATACATTGATAATCTATATATGTTTAGAGAGGGTCTTGGAAATAATAATAACAACACTTGGAATATTTCAAAGTAGTATTAAAATAATATTTATTTTGATTGAAACAATTTTAAATATTTAAATTTATTACATTGCAACAGAAATACATGTTAATCCAGGTTCATTACAATTGGGCCAGGCTCCGTTCATATTCCCTCTTACTTATGTGAAAGACACACATGACTGTGCCTCTATGGTGCAGGGCATTGTTATTCATAAACATGCTTTCAGTGCTGAAAAACAGATCCGGCTACACCTTGAATGTAGACAAAATAGTCATCACAGGTTCATAACAAGAAAGAATTAAGGTGGCTATGCATATCCCATAGTGATCTTTTGAGCAGATTATCAGGAGTACTGTATAGCAATCTCCTTATGATGAAGATTGCAGCGCTGGATTGCTTCATAGTGATCTGCTTGTAATGACCATTGCAGCACTTTATTGCTTCATCTTCCCATGCATACATTCTATATGATATCCACTATCGTATATGTTGGTTAATTATAGAGGATTGAATGGTGTGATATATACACACATCTTTTCTGAGGTTGAGTCTCAAACTGGTGGAAGCAGTTCCTCAAACAAATGGACTGCAACTGACACATGGGCTGTTGAACAGTGACTATAGTGTCAATCTATTATTTGAAATGGTTGTGTTCACTCAGCATTCTTCTCCGTGTGATGACTTCTATTATTGGCTGAACATTTTTTTTGAGAGTAATGGGAAGTCATGCATCTCTTTCAAGATGTGGATATGAGTAATGTTTTGCTGCATATACGGATCGGAGAAACGCTTATAGAAACTTTTTTTTTCTTTTCTTTTGGATGAAAGCTGAGGATTCTCCTATAAAATGTCCACATTATGGATCTATGCACTGAGTTGGGCATTTTTTCAGTATCGTAACACTTCTCTTTGTGAAGTTCTATTGGTGCGGGAGCGCTGAGTAATGTGCATGGATGAAAGTCAAATAGATGGAGTTAGTTTTCTGAAAAATTGATATATGTTTTGCCTTTTGAGAGTTAAGAAAGTATATGAAGGATGTGGCATCGAAGAGAGCTGAAAGAAAGTTCACCCAACCTCAATCTTATATTGGTGATCTATAATTGTGATGGAAATTAAAGTTTTGAGTATTCTATTTTGATGTTCAAAATGAATGTGTCGGAAGATATGGATGTTGGAAAGAGGATGTCATTTTCCTTAAAATGTGATAAGAATAATATGTTTTAAAGGAAGAACATACCACCAGTGATTGTAAAACACGGTATATATTTGGATAAAGTTTGAAGAGCATATGAAGATCTGAATATGCATTTGGAATCTGGATACATAAAGCAATGGGTAAAGATTCTCGGCGTTTCAGGATTCAAAATATTGGAGCACTCATTTTCTTTGGGGATTTCAAGACAGGTCTAATGGTGTGGAATTCATATCATTACAAATGCAAACTATCTTTTGTGTACCATTAAGCTGAGATGCTAGAAGAAACATCATGTTAGACTCTCACATACATGTAGAAATGACTTGCATCAGGAAGTTTTTTCCTTATCATTTTCTCTAGAATAGTGAGATAAGAATTTCCTAAGCATTATATCTTGAGTATTACTTTATTTGCATATTATAGTCAATCTCTTAACTATATTAATGCTTGTAATATAAGAGTCATTTTCTTTATCATGCTCTTCTTCTTTTCCATGATCCCCAAGGATGATTCTTTGGAACAAAAAATAAGAACAAAAAGAAGATTACCATATTTGATGTGATGCAAAAGGGTTCGACAATATAAGAGTGGGAATTTTACATTGTGGGGGGAATAATAACCAATGTTCCATTCCTATTTGAACCATTCTTTAAGGGGAGATGTCTCAAAAGGCATTTTCTGATTTGACGCATATGGAACTTCATTGGATCAAGGATGTTGATGTGCAAATAAGTATCTATTATCCTTGAGTATTACATTTATCTACTCACTCTATTCTCTATCTTAATTATACTTCTATATATACTATAATAAAAAGCCATTTGCCTTAATCTTTTCCTTTATGTCTAAGGAAATTCGTGCAAGAAAAGAAGGTTGGTACTTTACACATGCTACCAAATATTGTGCAGACTCAATCTTATGATAGTAGCTTCAAAGAAGCTATGATCTATAATTCATTAATCATTTGATGATCAGGCTGTAAAAAGTGAGGCTCTTAAAGTGAATATATTTGACAATTGAGATTATGAGTATCCTTCTATATTAAGAGGGAGTCTAAAAATACATATGTGTGATTGCATGATTTTGATGGGCCTATACCTATGTACATGATGAGGAAGTGACGGATTGTCACCAGAAAGTTGAAGATTGATATCAGATTTAGAGGGAATCCGTCAGTTTATCACAGACATCCTTGGATGAAGAGAGCTTCTAAGGGAGCAACTAGAGGATCCAACTTCCTAGAATCTTTGTTGAAAGGAAGAATTTTGAGGTACAATTCCTTGTTAATGAGTTCTTCTCTACGAAATAAAAGTTTGAGGTGAAATTCCTTGTAATGCATTCTTCTCTGTGAGAGAGAAGTTTAAGGTGAAAGCCCCTGTTCCACCCTCTAGGAGAAGGTATGGTGTATCCACCCTCTGACATGGTTCATGGTGGATATCATGTGAGTTTCTACATGATTTTGTTGGAAAACATCATGAGAGGTGATGATCTCTCATCGATGTTTGTGTTGTGAGGTCGCTATTGTAAGGTGATCATCTTAACAATGGCTTGACCTATTATCATGATGGACTACATTAAGTTGTCCCAGAATGTGTCAAAGATCATGATGACAAACGTATCATGATAGACTACATTAAGTTGCTGTCCTGGAATGTGTCGGAGATTGTGATACTACATTTGTTGTTCTTGAGTTCTTGATCTATTATCATGATAGACTACATTAACTTGTTGTCCTAGAATGTACCAGAGATCATGATAACTAACGTATGACGATAGACTACATCAAGTTGATGTCCCAGAGTGTGTCAGAGATCATGATACTTGTCATAATGGAGACTACTTTGTTGTCCATGAGATCAAGGTTGTTATCTGATAAACTACATTCAGTATTGTCCCAGAGTGTGCCGGAAATCAGATAACTCATATCTTTCTAAGATATGATATTCTTGTTAATAGGCGTCTTGGTGTTGATGTTAGTGCTTGTATCACAAGAATGTGAGGTTGATAAGATTTCTCAGAATCAGATCACCATTTTGTGGGATGGTTGTGTTGTTTAAATCCTTCCTCGCTAAGAGGGAGTGTTGATGATATAGCATTAGTCGGATTATACCTAATTTGATGAATATATGTTGATATCTTTAAATATGTCATTCCAAGAATATCATATTGAGATGATATCTCTCTATATGCTTGAGAACATAATGTGTTCTATAACAACCCTCAATTGCTAAGAGGGAGCGTTAATGTTGTAGCTTCAGTCAGATTGAATTGATCTAGAATTAATCCCCAATGGTTATTGATATACATATATACATACATATATATAGCAGTTAATAATGTCTAATGGAAATTAACTTTCCATAACCGATATTGATTAACACAAGAACATGTCTCTTCTACTCCTATATATATGCATTTGGATCTGCACTTGGAAAACACATACCAAACATGGCAGTGCAATTACATTTGCAGCAATCTGGAAATTAACACACAGGGGGTTTGAAGTTGGGGTAGAAACGGACGCTAGGATGTAAGAGATGGGACAGTGGAGGATTCCATTGCTAAAGTGTTGAAAATATTGTAATTTGGGTGCTTGTTCAATGTGGTTTAAGTTTGAACACAGTGATTCAGCATCGATTATGTGGTCGAATATGCAGGAACGTAGCTCCTGTCTTTTAAATGATCTTGTCAAAGGCGACACAATTAAGCCTCTGCAGGAAGAAGATCTAGACCAACTTTCTCTTTGGGGGTTCCACAAAATGCAACTCTTTCCTATATAACTCCTCTTGAGAATTTCCTGTGTCATGCCCAGCAATGGCAGCTCAATTCTGAACAGACTATTCATCCAGATGTTTCTGTAATGTATGCTGATTTGAGGGAGAAGTTGAACAGGATTCTATCTTCTGAGTACTTCACTGTGATCCCTGAGTTCCAAACCTTCAGTCAGCAAACAGCAGTCCCTGCAGCCATAGCTACTGACCAATATGTTACTTAGGCATTGGCTCAAGACAGTTCTGCAGAAGGGACCATTTATCACGCTGAAGCTCCAACAATTTACTATAAACCAAAGGGAGCTGTGTAAGCACTGGTATGATTTCAAAATCCTATTACTAGCTTGAGTTATTGCTCCCCAGCTGACTCATTCTTCCATTGGAGTGCTTCTCTTTCATTTTAGTGAAGATGGAATGTTATGGCTTCTATATAGCCGGACAATGTCTATTTAATTCCAGAAATTCAAACTTATTTGTTGCAATTGTATCTTGGTATCACATGAGGATAAAGAAAACTCTGATCAGAAGTTCTAGGACATTGCTCGGAGTCACTGGCACTCTTTTGACATATATTTGATGGTTCAGAATTGCCGAGGGGTTCCAAATGAAGGATTAGCGCCTCTATTCTTGATGCTTTAGCTACAACAGTGATACAACTTTGTTTGCTGGCATAGGACTGACTAGAAGCTCCAGAAGAGGTTGATTTGGTAGATTTCATACGTGCTGCGCATGCAAAGCAGTCCCAACTGATTTTTTCCTTTCTAATCTATTGACTTTGCTGCCAACAAAGGAATGATTGTTAAACAGACTTAATGGCACATTTGAGAGATAAGTATAGGCGCTCTTGTAGTATTTTATGTTTGTACTTTTGATTAATATTCGTGAAATGATTCATGCAATAATATTGAGAATAGCGACTCGTGTATGCTTTTAGCATTAGCTAGTTTAATTCTCTGAATTGTTATTAATGTCACTTGGTTGCAGGTTTGGATCAAGGAGCATAATAATGTTAAGTAGATTACATTTTTTCAAAGGGGCTGTGAGTTTGCTTTGGCTCCAGGTATGATGATGAACTAGCATCCCAGATATTTTTCACAGTAGGACGCTAACTATGCCTGGAATAACCGAACAGTATAATTAGCCATTACAAGAGAAGAGAAGTGATAATTATGTTATTGATTCATTAATTAGTTGAGAAAATGCCTGTTTTGCATCTGATGAATGTATACCATGGGCTATGGCTGATTGACAATTGTCTTTTGTTTAAAACCAAAATGTAACTACTGGGTGTGACAAAGGAGTGCGCATAGTTAAATCTGGTAGGCAGGCGCAACTGAGCTGTAAGTCAGAGCATATATAATCAAACAGGGTATTATTTATTATTTAATTATCTATAGAATGCAACTGAATAGCAAGGCAGAGCAATTACCACAATGAAGGCTGAAGTTCAAATTCGAACCAGGAACAGCCAGACTAATCTAATGTTGAAAAGGGGACCAAAAATGTGCATATCCTACATGCCCCTTAGTCCCCGTCTATCTAGATCCTATAGAAGACAATTAACCATTTTGTATCGATCTTCAAAGTGAGTGACAAAATACAAGTCCAAGATGGAAGAAAGAAATGCCCTTGAATGGTGGCATCTAAGGCAGAAGTAGAAACTTCAAGGGCAACTCGACAAATAATTAAAAAATGAATCATGAGAATTATCCCATTTGGAAGAAAATTCAAGTGCGTGTATTGGGCCAACAGCTCCGCCCTAAAAAGATTGTTCGATCCATTCGGCATGCCAATAGTTATAGTTTAGCATTTGGTGTACCAATCAAATTGCAAAGATGTTATTCATTATGTTGGAATTTAGTATTATAAGAGTCAAATTTCCATACCTTTGGATTACTCAACATCACTATTAATCTTCTGTGTCTGTTAATTTTGTTTCTCGCCGGCGGAAATAGAGTTGAAGATGCGTCTCTTCATGTATATATATACATAGAATATGAATGAATCTCCGGAGTGTATGATACAAATATTTACAGAGACCCCTAAAAAAATCTATCGCGTGCCCTTTTTGGCTTTTGCTGTTCTGGATCTATTCCATGTACTATATTTTGGGGAAAGTAAAATAAACCTTCGCTTTATGAGAACATATACAACCGAGTCTGTAAGGTGCAGATTCACTCCCGAGTACTTGGAGTGTATTCAAGCCGTTCCAAACAATGTTTTTGGTGAATTTGGGCCAACTTTGGAATTCTGTTTTATTATTTTTGCCTACTTTAAACCCTTATGGTTAGATGTGGTATGCCCCACTCAATTTTAAAACCTCAAGTTTACATTGGTTGAAGTAAATGAATTGAACTACTAAATGATATTTTAAAATTAGAATGGGTGGAATACAATTGTTACTATTTGTTTTATATTTGCAAAGAAATTTTTTTAAATGTTAAGATATATTCTACAATGGTATATTATAATTAGTGACATTAATCTTTAATATAAATAATATTTTAAAATAATTTGAAATAATTAAAATAAAATATATTTAAAATTTTAGATATTATTTAAATTTAAATTTAAAATTGATTATTATTTGCTTTGATATCTATATACTTAATTAATTTGATATTTGATTTGATACCTATATACTATGTTCAAAAGGTCATAAGAGACTTCTTATGGTCTAATAGAAAAGGTAAAGGAAGAGACATGTTGTTAGATGGAAATGGTGTGTGAGAAGAAAGGAGATTGGAGGAGTAGGTCTAAAGGACCTTAGATGGTAAGGAATTGCCCTTGCAACCAAATGGATAGCCAAGGCTACCCAGGGAGGAGAGCCATGGAAAGTCGTAGCCCATAATAACATAACTAGAGGCTCACCTAATATTGGTAAGACATGAAGAGGATTGCATAAGCATGATCTTTTCTCAAGGAAGTGAAAAATTAGCGTGGAATGGTCTCGAGTATTTCAATCAATATGGAAGAGTCGAGAACATGTGAGGCACTTGATATCAGGGAATAGTCTGCTAGATGAAGAGTTCAAGGTATATGGAGAGAGATCATTATGGTGAAACTTAGAGAGAAATGGAAAACCTCTTGCCTTGTTACAAGGATGTTCATCTAGATGGTGGTCCAAACTAGGCATTAATAGTCTTGGTGATTTCATAATTGAAGGTAATCTCATCAGTCAATAGGATTTCAGTTCCATATATGATATCCCCATCACTCAAAGGAGAACCTACTCCATGCTGACAGAGGTATAGGAGAATCTTAAGCTACCCAAACTTTGTGGAGAAACCTTAGATACGTTACCCCTGTTGAAGTGGTTTGAAGGATCCCTACTATATTCATCCAAAGCCAAAACTATTTATAATCTCTTAACTGACTCCTCTGTCATCCTTCATCATCTCAATCTCAAATGCAACTTCAACTTCCCCCCCATAAATGGACTAAAACTTTGCACAACCTCTGGCATCGACCTATTAAACCCAAAATCCAATGTTTCTTCTAGCAACTTCTACACAAATTACCCTTCTCTAAATTAAATGGTGACCCATATCTTTGTCTTGTCTGCCAACAACCTAAATATGTTTCTCGTGTCTTTTTTGAATGTTTGTTTCCTAAGGAGATACGAGGTGTTTTTGGTTTTGATATGGATCAGGATCTATTTGTTTCTGATATTATTTATGGTGATCTCTCTGATATCTCAAAACAACTTAACTCCTTTGGTATGTGAGATTTATCCTCTATTGCTTTAGCATATCTGGTATTAAGAAATGAGGATGTATTTAAAGGTAGTCATAGGGTTCTTTCGAAGTCTTTATGGAGACTCATTTATTATCATATTTCTTTACAAGTCACATTAAATTTTCAGGTTAAAGATCATCAACTATACTAAATAGTCAAAGATTGGACCAATGTTCTTAGGAAGGAAAACATACAATATGAGATACAAAGCAAAGAGAAACCAGAGTTTGATTATGATTGTAGAATGAAGCAATTTCTAGAAATTATTGAGAAGAAGATGAAGAGCCTCCTCCTCCAATAGAGGCATCGATTAGACAACTATGGTGTGAGATAGAAACAATAAGGATATTGAACCTATAATCCAACAAAACACTATGAAAACAATTGGAATAGTACAACCAACTGACAACACTAGAGCTACAAGACCACCTTTGAACCGACAAACATATGTGGGTAATAACAGAGTTATGCCCTACATGGTATTGGGTGCTCCTTGTCTACCTGCCCTTCCTCCTTAAGCATGGTCCAACAATCCCCACAATGTCATTATTGATGAGGGTCTCAAACTTAGATGGATAGAGGGACCACTACCATGGATTGCCTAGTTCAAGCTAAATGATTGAGTTATAAGCGGTCAAACTTAATTTTTGTCATAGCTTAGTGTATTGGTTGTCGTAATTCTATATGGGCTAGTATAATTTTGTGTCCTTTTGGTATCTGATAAACTCTCAATAGCACTATGGTTGTATAAGACTATTTAAACGCTTTATAATTAGTAGAAAAAAATCAATTGAACTGTAAAAAAATAATTACCTGTGAATTATGTTTCTATGGTGAGTGAAGTCACATTTGTAAGTAGGATATCCCTTCTCGTAAGCTTTAAGGGCATGCCAATGATGGATGCCCTCCCAACAAGGAACTCTTTCACTCCCCTAGAAGGTGATAGGAGCTTTATCTAAGATGTTAATAAAATATCCTAGAAGGGTTGCCCTTGTTGGAAACAATTATTCAATTGTATGTTGTCTTTGATGTTACACAAAATGTCAAAGCCTTATCGAGTAGTTAGTGTTAGTCGAGCTCACTTAGGCATTGAAGATAGTTTTTTGTGTATGCCAAGCGTTCTAGTTATAACCAAGTCCAGAGTTAGTTCTTACCGAGCTCACTCAAGCATTGAAGGCAGATCTTGTGTTAACCGAGTCAGAGTTAGTTCTTACCAAGCTCACTCAGGCATTGAAGGTAGATCTTGTGTTAACCGAATTTACTCAGTTACCAAAGGAAAGTTAGCATGGATTCTGTGTTGACTAAGTTCACTTGATTACCAAAGGATAGTCAACACAAAGTCAATATTGACCGAGTTGGGTCAGTTAACGATGGATTTTCTTGTGTTGACCAAGTGCTCAATTTCGTATTAGTCGACTATTAGCATATTGAGTATGATAGATTTATTGGTTAATGCTAGCCGACTTAAGGGATAAAAATTGTTTGATTAAAAGTGTATTTAAGCTGACTTGAAAAGGTAAATCATATAAGTATAAGGTCAAGTTGAGGATTAAAGGATGTGAGCAAGGAATTGAAGAAGATGATTTAAGAAAGAAAATTGGAATGATACCTGTAAGAGGACATAGTATCCAAGTTGATCGAGTTGCAAAGAACATTCTGATCAAAGAGGATCAAGTAATCAAACCAGAACTGAGATCTGAATCAACAAATTTAGTTGCATCGGTAATTAGGTCAATCCATTGTTGCTCTTTAATAATTGTAGCAGTGAATCAAATCTCCTAATAGAGTTAGCTTAACAACTATTTGGCAAATCCTCTAACAAGGTGGCATTTCTAGATTGAAGTGTCTTAATACATCTAACAAGGTCACTCCTAACAAGGTGAACTAAATCCTCTATGTCATGTCCCCTTTTCAAATAATTAAAAAATAATAATCTTTGCTAAGGCAGGCAGGCCCAAGAAAGTGAAGTTTCAGAAAAAGGGGGTTAATCTTTGGAAACCGTTGGACTAATAAATGAAAATTATTATTAAAATATGTTTCATTAACCTCTCTTGGACGTGAATTATGGTTATGCCCTCTTTTAAGGGGTTTGGAGGCATTTTGGGTGGATTCCAAAACTTGATTTTTGCTCATTCTTTGTTATTCTTCAGAGGCTGCCAAACCTGTGGAGAAGGAGACCCAAGAACAAGAGTTTGCAGGTTTCCAGGGAGACCCTAGAACGGGAGTTTGTAGATTTCTAGGAAGGCTAAGGATGGGAGTTTGAAGCCATTCCATGTGCATGCTCATACAGAGTTTGCCTTTGTGCTGAACAGTGCAGATTTGTGGGTTTTCGGGTGTGTTTTTTGTATGAGTTTGGTGTTTTCAGTTGAGTATTTCATATCAGTTTGGGTTGCTGTTGTATTTCAAACTTTAAGGTGTTAAAATAGAGCTAAATATATTTATTGGGATGTGATTAAACTTTTGAGATAGATTATAAGAGTTTTTGTGGTGTTTCCGGGCATTTTTGTGTTAATTTCGGGAGCCCGATGAGCATAGTTTTTGTCCTACATTTGAGAACTGTTGTGTAAAGGCTATACGGATCTGGAAATGTCATTTTGTAGGCTGTTATGCTGCTGAAATTTCTGTAAAAATCTCCATTTTCAGATTTATTAATAATAGGTGAAGCTGTGAAGCTTTTGGCACAATTTCTGGCATACCCAATTTGGGGTTTCTTGAGAAATTTGGTGGATCTTTGTGATATTAGTTGTTTGATCTTGAAAATCTTATTAGAGGTTATATCATACAAAAGCAAAAAAGGGACATTTCAGTGGTATCAGAGCCATGATCTTTCTAGCCTAAGGGTTTGTAGAAGCTTGCATGTCAGTTTTGACAACTATCCAGATCTTGCATGTCAGTTTTGACAACTACCCAGATCTTGCATGTCATAATTTATGATTGCATGTTGCTTCTAATCAGCTGCATGTCAAAATTTATGGTTGCATGCTACTTCTAATCATTTTCATGTTAGGTCTTAGTGAATTTGGTGGTTGTAGAAGTTTGCATGTCAGTTTTGACAACTACGCAGATCTTGCATGTCAGTTTTGACAACTACCCAGATCTTGCATGTCATAATTTATGATTGCATGTTGCTTCTAATCAGTTGCATGTCAAAATTTATGGTTGCATGCTACTTCTAATCATTTGCATGTTAGTTCTTGGTGAATTTGGTGGTTGCATGTTGCTTCTAATCAGTTGCATGTCAAAATCTATGGTTGCATGCTACTTCTAATCAATTGCATGTTAGTTCTTGGTGTTTGAAGAAGTTATATCCTATTGGGGTTACACTCTACTTTATCCAGAATGGACAGGTATAGTACAGAGTCTCAGAGGACACGATCTTGGACAATTGATATCTAGAGTCAAAACAGTAGAAAGGATGGTTATTTAGACATTCGAGATAAACTTATAAAAATAAGCCATGACATGTTTGAACAGTTGGTTGAGCACCACCGTATAATGAATGACATGTTGTCTGACCCAGCTAAGGTGGATAAGTTGACTGGATTTCTATTTGGCAGATTTTCTCACAGGGCAGATGACACAATTACCAAGAACTTGCATGAGGAGTTTGAGAAACTAGCTTATAGCCAGACAAAGGTCTCAGATTCTACTCTGCCACAAGAGGTAGTGGGTTTAGATGATGATTATGAGGATGTTGTTGTGCATGATGGTGAGATACCTGGTAGAGATGAGCAGACATTGAGCATTCATGACTTTGCTGAGAAAGAGTACCAGGCACAGTTAGATGCTTCATCACATGAGGTTGAGGCAGGTAGTACTTCACATGATTTGTCTAGCCAGCTGAAGGTGAACAAAGATAGTATTGTGACTTCATTATCTCATCATGACAGGATGTAGGATATGATAGAGGATCACATTCAGATGATTTAGTTACAAGGTAGACATAAGGGAGTGTAGGCAAAGTCTCCTTGTGTTGACTTACAAGCGATTAGGGAAGCAATGGGAATGATGAAGTTGAGTTATTTACATCTTCTATCAGATCGTGACCATCTTCTTAGCCTTGTTGAAGACTATTCAGATGCCTTGAGGAGGAAGGAGGAGGAAGTTGACAGGCTTTCTCATGAGCTTGAGGACACTCGAGCTCCATTGGCATTACAAGACTGGGAGAGACATGGGGATAAGCATGGCATGGAATTGAGTTTAGTTTCATCTTGCACTCCTAATACTCAGCTTTCTGTGAATGGTAGATCATATGTGGACATTGATAATGTTGCGAGTTCATCTTGCATTCACATCCAGGATATAGGGATAATGTCAGACAGGTATGTGGAATTAGTTGGTATTGGTCATATTACTCAGGTGAGGATTTTGCTTGAGTTACGTGTTGATTATAGTTTACGAATATGGACTCAAGATTTTTGTATTGGCATTTGGGATTCAGATGACTGGAAATCTTTAACACTTTTTGGTAGCAGTGATTGTTTGGGTGCTATCATGGATTTGATTAGCAGATTACACAGTGTTGTCTTTTCTTGTGCCAGTATCTTGTCCGATGTTGGTATTAGTTTTTATACACCGATGTTGGGCTTTGTTCATATATCCAGTCGACCATACTTGCTGGAATGTGTTGATGATATTTCATATTTGGAAGTGTGTATAGATGAGTCCCAGGATCATATTGGCATTGATGACATCCAAGAGGATGCAATGGGCAGTTTTGAAGACTTAGTTTCCTTGGGTATAGAGAAGTTGGACAGCAATGCTAATGTTTTTGATACTCCGTATATTGATATGAGCTTTAGATTTGATTCATAGGATATGGATGGTAATACTCTAGAGACTAGTAACTTTGAGGATACTCCTTTAGACAGTGCATCAGAGGAGGTTTGTAGGAGACAGTCAAGCCAGTGCCATCATGTGTCTAATCAATTGAGAGTTAGTGACCGAGACATTGCTATCACTTGCCAGCATTTCGATGCTGCTCGTCAGTTGTTAGTAGTTTATGGATGGGGTTCTCCTACTAGTGATGAGCAGGAAGGCAGTTATCTTTCCTTGATAGAGATCCACTCTTTATGGGAGGCTATTCGGATTTTGAGACAAAACTATATGCAGTTGGTAGCCGACAGAGATTATCTTATGGAGTGGGGCAGTACAGCATATGATGCATTGTTGGCCAAGGAAGATGAGGTGAGTGAGCTTACTGAGCAGCTTGAGGTGACTTCTGAGATTCTTGAGAGTAAACAGTTGGCTTTCAAGGAGTCACAGTTTCATTTGGCTAAGGTGACCATGGAGTTAGAGCGACTACAGTCTTTACCTGATTCTATACAGTCACAAGCTGTGGTGTTTGGTGATCCGAGGATGTCCATGGCCGAGATTGTCAGAGACAGTGGAGATGGGGATGCATCCATCCTTGATACTAACATTGGCATATCAGGTTCATTCCCACTAGAGTCAGGTTCAGTTGAGTTGGGTGTTGTAGCAGATTGTTGTATGCCTAACATGGTGGTGGCCTCTAGTACTGATGGCACGAAGACTAGAGATGTATCAAAGATCATGTGTGATGTTGGTGAGTAGGCAATTGGCATGTTTCCTGCTAGTAATACTACTCCCTTGGTGATATCTTCAGAGGTAGTAGTCAGTTCCAACATGGTTAATGATCAATTGCAATTAGTTTCATCTAGATTAATGTCTGAGCCACTAACTGAGATTGGTGAATTCTATCGGCATTACACTGTGAGGTAGGCTCATCAATTTAGCTTTGATGACCATGTTGATGAGATGATGATACAGAGATGTACTTTGGTTCCTAGTGCTTATCATCAGTTATGGGACAGTTTGATGCCTCAAGATGAGAATTGTGATGGGCATGACATGATGATAGGTTCTACAGTTGACAGCTTGATAATATGTGACTTAGAGCAGTAGTTTGGGAGTGATGCTTCAGTGGGTGTTGTTATTGATTCTACTCCTTTGGCTATGACATCTCCTGACTTAGCTAGTGATCAGTCACAGTGGGTTGTATCACTTGTTCATGTGCATGGGAGTTATGGTTATGAGATAGTGGCTGGTGATTTGCAGAGTTGTGTTGACTGCAGGAGTTGTACAGTGTGTGGATTCTCCATACTTGGTACAGTTTCATTCGAGAGCGTTCACCATTGTTGCAGAGTTGGATTGTACATTCCATATAGGCCAGTGGGATGCGTTGATGGTATTTACTATGTTGGTAGTTTGATTTGTCCACTTTACTTAGGTTTTGATGTTCTAAGAGTTTGTGTCTCATGGGTTTTTGACTATGGTAGTGGTGATTTTGGAGTTTGGTTGAGCTATAATTGTCAGTTTGATTATGGATTCCTCTTGGTCATATTGCAGAGGATATTGCAGGAGCCTGTGTTAATTGGTAGTAGTATAGTTCATGACTACATTTGGGATCTAGGTGGATTGATTGGTTTATTGTTCAGCCATTGTTGAGGACAAGCAATGTTTGGGAGGGGAGGACTTGTCATGTCCCCTTTTCAAATAATTAAAAAATAATAATCTTTGCTAAGGCAGGCAGGCCAAAGAAAGTGAAGTTTCGAAAAAAGGGGGTTAATCTTTGGAAACTGTTGGACTAATAAATGAAAATTATTATTAAAATATGTTTCATTAACCTCTCTTGGATATGAGTTACGGTTATGCCCTCTTTTAAGGGGTTTGGAGGCATTTTGGGCGGATTCCAGAACTTGATTTTTGCTCATTCTTTGTTATTCTTCAGAGGCTGCCAAACCTGTGGAGAAGGAGACCCAAGAACGGGAGTTTGCAGGTTTCCAGGGAGACCCAAGAACGGGAGTTTGCAGGTTTCCAAGAAGGCTAAGGATGGGAGTTTGAAGCCATTCCATGTGCATGTGCTCATACAGAGTTTGCCTTTGTGCTGAACAGTGCAGATTTGTGGGTTTTCGGGTGTGTTTTTTGTATGAGTTTGGTGTTTTCAGTTGAGTATTTCATATCAATTTGGGTTGCTGTTGTATTTCAGAATTTAAGGTGTTAAAATAGAGCTGAATATATTTATTGGGATGTGATTAAACTTTTGAGATAGATTATTAGAGTTTTTGTGGTGTTTTCGGGCATTTTTGTGTTAATTTCGGGAGCCCAATGAGCATAGTTTTTGTCCTACATTTGAGAACTGTTGTGTAAAGGCTATACAGATATGGAAATGTCATTTTGTAGGCTGTTATGCTGCTGAAATTTCTGTAAAAATGTCCATTTTCAGATTTATTAATAATAGGTGAAGCTGTGAAGCTTGTGGCACAATTTCTGGCATACCCGATTTGGGGTTTCTTGAGAAATTTGGTGGATCTTTGTGATATTAGTTGTTTGATCTTGAAAATCTGATTAGAGGTTGGAAATATCATACAAAAGCAGAAAAGGGACATTTCACTCTAATAGGGTCACACCTAATAGTGTGTTTTGTAACCTTTAACAGGGTTGGCTCCTAATAGGGCTCACTTTAGAAGAGTGAAAAACAATAACTAGTTGTAATTGGTGGTTTTCCCAAATTGGGTTTCCACATTAAATCTTGGTGTCTCATGTGTTCATGTTATTTTCTTTATGTTTCTACAAATAAGTTAATTAAGGTTAATCACATTTAATATATTAAGATTTGCATGTTTAGCGTTAAACAGGTGATAGTAATATTTTTAGTGTTAACTGAGTGATAGTAATATTTTTAGTGTTAATTGAGTGACAGTAATATTGTTAGTGTTAATCGAGCTTCGACAAGGATTTGTTTTAAAGTTGTGTTGACATCTTAAGGGACTTGGATTTTTTTTTGTGGTAACTGATTCACCCCTCCCCTCTTAGTTACTCCTTTACATTCCCAACAGTTGGTATCAGAGTTTTTGGTGCTTACAGATAAGGTTTCAGGACCTAAGATAAAGATCAAGATGTCTTATGGAAGGAAAATACCTAAGTTGAATAGAGACATCCTCCAAGCATGGCAGGAACTCATGAAGTTGCATTTGGCAACCATTGGAGACACATGCCTAAAGTATTTGGAGAACAAGTATGTGGCACCTATTGGACCTTTGACTATGGAACAAATGATAGAAAATAAGAATCACAACATAATGATGATTGGCATTGCCTCTACTCTCAATTATGTTGAATTTGATGAAGTCAAAGATTGTCCTACTGCTTATGAAATGTGGACCAAGCTAAAAGATGTATATGGAGGAGATGACAATGTGAGAAGAGCTAAGGCAGAAAGTCTAAGAGGTCAGTTTGATCAAATGAAAATGAGAGAAGATGAAAACATTGCACAATATAGTGAGAGAATCAAAGAAAGTGTGAGTGCAATCAAAGCCTCAAGAGGGAAAATAGATGATGTGGCAATAGTCAGCAAGGTACTCAGAACTCTTCTTCCTATTTATGCAATTAAAGTTTCAGCAATTCACAAAATGAGATGTAATCCAAAAAATGATATAACTTTGGATGCACTAGTGGGAAGGTTGACAACCTTTGAGTTAGACAACTTTGATAACTATGTTCCTAACTCTGGTAACACTGAGTCTGCATTTTAAGCTAAACTCTCACTAAAAAAGAAAGGTGGAAAATATAAAGTCTAACAATTTGACAGTGAGGATGAAGAAGATTTTGATGATGACCTTGAAACCATTGAAACCATACTTGCAATAAGATTCCCAAAAGAAAAGGAAATTGAAAAGGTAAAATGCCCCTAATCTATTTTTCTTGTGAAGAAGTTGGCCACATTGTTGCAAGGTGTCCTAACAAAGAAGGAAAAGAAGAAAAGAAGTACAACAAGTACAAAGGCAAGAAAGAATTCAAAAGCTACAAATACAACAAGCATAAAGTTAAGAAATCTTGTTACATGGCTAAAGATACTGATAGTACTGATGATGATGAAATGGTCTACATTGCTGTTAAAGACGAATCAGATGATGAAAATGATCAGATGGACCTCATTTCTCATATTAGCAAGAATGACACATAGATCATAAATAATGGTTGTTCACACCACATGACTGGTGATAAAACAAAATTTGAGCACTTACAACACTATGATGGTGGGAGTGTCAGATTTGAAAATGATGAACCATCTTATGTAAAAGGAAAGGTTGCATTGCATTGACTAATGAACTCAGATGTGACAATACATATTGGGTTAAAGGATTGAAACACAATCTACTTAGTGTGGCACAATTGAACAACATTAGATTCAAGGTAGAATTCATGAATGGAAAGGCTAAATTGTTGAATGGGAAAGGAAATCTAGTTGGGATTGGAAATTTTAAAAAAAAGGTAATATGTTCTATCTTAATCTAACTGAAAGTTCATGTTTCCTAGCTCAAGTAGAGGAAAGTTGGTTATGACATAAAAGATTGTTTCATTTGAATTTTGATAACCTGGTCAACATAAGTAAGAATAAAAGAGTGAGAGGCATTCCAAGCCTAAAAAGACTTGATATGGGAATGTGCAAGAATTGTCAAATTGGGAAGATGGGAAAGACAAGCTTCAAAAGCAAGAATTATCATTGTAAAGAAGTTCTTGTGAGCTAGTTCACACTGATCTTTGTGGACCTATTGGCATAGAAAGCTACTATGGAGATAAGTAGTTTATTTTATTTGTTGATGATTATTCTAGGATGATGAAAATAATATACTTGAAAGATAAATCTAAAGCCTTTCAAAAATTGATGTAATGGAGCCTAGTATAGTGAGTCTTAGATGACCAACTAGTCCTTAGATCCTCTTTATTGAAGGTATGCCCAACAAAAGTGTCTTTGATCCTTCCAAATGTGCTCAAGCACCAATAAAAAGTGCTCAAATTAGGATGTTAAGGTTATCAAAACCTATCCCTAAAAAAGGAAATCCCAATCACCAGGAAGATCCCTTCAAACAAGACAACTTATCACAAATTGCCATATGAGCACAAAATTAACAATTTTTGACACAAGACCCCAAGAACACACAAAAGGACTAGGGGTGACTCAAGGTTGAACTTGTGGTCTATTTAGGTCCATTATAGAGTAAATTGAGGGTTAAAACCATATTGTGCAACCTTTAAACAATAGTTGCTTCACAAATCCACTATTCTAAGCTTATAGCCTTTTTTCTTGAAAATGAGACTTAACTTCATAAATCTCCACATAACCCTCTAAAAAAATCATATATTCTGATATTCTTTTGGAGTTTACTAAACATGTCAAATCACCAAGATGATAAGATGTAAACAAATTATTTTTTACCTAGTTTCTACTCTAGGAAATTAGTCCTATTAGGCCTCCAAATACAAAGGAGGTATACTTTTCCAATGCCCAAAATTCAATATATCACTTGAATCATGAAGGGACATACATAAATAGATTTTAAACCTGATTTTAGTCACTGATGACAACTTTGGAGCAAGTTATGGGAGATGTCGATCCATGCATGCCCAGGGCATCAAATTTCTCTTTGCCACCAACACATTCAAACCTGAAACCAAAAGCATCATAATGTACATTATCAACACTTGGATTTCACTAGAGGCCACTAAATTCCCATTGTGAAATTCCAAGATATGACAAGTTTTGATTGAAACCCTAGGTATGACAACTTTTACAAACAACTTCTACAAAATCCTCAATATCTTGAGTTAAGAGATTGATTAGGACTTCAAACCAAATGCATAAGAAAGGTAGTTCATAAACCAATCTAAAAATCCATATTGATGCCTTTGTGTGTCTGTACACATCCGTACAACCTATTACAACATAGAAATTGTAGGAAATTTGAGTTATTTTATTGATTCAAAAGAAAAAGTACATCATGTTGTCCTACCACTCACCTAAAAGGGCTTATGTAGGCATCCCCAATATTCAAAGTAGATTTTCAAACCAAATTTGGCCATTGGGGAGTCATTTTACAAAATATGCAACCTTTTGCTAAAAGTTGCTTAACAATGTTTTAGCAATTTTTGCAATTTTTTATCAAAACATGATCAAACCTTATCTAAATGATCCATCTAGGACCAAAAAATGATAAAACATGAAAATATCAAATTATCCTAAGATTTTAGACCATTTGGACACCTTTGACCATAGTTGACCAAGGGCATATAATTATGCCAATCTTGGAACTAGGCCTTACAAATAGGTCCAAATACATAGCAACTACTTCTAACCTATCCTATAGGTTATTAGGACCTTGAAGATGTCCTTGAAATGTATCAAGACTCTTCATTTGTTGAGGGTGCTCCTGCACTGAAAATTCAAATGGTATCAAGCTAGAGTGGAGAAAGAAACATGAAAGAAACTAAAATGTCTAAGGTCAGACAGAGGAAAATTCATCTCAAAAGAATTCAATGAATTCTCCAATGAAAGAGGAATCAAAAGACATGTATCTACACTTGGTACACCTCAGTGGAATGACATGGAAAAAAGAAGAAATAGATCCATTATGAATTGTGCAAGGACACTGATGATAGCGAAAAATGTTGTAATCAAATACTGGAAGGAAGCAATCAGCACAATTGTCCATAACTTGAACCGAGTTCAGCTAAAGAAAGATTCACATCAAACTCCTTATGAATTATGGTATGGATATAAACCTAATGCCTATTATTTCAAAGTATTTGGAAGCAAATGTTATATGTTAAAAGAGACAAGGAAAGGAAATTTTGATGTGAAAAGTGATGAAGGCATATTCCTAGGATACTCCAACAAAAGCAAAGCATATAAATATCTAAATCTTGCTATGCACAAGGTTATAGAAAGTGCACATGTAAAAATTGATGAGTTTGCAAAAAAGAGTGAAGAACAAAGTAGCAAAGAACTTGAAAGCTATAGAAAATTTGTCTACTATGAACCTGATACTTTACCTAAAGTCTAAGCAAATACAATTGGAAATCAATAGTCTTCACCACCCGAGTCCCCTAAATCATCAATTCAACCCGAGTTGCAACCAGTGCAACCAGATTCATAGTTTGAGGGACCTGAGTCATAGTTAGATAGACCTGAGTCATAGACAATGGGACATGAGCATAGTTTAGAAGATCATTTTGAGCATGGTGAAATGAGTGAATATAGAGAGAAGGAACCTGTACTTGCTAGATATGTCCAAAGGCATCATGCACCCAAGCAAATCATTGGAGTTTAGTCAAAAGGCACAATGACAAGGAACAAACTAAAAGGTACATGTTTGCTTATTGAGTTTGAACCTAGAACAGTTAAAGATACATTAGACAATGAAAGTTGGATTGAGGCAATGAATGAAGAGATTGAAGAAATTTAAAGGAACAAAACTTGGACTCTTGTTCGTAGACCCAAGGACAAAAATGTAATTGGCACAAAATGGGTATCTAGGAATAAGTTGAATGAAAATGGAGAAGTATCAAGGAACAAGGCAAGGCTAGTATGCAAAGGTTATGCTCAAGAAGAAGGTATTAATTATGGGGAAAGTTTTGCTCCTATTGCAAGACTAGAAGGTTTTAGAACACTACTTGCTTATGCTGCACATAAAGGATTCAAAGTATATCAAATGGATGTAAAGTTAGCTTTCTTGAATGGAACCCTAGAAGAAGAAGTCTACATTGAGCAACCAGAAGGTTCCATAGATACTAACAAAAGGAATATGATTTTTAGACTACACAAAGCATTATATGGTCTCATACAAGCCCCTAGAGCTTGGTATGAAATATTGCATGGTTATTTAGTAAAAATTGCTTTTCAAAAAACAAATGACAACAATAGTCTATACATTAAGGAAGGACCAGAAAAGAAGATATTGCTGGCAAAATTTTTTGTAGATGATATATTATTCACTAGACATGATGACTTATGCAAATCTTTTTTTGAGGAAATGAGTAAGGAATTCGAAATGTCAATGTTTAGAGAGATCAAATTCTTTGTTGGCCTACAAATTCAATAGAAGAAGGATGGCATCTACATTACTCAATCAAAGTACATCAAGAAATTTGGAATGGAGGATTCTAGACTAGTTGGAACACCTATGTCCACTAGACATAAGCTTTCCAAAAATGATGATTCCAAAGAGGTAGATCAGACTACATATAGATCAATGATTGGAAAACTTCAGTATGTAGTACACACAAGACCTAATATTGCATTAGCAGTTGGTATAGGGGCCGGATTTTTTACTAATCCAAAGAAAAATCATATAATGGCAATAAAAAGAATTATGAGGCATCTAAAAGGTACTGAAGACTATGGTTTGTGGTATAAGAAAAGAGGCGACCTTGAAGTAAAAGCCTTCATTGATGTTGATGGGCAGGAAGTATTGATGATAGGAAAAGCACAAGTGGTGGAGCATTCTTTCTTAGAAAGAGGCTAGTGTCATGGACAAGCAAGAAGTAGAATTGCATCTCTCAGTCTACTAAAGAAGCTGATATGTTACAACAATAGTTAATTGTTCCAACATAATTTGGTTCAAACAATTGTTGTCAGGTATGAAGGAAGAAATCAAGGATCCAGTAGTTATCTTATGTGATACCACCAATGCAATTAACATTTCCAAGAATCTAGTGATGCATACCAAGACAAAACACATTGCAATAAAATATCATTTTCTGAAGGAGTTAGTGCAAGAAAAAGAAGTGAGATTGGAATATGTGAATACTAAATAACAAATTGCAAACATATTCACCAAGCCATTACCTAAGGATGCATTTTTGTATCTAAGAGGTAAGCTAGGGGTCATTCCCCTATTTGAAGCTCACTTAAAAAATATTAGTGATACATCAATTGAGCATTTGAAGATTAGTCAAGTTGATGCAATATTATCATAGCAAATTGCATAGAATCAATACATCAGGTACATGGCATATCCATTGATTGTTGTCTTTGGCATGAGATGTCAAAGAGGGAGAGTTTGTTGTCATATCAGAGAAATTTTGTATCATCAAAGAGGGAGAGTTTTTGTCATATTAGAGAAATTGCAGTCAGAGAAATCAGAGAAGTTAGAGAAAATCATTCCAGAGGGAGAGATTGATGTTAGAGCGAGTTCTCACTGATAGAGGGAGTTCTTATGGATGAGAATCAGAATCAAACTAAGGATATTATCCTTACTTCTATTTTGCTCTAAAATTTCATTATTTTGTGACATATTGTGTTGTCATCAATGCCAAAGAGGGAGATTGTTGGAAACAATTATTCAATTGTATGTTGTCTTTGATTTACACAAATTGTCAAAGCTTCACTAAGCAATCAGTGTCAGCCGAGCTCACTTGGGCATTAAAGATAGTTTTTCGTGTATGCTGAGCATTCTAGTTATAACCAAGTTTAGAGTTAGTTCTTATCGAGCTCACTCGGGCATCGAAGGCAAATCCTATGTTAACTGAGTTTACTCAGTTACCAAACATGATCCTATGTTGACTAAGTTCACTCATTACCAAAGGATAATTAGCACAAAGTTAGTATTGACTGAGTTGGGTTAGTTAATGAAGGATCTTCCTATGTTTACCAAGTACTCAATTCTATATTAGCCGACTGTCAACATATTGAGTCCAATAGATTTATTAGTTAATGCTAGCTAACTTAAAGGATGAAAATTGTTTGATTAAAAGTGTATCCAAGCCAACTTGACAAGGTAAATCATATAAGTATAAGGTCAAGTTAAGGATTGAAGGATGTGAGCATGGAATTGAAAAAGACGATTTAAGAAAGCGAATTGGAAGGATATCTGCAAGAGGACAAAGTATCCAAGTTGGCCAAGTTGCAAAGAACATTTTGATCAAGGAGGATCAAGTAATCAAGCCAGAACTAAGATTTGAATCAACATAGTCAATTGCATCAGCAATCAGGTTAAGTCATTGTTGCTTTCTAATAATTGTAGTAGTAAATCAAATCCTCTAACAGAGTTAGCTTAACAACTATTTGGCAAATCCCCTAACAAGGTGGAATTTCTAGATTGAAGTTTCTTAAGAGCTCTAACAAGGCCACTCCTAATAGGGTGAACTAAATCCTCTAATAGGGTCACACCTAACAGTGTGTTTTGTAACCTTTAATAGGGTTGGCTCCTAACAGGGCTCACTTTAGAAGTGTGAAAAATAGTAACTAGTTGCAATTGGCAATTTTCCCAAATTGGGTTTCCACGTTAAATCTTGGTATCTCACATGTTCATGTCCTTTTCTTTATGTTTTTGCAACTAAGTTAATTAAGGTTAATCACATTTAATATCTTAAGATTTGCAAGTTTATTGTTAATTGAGTGATAGTAATATTTTCAATATTAATCAAACGTCAACAAGGATTTGTTTTAAAGTTATGTTGACATCTTAAGGGACTTAGATTTTTTTTGTGGTAACTGATTCACCCATCCCCTCTTAGTTACTCCTTTACATTTCCAATAGTCCTAATATATTGTCTATGTCAGAAAAAATGGGCTCAAAATGCAGGAAAATTGACCATCCATCAAATTCTCATCTCTGGGGTAGAAATTATGAGGCTTCAAGTTGGTGCAGAGTTGAGAGACACAAGAGGAAGCCCCCTACAATCTTTAGAAGAAAATATGTGGATTATTCTACTCTATACCTCACCTTTTACAATAGGTTCAAATAAAATCCCTTTGGGGAAACAACCTCCTCATTATCATTTAGCTAGGTGAGCCCTTCATCCTCCTCCTTTCCTAGTTTTGTAGAAGGATTTTAGGCTTCCCTCTATCTCTCTGCTCTCAAGTATATTGAGGATCTCCTCAAAGGCTATTCCCCCCTCGATACTAAGTAGTACTCTAATCTCAACTACTAAAGGGATGCAAACCCTAATTTTAAATAACATTTATAGATTAAGGCTTTGGGATTATTTCAAATTCAACGACCTTGTTGCTAGATTGTGTGGCCCTATTGTTTCTAGTGCTTGAGTAGGGAAATGGCCCAGGGACTGCTTTGGTGACCTAGTAAGTATATTTGTCGTTAACCAAGATTTTTTATTTATTGATTATAAAACTATTGATCTTAGGAATAAATATTTACCTAGAAACCCTATCTTTTTTTAAGGACATCATCTTAAGTTGTTTGGATGGTTTCCTAATTTTGACCTTAAAAGCTTCAACAATAATAAAGTTTTAAAATAGGGTTTGATCCCTAATTATTCAATTGACCTC
Organism: Cupressus sempervirens; assembly: GCA_028749045.1. Lineage (NCBI taxonomy): Eukaryota > Viridiplantae > Streptophyta > Pinopsida > Cupressales > Cupressaceae > Cupressus > Cupressus sempervirens. Next base: position 656,151,535 of record CM053785.1, on the reverse strand, counting down.
CTTTGTACCCAAATTCTAAAAAGGATCAAGAATATCCTGAGTGAATTAAGGGTTTAAAGGAGGGATATGTTTCCTTTTTTAATGTGAAAATGGTAGAAATATGAATGGAGCAAATCCTCTTTTGCCCCTATTAGATTATTAACTAACCAATGTGTTTACTACCTCCAACCCAAATTTTTTAATGGTGAAATGTCTAGTATACTGCTTTTGGATCCCCTACTCTATGGCAAGTGTCATAAACTTGGACCTTGAACATGTGTAGCTCTATCTAAGATTTATAAAATAAATAATATGGTATCAATTAAGCTAAATGAAAATGGAGGCAGGTTTTCAATTACAAATAAGATCCTCTGCCTTCCAAGGGTAGAGCAACCTTATACTTTAGACCCGACCCTTGATCTAGGGTTGGAGGAAGGTGAGATTATAGAAACCAAGGAAGGAGATAACACCAAATCTAATTTTTTAAAGAATAATTATGTGTTATAATATTCATCCCTTTATATTAGTGAAGGAAGTTTTCATGAGAATGAGAATCAAAATTTTGATACTAATGATCTAGGCATTATTTCTTAGCAAGAGGAATCATCCTCACCCCCTCCCCCTTGGGTCCCTCCTACAACTTTGGGGGATTCTGACAAGAAAATAACTCAAAAGGGTGGGACTCTCATGAGCACCCCCACTCCTTGAAGGGAAAATATAGAATCCTTTTTGTGAAAACTTAACAAATGATCTCATTAATACTTATAGTGATGAAATAGTGGAAGATGAGGAAATTAATTGCCAAAAGAAGCTCTTTAGTGAACAACTTCTCATGTTGAAGAGGGGGGATCACTCAATGGACAACCTTATGAAAGATAATCCATATGGCCAATCAAGATGACAGTCAAGGGATGGAATGAACTGAAGTTGAGTTAGAGTCACCAAATCGTGTTAAACTAAATAAGAAACATGGAAGAAAATCTTTAACAAAGCTAAGATCTATGGATGTTGAAGTTGAAGGCCAAGTCAAGATAAATGATATTTTCTATGCAGGGAAGGGGAAGGTCCTTCCTAAGGCCAAATTATGATCTTAACTTGGAATGTTAAGGGCCTTAATGACCCTAACAAACAATGTTTATTAAAGTATTGTACATTAGTAAGCATAAACCTAGTTTAATATTAATTCAAAAACTAAAAAAAAATAGAAGAATTAAAACTCTTCCCAAGAAAACTTGTTTTAGAGAAATCTCTAGGAGCCCTACTACCAGGGTCTCTAGGAGACTAGCTATAATCTAGGACCCTGGAAATTTCTCCCTTCGACCTCAAAGGATTGTATATAATAGGATTAGTTGTTATATAACTAACTTTAATTTTAATATTAGTTTCTCATTAATTAACATGTATGGTCCAACCTAAAATATGGAAAAGTGTAAGGTTTGGCATGAGGTGAATCAACATTTATATTCCTTAAAGGAATTCTAAGGTGATATGGAAAGTGGGGAGGATGCAACAAGATCTTACAAGCATCTCTTAACTTCAGCAACTAGGTCAATAATTTTGCCTTATTCAAAATTGAAACTAAAGAAAATGCCTTCCCTTTGAATAATGAAAAGAAAGGATTTAGTCAAATTACATTAAAATTAGACAAGTTCTTTCTCTTTTATAGTCTAAATGTCTCCAAGTTCACTCTAGTTTCAAAAACTTTCCCCTTTCAGGATTAGATTATTATCTTGTTCTTTTAAAATTTTGCATTAATGTTGTCCCTAAAAGATGTCCATTGAAATTTGAATAGATGTAGCTTAAAGACAAGTTTCAGATAGCTAGAATGGAAGAATGGTCAAAGGAGCCTAAGGTCTCTAGTTTCAAATTATATAAATTTGTCCAAAAAATGAAAATAATAAAATATAAACTTCTTTAATGGAATATGGATTACTATGGAAATATTTTTTACTCGAAGCAAGAGGTAGAATCTCAACTAGAAGAAGTGGTTTTTGAAGTAATGAAGAGAGGAATGGATGAGAGGATTTCACTAAAAGAAAAGAACTTGAGGTTACAATATGAGGAGATACTAGCTAAGGATGATTCTTTTTGGAGATAAAAGTCTAGAGAAACTTCATTGGTAGAGGGAGATAGGAACATAATTTTTGTCCATAATAGCACAAAATAGAGATGGATAGTTAATAAAATAACTAAAAATAAAAATGGAAATATTTAACCCTAGAGACACAATCTTATATAACCTACGAAGAAGTTAATGTTTTTAAGGTATCTTAAATAATTGGGAGGGTTCTTCATTTGTTAATAAAGTTAAAATTCTATCTAATATCTTAAAATTATATCACAAAACAAAAACAAAATCCTACTTTGTAATTTCTCCAAGGAAGAAAATATTGTTTCTCTATCTCAAATGAATCTAGATAAATCTATTAGGCTTGATCACTTCCCAACGCTTTTCTTCCAACAATATTAGCATTTCTTAGGGGATGATATTTGTGAGGCCTTAGAAGGGGTTAGAAACACAAGTAGTATACTCAAGGAATTCAACAATACCTTCTTTGATCTTATCCCTAATAAGGAGAAGATGGATAAATTTAATGATTTTAGACCAATAGCCCTATGCAATACACTGTATAAATTGCTACCTAATACTATTGCTAACCACATTCAAAAACTCCTCCCTTCCCTTATTAGTGAGGAGTGGAGGAACTTTGTTCTTGATAGAGCTATTTGTGATGTAATTATTCTTTTGCAAGAAATGATTCATTCACTTCAAAAATGTGTCAACCTAGGGCTATTAATTAAGTTGGACATAAAAAAGAAATATGATAAGATTGATTGGTGATTCTTACGTAAGTTCCTAGAAGCTTTTGTCTTTTCAAGAACATGGATTAATCTCATCTTTGATTGTATTTATACTCCTAAATTATCAATTATCATTAATGAATCTCCAAAAAAATTTGTCTCCCCTCCTAGAGGCCTTAGGCAAGGCTACCATGTGTCTCCCTTCTTATTTATCTTGATGTCTGAAGCCCTTGGTGTTGGAAACTACAACTGAAACAATTATTATTTTGTCATTGATGTCAAACCTTACTGGTAAGACATTTTCTAACATTGTAGAGTGCCATATCAGTTGATTGATGAGGAGGATTAAAAATAAGAGATAATAAGGTGAACTAGTGAAGTTGTTGAGTAAAGAGGAGTAAGTATATTAGAATTGCAATAGACACTTGATCGGTTAGTATTTGACAAGATAATGTGTTGTTTGATCATTATATAAGGTGAAGAAGATAGATGCGTTGAAGTATGGAAGAGATTCTTGATGAAAGACAAGAAGATGAGTACAACACTACACTTGACCAAGTGATAGTTTTACAAGGTCAATGAAGAAGTTGAAGCAGAAGATAAAGGAACTTAAGAGTTATCCCATAAAATTAGTATTAGTCAAGTGATAGTTATGGCCAAGCAAGATGAAGAAGACTATTGATGAAGTGACTGAGCGTAGTGAAGGCCAACAGAGTTAGTGTAAGTCAAGTAAGATATAACAGTAGAGTCTAAGCTACATAGTGTTTACTGAGCTAAAGAACATTGTGAAGTCAAGTGTCAGCATTTTAATAGTTTGTAAAAGAATTAAGTTTTGAGGCTAACATAGTTGAATTACGAATTGGTCAAAACACGTAAATGATAAGGATTAATGAGCTTGCATATTTAATGCATGAATTTAATTTGTTAAGTGACTGGAGGCAAGGATTTAAAGAGAAGTTCCAAAAGTTTCAAGAAAGGACAAGAAGGAAAAAAACAATAGACAAATTCAGTGAATCTAATAAAACCCTTAAATCTATGGTGATGCTTGAGCAACAAAAGATCAAAGCTACCTATTTAAGGGGGCACAAGAGATGTTTTATGGTTGTTGATTGGTGAGTTTGTGGAGAACCTGTGAAGAATAGAGTAGCAAAGGAAAAGTAGGAGGTTGGTGAAGTGTGATTGCTTGAAGAGTTTCCAGGAAGATTGGTTGTGGAGTATATGATGAATTCTAGTCAATGAACCATGAATGAGCTGAATGAAGATCTAAATTTGCAAAATTAATTGCATTTTATCATATCAAACTTAGTTGTTAATTTCTAACCATTATGGTAGTTAAATCCTTTAATCAAAGTTGATCTAATAGTCATATTGATAATCATTTAATCAAGGTGACATTCTCATAGAATGACCTACAGACCTCTTACCAGGCCACTCCTTATAGGGTGATTTAAATCCTTTAATAAGTTCACACCTAATAGTGTTTTTTGTAACCTTCAATAGGGTTGGCTCTTAACTGAGATCACTTTAGAAGAGTGAAAAGTGGTAGCATGTTACTTGACGGTTTTTTGCAAATTGGGTTTCCATGTTAAATCCTAGTGTCATAATTGTGTGAATGTTGTTTTGATGGTACATGCTATTTAGTGTTGTTTATTTTTGTTATTTGTCATATACTGAACATAGAACTAATGATGAGGTGAATAATTTGATTTGCTAATAAGTTGTTATATCTAGACCTGAGAATAACTAATTCATCCCCCCCCATTCTAACGATTGGTATCAGAGCTTTGGTGCATATGAGGAAAGTTTGAAGGGACTTAAGCTAAAGATCAAGATGTATAAGAGAGAGGTACCTAAGTTGAACAAAGAGAACTTCCCAACATGGTAACAATTGATGAAATTGCATCTACATGGAGTTTGAGATTTTGCACTATACTACTTGGATAATGAATGCATTGAAGTGCCTAGACCCATGATAATTGAACAAATAAATGAAAAGTAGGAGCACAATCAAATGATGATAGATTTGGCATCTTCCCTAAGGTTTGTTGAGTTTGATGATGTGAAGGATTGCACTATTGCAAATAAAATGTGAGATAAGCTAGCACAAATCCATGGAGGAGACAAAAATGTGTTCAAGGCTAAAGCGAAAAGTTTGAGAGGCAAGTTTGAAAACATGAGAATAAAAGGAGAAACTATTGCACAATATTGTGGCTAAATCAAAGAGGTGGTGAATGAAATTAGAGAAGCTTGAGCAGAAATATTTGATGAGACTATGATAAGTGAGGTATTGAGGAATTTACTTCGTATCTATGCAATTAGATTATCTGCAATTCAAGAACTGAGATGTACACCTAGTAATGATCTAACCTTGGATAGTCTAATTGGTAGACTTACTGCATTTGAATTGTAAAATTTTGATAACTATACACCTCCTAGTGTTGAATTCATTTTCAAGTCTCAACTAACCCTTGATGGATCTAAAAGAAAGAAAAAGAGCAAGCTTGTGGATAGTGACAATGAATCAGATGATTATCTTGATGATCTTGAAGCATTATTGGCAAGAAGGCTACCAAGAGGGAAAGGAAAATACAAAGGCAAACTTCATATGATATGTTTGACTTGTAACAAAGTTGGTCAAATTTCGACAAGGTGTCCTAATAGAGATGAGAAGGAGGAAAGGAAAGATAACAAATACCGAGGAAGGAGAGACAACATAGACAACCAAGGTAACAAAGAATACAAAGGAAAAGGTAAAAAATCTTGTTACATTGTTGAAGAAGATGGTTTTGATAGTGATTTTGATGAACATGATGAACAAGTTGTGTATATTGCAATGAAAGATGAATCTGATGAAGATGAAAAAAGCTCCACTAATCTCACATGAGAGTAAGAATGATAAATAGATAATTGATAGTGGTTTCTCACATAATATTTGAAAAGCTAGAACAATATAATGGTATTGTTGTCAAGTTTGGAAATGATGCACCATGTTATGTGAAAAGCAAAGGATCAATTATATTAAATGACAAGATTAGATGTGATAATGCATATTGAGTTGATGGATTGAAATATAATCTATTGAGTGTATCACAATTGAACAGTTCAGGCTACCAATTTGAATTCCAAAACAAGAAGGCAAAGATCTATGATGCTACCGGTGAACTAATTGGAAGTGGAGAGAAAAAAAGAGGGAACTTATTCTATCCAAACCTATCTGATGATACATGTCTATATGTACAATTTGAAGATGTTTGGTTATGGCATAAGAGTCTATGTTATGTGAACTTTGATAATTTTGTAAGCATTAGTAAGATGGAAAGAGTTAGAGGATTAACAAGATTGAGAAAACTTGATAAGGTGATGTGCAAACAATGTCAAATGGGAAAAATAACAAAGTTCTGATTCAAGAGGAAAACCTATGCTTCTAATAATATTTTGGATTTGGTTCATACTAATCTACGTGGACCTATTGGAGTGCAAAGCTATTATGGACAAGTACTTTATTCTATTTGTTGATGATTTCTCTAGAATGATGGTTGTGATGTTTCTAAAAGAAAAATATGATGCTTTTCAAATGTTTAAGTGGTATTTGGCTAGAGTTGACAAGGAAACAATAAGAGTCTAAAGTGTTTGAGATCTAATAGAGGAGGTGAATTCATATGTGAGGAGTTCAATATATTCAGCAATCACAAAGGAATCAAGAGACAAATGAGTGCACTGAGGACTCTACCACAAAATGGGATAGTTGAAAGAAGAAATAGATCAATCATGGACTATGCAAGAACACTGATTATGGAAAATAATGTTTCATAAAAGTATTGGAGAGAAGACAAGTATTGTTGTTTATACATTGAACCGAGTTCAAGTCAAGAAAGGTACAAGAAAAACTCCTTTTGAACTATGGTATGGTTATGTACCTAATGTCCAATATTTCAAAGTTTTTGGAAGCAAGTGTTACATATTGAAAAATTCAAGAAAAGGAAAACTTTATGCAAAGAGTGATGAAGATATACTCTTAGGATATTCCACTAAAATAGAGGAATACAAGTGTTTAAATTCTAATACTAAAAAAAATGTGGAAAGTGAAAATGTTAGAGTTGATGAATTTAAAGAAAGGAATGAAGAGGAATGCAAGATAAAACTTGAAGATTACATAAAATTTGTATACATCTATGAAGGAGAGCCATGTACCTTAGTTGAACGAGAGAAGGAGACTATCGAGCATCAATAGACTGGTATTGTCAAGCATCAATAGACAAGATTTGTTGAGCCTCAACATCTTGTCAAGCATCAGGTTATAGGATCCAAGTCATAGAGAGAGGAGAGTGAACACTAGATAGAGCAAGCCGAGTTACAGAAGGAGATACTTATAGAAGGTGAGAAAGCTAAATCAAATGAACAACAACAAAGAGAAAGAAGATTTGAACCTATCTTAGAAAAGTATGTGAGAAGACACCATACACCAAATCAAATCATTGGAGACAAAGATTCAAAATTCATGATAAGAAACAAATTGAAAAATGATACAGGTTTACTATGTGAGTTTGAGCCAATAATAGCTAAAGATGCACTAGAGAATTAAGATTGGGTAAGAGAAATGAATGAGGAAATTGATCAAAATAGACAAGAACAAGACATGGACATTAGTACCAAGGCCAAAGGAGAAGAAAGTGATTGGAATAAAGTGGGTGTTCAAAAACAAGTTGAATAAGAAAGGTGAAGTCACAAGGAAAAAACCAAGATTAGTTTGTAAGGGAGATGCATAAGAGGAAGGAATTGACTATGGAGAGACATTTTCCCTAGTTGCAAAGTTAGATGGAGTAAAAAAATTACTTGCATATTTTTCTTACAAAGGTTTCGAGGTATATCAAATGGATCTCAAATTTGCATTTCTGAATGGAATCTTAGAAGAAGAAGACTACATTGAACAACTTGACTAATTTGTTGACCCTAGTAAGATGAACATGGTATGTAAGTTTTAAAAAGTATTTTATGGTTTGAAACAAGCCCCTAGAGCATGGTATGAAAGGTTACATAATTATTTGGTGAAAATTGGTTTTGCAAGAACTAATGATAATAGTAATCTATATTTGAAGAGTGAATCTAAAAGTAAGATATTGTTAGCTGAAATATTTTTTGATGATATCATATTTGGAGTAAATGATGTGTTGTGCAAATCATTTTCTAATGAGATGAAGAAAGAATTTGAGATGTGAATGTTTGGAGAGATTAAATTCTTTGTGGGTTTGAAAGTTTATCAAATGAAAGGAGGTTTTTACATTACACAATGAAAGGATATCAAGGAGATATTGAAAACCTTTGGGATGGAAGATTCAAGACTAGTTGGAACACCTATGGCTACTGGACATAAAATTTCAAAGAATGATGATTCTGCTGAAGTGAGTCAAACATTATATAGATCAATGATTGGTAAACTGCAATATGTTGTTCATAAAAAACCCGACATTGCATTATCTTTTGGTATTGTTGCAATATTTTCTTCTAATCCTAAGGAGAATCACCTGATGGATGTGAAAAGGATATTGAGATATCTAAAAGGTACATAATACTATGGTTTATGGTATAAGAAGAATGACAAGTTTGAGAAAAGAGTGTACATATATGTTGATTGGGATGGAAACATTGATGATAGAAAAAGTACAAGTGGAGGTGCTTTCTTTCTAGGAAAGAAGTTGATTTCATGGACAAGTAAGAAGAAAAACTATATTTTTTAATCCACAACAGAGACTGAGTATGTTGCTGCAACAATTAATTGTTCAAACATTGTGTGGATCAAGCAATTGTTGGAAGGAATGAAGGAAGATATTACTAAACCTATAGTGATATATTATGATAACACAAGTGCTATAAGCATATCCAAGAATCCTGTGATGCATACAAAGACCAAGCATATTCCATTAAGTATCATTACTTGAGTGAATTAGTATAAGACAAAGAAGTGAGACTAGAATATGTGAACACAAAGGAAAAAATAGTTGATATATTCACTAAGGCATTACCTAAGGATGCATATGTGTATCTAAGAGGTAAATTAGGGATCACTCCCCTATCTAAGGAAAACTGAGAAGTGATGTAGCATTGTATCAATTGTAATGATTAGAATATCTTAGAGATTGATGTGGGAGGTCACACTTTAGGAGCTGCCTAAAGTTGTGAAAAGATGAACATAGGTATGAGTAGATAGAGATACAAGTTAAAGATGAAAGAGGGAGTGATAATTTCAAAGATCAGTCAGAACAATGATAAGGAGATGATGTGTATGGAATGGATGATGTCTTTGGCATTGTTGTCAAAGAGGGAGAATATATATTATAGTTACCATCCAATAAAAAAGTAAGATGAAGTATGCAATTAAAAGAAGAGTGAGAATATGTTATCAAGTTATAAATGTGTGAGGAATAAGATACATAGATATATTAGAGAGGAAGCTAAAACAACTAGTGTCAAAATGAAGAATATTAATTTGTATCATAGAGGAAGAAGTGTAATAAGTACATGGATGAGAATTAGAATGAAACTAAGGATATTAATGAAGATTTGACACAGATCGCAGAGGGGGATGATAGTGACAAATCAAGTGAAGTCCTTTACATTTCCATAGTAAGTAAAGGTGTTTCCATCAATGTCAAAGAGGGAGATTATTAGTAACTACAACTGGAACAATTCTTATGTTGTCATTGATGTCAAACCTTATTGGTAAGACATTTGCTAACAATGTAGAGTGCCATATTAGTTGATTAATGAAGAGGATTTGAAAAGAAGAGATAATAAGGTGAACTAGTGAAGTTGTTGAGTAAAGTGGAGTGAGTATGTTGGAATTGCAATGGGCACTTAATCAATTAGTATTTGACAAGATAATGTGTTGTTTATCATTATATAAGGTGAAGAAGTTAGATGAGTTAAAGTATGGAAGAGATGCTTTATCAAAGACAAGAAGCTGAGTAGAACACTAAGCTTGATCGAGCAACAATTTTACAAGGTAAATGAAGAATTTGAATTAGAAGATTAAGGAAATTAAGAGTTAGTTGAGCATGACAGTATTAACCAAGTGATAGTTATGGCTGAGAAAGATGAAGAAAATTGAAGAAGCAACTGAGCATAGTGAAGGTCGACCAAGCCAATGTAAGTTGAGTGAGATAGAACAGTAGAGATCAAGCTTGAAGAACATAGTGATGAATGAGTATCAACATTTTAGTAGTAAAAGAATCAAGTTTTGAGGCTGATATAGTTGAATTTACAAATGGTTGAAAATGCATAAATGATAAGGATTAATAAGGCGGCGTATTTAATGCATACATTGAGTTTGTTAAATGATTAGAGGTAAGGATTTAAGGAGACATTTCAACTAAGGATAAGAAGGACAAAATAATAGACATATTCAATGAATCTGATTAAACCCTAAGATCTATAGTGATGTTTAGGAGGCAAAATCTCAAAGCTACCTATTTAAGGAGGCACAAGAGATGTTTTGTGGTTGTTGATTGGAAAATTTGTGAAGAACCTATGAAGAACATAGTAGTAGAGGAAAAGTAAGAAGTTGGTGAAGTGTGATTGCTTGAAGGGTTACCAAGAAGATCGGTAATCAATTATATGATGGAGTCCATTCAATGAACTAGGAATGAGGCAATTGAAGATTTAAACTTGCAAAGTGAGTTCTATTTTATCAGATCAAACCTAGTTGTTACTTTTTGACCATTGTGGCAGTAAAATCCTTTAATCAAGGTTGACCTAACAATCATATTGTAAATCCTTTAATCAAGGAAAAAATATAATGGAATGATTGAAAGACGTCTAACTGAGCCACTCCTAACAAGGTGATTTAAATCCTTTAACAAGGTCACACCTAATACTATATTTTGTAACCTTTAATAGGGTTAGCTCTTAACTAATCTCACTTTAGAAGATTGAAAAGTGGTAGCATGTTACTTGGTGGTTTTTCCCAAATTGGGTTTCCACATTAAATCCTGGTGTCATAATTGTGCAAATGTTGTTTTGATGATGCATGCTATTTAGTATTGTTTATTTCTATTATTCAACATATATTGTACAGAGAACTAGTGATGAGGTGAATAAGTTGATTTACTAATAATTTTCTAAATTGGTCGAGTGTTTTTATGACATTGTTTAAGTTGTTTGAAGTTGTTAAAAGTTGAATTGGTACATCTAGACATTAGCATAACTTATTCACCCCCCTCCCTTAGTTATTCTATCATTATAACACTTGGAAGGGTATTAATAAGATGAGGATTGTTGGTCACATTAAATGCCTTAACATAACTAGTAATATAGACCCAATTGTCCAACTAGTAATATAGATCCAAGAACCCACCGACAATTTATAGATGATGCAGTGCTTTATGTCCAACCTAGGATTCAAGAAGCTAGATCTTTTAAGGATGTGTTGGATAACTATATGTTAGACTCAAGGAAGGATATTAACAAGGATAAATCTAAGATTTTATTCATTAACATCTCCAAGGAGTTGGAAAAGGAGATATGTTAGTCTCTTAACTTTAAATTAGTTACTCTTCAATTTAAATATCTATGGGCTTCCCTTGGATATTGGTAAAAGTTAATCTTCTTTGTGGGATAGTCTATTTGAAAAAATAAAAAAGAGAACTGGATCTTGGAAGGGAAGATGGTTGTCCTCAATAAGAAAAATTATGATGTTACAATCCATCCATTTAGCAATACCAATCTATCAACTTGCTTCCATGATCCTCCCTACATAAAAGATGGATCTTTTGAATAAATTCTTGAGAAATTTCTTCTCACAAGGATCTAGGAATAAACTTAAATTGTCTATGGTGGTTTGGTATAAAATTTGTAGATCTCATGAAGAGGGGATTTTTAGCATAAGAAACATTAAGGACCAAGAGATGGCTCTACAAGAAAAATTAGTATGGAGGATGATTAAAAATCCCCATCTTGAATGGGAAAGGATTATTTTTTATAAATATTTAAGATCTCCAAACCATGTGGGACTTTTCAGAATGAGGAAATCCCCAAGAGGATCTAGGTTATGGAATTTCACGCTATATTATAAATTCATCATTTAAGACAAAATAACCTAGAGTCTTAGGGACATGCATAAATCTTAGTTCTAGAATACTCATGGGGAGGATATAAACTCATCATTGAATTACCCAATCTCAAAGTTTCAAGGTCAGTTTTAGAACCTCATCTAGCTAGCTATGTTAAAGACTACATGGTTACAGATGAGGAAACTTTGGTAGGCTAGAAATGGAGATCTTTCTCCATGTTTAATATCCCAACTAATGAATTAAGCATCCTTTTAAAAATCTTGGAAGAAAGGATGATCACCTTTTCCCAAAGAGATGATGAGCTTGTGTGGGATGGCTCCAAATTAGGAAATTATAAATCTAAAGATGACTACAACTATTTATGCAAAAAGAAGATTCAACCAAAATCAACAATCCCCAATTTCTATGATGGGATAACCTTTGTATCCCCAAAGTTGGTGTATTTTCTTGGCTAGCTCTTTAAAAAAATTTTTATAACTTTGACGAATTCAAAAGGATGGGATATGAGAGGCCTAATAGATGTCCCTTATGCGAAAATTTAGAAGAGGATCTAGACCATATCCTTTTGGGTTGTGATTATTCAAATAGATATTAGATTTGGTTATTAGTCTCTATTGGGCATTATACTTGCAATGCCTAATACTATCCAAGGTTTATTTCAATCATGTCCCATTCTCAAACCCTATAGCATATTTAAAGGCTTATGGATAATTTATCCTTCAATCTTAATTTAGGAAATATGGAGAGAAAGAGAGAGGAGAGTTCTTAAAAACATGAAAATTGATTGGGATCAAATATTATTAAAATAAAAGCATTAAGCATTGAGACCTTAAATAGTAAACTAACAAGGATCAACAAATTGGAAAAACCTATGACCCCTTGGAATGGGGAAATGAGAAATAAATGGTCTGACTTGAACATTCCACCCTTTATAGATCAAGGAGGAAATAAAATATTCAAAAAAGGTAGTATGTGTTTACAAACCCCCTTCAATAGATTGGAATAAACTTAACTTTGATGGGGCATCTAGGGGAAATATAAGCTTAATAGGTATTGGATGTTGTATCAGTAATAGTAAAGGAATTGAAATTGCATGCTTAGAATTTAACTACTTTGGTAGGCCTCTAACTATGAGGCTAAATGTAGAGTTTTGTCAAAGGGCCTATGGCTTTGTTCTAATTTTGGTATAGAAAATGTGGAGATTGAAGGTGATTCTTTCATTATCATTAATGTTATGATGAAACAATCTATGCCAAAACAAAAACTAATAAAATATTTGCACTTCACTAAGTCCTTTAGATATTTAACTATTAATCATATTTACAAGGAAGACAAGGCTTATCTGTTGCAATCCAAGATTGTCAATTTTAGTAAATAAATATTTATCCCATTCTTTTTTCTCATGGATGAATTTTTGTATAATTGTAATAATTGTGTAGCTAAGATATGAAGTGATGAATTATTTTCCTGACGGATAACCCCCGGTCGAGTGGTGGTGTTATGTGTTATGTTGTTGATAGGATGTTTTTTCTTGGAATGAGGGATTCAATAAAAGAGAATGATGCAGCCAATTTGATAGTGATCTCTTTTATCTTCTATTTTTAAACATTAAAACTTTTGATAGGCCAAATTTAACAACTTGAATTAGGCAATCAAGGCCTTTATATTTAGTTTTTTGTAGTTGTTTAATCTACTAGACATGTATTAAAAGTAAGTGGTTGAAAAAAACTTATTTGTTGGTCCAAGGAAGAAAGCTAAATTTTAATTATTACTTTATGATTCTGATTTGAATAAGTCCTAGGCTAGACCCAAGGTTTTATTTTCTCCATTCTTTCTTATAGTGCACGTATTGAACAAAATTACACTTTATTTTCTCTTAATTAATAAAATATATGAGCCTCAACCTTTTATTGATAAAAAAAAATATTTGTTTAATTTTTATAAATTTCTTTAATTTTTTATAGGTAATAGGCCAAAGCGACCATTAATTATTACTGTTTGTTGAGATTATTTCTTATAATTTGTTAAGATTGATTAGATTCGAACCCAAGACCTCTAAAATAAGAGGCTCACAACTTTACCATTGTGTTAGGCTCTTGCCTTAATTTTTATAAATTTTTTTTGATAAGCAAGAGGTTGAAGCCATGTATTAATTCTAAAGTAAATACAACCCAACTCAAGTAGCACTGAGAGGATGAAGTTAGGTGATAGTCCTCAAGTATATCCATGAGTATTTTATAATTTAAAAGAAAGTTCAACTCCTATCCATATTATTTGAGTTTTTCATGCATATCAAATTGGCTTTTCCTCCTATAGTATCCTAAAAAATACCAAGGAACCAACATTTCAACAAACATACGACTCTATTCTATATGTTAATGTTAGAAACAAAAAGTCTAAGAATCATTTAAAGAACCATAATCCATTTAGTATGAAGACACATAGATCTGCAATTAAGTAGTGAGATGTTGTAAACTGAACAATAAAACTAATAATGAGCAAAAACATCAATTTACAAACTCAACACAAAATTATCCATAGGGAAGGTATGACATAACAAAAAAATAAAGAGAGGGAGAACAATCTAAGAAAACCCATCTCTTTGCTCATAAGTCTCCCCTAATCAATTGGCATATGAACCAAAGATACATGTTCCTCCACCTTTGAATACTCTTCCTCAATTGGGGGAGGGAACTCTGTGCACTCCATACTAACTTCATTTCCCATTTCCTAGGCCTCTATATGCTCCTTCACTACATATTAGTCCAGCTAATTGCTAGCTCAAAATCTCTTCACATGCATGAAACAAAGGAGGAAAGAAACATTCTTATGAATAATTGGGAACCACTCTATCACCCTAAAAAGGTCAAAGGATGATATGGTCAGATACAATAGGATGAACTGTCTGTCATGTTGAGGAATTTTGTAATGTCATGGTCTACAAATCAATAGATCCTCCTTTCAATTGACCATTACTTTTTCTAAGTTTCCTAAGAATTCAAGTTTAAAGAGGCGTATGATCATTGTATTCAAAATACCTTTATCTATGTCAACCATAATTGCCATTGCAATGAACATTGTTGGAATATCACTCAAGATTTGGTACCAATCTATATTCATTATGAATTAATTGCCTAAAATTAGCAATACAACCCAAATAACGAGGAAATGGGTATTGAGGAGGACTTCTTTCAAATGAATACCATATATCAGTTCATCAAAGGCAATTTGCATAGGATGGAATTTTAGCTTGATTATGGTATTCATCTTAAGACTTGTTTGTTTGGCCCTTTAATCTTCACCCTATAAAGCTATGGCATGGCTCTTGAGATTCCATAAATGACTATCTATTTATAAGCATTTGTTCACTATCAACTAATATTACTCCTTTTTGACAATTAATAATCTGCAAAATAAGGATCCTAAGCATTGACAAGTGAAGGGAGGAGACCCAGGCTTAAGATATTATGAATTTAGATTCATTAAAAAAACACATATTTATTGATTATTGATAGTAGCATCTCCTAGTTAATTTGAAAACAATCTAAAATCCCCAAGATCTAGAAGCTTCCTCAAGTACAATTTTGTACATTGATCTAAGTTGTATGTTTTTACAATGCCCAAAAAATGTTTATCCTAGCTTGATTTACAAAATAACATACCATATCTTGTGAAATATAAGATACAGGAACTACTTTGTAAGACATTACTTTTAACCACTCCATATCTACAGAGAAGTTGTTGCTTACTATGAAGCAATCTTCAATTTAACCATATCTTTCTTAAACATACATCATGAAAGGAAGTTATAAATACCAAAGTGGAAAAACCATGTTGAGATGAATATAAAAATTTACTAATTTTAAATGTCCATTCAAAAACTATTAGTGTCAACACATAGAGTTTTCTTATTTCAGTCGAAATATGTATAAGCTTAGTAAGCTAAAAGTCCTATAAACTAATTATAGCCCATCTTTCTACTTAAACAAAAATTATTAAAAAGTATTGTCCAACCTACCCTAAGGCCTAATCTGGGCTCCCCTATATCCTTAAAATGGAAGCCAAGAAAGTTGTATGTCTAAAAATCCACAAAAAAATGAACCCATTTCTGCAGTTTGGTTAATCCTTTGCTATTCCTTTGCCTTTATAGTCCCCTATGAGGCTACATCATCCTAAAATGAATCAACAGAAGGAGATACAATCTCCATTCTAAGGCTAAACTCATGATATAATATAAGGATTGAGGGAATTGAAATCTTGCTAAGAGGAAGGATACCACTCCAAAATCTTAATTCAAAATTGACTTGAATTTTTTATATTCCTCATTTTAGAAGACGAACATTCATAGCCATATTTTGGAAGATATTGGCTTAGATTCAAGAATTTCACTAATACGTTAGGAGTCAATTTGCGATGTCAATTTGCAACAGTAGGAAAATGTAATGTGTTTTTGGCTTTTTTTTTCAATTATAGCCCAACGACGTCGCAATTGCGATGCTAACGATATATAAGAGAAAAAAAAAAAACGTTGCTCATTTGTTATACAACATGAACCCATTCCGCTACCACACGCAATGTCAACGGATGGATGGATGATTTAGGGCAAGTTTGAGGCGAGGCCATTTTCGAACTGAGGGTGCTTTGGTTTTGCTGGTGAAGGGGAGCAATGGAGCCATTAAAGAAGCAGACAGAGTGGAAAGCCTCCCAGGCCAACCCCCCGTAGGTTTTGCTTAGTTTTGCTCTGTAGGTCTTGTATTATTTTTTGAGTATCCACACTTCCCTTGTTTCATCTTTTGGCTTCTTTAAATGTCCTAGCAATCGACTTAGATTTGTATTGATTCTTTTCAAACACTTATCTTAGGTCAGACATCTTTGGTCAATTTGTACCTCAATGTAGACTTGAAATTCTCTTGCAGTATTAGTGTTTAGTAGAATTTTTTTTGGGTAGCATGGTGATGATAAGGTGTCTAAAGATAAAGGTAAATATGTTGTTTTTCGTGAACACTTGATAGAAATGGAATAATCAAGCTTTAGAAAATGAATAATATCAAGGAAGGGCTATTAAAGGCAATTTTCTATCACACTACAACTCCATAAACTTATGTCAAAGGAAATCTCAAATGAGATCTAAAAAATATTAGAGGAAAAAACATCAATATAATGCCTAATTCACTAGATGATTAGGAATGTGATCTTTGCTATGTAGGATTAGTGTCTAGAGAGAACCACTTGTGAATTTTCAATTTAGCTGTCTATAGAATTGATTGTTCATATGGTTCCCTTAATATTGGAGAAACTATCCACTTTAATGCTCTCAGGAATAAAGAGCATAATGCTGACATTACACATGAATACATAAACTAATATGCACTTTTAAGCATTGTTTCAATACAAAATACCACATTGATTTAGAAGAAACCAAGTGTCTCCATAAGGAAGAATATTATTGCAAGTGGAAATTAAGAGGTATTGTTGAAATTAATAGGCATTTGCATAATCCCAATAGAGACGAATGGTGAGGTTTAAGTTACTCCTAGCAACTTATTGTAAATGCTCACAAATAAAGTTGTACACATTCATTGGTTTCTTCTTCCTCCCAATTTATTGCAATCTCTTGGCTTTTTTTATGTAATTTTTTTTGTACTTATTAAAGCACCTGACCTTAAAAAAAATGTATCACACACTTGTTTTTTCTTGCAATGAACTTTGGCATCAACAATGTTAAAGATTTTAGCTGTGATAGAAATCTTTATCTCTGATTTTTCTCTATGTATTGAAATTGAGATAATACCTATGGATTCTATTTATATTTGGATATTTGAGATAATATTTTATGAAGTGACATGTGTCATGCATTTGGAAATATGAAGAGACTTGTATTTGGAAATTAAAGAGAACATTGGTTGTGATATGAAGAGTCTCTCAATTATATATATGTGATTGCTTTGTGTGTTGAGATAACGTATCAAGTTGAAAGCATTGTACTTGAACATTTTTATATCAATAAAAGATATATTTTCCTAGTGTGGTTGGGTCTTTCCCTTCAAGCCGAAGTGTTCTCCTAGAATAAATGTCTTGTGTCTTTTGTACCTTTTTTTGTGTTCTTTGTTGTTGTTTATCCTTACTTCTGGGTAAAACATTAACAATCAAGGGGAATGAGGCAATTTGTACCAAGATTATTTGGGAATGGAGAGATTTATGGTCCAAGCGTGATTGGGTAATGAAGGTCTAATACAACACACAATGTCTGAATCAACATTGGAATTAATTAGTCTTACAAAATGGTTGATATTAGTTCCCCATGTTGATTGTGTCCTAGGTATAGTTGGTTCTGGTATAAGTCTATAAAGATAATACAAAAGATAAAGCAACTTAAGATGTGTCAAGCAACTATTTTGTCAAGGGTCATAGTTATCCTTATTTAGGATTTCCATAAAATGATGAATAGAAAAACCCTTGATCTTGCCTTAGCAAATAAATCATATACCAATAATCTAAATGCATATCAATCCATTGAACAAAAGTCATCTTATGTAAACTAAAATTTTGTTTTGTTGCAAGATGTCCAAATAATTAATCGGATGCATATATGCAACAAATTGAATAAAAGATAATTGAGGTAAACTTTGAAAAAAGTAAATGAATGTAGAGCTCATAAGTATATTTCTAATTAAAGATAGCGGGCTTCCACAATGAATTCTATAGTATGTTTCTGGAATTTGATTGTGTAACATTATTTTTATAATTAACATTTCAAATCATACATCATGATCCAATTTTTGGTTCATTGAACTCTTTCATCCTAATGATGGATCATGGAGTATAATTCAGATGGCAGAAAGCATGTTTTAGAGCTAGAGGTTGCTATCTCAATAGTATGAGTAGCAAAGCAGCTAGGAGCCAGAAAACTTCATGTTGAGGGTGATTCAAAAATCATTGTAAATGCAATAATAAAAGGGACATGGTGGCTTAGCGCTTGTAGAACTACATAGATCAAATTAATGCAGAATTAGCTTCTTTGGATGACTCCAAATTATCACATTTGAGAAGACAAGGCAATAAAGAGGTCAACACCATGTCTGATTGGTCACTATCAAATTCATCCATTGTGATTATTTCTTTCCTTTATTTTATTGGTCGCCACCAACTTCATCCATTTAATGAGGTATGCAGGCAACGATAGTGATGTGATGGGAGTTCTTGGCGATCCTTACTGGAAGTGCCATGTAAGTACCATCAATTAGGTTGATAATGATTGAGAATGTTTGTCTTGTGTGCCCCCAGAATTGAATCCTCGATACAAGTTGGATTTGGTAACCACATTTTTGTTTGAGAGGCTTTTTGTAATTGGAGTGATGGAAATTGCTTTCACTTATTTTGGGAAGAGTAAGAAGACTAGGGTTGATAAAATGTTCAATTTTATGGACAATTAATTAATGGAGAGTGTTTTTCTTTTGTTGAGGGAGTTGTTCCACCAAGTTGAGAAACATCACAAAATAAACACCAACATCCATTCCAAGATCATGGTATGGGCTCTCCAGTTGGGCATTGGGTGGAATGGAGGAGCTTTTTGTAAAGTCCATTCCAAGAATTGGGGTAAATTTGGGTGAAAAGAAGAGTAGACTACCCAGGATTAAGGCACCAAGTACATGCCATTTTTGGTGGTTTGATGAAAGATTCAGAAATAAGAGGTTTATAGAGGCCAGAAAGGGATAGTTTACAATGAAAATGGCGGTAATGATCAAGTTCCTGGATGAAGATAGAGAGAGCTTTGTTTTTCACTTTGTGTCACATTTACCGTATCATTCAACATCCCTGAACTCTCAAGAATCAATCCTCATAAATTATTATGAGATTAATCTAGAATTTGAAGATTCTTGAACGTAAACAACTTTGGTGAGAGAATGTTTTACAACTCATTAAAAGACAAGCTGAGAAATCGTAACTCTGCTAGTTCTCCAATCCAAATTGAGATACACCCCTAAATTTTGTTTTGCAAGTCAAATACTCGAAGTTTTGTGCAATTTGCAATAGGAGGAGGAATAATAGCTTGCAATTTTTTCTTTACTCAGATTTAGTGTCTCAAGTAGAGGAAGATTCCCTAACTCTTCTAGTACCCCACCTTTGAAATAATTTTGAGTCAAATTCAAAATTCTCAATTGAGAACATCTAACAAGATTTGTAGGAGTGACATCACTTAGTGCATTCTTTGAAAATTCCACAAATACTAAAATATTATTGGCAAGACATATAGATAGCGGAATAGAGCTAGTTAACAAGATAGTTGCAAATTTCGCGTCATTGGAAATATATTGAAGAGCCTCCATGTTTTACTTGTTGTAATCTTTGTAATATATTGCTATAGATTGCTAACCAAAGCTCCAAACCAATTTTCAGCAGAAAGAATATCAACAAACAACATTAATCATATTTAATTTAGTACAAATAAGCTCTTATGTTTGCACTCTTGAAATGCAAACTGTTAAGAAGATTTTATCAAGAATATGTATCTAGGGCAATTGAAATGTATTTTGAAATTCTCACATACATTCTACTCATTATCGAAATTATGCAAGAATTATATATTTTATTGTGTAGATCAACCAAATATTGGTCAGCTTTCAAAGTGATAAGAAGTTGCTTCTTGAATAAAATCTGATTGCGCAGATTTATCTTGATTGTTAACAAAATGTTATATCTTTAATATTCAATTGCAAGCATTTAGGGAAAACTGGAATCAAATGCAATATGTGAATAGTTAATTTTGAGAAGTTTGGTCAATAAAATAAAGGAGAGGAAGAATTAGTTCAACCCATATAACAACCACTTCGTGGGACTTCTAACTGTATGTAAGAAGTTAAATATAAAAATTCAAATACATCAAGACCAACATAAAACCTTCATGAATTCAGCGTTCAAAAAGATATTGGATAAAACTATCCATCAAAGTAAAACACTTGTACCTTGATTTTAGGTGAAAGCACAACATTGTAATCACGCTGGCAAATCCAACTCCAAAACACAACCCCACTGACACTGCCCATCATCGATCCATCTCGTCTGCATCTCCATTTGCATCTGTCACTGCTATGCTATTCCTTTGTGTTTGGCCACCTATTTCACTTCCACTAGATCTCATTGCTCCATTTTCAATATGCCCTATGGATGTCCCTATCTAACTATATATCTTTTAATTCCATATAATAACTAATTTATGTGCTTTTTCATGACTATGTTTGACTCATATAATTGTGATCTCTCTAGCACTATGATGTCGTTTAATATGTCTTGCTAAAGCTTGTAAATTTTGTTCCTTTTGCCATGTCATGTAATATGTCTTGCCTTGTCACTTATATGTTTTGAAATTACTGTTAGGCCTTGTAGCTTGTATAATTTGATTGCTGGAGAGCTTCTACAACTAAGCAAGAAGGTCGTTGCACGAGTTATAGCTGTGCGCTCGAGTATGAAAATTGTATATTTTTTAATCTATTGTATATTTTAACTAGACTTTTAGCTTATATGTTTTGAAATTGCTTTTAGTGGCTTAATTTTGTAAGGTCTCTTGAAATAAGACCTTCAGGCAGTTGGTCAAAGTTTTACAAATAATCTTATCCACAAATTTGCCTAGAGCAATTAATTGAATGTTATAAAAGGTGATTGGGTTAAATGTCTTAGGAATAAAGTCAAAGAAAGTATTTTTAAAATATTAAAGTATTTAGCTAGGTCTAAGAAGATTTGTGTACTTTTGATAGTTTTTCTTAGTTTGTGAAAGTTGTAGACCGAAGTTTTCATAGCCCGATTTTTGCTTCCTGCGAAGAACGATCATGTCAGATAATATAAGTGAAGAACAAAATAGGGAGACAATCAATAGATTGTGGTCTAACTTAAAAAGAAAAGGTGATGGAAAATGTTATTGTCCTTGCAAAATTTTTAAGGGCTTAAATCGTAGAAGACTGCTAATCAAAATAATTAAAAGACATTGTAGGGAGAATGGTCACATTGAAGCGGGGAATGACTATCATCCACTGGTAAGTTGTTCATTATATCATTTTAACAATTTATATACATATGAAATCACTTGATGATGAGTTGATTATCATGGTTTATTTATGTTAATCAATTTTATATAGGTTGATCTCCCCAAGGAAGTACATGATATGAACTACAACAATCCGAAGAATATGGTTTTCAAAGTGGAGGAACATGGAGGTGCGAATATCAAAGGTGAAGATAATGATCCCATGGAAGATGATGATCATGTGCCAGAAAACACAATTGAAGATGATGGTATAAATACATTGATCCATGACACATTTAGTCCAAACATATCTGATCATGATGATGATGATAGCCTCAATGTACCTCTACTTGAGAAGGCATACGAGCCCCTATACAAAGACTCCCGAACAACTGTTCTCTCTATTGTATTGTTGTTTTTGAACTTGAAGGTTATGAATGGTTTATCCAACATAACAATGTCATGTATGTTAAGGTATGTCATATATGTTTTTATAGTTAACAAAGGGTGAATAATGTGCCACTAATATTGTTTATATTAACAACTTATATTTTTTGCTGTAGATTGATAGGCGAGTTTCTGTTACCACCATCAAATATTCTACCTCACTCATATCGAGAATTATTTGTTGTTATGAAAGATACTGGAATGGAGTATGAAGTAATACATGCTTGTCCCAATGATCATATTATATATTATAAAGAACATGAATTTGCAACACAATGCCCTGTATGTCATACGAGTAGATATCAAACAGATTGACTAACAAAAAAAGGTGTCTCAAAAGGTTCTTCGTTACATCCCTGTTATTCCACGGATGTGACAATTATTCAGGTGTAGTAGCTTGGCTCAATTTATGGATTATCATATACACAATAGAAGTCAAGATGACATTATTCAAATCCCTACGGATGGTTCGACATTTATGCATATAGAGGAAAAGTGGCAACACTTCAAAGAAGAACCTCATAATCTTAGGCTTTCATTGGCAATGGACGGTGTCAATCCATTTGGAGAGATGAGATCTGTTTACTCAGTGTGGCCTATTTTTGTTATCAACAATAACATTCCTTTGTGGATGTCAATAAAGAGGGAGCACATTATGTTGACAATGATTGTTCTAGGTATCTTATCATTTGATACTTATTAATTTACATGTACTTACAAATCTTGTAGTAAAATGGTCACAATAATTATGTAATGTTACTGTTCATTCAAGTAGGTAAATATCAAGTAAAAGATATGAATGTATATATTGAGCCTCTTATCAACGAGTTGGTGGAGTTATGGAACGGTGTCACTATGTATGACATGTCTAGACCAATAGGACAAAGACAATTTCAATTCCATGCAATACTTGCATGGACAATACATGATGCCCCAGGGCTAACACATTTTTGTGGTATGTTATAGTGAATTAAAGTTGCGCATGATACTTCTAATTATAAAAATCAACATATTTAATAATCCAATTATATCATTATCTTCTAGGTCTTCAAATAAAGGGAAAATTTGCATGTCCAGTTTGTGGTCCAAAGATGAAATCTCGTCATTCAAAAAGTTTAGGAAAGCAGGTGTTTGATGAGTGTAGACACTTCCTCCATAGGAATCATAAGTATCGAAGTATAGAAAAACATCTTTTCAATGGGAAAGAAGAGACTACATCAAAGCCACAAAGAATGACACCTCGCCTATGGAAGTTGGAATATAATAGAATTAATCGTCGAGGTAATGCCATTCCACCTAATGGTTTATGTTTGTAATTTATATATTTCTATTGTGATGTTTGTTTACTAATTTTGTAATTAATGATCGTGAAGGTCATCAAGGCAGTACTGACAACTTTCCAAAGGGACTAAAAAGCTATCCCAGACAATTTAGTAGGTTGCCCTACTACAAGCACTTACAAATTGTGCATTTGTTTGATACTATGCATATTGGAAAGAATATAACAGAGACATTATGGAAAATATTGGATGGAAGGCGTGACAAAGAAAAAATTGTCAAAATTTGTAATGACATTCATGAATCCAATCAGGGATTGAATAATTTCATTCACTCAAATAGCAATAGAGATCAGATTAATATAAGTGCCCTTCCTTGGTTATTAATGGAGCAGCAAAGTGATGCCATAAAAGAAGTCATACGAAAAATTTGATTTCCCACAGGATTTGCTGCGAACATAAACAATCTCATATTAAAAAAAAGTGAATTTGGGCCAGGGCTCAAACACATGATTGGCATACTTTCATCAAGGTAAGTTATGTTCTTTTGTATTTACAATATATTCATAAACTACGCGTATTGTTCGTTATGTTATGTTATAAAATAATGAAATGATTGGTTTATAATTACTATAGTACGTGCCTCCTCTATCTCTCCCAGAGCACTTCAACAATAACATCAAACAAGTGATATACGATCTTGGAAAATACATGAGGTAAGCAATAATATCTGTTCAATTTGTTGTATATATTTATTATATTCACGATTTTTTTTTCTTGCTATGTAATCTATTGTATATTATTTTGTAAAGTCTCGTATCTATATAATTTTTGTGACTTGAATCTCTTAATGTAGGTGGTTTTCATCTAAAGAAATCCATAAAGAAGATATAAACTATTGGAAGAGAAGAATTCCTCATTTATTGTGTGAAATGCAAAAGTGTCTACCTCCAACTTTTTTCAATGCACAGGATCACTACCTCATACACCTGGTTGAGGAGATTGAATTGTGTGGACCTGTACACACTAGGTCAATGTGGATGGTTGAGAGGCACTTGAAATCTTTGAAGGCTTTGGTTTGACAAAGAGCACATCCTGAGGGTTCTATGGTAGAGGGATATATGGTATACTAGACTATGGTGTACATTACTGAATATCTTCCTAAGTTTGCATCAAATATCCATGTAGATCGCATTTGGGATCTTGAGCCTTTTAAAAAATTAGAAGGGGAGTACTTGATGGGGAAAGGTACATTGAGGAAAGTGAGAGGTAATAAATTATAAGATGTTATTGTAATAAATTATTTCTTAATCTTCAAAATAAATTGGTTGTAAGTTTTCTATTTTTTTTTGTACAGGTGCTCGAGAGTGGGATGCACTACATTTGTATATTGCAAACAATCTTGATTGGATGACAGTATGGATTGAACGATGTCAACATTCTGGTCGCACATTAACATGGGAAGGTGTATATTCATTGGTTAAAGAAGCTCATCGTAATGGAGATTCCAATGTTACAAGAGATTTCCAGGTACGTACAAATTTATTAATCACCTGTATGTTTATCAACTCACGATACAATAATTTTGACATGTTTCACATATTATTGCAGGTTAAACACCAAAAGGCTATGTTCTGTAATGGTCAAAAATTTTGCGTCAAAGAGTTGGATGACACAAAGAAAACTTGTGATTTAGGAATAACTGTAGTCTTTCAAGTGACTAATATTTCATCTAGAAATGACTTACATCCTCGAGAGTCTGAAAATCAATACTACGACATTTTGGATGATATACTTGAGTGTGACTTTAGTTCCTTCAAATTAGTACTCTTCATTGTCAAATGGTACAGGCTACGACTTAATCCAAATGATCTTGATAAAATTGTTATTAAACATGATAATGGATTTACAATGGTTAATACAAGGTCGTTTGAGCCAGTTGGGGATGAGCCCTATGTTCTTCCAAGCCAATGTGAGCAGGTATTTTACTTAGAGGTTCCACATAAATTGGGTTGGTCATTTTTCGTTAGACATGAACCGAGAGGAAGGCCAATAAAGTATAATGTGATGGAAGAAGAAGATACAGAAGAAGTAGAAGATGATGTAGATGGTGATCACGATCGACAGTTATTAGATGATGTTCCTGACACAAATTTTCATGAAGAAGAAGAAGAAGAAGATGATGATGCTGCTGCTACTGATGATAATGATGAAGATGATGTTGATGTTGATGATGACAATGATGACGACAATGACAACGACAACAATGACGATGATGATGGCGAGGATGATGATGATGATGACGATGACGATGATGATGAGGAGGAGGATGATGATGATGATGACGATGATGAGGATGATGATGATGAAATTTAGAGGTATGCCATCAATCCTTAATCTATTTAATATTCATTTCTTGATAGGAATATATTTGTCTTTTATGGTTACATAGTTTATTCATTATCTATTTAAAAGCTACAAGTTTCAACTACAAATAGAATACTACTAATCTAAATTAATTAAATAAAACTATTTAAAACACATATTGATGTGTGAATGTATTGAGCCTTATTTTCTTTCAGGTCAAAAGCATTTGTAAGTGTTTAGTTTAGAAAAGGGAATTCATTAAATATCTATAAAAGGGAGTTGTACCTAGAATAAAATTCATAGGGAAAACATAATATAAGTGCTTACCCAATTTGTTGGTTAATAATTTTGCCTCTATAGGTGATGCAGACACCCTAGGTGGACTTGTAATCATTCATAACAAGAGGGACTTCCATAGTGTTCTCACAACACCAACCAAGCATCTTCGTAAGATCCCTCTCCTTGATCCAAGCCAACTCCATAACCTATCAGAGTGCACACCAAATCCTTATGCCACCTTAGGTTCTACATCTTTGGAATAATCCCATGAATGTCCCTCAACCCATCCAATGGATTCATCCAAGCAATCTAATCAACAAACTATCAAATGCTCACAATGCCTCAATAGGCGCCAAACTTGACTTCACCTTAACTAGGTGTTTCTTCCACCTCCAAACACATCAAAAAACTTCAAATAGCATGTCCCCAAGGCGACTAAGCCCTCAACTCATCAGCTGATACAAAAACCCAGTTTTAGCCCTTCACTAGGCCTACTTCCCTAGTAGGCTTATAATGTGAGCCTGATTTAAGTGTTATATTGTGTACCTTTTAATGTTTTTAATTTTTATGTGATGCTTATGATGGATGTGATTATGATTATGATGTGATTATGCTCACGATAATTGAATTACATTTGCAGGAAACTGAACCCCTTTCAGGAGCATCCCGCATAGTCTCATGGATCGACAGGTATAAGTCAATACTCCTTATAGACAATCTATTGAATAGACTTATCAATAGTAAGATTGATGTCTTCTAAGATCTCTCCCATTTGTAGGTACCAACGAATAGGTATTTTTCAGAAGTGTCTTCCTCGAGTGAGGGAAATATAGGAATAGAAAAGGAAAGTGAGACATGCAGTTTATCTAGAACAGTGAGATTAACTAGAGGTCAAAGGACTAGAAGGAAATTCAATAAATTCATGAAATTTTTCCTTGCTCAAGGGGGGTCATGTTCTTATGATGATGAGATGGAAGGAAACATCGAGGTGCCCTTGAGGTACCAACATCTATAGAAACATTGGGTACCCAAGGAACTTCCTCCAATAAACACCGATTTTTGTGTTAATGAGAGGATATATCACATAGCACCATCATCATTACATGGTTTGGGCTTCTTTTCTATGGACATCATAAACATGTCTTACAACAAAGTTTCTGAATTGATGGGGTATGTTGGACTATGTTACGATTACAAAAGTTGGATGCATATTGTTCAATAAAAAAAAAGTATGCGTAGGTATGCCCTCTCGGCAAATTATATACAACAGAAAGACAATAATCAAAGTAAAAGTGTGGCTATATACATTGATGGAAGGCCAAAAGCAATAGGGAGTATTGTAGGTTTTATAAATAGTACACGACTTGGGTCAACTATAAAGCAACACAATTACATATTTGAGGCCCGCGAGGGAAATTGTGTATTTATCTGTGTGATAAAATCAATACATGCAGGGGAAGAGCTTCTTATTGATTACAATTTGAACCACATAGATACAAACAAGGCTACTATCATGGGGTGGTACATACTATTAAACCAACTTCTAATCAATGAATCCAGCATACCATTTAGTCAATAAATTTTTGGCTAACATTTTTATACTTGATCTTTGACATAGGGGCACAATATGGAGCAACCAGCTAGAGGGGATGCTGGTGATGTTCCCGGCTTATCTACACATGAGCAAGTAAAACTCATTGCAATTGTGTAAACTAGATAGAAGCAAAATGTTATTTTTTTAATGTTGTTTTCTTCATTGTTTTGGAGCAATTTTGGTAATACTAATACTATTTTTGTCACAGAGGGCCAGTGATCGGAGGGAGGGAAAGGAACCTGCAGTCCCTTAGCAGCCCCCCCCTTAGGAGGACCCTTTCTATATTGATTTAGTAGAGACCGATGACCAGATCGATTCGATTAAAAAGGTGCTAAAGAAAATTGGCAGAGAAATTATACGTTTGGCAACCATAAAACCTAATACTTAGGAAATAAAAGATAGGGGGTTTGAATTGTTGCACACCTCTGAAACCTTAAAAGTAAGTATTAATGAAATTTTTTATTATAAAAAGAGTTCAATCATGGTTTTCATGTTATGCTCTTTTATGGCATTAATTAAAATATGGATACATTGTCTTTACAGAGTTTTTTGCGTGATTTTGAGCCCCATTCCCATGATGAGGGTGCTGCAGGTGGTTCAGGTAGATCGCATGTTCAATTCCCCACTTGTGTTTTCCACTGAATATATATAGGAATGATCATAATCATTGACAATACATGCTCGAACAATCCTTTTTTTTAATGCTCTAACAATCTTGTCCATGCTAGTCCACGTGTTCTATATTTATGCATGCTCTAACAATTTTATTCTTCAGCTTCAAATCAATTGTATCCTATGACAACGCCGCCTCCATCTAAGACAACCACAAATCTCTTTTCGACTGTCAAGTCGACAACACGCAGCTTACAGGCATCGACTGTTGCACCATCTACTAGTACAAAAATCCCTCTTTTTCTCTGTTATGACAGCAACAAACAGTTTTTTTTTTTACAACTTTTTAACATCAATTACCATTTGTTCTTTTATACTTCATGACAAAGACTTATGAAACTTATGAAACTTTTTGCAATAGGAGCTGCAACATTGTTTCCCCAACATTTTACGGAGAGTTTAATTATATTAATTAATTGAAAAGAGAGAGATTAATACTCAAGAAAATTCAAACTTCCTCTCTTCCCATACTTTTCTCTCTCCATGTACTAAAACCTTTAGAGAGAAGTACGGGTTAAGGTTTTGGGTTTGAGTTTCACTTTTTCTCTCTCCACATACTAAAGTACTCTCTCTCCCCATACTCCAACTTTTTAACCTAATTCTAACCCGAACCTCCCAATCCAAACTCAATTCAAAAATAACTCTTGGCTGGAAATAAACTTCACAGGTCAACTAGAATGAATTTAAAGGTGACAGTGAGAAAAGAAAGCCCAAGTTAGAGCAACATGAACCGTGGTTTCAAAGGTGCCATATTATTTCAAATATATGTTACCCAACCATTCATGCAAGTCTAGATCCACAGTCAGTTATATATACTAGCAAGTGAGTTGTTTGAAGAGATGATAACACAAGAAATGTGCAGGAGAACTTAAATGAAAATGGTGCACTATTTGGAATATGTGTTGATTAACTGCCCAGCTAAAGTCAAAAGCTATGGTTTTCCTAAAAATGATCAGGCATGCGAATAGTTTGGATTAATACCATATAGAATATAGACACGCAGTCTCATTCAAACATTGTGTACAACAATTGGATATTCAATCAGGCATGTGAGTTTCTTGAAAGAAATGACAAGGGGAGAAGCGTGGAAAGATTGAATGAAAATGAGTGCGCTATTTGATGTATACATTGCTCAGTCGTCCCATGCTCTCAAGAATATGTACATGTTAGATCACCAAAAGAGGAGCCACAATAGTTGTTTCGAGTCGCACCAAGTATGCAAATTCAAAGGAGAATTGCAAATCTGATAGCTAATGAAAGAAGTAATTGCAACCCACAACATTGCATGGAACTATGGATATGGCACTTGAGTTGTTTTTGAGTCCATAAAGCCACAGATAAAACACATGAGAAGGCCGTAGGAAGAGAAAGTTTGGAGCAGAGGTTGCATCTCAAGTGTTTGACATAATGCAACCATAGTTTGAATGAATACCTCAACCAGCTACGGGTGGAGAATGCAGCTAAGTATTTGATAAAATGATCAGACCCATATCTCACCTTCAGTTCGAATAGATAACAATGGGTGCTGCCAAAAATGAATGTAATATGATTGTCAAAATGCTAGGGAAGGATCCCAAAGTTGTTAAGAGATGACAAAGTGCTGATGCTTTTAAAATCCTACAGTAGACAATGGCATTTGAATGTGGCAACGTGATGACTCAAAGACATCCAACATTGCATTCCATATTCTTGCACTAAGTGAGGAATACCGATTAGATAGATATGGCATGTCACAGCATAGAGCGCCTTGGTATGAAGATAGATGTCGCATATTTCGCCTGCAGCCATCCAAGATGTGTCTCTATGCTATGCATGACACAAGATTTAGATTCCACACAGGTAGAGAAGGTTGTAAGTGCTGAAACCACTGAAGAATCATCACTCCATGTAATGGTCATTTTTTTTAATATAGAAAATCAATGAACAAATTCAGGATCATGAAGCTTGCTGTGAGAGGAACATAAAATATGAAGCTTGCAGAAATTTGTCATCGCTTCATACTAATAAAGGATCTCAAGAAGGGATTTTGAGGGTCTAAGACATAATGGTTGACTTACAAGAGACATCGCAAGAGGCAAAGAAAGCTTGGAGCAAAGTGCAATAGGATCTTGGAAACAGGGTAGCAATATTAGTTGTTAATAATAATAATGAATCAGATCTTTATGTTGTCTTTGCATTGGGAAATGGACTTGTACAAGTATAAGTTGATCAATAATCATTTGGCATAAATCCCGAGTGAACATGCATAGCATAACATGGAAGCATACATGTAGGCTATGACATATAATGTGATGCGAAGGAAATATTGTACATCATCTTTGTCTGGTTTGCTAGCCTTGCCAATGAATTCATAATCCACAGGTCCATGTCCTTCCATGTAGGGTAAATATGGATAAGATGTGCATATGAGAAAACATAGAAGAAAATTATATGTTTGACTAAAATGCCTCTAATACTTATTTTCATGAAACAATGAGGCTGCGGGCATGAAGATTATACCTATCTACTGAACATGGAGATAAAGGTATGGCATGGCAAGATATGATAGATAATTGTTCATGAAAGTAGTAAACATCAAGAATGTTTTGGCCCAAATACTTAAGTCAACAAACATGATCTTCCATCATCCTTTAGCTTCTAGAAACTACATGGAGTAGGGAGAACTTGTTAAATGTATATATGCAGATAAAGAATCCTTCTTGTGGCAAGTATTGACCAATGGTATCGAGACACAGAATTATGAGTAGTTGTTATTGCATCTATATCACGGAGATATTCATAGTAAGAAAATGTGTTGCTAAGAATATTGCATTCAGAGGACTAAATATCATGAAGATATAATCATCACACAATGGCAGCTACAGGCTTGAATAGTATTGATAACATTTGAAGAATCTCTTGTGAATGCAGTAGGCAGGTGTAAAGCTTAATCTCATATGCACAATTTGATGCTTTGCAAAGAGGAATATATATATATATATATATATATATATATATATATATATATATATATATATATGGAAGTGATGAAGGCCCAGGTCAGTGGAATCGATAAGATTGCAAATTGTCAGAAGAATCCAAAATTGTTGAAGAATGTATATCCAATGGTGGAAAATGACATGTGTCACTTATTGTAACCAAAGTTAGGTTGTAGTGTTTCAACTTTGTAAAAGGTTGGAATTGGTTGTGAAATACTTTCCCAATGTCCAAATCCTAACTTTTTGAGTAGTTACAAACCCGAAAAGTTGGTTGTTCTAGATTGGCTATAAATTCTTGAAAATCATTATAACAAGGGACTTTTTAGACTTGGATACAGGGGGAACACTTATGCTCTGATCATAAAGCAATTTTTGGAAAGTGTTTACAATTGTTGTTTTTGTGTAATCAGTTATTTCTTTCTTTCTTGGTGCAAGAAATAAAAGGAAGTACATTTAGTGTTCTCTCTCCAAGGGATCTAGATTGTTAAAGTGTTGATTCATCTATGATTACTTTTATGGTATGATGTGAGTATTTGTGGATGATTGAATTAGCATTGTGTTGGTGAAAGTTCTCAAGCGTAGTCCTTGATAGCTCTCATTAATAGTTTACATCATTTTTATGAAAATGTTGGAGGCATGTGGTGCATTCGCTGTCAATGGTTTTCCTTCCTATTTTGTAAGTTCTTCTTATCTTTATTGAAAAATCTAAAATTTCATCTTACGAGGGAGCTGCCCCTCTAAACGTAGAGGAAGGCTAGATATCAAGGGCCTATCCAACTGTTGTGAACGATTTGCCACATACACTCCATTGGGCAATTTCTATAGTGACAAATCTGTTTACCAACAAACATCATTTCCTGGATGTTCCTATGTTCCTAGTATGGGAACGGTGAAGGATGTCATATTGATCATCAGCGACGATGAAGGCATTCCATTAAAAGTAGCCAAATTTCCAGGTACTTTAAAGTTATTATTATTCTATAGTGATATAATAGTAATTTAGTTTTTGATCACTCTTCATCGACTAATGATCCCATGATTGTTTTGTAGGGAATGATGTTTTTTGGAGAAAACTTGGTGATGAGTGTTTGCGAATATTTGGGCCCACCCTGCGTACCTGGTGGAACATCATATCCTAACTAAAACCTCAAACCACTATTTTGATTTCATATCATTGCTAGAATAGTTTTCCTTTTCATCCATTTCTTGAACTATATTAAAGGTAGCTTCACTTCATTTATGAGTCTAACAAGTTTTTTTTTACTTAAAAGGTGGAATAACCAAGACAAGCCATTGAAGGATGATCTTATAGAGAGCATGACCCAACTCTTTGGACCTCATGCATTCGAGAGAAACAAGCTCCTTGAAAAAGCTGGTTTATGTTTGAAGTATATTAGGGACCAGTACAGAAAAAATTCATAGGATAACCCTAGGTATGAGCGTCCACCCTATGTTCCTGAGGCTAAGTGGCA
This sequence comes from Cupressus sempervirens, assembly GCA_028749045.1. Lineage (NCBI taxonomy): Eukaryota > Viridiplantae > Streptophyta > Pinopsida > Cupressales > Cupressaceae > Cupressus > Cupressus sempervirens. Next base: position 656,118,585 of record CM053785.1, on the reverse strand, counting down.
GGCTCTGATTTTGGATGGAAAGTATAAAGCTGACAAGAAAAATAATATTACACCAGTAGAGAGTACAAAAAGGTATGTGATACTATTGAGAATGTAATTATGTACTAATTAACCTCTATATTTATACTATCTAACATATTTCAATTTTTTCATAGATTTCTTGACACATCAAAGGCAATAAAGGCAAGACTACAAAAGCACGGGACACACAAGCTCGGCTTTGGTGGTTTTTCGAAACTTCAAGCAGGAGTTGTAAGTATTAGTAAATGAAAAATAGTATCAAATTTTTTATATAATGTGATGGGAAATGCTAGGATAGACTAGCTTGTCTATGCTCTTGATCCTCAACTTGGATCTTAGTGTTCCTCCACACCAATATATGATGCAGAGTAACATGCTTTGGAAGCACCAACAAACTCCTAACACCTTGGAACAACTAAGCAATTCAAGTTATCACCCCAATCCTTTGTTCTCCACAAGAACATTCAAGGCTTGATTCACCTTCAAACAAGGAACTAATCTGTTGTTACAATTGCTCCTTTAATTCATGGACCCAACTCATCATATAAGGCTGCATACTAGTTTCTTCTCCCTTGTACCATTCAAGGCCTCATACACGCAACCTTGACACCAAGTGTTTTGGACAACTCCAACCCTCTAACATAAATGGAAACCAAAACAAACATGAACACAACCCAAAACAAATCAGGTCTAAGGCTTACTTGCTATTACCAGTCACAGGGCAGATTGCAACACTTGACCTTTATTCTACACACCCAACCAAGAGTGCAATTGGATCCTCTAGGACTCCCAAACACCAAAGACAGTTTAGAACAACTCCAAAATGACCAAAATAAGGTGTAACAAGGGTTGGAAAACCTACTAACTATTTACCATTTCCTTTTGATATTTTAACTACCCTCCATTGGTTGATGAAACAATGCAAGTAAAATTCACCATACCACACAAAAATGCAGGGCTTAGAGTTCAAGAGATGCCTCACAGAAGAGGATAAGAGAATTGGCTTCCAACAAGGCTATAGAGCTGTGGCTGAACGACTATGAGCTAAAATCAGTGTGGAAGGTTCTAATAATGATGCATCTAAGCCGCAAGTAAATAAGCTAAATGAAATTTATTTCAAATTGAATACTTTTACCAATTAGTCTATTTGATGTTAAGTTCCAATATAAAGTGAGTATATCTATTTTAAGCAAGCAATGATAACAATGCATAGGATGTTGGAATGCAGCCTGACAATCCTTCTACACAATTTGTGGATGCTGAAGGTTCGCATGATGTGCATCCCAGTGGTGGAGGTATACTTTTGCTATTAAATTTTGTATATGTAATTGCAATTGGTGTTTTGATTAACGTAACATTTTGCATAGCAGTTGTAGAGGATCGAGGGGTCAATGTTCATGAGCGTGTTGACGTTGAGTCCAGACAAAATGATGTGGTCAGATCAGGTAAAGAGCACCACAATTATGCTATTTAAAATAATTAAATACTTGTAACAATTATAATAAATTATTTTTAATTTAACTCTTTTATTTGTTATTGCAGAGGACCCCCCTTTGCAACAGCATAGGAATTTGAGATCATCAAGAATAGAGAACAGAACAACTGCTGAGGGGGGAATTGATGATGACACTGATGCTCCTCTTAGAGCTTACATAGAAAAAAGAAATAGAAAGAAAAAAAAGAAATGATTGTCATCTACATACCTTAATTGATAATGACTGAATTTTATGTCTCAATGAATTTAATTATGTGCTAATGAATGTTCATGAATTATGTGTTAATGCAGAATATTGATGAATGTTGCATGTTAACAAATCTAATGTGTTAATGAATGTTATCATGTGATATTGATTGAATGTTATCATGTGATATTGAATGAATGTTACATTTTATTAATGGTTGAAAGAATAAATGAATGTTAGATGTTAATGAGGAATGTAGAGTGATGTTAGGGGGAGGCGGGTGGGGCCAAATGAGCTTCCACCTTCACTTGGTTGGCCCTATTTAGTAGAGAATATTAAACTATTCTTGAAACAAAGTGAAGCTCAATAAGATACTAAATATTTCTCTATTTTGTCCTATGTTTAGACTGTTGTTCTATGCATCTAAGGCTTCATGCTTTGAACTGTCATGAAGTTCTAAACTTGTAGCTTTTTTATTCCATCGTTGGATCTCAGCACTATCTTGGGACTGTGTTATCACCAATGATACAACAATCGACATTCATGAGAGAGATCTAATGCACAATCCCTGGATAGCAACATAATAAGATCTTCTAGTGTATTAGAAAAGCTTCCTCATGGATCTATGGAAGAAATCGATCATGCTTAAATTCCCATAGTTTGGTTACCCAAAGATAGTTATAACTGAACATTCATGACAGGCAGAAAAGGAATGTGAAAGAAGCTTTGGGATTGAATATTCTGTGTAAAGTAAATGCCTGAAAGGAATGCTTTGAACCTCAACAAGATTAACAGACATTTCATGGCTGTTCTGATAGTTATCCAAATATGTACGAGAGCTTTAGAAAACATTAAATGATGGATAGGACTGATGAAAAGAATCACAAGAAGGCAAAATTTGACATGTCTATGTAAAATTTGAAAACAACAAGAACTGAAATCTGTGGCAGAGATTCGGCCATCAAATATGTTTTGGGAATTCTGGAAAAGTTGCTCTTATAGTCCATATAGTGCATTGCCAGGTAAAGCTAAAACCTCAATTCCTAATTATTGCCCAACTGCAAGGTCAACTTACCTTGTTCAGTTTACTATTATTGAAACCTTGGATTTGATTTGAACAATTAGGTTTCATTTGCGAATTAGCAATCTGCTTTTTAGTTGTGTTTTACTACCACCCAAGGCTTACACTAATGGGTATAAGGATTAGGTAGACTATGGAGGCCTAGGCTCCATGGAATTTTTATGATAGTACAAATTGTTGTTGAGACAAAAGGTGGTGCTTGGCTGTTTGTTGAATGTACATGTCTATTATGGTGTTTTTGGCCTTGTCCTTACAAGGTTGAGTTTCATTAGGTGTTATCATCACACATATCCTTCATTGTATTTTTGGTTGTGTTTGCAAGGTTGATCTTCATTGTTGATTGAAGATACATATATCCATTATGGGTCTTTTGTCTCTGTAGGACGTGGAGCTCTATGTGAGATGAAAATTTGGCCCATTGGGAATTGAAATTTTTGCAACTTGACTTAGACATAAGGGTTGGGTACGTCTAGATATTGTGGCAGCAGAAGAGATGGTGGACGACTTTGCATTTATTGGTTCTGGATGTGGTGGAAGGTATTTTTTCGTTCATAAAGATGTGCCAATTGATAGTTTGAGGAGGTACTAGTTATTTTTTTGGGCACATGACAGGGGCTAGGGAAATGGAGGCCAGACCAGAGGGAACTCAAAATTTGGAGAGCTCTGCCAAACATAGTGCTAGTTTTAGGGAACGAAAAGAGCAACATGGGAACATTGGCAAGGGAAGGGTGGAGGCCACTTTGCATTCAAAAGGAAGGGATTTAGGTCAGGAAATAACTTCATTGGTTTTTTTGTTTTTAATATTTTTAGGCCATGGACTCATTTTTACCCTTTTTTTGAATATTTATGATCACCACTTCCTAAACTTTGTTGCTAGTATAATTAGCTTTTTGCCACTATTGTATATTTGGTCCTAACCTTGTTTGGAAATGTACTAGTTTGATGAATATTGCTTTCCTAGGTTTGAGGTAGTTTGAGGATCTATGAAGTGAACATAACTTTGTCTATCTTCTTGGACAACAATTTACCATTACCTGTTGTTCGCAAGAATAAAATACATAAATGAAATAGTGCCTTATATTATTATCAATTTTTCAATGGGATCTTTACATACCAGAGTGTTATTGTGATTGCTATTTGTTGCCTTCATAGAATCCAGTTATGTTGACCTACACTACACGTAACAATATTTGTCTCTGAATCTTGAAAGCTTTTTGTGTGACTGTCGCAAAAACTATTCAAAATGGACTCTAAATTTCAAGACGCATTTTTTCTAGTTTTTAACTATTTTTTAGAGTTTCCAGAAGTTGGGAGCATTTCCTTCTAGTTTCGTGTTTTTTGAAGTGGCATTTCTGAAAGTTTTTGTCATTTCCTGGACTAGCTGCACTAGCTGAGTTCAACTTTCATTTATATAAAGTTTCCTAGTAGTCATCTCTGGTTCTTGTTTGATAAAAAAAGGGCTGCTAGAAAGCTTCTTACACGCACATACTACATAGAAAAATTTCACACTCACACACTCACAAAAAAAAGCTTCACACACGTGCACGTGCACGCATGCATAGTCTCATTTTCTCTCTCACATACATTCACATCTTCTCACTCTCTTACACACACATTATGTCCACCTCCACTTGAATCACCCAACTCAATCTCCCTCACATACACATTACTCAACTAAATCACACACATGCACACTCTCCCCCCCCTCTCTCTCTCTCACACACACATATATTTTATCCACGGGACTCAGTCAACTTAATCTCTCTCCTTCACTCTCTCTCTCTCACACACACATACCTTTTATCCATGGGACTCAGTCAACTTAGTCACACACATTATATCCATATGACTCGCTCAACTTAATCTCTCTCACATGCACATTATATCTTTATGACAACTTAATTTCACACATACATAATATGCAAATGAATGTCTCAGCTTAGTCCCTCTCTCACACACATTATAGCCCAATAATTCACTCAACTTAATCTTTCTCTCACACACATATATCCACATAACACACTCAACTTAATCATGATGTGATCTTAATCTTGTGTGTAACCCTTCCTTTTGTTCAAATGCTAGTAGCAATTTCTAATTCTTGTGGCATTATACACGTCATATGCCCACATGCACACATACATTTTATCCATGGGACTCACCGAACTCAATTACACACATTACATCCATATGACTCGCTCAACTTAATATCTTTCTCTGACACACAATATCCTTATTAGTCACTCAATTTTTAACTTCACACACACAAAATATCCAAATTATTTTGCTCAAATTAGTCCCTCTCTCACACACATTATATCCCAATAACCTACTCAACTTAATCTCTCTCTCTTTCTCTCTTTCTCTCTCTCTCTCTCTCTCACACACACACACACACACACACACACACACACACACACACACACACACACACACACACACACACATCCACACAACACAATCAACTTAGTTATGATTTGATTTAATCTTATGTGTGTAATCCTTCCTTTTGTTCAAAACTCTAATAGCCATTTATGATTATATGGCATTACGTATATACATTTTTCATTCCTATACTTCCACTAATTCAAGTGGAGAAGATGAAGGTAAGCAGAAAGGAAGAACTAGAGATAGATCCAGTCTAGGCAAAGTAGCAGGATCAAATATGGCAGTGGCAAATGATTGTAAGTCTTGCAAAGGCATGGCTTCTCCTAATGGAGTTTCTCATTCAAGATACCCATAGAATCTCATAAATGAGGAAAATTGGACCTTTGGCAGTACACAAAATAAAGATGGCAGGGGAGATGGTCAAAGGAAAGTCTTACATAGATATGGCTTTGTTAGCCAGCGTTTTGAATGGGTCCAATAGTGGAAGTCTATGTGGTTGACACTGAAATTAATCACACTGCAGGCAAAAGGTTATGTAGTTCCAAGAGTGGAAAGCAGTTATCTTTGGGCTTGTACTTGCCTTATAAATATTGCAAGGTTATGGCTAGTGATTTTTGTATTGTGGTTAAACTGTTGTATCAGAGGCATTTGATCTTTCCTTCATTTAGGCATTTCAGTCTTCTTTGTGCTACTTTGGTGTAGTTTTCTTAGTTCCATAGCTATTGCGGGCTTCATTTATGTGCTATCTACTATGGTGGGTTATCTAAAGCTAGACTTAACTTCTTATTAAATGAACTTATTGATTTTATTGTTCATTGCAATATATTGAAACTTCAATTTTAGATTTGTTTCAATTATGTTGTTTCTTATATATATATATATATATATATCTTGTTGGGAGATCTGTGCCCAAATCCTTTTACCCCCTAGTGTTTTGGAAGCTGGTGTGTGTAAATTTGAGTAACAATTGAGATCCAAATTTTTTTTCAAAGAAATAAATCAATGATAAATTATCACTCTACCTATGATGAAGCACACTGGCCTTCCTCAACCCTAAGAGTGATGATTGTATAAAAGTTCTCTTTCACTTTGGGTAGTGACATTGTTTGAATTTGAAATGCAAACATTTGCATCAATGCCACTTTCAATAGAGAGGACAAGTGGGTGCATTCCTTGTCTATGAATGCGGGCATATAAACAATTATGTGATCGTAATATTGGATATAAAGAATTGTAACTCTCTCGAGTATTTGATGAGTATATGGTTTATATGGTACAGATTTCACTTTGTTGTTTTTTACATATGGAAGATTAATCCTTGTGTAGTTAGCAATCTTGTAACATCAAAACCTGAGTGATATAGTGTTCATTCTCTAAGAAGTGTCAAAGAGAGTTTTTTTTACAAAGTTGTCCTTGTATAAATGTAAGGGATTTTTCAATTAGAAAGACATTATAAGATTCTTTGCCTTGATTCTAAATGCAACATCAATATCTCCATTGCTCGAGACACTGTAATAGCTACTTACAGTAAGTTACAATTTTATTAAGTTGGGGACAATTTTAAATCTGCTTTTGTTTTTGACTTGAGAGCCTTTTCTATGAGGTTATTTCTACATATGTGGTACTGCATTATTTTAGGTTCTTGGATGTGTCTTTATCTGTTTCATATTAAAAAATAGTACTTGGGGAAATATACTTTGCTAATATTTTTTAACATGCCCAGATATTTTATGATTAGGCAAGTTTGATGAACCTCTTATTGTTCCAATAGTAACCATCAAGAACTTGGTAAGAAGAGGCTATCAACACTTGATTATCTTGTGTCAGTTCTGTCATTTCTCTTTTTCAAAGAGGGTCATCATAAACTCTTCATTAGTATTGCTTAGGGATAAACATAATTGTTTTCTCTAACAGGGGTAAGGAGTTTGAGTTTTTACAAAGGGAAGAAATGTGCAGTTTATTCTGTCTTACTGGTCCATTATTGTTGTTTTTTCTAGATTCAAGGCATGATATATGGTATTTAGTAAGCTTCATTTGAACAAATTTTGCGAACATGCTTCTTATTGACATTTGATTGAATGGCCTAGGTAATAACTTGTGTGGCAGCTTTTTTTTGTGGCAATACACATGGAATATTGATTATGTTTAGTTTGGGAGCATTGATGCTGTGGATGTATGGGAGCTTTTGGATCACAGGGACATTTGCTTTAATTGGAGGTAGTTTCCTGCCTGAGATTTAAATTTGACCATTTCCTCTTTGTTGTACATGAGTAATTATTTTTTCATTTTGGAGTTGCCATTCCTAGTTTCTTTGGTTTGTATATTTTTATCAATATATTCCTAGATACGATTAGCATTGATTATCTGTTTTTAATTGTATTTTTTAACATTCAAAGTTTCCTGATGTTGCCATATGGAATGTGATGTGCAAGTTGGGGCTTGTTGCAACTATAAAGGTATCTAGTTTTAATCTTTCCATCTTGAGCTTGCATTGCAAAAACGTATTACAAACATTTGTAATTATGTTGTTTTAAGGAATTTATACTACGCTATCTCGCAAACCCCTGTTTCAATAAGCCTTTATTAAATGCTAATGTTTCTCAGTTTAAAATCGTGTTAAAAATAGTAGGTAGACTTCGAGTTTATTAAGTATTATAGTTTTGTATTTATGTATATCTATATTGTGCTTTGCTCTTTTTGACTGCTTCTTTGCTTTTTGTCTGTATTTAGTGTTGTTGCAAATTTTAGTATTCATAATGTCCCATTCAAGATTCCCAGTTCAAAGTTATCTTTATATAGTCTAAATGTGTGCCTATACCCGACCGATTTTTGACGAATTGTCTTATTCATCTTAAGCTTTAATTAACTATTGATTATAATGAAACAAACAAATATATGAAAGATAAATTCATCAAGTCCATATTTTATGTATTTAAAATGATATTTTCAAGAGGAAGCTTGGTAGACATTGGTAGAGAAGATACAGTGTGGTAACCTCTAGAATGATATATAACTGTTATTATTTCTACTTTGTGCTATCCAAATAAAAAAGAATGCCACACGCTAGATTTTACTTCCAGAACAAAGATACAAAATCATATGTTATCTAATAATTACTAATTGGTAAAACTACAAGCCATTTGAATGAGAAATAGTATGGGACAAATTGTCAAAGAGACATAGTGACATGAACATGGGCTTAGCTCTTGAGATGCCTCCAGAGGGCAAGGTTAATATTAAGTTATTTGCATCACACAAACACGCAGGCACACTCTAATTAGTAGCCATTCTTGGCTCCCCAAAATCCTATAACTTCTTTTCCTATCCCTATAGCAGACAAGATTTGATGAAATACTGTAATTTGGAGTTGAATTAAATATCAAATTGCTTTGGATACCTGCAACTGGATTGCTTTTTTGGGTCACATTTTAAATTGACACATGCTTAAGAAAAAATAACTTCCATCAAGCCTGGACAAAAACCAGAATCTAATTACCAAAATTGTAAAGGTCATCTAAAAGAAGCCAGCAAATTTTTTGTTTTGTTTTACTTTGTATCTGTCACAATTACGACGTCAACCACAAGCATTGCGACGGGGTCACTGTGGCGGCGACGCCCACTACTGTCGTAATTGCTAGGGTTTTCGTCATAATTGCGACGTCAGCCACAAGCATTGTGACAGGCTAGCTATAGTGGCAACACCCAATTGCTGTCGCAATTTCCAGGGTGTCTGTCGCAATTGTGACATTAGCCAAAAACATTGCAATGGGGTTGGTGTTAGAATAAAGGGGTTGCATAGCGATGGATGTACGTCATAATTGCGACGATAGAGGGTAGATGTCGTAATCTATGACAAAAAAACAACGATGTCTATTACTATCATAGTGATGACACATTGCTGTCATAATTGCGACACATAGCTATCGCAAATTGATGCCAAATGTATTAGTGTTTCTATTCCACATACAACTTTTATCTTCTATATTGACAACTTATTGTAGAAAATTGCCAAAATTAGCCATGAATAGGATAAAGAAGGTAAAAGGAAACTCTATCATTCAAAGCTAAAATTAAAAGCACATATTATCATAGCACAGTTTAAGTAGTATCAATACATATTCAAATATAATTTCAAAATCAATAGTGTTCTTATCTTTAAATACCAAAAACTAACCACCATCCTTTTCTTGTTTTGCACAAAATGACTATACAAACTTATAGCCTTATCTAGACCTGACTTGACTATCTATAATTATACCAAACTAAATCTAGAGAACCATATCTAACTAGACACCTGTACAACCCTACACGTTACTAGATGAACAACCATACAAAATTTGAAAAAAAAACTTTTAACCTATGCCAACCCCTTGCCCTTGTAGCCTCCTCCTAAGTTTTGTCCTATCATCATTTTCTTTCTCTCCTTCTTTACTTTCAGCTTGCTTAGACATGTTTCCTCTTCTGATTCATCAACCTCGTTCCTTTATTCCAAATAAATGACATTAGCATAATTAAGGATATCTTCATAACCTTCCACGCCCTCCTCCTCCAAATACTTGAAAAATCAATTAGGGTGTTTAGGTCTCTTCATACTAAATAAAGCCATTAGGAAGCTCAGGCTCCTCATTCAAACTTTTGTCTTGTCTCAAAAGGATTCCTAGTCATTGAGAGATAGAATTGAGAACTTGGGTACTGACTTTCCATTCACTTCTACCTTTTCATAGTTTATTTCCCTAAGAGCTTTCATGTTCATATCTATATCATGCAGAACCATTTCCATATTTACTAGGTATTTCTTATTAAACAAGTTTTTGTAGAGATTTTTAGTCACTTCCTTATCTCTTTCAAAAAACATTGTTAAAGCCAAGAATATTGATGTAATGTTAGAATCCACTCTTGTCCTATTATTATTTTCTAGCTATTCTTCTCCGAAGAATATTACAATTGCATCCAGTACTAGAGAGTGGGAGAAATAGAGAATTCCCCTCAACCTTTCTTTCTTAATGAACTCCTTCACCTCCATTTGTCTCTTCTTTCCCCTCATGTGAAGAATGATATACATCTTCCCCCCTCTATCATCCAAGCTTCACAACTTCTACTCAAATTTATCTAATGGGATTGGAAGAGATGAAAAGGATTTTCTCCTAAATGAAATTAAATAATCTCTGTCCACTCCCATAATAATTTAATAGTACTCTCTTTCATTCATGCGATGACTAAATTTTAAAGCAAGTAATCAAAGCTTACTTTAAAAACATCATATTCCTTACTTTACTAAGATTTTGAGTGTACCAAGAAGATTACAATCATTTGAGAGAAATTAAATCTATTATTGATATTGTTGGGAACTTTTTTACAATTTTCAATTGCATTTCTAGTACCACCTAATAATTCTTAAGAAAAAGAGGATATAAATATACACCGTTATCAAGGAAGACTCATCCCTACCTTTGGGATAACCTATAGTTGAGTTATGATCATAATAAAGAGTTAGACGATAGGGAGGAGTCAATACCTAAGTTAGCTAACTTATTCACATGTTTATTTCCCTCCCTATATATGTGATTAAAAATGATATTTTTGAAATGCTTACTAAGTTCTAGAGCTAATGAGATTTTTGCATCTATTCTCTAGTTTGGGAGAGAGCTTTTTTGCATGGCATTACTAATAATAGTTGAGCCTCCTTCTACTTCTAGATTCCTAATCTTTAGAGCTTTGCATAATTGGAGGCCTTCCACTAAAGTTGTTATCTCTGCCATATTGTTTGTAGTTTTACCAACAAATTTTGATAAATTAGATACCTCCATTCCTTGATCATTGTTAATACTGCATCCTATCCCTACTAGACCTAAGTTCCCTCTTGAGGCTTTGTCAAAATTTAGCTTGAACCAGCCATCCTTTAGAGCTTGCCAAACACAATCCTTTCTTCTAAGTCTACTTTCATTATCCCTTGATCCCAAGAAGGGAGAATTTTAAGCTAATCCATTTTCTTCTCGTCTTCTCATTAGAGTGAGACTTTTTGTGTGTTCTTGATGTTGTAATGGAGAATTCTATTATTAATCAATTCAATAATAACTACTTCTATCTTTTGCTTGAGATGCTCTATTAACATGATTTTATACCAAAAAAACTTCTATTTTTCTCCTTCCATATAGTTCCCACAGAATTATGGAAGGTGACAAGATCCATAAAAAATGATAGATACTATCAAATCTAAGATGAGGCTAGGAGGTTAACATATCCTTAATGGATTTAGGAAAAGCCATCTATAAGCCTAAGCAAGAATATAACCATTACCAACAAGATGAAGAGTAAGGAGAAAGAAGGAACATATGATCCACATATTCCTCCTCCTCATCACATAGGGGGATATCTGCTAGGGTCTAGGATACCAAATGTCTTCAGTATTTCTACAGTAAGATCCTTTTGATATAAGACTACCCAAGTAAAAAAAACTTGCTTTTGGGAGGCAGAGTTTATCCCAAGATAAGCGTAGAGGAAAAGAAGATTTGGGATAATTTTGCAAGGATTCAAGGTATTGATATCTTTTGTTTGAACTATACTCCTCGTCCTTTCTCCCATACTAAATAAGAACATCATTTCCCCCTTTGAAAGAGATTTTCCTTGAGCTTAGGGTAGCTTGAAGAATGGATCTCTTTTCCACTGGGATATCTTCTACCCTTAAGTCCGTCCATTCCCAGCTTAGCCCATCACTTCCAAAAACAACAAAGTCTTTGACCTTTGAGCCCCATTTTGATTCCAAGAGGGACTTACTATTTTTGAGGGAGAGATCTCCATCAAGAGGGTTGAATTCCCCCCAAGAATCACTCCAGAATTGAGTTGAACCTCCATCCCCCAAATTCCAAGAAAGATTATTGTGTATAATTTTCCTACATTTTAAAAGAAGGTTGCAAAATCTTGACCCCCTTAGTGGATTAGTTTATCTAAAGAGATTGATAGGGTTGGGGACGAACAAATACTTATGAGAAAGGATTTTCACCCATTTATGATTAGGAAAGCAAATCATTCTCCATAAGAATCTAGCTTCTAGAGCCATCCCCTGATGCTCGATATTCTTGATGCCAACACCACCCAAACACTTTGATCTACATACTTGATCCCATAATATAAGGGAAAAAATTCTCTTATTTGAATTCCCCTACCAAAAGAAAGTCCTAAGGTGGTCATGAATCTCTGATAATTTTATCTTTGGAAGATCCATGGAAGAGAGTTGGTAAATGGGAAGGGCTGACAATACAATAGAGACCATTGTTTTCCTTCTAGCTAAGGACAATCCACTCATTCTCTTTTTAAGTTTCTCTATCAAAGGATCCCAAAGCCTAAAACTATTCCTGTTAGAGTGAAGAGGCAAACCTATATATACAATGTAGATTACCCTTAATAAACTTAAGAATGGAGAAAAAAATTGTTTCTAAATAAGGTGAATAATTAAAGAAAAAAATGTCATATTTCTCCTTGTTAATTTCTTGGCCCAAGGCTTTGGAATATTTTGAGAGATCCACTTTCAAGACTGCAGCCTCACTTTTTTAACATTCCCCAAATAACATTGTATCATCCATAAAGTGTTGATGAGTTGACGGTTCCTCACTATTAGTTATGTGAATACCTCTTATGTCCCCTTCTACTGAGCTTTAGAAATTGACTTGCCAAAGGCATCTTCCATTAGAAAAAAGAGGAAGAGGAAAATAGGCCCCCCTTTCCTCAATCCTCGAGAAATGCCAAAAAATCCTACTAGGGCACTATTGATTAAGATAGACATCTTTAGAGTGGAGATACATTCAAAAATAAGGTTGATCCACTATTTTGAGAATCCATAAGCCTCCAAACATTTACATAAAAAATGCCAGTCTACCTTGTCATATGCTTTCTTAATCTCCAACTTAATGAACATGCTGGGCATTTATTGTTCTGAACTAAATGAATTAATTCTTAGGATATTATAAAGCCATCATAAATTGATCGACCCTAAACAAATCCTATTTGTTCCACACTAATGAGATCAGATAGGATTCTCTGGAGTCTACAAGTGATCATCTTCATGAACAATTTATAGAGAGTATACCAAAGTGCTATAAGTTTGAACTCACTAAACAAATTTGTGTTATCCTTTTTTGGAATAAGAGCTATAAATGTATTGTTGACTTCTCTCAGTAGTTTTCCTGAGTTCTTGACTCCTTCTGAGGCCTTCTTAATGTCTTCTCCAATAAAATCCAAACAAAATTGGAAGAGGAAGGTTGGGAATCCATCAAGACTAGGAGACTTATCCTATTAGAGTGGGGTTACCGTTGCACCAAAAGATCGATCTGTTGATGCCCGATACAACCACTCAATTTATAGTACACAGGAGGTAGTTAAGCCCTTTTAATGAATCCTAAGGGGAGTGCTAGACATTTTTCCAACAATCTCCCCCCTCAATGTTACATGAGGGTCTGAGGATTCAAACCTATGACCAAGCTCTAATACCACTTGTTAGAGTGGGGTTGACGTTGTACCAAAAGACTGATTTGTCAATGCCCAATAGAACCAGTCAACTTATAGTACACATGAGGTAGTTAAGCCCTTGTCATGGATCTTGAGGGGAGCACTGGACATTTTTCCAACATATCCAAGTTCATTTGTTTGAGGGATTCCTTTACCTCCAATTTGGAGATCTTCTATAAAAGGATCTTGTTCTATTCCTCTGATATAATATTAGGGATATTAGAAAGAATATTCTTCTAAGCTATCTGATTAGAGCTAACTTCATTGTTATAGATTTCTTTGAAATAGGTAATGGAATCCTAATTGATATCTACTGGAATAATTTTGAGATTCCCATCCATCCCTTTTATAGAAGTAATTCTATTAATAGCCCTCCTCCATTTAGACCCATCATGGAAAAATTTAGTGTTATTATCCCTTGATTCGAACCATGTTTTCCTCAATTTTTGCCTCTAGAAAAACTCCTCCTTAGCCAAAAATTCTTCATATTGTTGCATTAAACTCTTTTCTTCAAGGAATTGGGATTCTCCCATTCCTTTCTCCACCATTCCCTTATTTAAAGAAGCCAATTTTTCTTCCAAGGTTAATTTGTCCTAAAAGATATTACCAAAAAACTTTGAATCCCATTCTTTAAACTTTCTTTAATTATCTTTAATTTGTTAACTACTTGGTACATCTTAGAACTTGATATTTTAGTTTCCATCCACCACTATCTTATAAGATTAATGCAATTTCCATTTTTGAGCCACATCTATTTAAATTTAAAAGGGCAATTACTGGGATGCTTGTCTTCCAAAATACTAAGCTCCACAGGGTCGTGATCCAACTCTAAAATTGGTTTAACTTCAGTTTGGAATGATACAACTGCAGTTGATAGATCCCCATAACATAGAAACCTATTTAATTTCTCAGCTATGTTACTAAAACCTTTCCTCCAGTTATTCCAAGTAAAGGTATTGTCTGACCTAGCTAATTCCAAATACCTAGCCTATTGACCCAATCAAAGAACTCTTTTGATGCAGTTGAGAGAGTATTGTTACCTCCTCTCTTCTCCAAGGATCAAAGAATGACATTGAAATCTCCTTCTAAAATGGATAGACCATCCTTTTCTAATAAAACTATTTCTTCCAACTCATTCAAAATCTTAGATATATCCCCTTTGTGGATAGGACCATAAACATTAAAAAGCCTATAGAAAAAAATTGATCTGATTCCTTTCACCATTCTACTCATCTAGTTCTAATGAAATTCTAATGATGATATTGAAATATTCCTTGGATCACAAACTATAGCTAATCCCCCAAAAGCTCCCTCGGTTGGGAATTCCTTAATCTCCCTCCAACCCAAGGATCTTCTAAACTTACTCATTTCCTCATTGCTATGTTTTACTTCTTGAAGAAGAATTATACCTGCTTTAGTATTCAAAATGCAATGCTTGAGAAGCCACTGCTTGTTAGGGGCTTTTGGGTCCCTAACTTTCCATGTTAAGACATTCATGATGTTGTGGGAATGACCTTCCCCTTCCCAACATTCAAAATATCGATTAATTTAGCTTGCCCTTTGACAGTCCCATATTTTTGGTGTAGCTCCTAAAGATATTTCCATCCTCTCTTCTTCAAAACTTTGGCACAATTTGGTCCTTCCCTACTAGGGAAGGTGGCTCCTAAGCCCAAGGTTTCTTCCCTGTCCTTTTTTTATTCTTCACCCTCTTCTTGTTCAATATTGTCATTACCCATCTTTGTTTCTAAATCTAAGTTATCTATATCCCTAATTTTTAAGATCCAAATAGATTTTTGTAATTTAAGCTCATCCTCATCAAAAATCTCATCTATGAATTGGTTCATGAGATCTTCAACCACCATGTTGTTTAAGACTTCTATTAAAGTCCTAATCTTTTCTTCCTTTCTTTCTAGAGTCTCCTAAATATTTTCCTCCATATTTAAGATAATTTAATTTACCCTAACAATTAATTTTCTTAATGTTGATGGAATTGAGACCTTTGAGGACTCATTTTCCTTTTGCTGATTTGAAGTACCTATAACTAATTTTAATTGTGGAGTACCAACCCCTCCTTTCCTACTTCTAGATTCCTTTGATTAATTGAAAAATCAACTCCATCCTCATTTAGGGTAATTTGAATGTCCTCTATCCTGTCCTGATAAGTCTCTTCACTAAACTTAGATGGAACTAGATCTTGATTGATTCTAAAGAGGTCTTTAGCAAGGACAAGTTTAATCAAAAAGGTTTTACCTTATATTTTCAAATCTAGGGTTTTGAAATCTAATCTACTAGTATCCATTTAATTGGACTTGAGACAAATAAACCTAAATCTACCATTCCTACAAATATTCCTGATTTTAATCCAATGAATTTAAGCACATCTGATACTAAGAATTCAATTGGAAGATTTGGCAACAAATTTAGCAGAGATTTTAGAATGAGAAAAGGGTTCCCAATTAATAAATTTAACTATATAACCACTATAAATTAAAGTTTTTCCAAACAAAAGTTACTCTTTCAGATCTACACTATCACAAGCTAAATAAAGGAATTTATTTTCCATAGTTGTAATGTTTACATGCTTACCTAGGAAGCCTTTGAGCTATTTTTCTATTTGTCTGACTTCCTCAAGAAAATAGACGTTGATCTCATCATATTCTCGGGGCATATTTGATATATTGATTTAAAAGATTGACTCGTATGCTTTTCTTTCTCTGATCTCCTCCTCCATGCTGATCAAAATCCTTTGGTCCCTAAGCTAGGGTACCTTTTCATTTCGGTGATTGTCGTAGTTATTTGGGGTGAGACATTGTATTCCTTCTTTCTTGAAGAGAGCCAAAGGAGTTTGTGAAACTATTCTTATTTTGGAGAGTTTGCCACTTTGGTGGAAGAAAATGCCTTCTATCTTGTAAGGATCTGCTATTATTTCTTCTTGATTGATGATTTTTGACCTGGATCCATCTCTCTTTTTGATCTATCTTTCTATACAACTTTAGCAGTAAGGAGCAGAAGGGAACAACATACTTGGTTCTCCAAAAATGAGAACATTGTTTGGAAAATTGGCCTTGATTCTTGATAGAATAATCATTGTTTGTAGAAGTAGTCTGGTTCGTAATTTTTTATTGCAAAGTAGAAATGTTTGCTTGCATAGCCATCCTCACAATTTCGTAATTTTTATAAATATTACATTTGAGTAAATAAATTATTTTTCTAATTTTTTTTAAAAATGTTACTTGCATTTATAGAATAGCTCCTAATATATTAACTTAGCAAAAAGACACCCATTAATTTCCATTTAAAAAAAAAAAATGTTACTTGCATTTATAGAATAGCTCCTAATATATTAACTTAGCAAAAAGACACCCATTACCTCAAAGAGGGCACAATTTTAGAAGGCTTTCATAGTCATTATATACCTTCTATTGATGCACATACATATATTATTCTCTACCCATAACCTCATCATTTATGAATAGTTTCTCTATTTTTCTTGTAAGGCTAGGTTATTATACAACACAAATGGACTAATTTGATTTTTCCTACTAAATATAAGTTAACCAAAAAACTCCATATTGGTGTATAAATGGTCGATTTCATTTACATAGAAAGCTCATAGCTATCTTACAACTAACATATAGTGAAAACTACATCTACATTAAATACATCAAGATGAAACAATAGATACAATTATGTAATCAAAATTATACAAAATATATCAAAATGTTGTTGCTATCTAGGTCTAGTTCTACTAACAACCCAGGTGGTCCAACCCATAGGATCACAAATCCATTTTAAGAAACCTCTCATTAACTTCAAACACAACATCAAGATCCCCCAAATTAGCATAGATGGGGAAAACACCATCAATATGTGGAAAACTATTAGAGGAGTTACATTTATAGTTTCATAATGGGAGTGTCATGCTCCCATTTTAAGATATAACTTTAATAATAATTAAACAATACAATATTATTGAATAAATAATGATAAAAACATTATATATTAAAATTAAAAGTCAAATATTAAAAATAAAAAATAATAACAAAATTATTATTATTATAATATAAATAACAACATAAATAAATAAATAAATATGTATGTATGTATGTATGTATGTATGTATGTATGTATGTATTGTTAGAGTAATTAGATATTTTCTAATTAACTCTATTCTACTTAAGCTAAACTTTAAGCATCTAATAATTAATTATTATCATACAACCTAGGTTTTACCTTTTAGGGTTTTGATCTCCTTTTATAAGGATTGATCCCTCATTGTAATAAACAGATTCAATTTGATTCACTTTTGATATATATATATATTTTTTCTCATCAAGAATGTCTCATCTATGGATTTAGAAATTTCAGCCTCCAGAGCTTTTGTTTCTCTCTTTTCTGCAATAGGTGTTTGCATGCAGTGATTCTTGGGAGATATGGGGTTGATCTTTCATCAACTTCAACATGGTATCAGAGCTCTAGATCTTCATTCTTATGTTTTGTTCTTGATAGTTTTGGCATTGATTTTTAGATTTTAATTTTATGAAGTGTTTTGTATTGGATTTGGGGGAACTAATTTTTAGAGCACTTTGAGCCCAAACGAACATCATCGTTGAGTTGAAAGTGCCCAAAAACTACCAATTCCATATAAAATATGTTGAGTTTGGATGTGCTGGAAATAAAATAGGGAAGTAAACTCTGAGAGTGGGGGTGAATCAACACTTAAACTTTCAACCTCAAAAACTATTCACCACACATCCATCTCATAATCTATGCATATAAATTGAAATACCAAATTAAGCATATACATCCATAGCATGAAAGTAAAAACATTCAACACATGTATGACACAAGATATTTGGTTACCCAAAAACCCTCCATGGAGAAGGTAAAACTGGGGTGGGGATGACACCCACAAATCTTCACTATTGCAGTAATAAAGTGTATCCAATGAAGGTTACAATGTTTGATCATGAAACATGATCTACCCTATGAAAGTTCTACCCTATTAAAGACTTACAAGATTGTTAGATCTTACCCTATTAAATGATTTCAACACCCTACTAAAAGTGTTCTTGGTAAAAAGACTTTAACTTACAATGAAGTAAGCACCTTGTTAAAGGATTTACAAGAGCCCGTCAAGACTACTCTATTAAGAGATTTAACTGATTCACCTTTTAGAATGTCTTAGCAATGATCCTTTGGTTAGCACTCTATTTCTTGATGTCAGATCACCTCTATCATGATGTGTACTTGATCCTTTTTTATTAGATGTATCTTTGTTGTCTTCTGATTCCTTTCCTTTGTTCTCCTTTAACTGATTTTGCAATGTAACTCAAATCAAAACACCTTAGTCACCGTGAATGTTCTATTTGCACATGCAAACTCTCTTCAATTCTCCTTAAGCATTCCATAAAAAAAGTTTAGGGTTTCTCCTCCTTAAGAAGACCTAGGTGACTTAGGGTTAGGTATAATCAAAGATTGTGATTCACCCATATTTCCACTTAATCCTTCCCTTTTTCTAATTGGATGCATGTAATGCATATGGATTCACAATTAAGATTCATCCTTATCATCAAAGATCGTAAAACAATCCTTAAGTTGGCCCAAAAATGGTTTACATAGAAGTTTGTGCCATTACAAAAAACTATGTCAAAACTGTGTAACTCGGCACTTGAAGTCCCTAATGCTCAACATCAACTGCAACTTCAATGCTATAACTTGACCTCTGAATAACTTGGCATCCACTAACCACTTAGCATCTAAATAGCTCAACACATACCATCTACTCGACACTTGAGTGACTTGGCACTTACTAGTTACTCAACTCATACTAAATATATGTCGCTCAACATATACTATTTGACAACTTATGATCAGCATGTATTACTTATTTGACATGAACTAAGTAAATGACTTAAGTATATTGTCACTCATATGTCAAAACCAATCTGAGATTAATAGGATGTTGTTGAAATTTGAGGCAACTTTTTTTCCACCTAGGCTATATTGACCTAGGCATGAAATTCAAGATGACAAATTTATTTAATTTTTCACAAAAAAATAAATTACAATTTACTACAGGCGCTTTATTAAAGCACATGTGCTTTATGCACTTTCCTTTTTTGTGTGAAGTGACATTTAAATTTTTAATAAAAAACAAATTTTGAGCTCCCTTTTCATGGGATGTGAGCCCCTTGGTCCTTTGTAGATCACACTTGTCCTTCACTGCCACGGTGTCTTTTCACAAGCCCAACCCCTGTACCCTTCCTGGCCTCATTTTTGTTGTCCTTGGCCCAGTTTTTGACATTTTGTATACCTGAACGTGTGACATTCTTGGAATCTAGCTTCATTGGCATCATTGGAATTCAACCCATAGAATGCATGCCAAAACAATGCCATTTTTGGAATGATTGCATGCTCTCCAATGCACATGTGTCCACACTGGCCCACCAATCATGTGCCCCCAGTACTAGTGACATCGATCAGTGCCACAAACCCTACTTGGTACTTGGAGTCTTGTAATGCTACGTCAACTTCTTCCAGCTCATGCCGGGTCTTAAGTCTCGGACCCATGCGATTTTAGTATACATGATTATTGAGACCTACCCAAATTTTTGAAGGCCCATACTATTTTATGGGCTTTCACCATAGGAATATGGAGTTCATGCCACACAGTTCCTTGCTTGCTGACATTCATTTTGGGGATAGTTATTTGGAGAATGAGTGCAATATTTTTGTGGGAAGTTGTGACTGCGCCTTGGAAGGTTCTCTTTTGGATGTTCTAGTTCCTACGACCTATGTGGACCTACTTCAAACTCTTTGTCAGTGATTTTTTTGGCCCACATTTTTCTTTGGAGGGGATTTGTTCAGTTTTTGTGGCCCCATCTCTGGCCCTCTATCTTCATGCAACATAGGGTGGCACCTTTTTTGGGTCCCCATTTTTGCTCTTTGGGATTTGCACTCAAAACTAGGATATTTTCATGGCCACTAGAATCTTTTCCGGCTCCAAGTTTCCTATTTTTTTCTTTTTTTATGGTGAGGCTTTCTGGCGTGATTATTTTTTCCATCAAAGGAAATCTTTTTTGGCAACCTGATTTATTTTTTAGGTAGTTGGAATTTTTTTTCTATAGGTGTATTTTTAGGTATTTTTTTTCCTCGACAACCATTTGACTGTTAAATTTATGCTCTTTAGCATTGCATCATCAGTATGTTTACCCCTCTAGCTTTGTATGGACTTACATTTAGTTTTTTGCTCATACCTCAATTATACAGACTTCATTTTTTGGAAATGAGATATCACTAGAAAGTTGGTTTTGAACCTGTCATAGTAGTAAAGGTAGGTTTCTATATTGATGCTTTTTATGGATTTGTTTTTCTATCAAAATTAGGAGTAATTTTTTGCACTCTAGGAGACATATCTTGAGCATCTAATCTCCGATTTGGGAATTTTTTATATCATTGGAAAGGTATTTTAGAGCTCTTTCTAGTGATGTTAGTTGGTTTTCTAGATTCTTCTACAAGAATATTCTATTTATTTTTTGCATTTTTTATTTTGGTGGATATCTTGGTTGTTCTAGGTTTGGGGATAAATTTAATTGCTTCAAATGATTTGTCATGGGTTGTATTATCTATTATATTAGCCTTATATCCCTTCTAGTCTATTTATACATCATTTGTATGTATTCTTGCAAATTTACTGAGATAAAGTACTATATTTTATTTGTGGTTTTTGTTTTAATTGTTTTGCCTTATTTTGCTTTTTGATTTGAGTAGTGTCATCTAAGGACACTCATATAGATTATTGTATTCTTTAGATTCATTATATCTTGTTCCTTATTGTACATGTACTACCTTGATTAAGGTGCCATGGGGGGTTGATATTTTTTCTTTGTTTGCCATCTTCTTTTGTCCAATGAGATTCCCTTCTATGAAATTAGGCTCATAACGTGTCTAAGATTGATCACCTTGGTACACACAGTTGTATTCTTTTGTGCATCGTGATCGTGGTTCCTTGATGTAATGGCTAGGTACCTATGCATTTCAATGAGATGGATCATTTACCATATAAATATGTTTTTTTTTGTTTCCTACTTTGGTTGCAGCCTTCCATATTTGATCGATCAAATCTTTAGCCTTTGATGTTTTATGCCATCTGTATCTTTGAGTTTATTTGTTTTTCTTTGTGTGCGTCTTGATTTGAGTAGTGTCTTATGAGAGCACTCATGCAAATTATAGTCTTCTCTAGGCTGGTCAGGTTCTATTTTAGTGGAGGTTCTTCAGATCAACAATTATTTTTTGACAATGCTTCATAACTTCTACATGCTTCAGTGGTGATCTTCATGATCATCTTTTGTTCCTATCTTCTTAGACATTCTCTAGTTTGAAGGCTTCTTCAGTCCTTCACTAGTTCTTTTAGCATTCTTTCCATCTCTTTTTGGAGTAGGGTTTTTACCATGTGGTTTTCTCTATTTCTCCTCTTTTCAAAGATTTGGTTGTGCTTGAGTACCTCATCAAGCTTTGTTGTTTGGACCCAAATATACTTTCAGTAGTAGTTTCTAGGTTTTTAGCTACTTCCTAAGTTTATCTTAAGGGGGGTGTTAGAGTAATTACATATTTTCTAGTTAAATCTATTCTACTTAAGCTAAACTTTGGGCATCTAATAAATATTTTTTTATTAACTATTATCATGCAACATAGGTTTTACCTTTTAGGGTTTTGATCTCCTTTTAGAAGGATTGATCCCTCATTGTAATAAACTAATTCATTTTGATTCCCCTTTGATAATAGCAATTTATCTTTTTGCTCATCTAGAATGTCTCATTTGCGGATCTAGAAATTTGAACCTCCATAGCTTTTGTTTCTCTCTTTTCCTATAACAGGTGTTCACATTCAATGATTCTTGAGAGTTGTGGGGTTGATCTTTCATCAACTTCAACACACACACACACACACACACATAATGTCTCATTTGCGGATCTAAGAATTCCAACCTCCATAGCTTTTGTTTCTCTTTTCTATAATAGCTGTTCACATGTTATGATTCTTGGGAGTTGTGGGGTTGATCTTTCATCAACTTAAACACACACACACACACACACACACACATTGTAATGCCCACCATGGAACCCAAAATAAATTAACATAAAGTTTCACTAAGTTTTCCAAACAATTTGTTGTTGTTGAAAAGATTAAACAACAAGAGATAACATAGTAGAAGCAATAAATCACATACAAACAACCATCCATAAACATATTACATCTCTTAAGGGTTCCATGACATTGAATCACATATATATAGATTTTATTAATTCTAAATCTGATACATAACAATTACACATCATAGAATAACTACAAGTATGATTCCAATTAAATAATAGTGCCACTGGCATAACTAGAATGCATGATCATCCACTATACAAGTCATAGGGTATGAAAAGCTCAAAGAACATACACTATGAATAAAATACATCATCTCATAAGATTTTTAAAAATCAAATATAGTACAACAAAATATAACCATCTGTTAGAACACATGAACAAAAAGAAAGGAATAACTGCACAAGGACATCCAACAATGACATCCAGCTGTCGGATCTCAATGGTATAAGAAAACACTAGCACCCAACCTCACAGAACCTAAATGATCCACTCCCACCATGCTAAGGAGATAGTCTCAATTCCCAAACAAGAAAACAATTCCAAAAGTCATAACCAACATCTAGGTCAAGGAAAACCTGATAGCAATCTATCTCAAAGGTACCAAGACACAAATGACATCTAAACCTAGAGGAAACAAAGACATGTAGGAAATCTACTATGTAAGTGGGCAAGTGTCATCGCTTGAGCCAACTCTAAGGTTACCCTAGCAGCCTCTCTGGACTTCACCCTCTAGTGTCTCTATGTGGCATCAATATCCTTTTGTACAGACAAGGCATACTAATAAAGCAATGTCCCAACCAAGCATCCTCTTTACTCCCATCCTAGCCTATAGTAGCACTTAAGGTATGGGTGAGGAAAAACACTAACTCTTATTAATTCATTTTAAACCCATTTAATGAAATGTTATCACTTATTAAAACAACCTACAATGGCTTACCTAGGTAGCCTCTTTAGGGCTCCAACCTCCATTGCAATCCACTTCCCAACATACACATAGATTACCTTCCCTAAACTCATGAAAGTACAACTCATAAAATCATAATTTTCACCTTAGTCCTATACGAGCAACTTGAAAGAACCTAAAGACAAATCACAATATTCACCTCAGTCCTATACAAGCAATTGGAAAGCACCTAAAGAAAAATCACAATATTCACCTCATTCCTATACTAGCAACTAGAAAGCACCAATAGATAATTGGTCAAAAACTCATAGGTTATAGCAAGAAAGCCACAATAATCAACTCAGTTCTATACAAGTAACTAGAAAGCTTGAAAAAATAATTGATCGAAACTCAAAAGTTACACCAAGAAATCACACCATTTACCTTAGTTCTACACAAGCAACTGGAAAGCACTAACAAGCAATTGATCAAAACTCATTATAGAATCATGTGAATGCATCATAATGGTCGGGTATAAAAGACCATGAACAAAATATACATAACATCATCATAGAACAAAATACCCCAAGTCTTTGGTAACCATCATGATTGGGCAACGTACTAAGACAAACCCGAAACCCAACATAAAGTAAAACACACATCGCAACAAGTGTATAACAAATGTAGTTTTCATAATTCATTTGGTTTTCAAATCAGAAAGGTTCGATATACAAACAGGGTTTTAGTTTTCATTTCCAAAGTGTCATAATTACTAAGGTTTTCAAAATTTCAAAAGACAAAAAATTTCCCTAGTATTAGAAGTTGTTTTCATATAAAGTTGAACTGTCAAGCAAAACCCGAGTTTGTTAAAAATAATCATTTTTTCCCTAATTTATAATTATCAAATTTACTCTCCAAATATATTTTAATAATAAAATAAATAATAAAATCTTAAATTTAAATATTATTAAAATTCAATAATTATCATTTAATTATTAATGATAATAATTATTTATTTATTAATAAAATAATATATATTAAATTATTAATAAAAAAATTACTAATATATTAATAGAATACTAATTAATAATAATATTTAAAATATTTAATAATAATTCAATATTTAATTATAATTAATAATATATATATATATATATATATATATATAAACATATATATAAATTAACATAAAATAAAAATATTAAAAATTTAAAAAAACTAAAACCAAAACCTACCTTTCTTACCCTTATGTAGGTTGCTACATGCAGCTGCGGTCTATTATAGCAGCTATAGATCGCCATAAACAAAAGAAGGAGAGGGAGGTGAGAGGTGGTGGCCCACCTCCCCATTTTAATATATGTTTAAAAAAAATAAAACAACCAGATACAATAGCCCCCTCCATATAACTAGTTTCATAATTTTTTTAATATATATTTATAATTATCATAGTAATTACTAATTATTGTGGTATATATATATATAAAATTTTCTAATATAGATCTGATATAGCAACCCAGATTAAACAATTGAAAATAATAAAACAAATTAGGTTTTCTTTTCTAAAGCCCCATCCCAATTTTAATCATTCCAATTATGGATCACCGAATTTATCAAACAACGGTTTCCAATTTAATTTTGCTCACAAACATTTTTGAAGAACAATAAATTTTAACACAAGGGTTTCAAACAAAACCATTTCTAAAACAAGATTCTCAAACAAACATGAAGAAGACAAAGAGAAATACAAAGAGAAATTACTGTGATAAATTCAAGAATCAATCCTACCTCGATCTGATGCTAACTAGACGAATGCTTGGAGATTGTAAGAATTTCCCATTTCCTCGAAAACCCTTTTCTCGAAATTTGCTCCTCCAAACCTGTGTGTGGAGGAATGAGCTTTGATTTTTTTTAAAAGAGCCCTCTCCCTTTACAGTTTTGGTTTTGCAATCATGCAAAACTTTTTTATTTATTATTTTATTTTATTTTAATTTCATGTGCAAACTTTTTGCATTTTAATTAAAATAAATTATAAAGTATTTATTCTTTCCCTCTTTTATTAAATCACAAGACGTCTTTAATAAAATATTTATTAATTTAACCACTAATAATATTTAGAGTTTATTATAAAAATGAAACTCCTAAATAAATTATTATTAAATAAAATAAATATAATTACACGAAAATAAAAACTTTAATTAAATCTTTTAAATTTAATTCTTTTATTTAATTAATTTTTCAATTAATTAAATGTAATTAAATATTGATTTTTTCTTTATAACATTTTCATTAAATTAAATCATTTAATAAACTTTTATTTGATTTAATTATAACTGAAAATCACAACAGACTCACAAATCTAAATAAGAAAACCCATAAGAAAGGACATAGTACTAAATCAAACTCAAGGGTCAAAATAACAAACTCACATCACTTGATGAGTTCGAAAGGGTAAATAACTCATATACTTGTCCTACTTTATAGGACAATTGGTTTAGGGTTAGAATTTGGACTCGAGAATTATCTCCCCTCTTTTACCATTGAGATACTGCGATAGGGCACACTCATCCTGACAATTCAGGGAAGTCAATGGTCGATACTTGCAATCAACATAAAATCTGAGCATGTACATATACATATAATCTAAACTAAAAAAATAATGGTGGGGAGTGGTGCATCGTGCAGATCCCAACTAGCAAGTGACTATGACTCCCTCCCTCAACCACATTAGAAATGTCAAACATAAAGTAAAATATACAAGTACACCATACACGTGCAAGTATGGGGTAAGTAACCATAGAAACTGTATATAAATCATCCATCTAACTAATCATCATGAAATAACTGAAATCACTATATGAACATACATATATCATCATTGAAATAATCATGAATGCATGAAATAACTAAGTAGCTCATCACATATATAAACTGAGTCTGAAATAACATCTAATCAAATCTGGTAACCAAGTATCGCTAATCATAAAATCGGCCTAAAAGAATTTGACAATCCAACATGAAAATTAAATTGGGGGTAGGCATTACATCTACCCCCTTAGACTTAGGATTACTCCTGGAAGCCTACATGAAAGATAAAACTCAAGCACTCACTGTGCAGCTCCCATTGGATATATATATATCAAGAATGTCTCAATTGTGGATCTAAGAATTCCAACCTCCATAGCTTTTGTTTCTCTCTTTTCTATAATAGGTGTTCTCATGTTATGATTCTTGGGAGCTGTGGGGTTGATCTTTCATCAACTTCAATATCTACACACACACACACACACACACACACACACACACACACACACACACACACACACACACACACACATACATTGGTAATAGGTTTTTGTATTGATTTTAAAGTAAAATCATTACATTGGTTGCAAATCCAAATAACATCTAACTTTGCATTTCTACCTCCCTAAATTACTATTCCACCATACAAGCTTATAATCCCCTAAATTCTCCACATCTATACTATATAATAAATATTTACCTTAAAAGTCCATACATTAAACAGTGAAGCATAAATGAAAAATGCCTTGTGAGATTTTATATTCACAAAATGAAGCTTTGTTGTTTTGTTGTCTGTGGCTTCTCCCTGTCTCTGCACGTCTGCTTTGAAAGCATAAAAAATTCAAAATCCTTCCATCATACACCTGCACCATGTCGCTACCCACCAAAACTATTTTATCATTTATCACTTGGCATCCAATCTCACTCTTTGCCTAAGCTAGATGAAGAACCAACACTACTCCTTCGACGTTAAGGGACATTTCTCCAGGGCTCTGAACTAGTTACATTCTTTGCTTGTTCCACTTGCTCCAATTCTCTAACAACCCTCAACCATGATTTCTCTCCCTTCCTATTAGATACATTAGCATCATTTTCATCAGCAAAACATTTGATGATGTCTTACCCTATTCCAGGGATCAATCACTCCATGATTGACCCCATCCCATGTATCATATCATCTACAAATAGAGCACACATCAAAGATGCCACCTCGTAAGTGCTTTTGTTCAACTCTAGACTGCACGCTATGAATATAGAAATCACATCTAAATTTGTCCTTCTTTTAATGGTTCTTTCTTGGAATTTGTTTCCAATCACCCCTAACATTGCTGAAATCATCTCCGTCATCTTTATTTTTAATAACTCTTTCACCCTTTCCCATCTGGCTGGTCCTTTGAATGCCTTCATTTGTCTTTCTAAGTCTATAGAAAATGTAGCTTCCATCTTTTTATTGTTTCTTTGCTTTAGTTCTTTACATATATTCTCCCTTCTCTTTGCCAATTGATAAATGCATTCATAGTGGCTTGCACTTCAATCTACCCTTCACACGCTTCAACCATCACTCTTCATTAATTCCTCTTCGAGTTGTTCTGCCACTGAAAACCTCATCAAGTACTTTTCCCCTTTTGCATTAATAAATCACATCATTGCATTCTGTCAACACATATCCCACCTTCTTTAAAGGGTGTCATTAATCTTCCACCATTAACCCTCACTAGGTCCTACCCTAAATTTATCCATAATTATATTGCCAATATTAGGTAGCAATATTTTATAATTTGCTAATTTATCAACTACATGGTTCACCTTTCTATAGGTGTGACTAATATTAAAGTTGGTAAGCCTATCTAACAATACAATTATTTCTTCTATTTGACTTTGTAAATACCAACTATGTGATTTTCTTTTTTTCGACGTATTAACTATTATTTCTGAATCACCCTCCAGATGAATATTATTCACCTTCAACTTTGTCCCTAATTGCATAGCAAGAAGAGTTGTTTGTGCTTCTGCTAAATTGTTAGTCCCATCTGACAACCTTGTTGCTATTATAGCTAGTAATTATCCATTAGTCATTATAGCAATTACCCGTGCTCCAGACACTCCTAGATTCCCTTTAGATGCACCATCAAAATTAATTTTCACCCAATCTTTGTCCGATAGTTTCCATAAGGCATTATCCCTTCTTAAATTTTTGTCCACACTCCTATTTCCACTTGTAAACCAATTGATTTTGATATTTGGCCAATATCTTTGAATCAAGTAGTCCCAAGAAGAAAAATTCCTATTGATCTGCCCCTGATAAGTAATAACTTGCAAAGTTTCACCTATTGATGTATGAATTCAGTCCCAAACTCTATCTACAGATTCTATCTTGTCTTGAAAAATTTGCTAGTTTTTCTCCTTCCACACCTCCCATATTAGAATTAAGGGGCTTATAATCCATAATTTTGAAACAGTGGATTTTTTGAAGTCTTTTGGCCATCCTTGGAATAGAGGCCATAACTTGTTTGGAAGTGGACTAGACCAATTTAGATGTTGTCTTAGGTTTTGCCAGCTCTTCTCTGCAAATTTGCATTAGACTAATAAATAATCAGTATCTTCCTCCTGCTTTTGACATAAAATACATCAAGTTGATCAAATGAAACCATATTTCTTTCTTCTTTCACAAGTTAAAATCCTTCCTTGATTTACTAACCAAGCAAAGGTCCCTGCCTTCTGCAAACAATCCTTATCCCAACATAACTTTGAAGGCCATTCTTCTATACCTTCTACTCTACTTAGCTTCTAATAACCCACTTTTGCTAAGTAAGCCCCACTTTTTGCAACACACCATATGATCCTATCCTCTTTCTCCCTAAAAATCATACACCTATCACTGAAAATCCTTTGCATCACTCTATTTTGATCTATATTTAGTCCCAGAGGAGTCCAATCTTTCCAACCACAGTAAGAGCCTACAATAGATTCTTTTTTTCTCATGTAATTAGAAACTTTACCCCACCAAGCTCTAAGAAATGAGTCTTTCACACCTAAAACCTCATTAGACTCTGCAAGAAGATGTACTCCATTCTAGGAATCATCCCAAAAGGAGGCCATTTTACCATTCCCTATTTGCCATGATAGATGATTTGTTATAACTTGTCTATATTCCAGAATAAAATTCCAGACAATAAAGCCTTTTGGTGGATTTTTAACCATCAGAATTCTTGATGCCTCCCTAGAATCAAGATATTTGACTTGTAGAATTTGCACCCACAATTGAGAAGGGTTAGTATACATATCCCACACCAATTTGGCTCCAAGTGCTTTATTTACCAAGTGCCATTTTCTAAGACCCACCCCCCTTACTTCTTTGGGTTACAAATCCTATCCCATGCAATAAGTGGAATCTCCTCCTCCTCCTAAGCCCCATTCCATACTAAATTCCTCATCCTTTATTTGATATATCTGAACACTTTTAGGGGAATCTTGAGGCAACTCATTGTAAAGAATGGAATAACCGAGATAAGTGATTGTAACAGTAAAATTCTTCCAGTATAAGTTAACCATTTCCCTTTCCAGCTATCCAATATTTTTACACAGGCATCTATTAGATCTTTCCATAGATTAGCTATGTTAGCTCTATTTAAAAGAGGAATCCCAAGATACTTATTAGGTAGAGAGCCCTGCTTCATACCAAAAATTCTACTAATATGCTCTTGGGTGTGTTGGAAATATAGAAGGAGTACCTAAGAGGGGGAGTGAATCAGTTACCACTAAAATAAATCCCAGATCCCTTAGATGTCAACAATAAAATTTAGACTAAGAAAATTGATTGCTGCTATTACTTAGTAAATGCACAGAAAATGCTATAACGCGGTAAATGCAGAGTGTGAATTACTTTTACCAGATCTTAAAACATTAATAGTAATTAATTTGCAAACATAAGAGAAATAACATGAACACATGAGACACCAAGATTTAACGTGGAAACCCAATTTGGGAAAAACCACCAATGTAAATGGTTACTATTTTTCACTCTTTTGAAGTGAGCCCTTTTAGGAGCCAACCCTATTAAAGGTTACAAAACACACTATTAGATGTGACCTTGTTAGAGGATTTAATCACCCTACTAGGAGTGGCCTTGCAAGAGGTCTTAAAACAATTCAATGAAATTGACACCTTGTTAGAGGATTTACAACTGGCTATTAAACCAACTCTATTAAGAGATTTTAGATCACTACTACAATGGTTAGAGAGTAACAATGAAGTGACTTGATTGTGATGTAACTGAATTGCTAAATCTAGATCTCTTTCTTGCTTAAACTTGATCCTTCCTGATCGAATATTACTTTTTGGCTCCACAAGGATACCTGCTTATCCTTCAAGTTCACTCCCTCTCTTTTTCGTTCAATTTAATCAACACACTTGCACACACTAGAAATCTCAACTTGACTTTTCATTTATACCTTCAAGATTGTCATGTCAGCCCAAATTCAAATTACAATCACCAATATTCATCATCATAGTCAGCTAGAAAAAATACATAAAGTAATTAAGCTTTATATGCCAAAACAAGAAAAATCCTTCGAGAGTCGACCCTACTCGATAGAAACTAACTTTAGAATGATTCTCTGTGTTAACCAATAGAGGCTCGGTTAACACTGCAAACTTGCAGAGATCCTTTAGCAACTGAGTGAACTTGATGAACACTGACTTTGTCCAACTTTCCCTTCATTAACTAAGTGAGCTCTATTAACACTCTTTTCTTCCTTAATTCCTTTGATGCCCGAGTGAGCTCGGTAAACACTGTCATCTATTCAGAGTAAACCTGTGAACACTCGATAGACAAGGAAAACTATCTTCACTAAGCAAGTGAGCTTGGTAAGCATTTTCTGTCAACTGATATGACATTTGCGTAACATCAAAGGCAATGCATAATTAATCAGTTATATCCAAAAATCTCCCTCTTTGGCACTAATGAAAACACAACATGCCATAGCACAATGAAATTTTGAGAACAAGACTCCCTTTGATAGAAAGTTTCTCCCTCTTTGGTTTTACACAAGAACTTCTTCTTTATGTTGTATTCTCCCTTTGCATAAATTATTTTCAAACTTCTCCCTCTAAAAACTCTACAACTTCTCTCTCTACAAACTCTTCAAAATTTTAGAAAGCTATAGATATGACAATAAACTTCTCCCTCTTTGACAACACATTCTAAAGACAACACATGCAAAATTTGTATCAATGTACCTTGAGTACTAATTCATATGCAATATTTTCTTGATTATGCTGCATCAATTGATTGATTTTTGACTTGGTTCTTGTTGATGCATCACTAAACTTTATTTAGTGAGCTTCAGATAGGGGAGTGACCCCTAGCTTGCCTCTTAGATACAAGAATGCATGATTAGGTAATGGCTTGGTGAATATGTCTGCAACTTGTTCTTTTGTATGGACATCTTCCAATCTGATTTCTTTGTCCTGCACTAGTTCTCTGACAAAGTGATATTTTATAGCAATGTGCTTTGTTTTGGAATGCATCACTGGGTTCTTTGATATGTTAATTGCACTGGTGTTATCACAATACATGACTACTGGCTCTTTGATTTTTACCTTCATTCCGTCTAGCAATTGTTTGAACCAAACAATGTTAGAACAATTCACTATTGTTGCTACATACTCTGGTTCTGTTGTAGATTGGGATGTGTAGTTTTGCTTCTTGTTTGTCCAAGATACCAACCTTTTACCAAGAAAGAAAGATCCACCACTTGTGCTTTTTCTATCGTCAAGATTTCCTACCCAATCAACATCAATGAATACCTTTAGGTCGAGGTTTTCTCCAAGTTTGTACCATAAGCCATAGTCCTCAGTACCTTTCAGATATCTTAAAATTCTTTTGATTGACATTATATTATTTTCTCTGGGTTTAGTTGAGAATCTTGCCACTATCCCAACTGCTAAAGCAATATTAGGCCTTGTGTGAATTACATACTATAATTTTCCAATCATTGATCTGTATAAGGTCTAATCTACTTCTTTGGAGTCATCATCTTTGGTATGCTTGAGTCCAGTACACATGGGGGTACCAATTGGTTTAGAATCTTCCATACCAAACTTCTTGAATATCTCTTTTACATACTTGGATTGGGTGATATAGATACCATTCTTGTTCTGCTGTATCTGCAATCCAACAAATAATTTTATTTCACCAAACATGGACATCTCAAACTCTTTGTTCATTTGTTCTAAAAATGCTTTGCATAGGTCATCATTTCTTGTAAATAGAGTGTCATCCACAAATATCTTTGCCAACACAATTTTGTTATCTTGTCCTTCCTTGATGTATAGACTACTGTTATCATTTGTTCTTTGAAAACTAATCTGTATCAAGTAGTTATGTAGTCTTTCATACCAGGCTCTAGGAGCTTGTTTGAGACCATATAGTTCTTTGTGTAATTTACAGACCATGTCCCTTTTGTCAGGATTAACAAAACCTTCTGGCTATTCAATGTAGACTTCTTCATCAAGAATTCCATTTAGAAATGTAGATTTAACATCCATTTGATATAAATCCTCTATGAGCTGCATATGCAAGTAGGGTCCTAACACTTTCTAATCTTCCAACAGGAGCAAAAGTCTCACCATAATCAATTCCTTCTTCTTGAGAATAGCCTTTACATACTAATCTAGCTTTGTTTTTTGATATTGGTCCATCTTCATTTAGCTTATTTCTGAATACCCATTTTGTTCCAATCACATTTTTATCTTTAGGCCTAGGAACAAGAGTCCAAGTTTTGTTCTTTTCTATCTGTTCTAGTTCTTCGTTCATTGCCTCAAACCAACTTTTATTTTCTATAGCATCCTTAACACTTCTAGGTTCGAAATCAGCAAGTAAACATGTACCTTTCAATTTGCTTCTTTTCATAGTACCTTCTGATTTATCTCTAATAATCTAATTAGGTGAATGATACCTTCTAACATATTTAGCCAATATAGGTTCTTTTCCTTTTTAATGAATTGCACTGTCTTCATTTTGAATTTCAATTTCAGGCTCAGGTCATTTAGACTCGGTAGGCATTGGCTCAGTAGCTTTAGAATGTGACTTAGGTCCCTGTGACACGGTTTGAACTTCTTGCAACTCGGTAGCTATGGAGGACTTAGGAGGTGAAGTCTCCTTAGATGTGCTTGGAAAAGTATTAGGTTCGAAATAAACAAATCTTTTGTAATCTTCTAGTTCCCTTTTGCTTTCTTCTTCAGTCTTTTCTGCAAACTCATCAATTCTCGCATGTGCACTTTCTATGATTTTATGAGTAGACAAATTCAAGCATTTATATGCCTTACTTCTGTAGGAATATCCTAAGAATATACCTTCATCACCTTTCACATCAAACTTTCCTCTTCTAGACTCTTTCAAGATATAACATTTACTACCAAATACTTTTAGGTAACTTACATTAGGTTTGTAGCCATACCATAGTTCATAGGGAGTTTTATGTGATTCCTTCTTCAACTAAACTTGGTTCAAAGTATGAACTACAGTGTTGATGGCTTCCTTCCAATATTTGATAGCAACATTCTTTTCAATAATTAGAGTCCTTGCACAATCCATGATGGATTTTTTTCTTCTTTTAGCTATTCCATTATACTCAGGAGTACCAGGGAATGATACTTGCCTTTTGATTCCTCTTTCAATGCAAAAATTATTGAATTCATTGGAGATGAATTCACCAACTCTGTCTGATCTTAAGCATTTCAATCTTTATCCTATTTCTTTTTCTACTCTTACTAGATACCATTTGAATTTCTTAAATGTTTCTAACCCACTTAAAGGCATTACCTCTGCTTGGCATATCCATTTTGTATCACTCCAAGCCCCCAAAGTAAAAATCTATCTATCCTTTCAACAATATTTTTAAAACCTTTATGATGGTTTGTCCATATGAATTTACTATTATTTAAATCCACATCCTATAGACCATTTACAGATATAAAATCTGCAAACTCCAAGTGACTTTGACTAAGGCATCCTTTACCTCCTAATTTTTCCACCAAGGATAAAATAGAATTGAAGTCACCACCTAATAAAAATAGACTTTTTTTCACATTATTATACTTATTAGTCAAAGTTTCCCATACCTAAAATTTCAAAGCTTGATTGCAAGGTCCATAAATATTGAAAGCAAAGAAACCTAGCTTTAGTTGAAAGGACTGCACTTTAATCAACTGCTAATTGGTATCTAAATCTATCAACTGTACACTTATAGAGGCTTCCTTCCATAAGATACACAAGCCTCTAGAAGCTCCCTCCTCCTTAACAAATAAACTTCTCCACATGCTAAATTTTTTTGCAAAGGATTGTATATTGTCCCCACTTAACTTTGTCTCCTGAAGAAAGATCAAGTATGGTTGGGTTTGATCAAGACCTCATTTGATCAAAAACCTTTTTTCTAAAGCATTGCAGCCTTTGACATTCCAAAAGAGGGTCTCCATTGCTTCCGAGAAGAGGTATAGCCTCTTCCCAATCTCAACAATTTTGACTGGTCTGTTGCATTAACAACTATATATAGTTTAACTTTTGTCAATTTAGGGCCTCTCTTCTTCTCCTTACAGTTCAGTTTCTGAATTTGTGAAGGTGTTTGAGAGATAGTTCTATTTTTCTCTATATCTACTTGATCCTCCATTCCACATTCATCTTGTTCAATATCCTCCTCATTGTTAGGATTAAACCACATACATAAGTAACGATTACATGCAAATATAAACAATATTAGGAAATAGTAAATCACACATAAAAGAACATAAGACAACAAGATTTAATGTGGTTCACCCAAACCCTGGGCTACATCTACCAAAAAACAAGTCCAATATTATTACAATCTAATGATTACAACCTAATTACAATTCATAATCCATTACAACTCAATATCGCTGCAAGAAGCAATTTTTGCATCAACATAACAAAAAGATACCTAATCCTAAGTCCTTTTATGCAAGTATTTTTTGCCACTTTAGGGTTACAACCTGTTAGCCATATGCTGGCCTCAGCCCAATTTTTTTTTCCAAAGAATTATGAAGTATATACAATACTTCCTTGATTAGTCACCACAAACTAACACTCATGAGAATAGTAGTCCAATTTTGAGACTAGGCTATCTCCACCACTATCTCTAGCTCTTTGGTCAAATCTAAATTTCTAATAGGTGAGATTTGAATATCTTTAAATCCTTCTACAAATTCCTATCTATTGCCTTTTTTGGTAGAGGCATTACTTTCTGTCCTCTATCCTCTTGAATACCCTCTAGGCTAGGGAAGTCCTAATCCACTTCCTCCAAAGTGTTAGGCATAATACAGGAAACCTGAATAAATTCCAAATTTGATGCTGAAGAACTTTCTTTTAATATTTTGATTTTGTTAAGACTATAAGGTGTATCCTTTACAACTTGAGTTGATCCTTGGGGGTTAGCTACCTCCATAATTTGATCCTGATGTGGACTCCTACTTGTTCTTATTTTTGATAGATAATGGTCCAAAGCCTTGATTATAGATTTTTTTTGTTAAGATTAATTTTTATGATGTGTCAAATCTGAGTAGATTTGAACTCAAGGCATCCCAGATGAGAGGCTCACAATTTATTGTTGTGTTGTAGGCTCTTGCCTTAAATAATAAAAATATGATAATGAATGAATAAATAAATAAAATTAAATACAATAAAAAATGTTGTAGAAAGTATCCTACCTTTCTATATCACCTTAAAATGGAAGCACTTCCATCTTTATAGGTTTAGCACCCTCTTTTAGTGCATTTATCATGATAGACTTGCATTTAGGATGCAATTGCACTCAATTTCCTCATTCTAGGTAAAATTAGGGTTAGGATCTTGAGCATTCTCCTTGATTTCCCTTCTCTATGACTCTATTTTCTAGGTAGGATCTAGGCATAGATCCTCCTAGCCTTCGTCATAGGACTTTGTTCCCTTCTCTGGCACTCTTCCTTGTTTTGTCATCATTTCCAAGTCTCTTGGCATCCCTGGGACCTCCTATTTTCAACACTGGCTAGATCTAGACCCTAGGTCAAGGTCAAGGTCAAATTTGACCTAGGTCAAAGTTGAGTTCATCCTTGACCTTTGTTGGGATTTGATCCCCTTTTTCAAATTTTGGTCCCAGAGGACCTTGAAATCAATGTCAGGCTTCTAGGTCTGAATGCGAGAGGGTTTTAATTTGAAATTCATTTAGTTCTTTTACCTCTTTAGTTGGTTATTGTGATTGGATCATAATTTGAGGTGAAATTTGAATTATGGGTCCTTACATTGCCCGAGGAGCCTCACCTTGAGATCTCTATATAAGGACTCTAGTTTGCCTTCATGTTCACACACAAGACCAAGTATCTATCAAGTAGAGACATAATATATTCAAACAAGCAAGTGATGGTGAAGTGATGATGCAAGATTGAAAGAGGATCATATAGAAGATCAAGTTCTTGTTAATATCAAGCATTTTTGGACAAACTATTGTGGACATTTCTTTGGAGCAAGAAAGATCTCTTCTTCCTTGAACTACCATTTTTCAAGCAGTCAAAGATACAATCATGGGGTAGCAATTACAGATTATAAGTTTGGTAAGAGTAATTTATTGTTGGGGGCTTGGTATGATTTCTCTATCATATTCAAATATATGCATTGCTCTTTCATATCAATTCATGCTAGGGTTTTCAATCTAGAGGATTATATCTTGGCATTACACATTTAATACACACACACATTCTATTATATCCAACTATTCGTGGAGGTGGAGATCACCAAAATAGGGTATTTTACTAAGGAAAAACCCTATATAGCCACCCCAAAACACCAATTTCAGATATCTATAGTTGCTATTTCAAGAGTTGCAGAGCAGATCTGAGTACCCTTTTGGCCAAACTTCTGAGATCTATGAACAAAATTTCCATCAGAGTAGTGCAGGTCAAGATAAAAAATAAAGGGGTAAGATTGTACCCCAGGGTAAGATCTTACCCCTGCTTTGGGTCAAGGTTGATCTTCTTTAGAAAGACAAAAGATTTTTGGGTTATCTCTGTTTCAGAGTTTTCAAGCCGGATTTGGTTGCAAAATTTTCAAAAATTGAACATAGACACTAGAAAATTGGTATTTCTAGATTAGCTTCATAATGAGGTAAGTATTTACTCTTGTCTAAATTCAAAGCATTTCTAGATTTACTTTATCAATTCATATGTATTATGTAAATGTGGACTTAGGATTTCTATCAGGTACTTTGTTAAAAATACTACCTATAACCATAGTTTATATCTTACACTTTCTAAATAAGATTTAATAATAAACGATAATAAATATAAAATAAATAATATAAATTGACTAAATCTAATGAAAATTTAAGAGATATGTAATAAAGAAAGGTGACTTCTTTAAGTTAAGATATAAAAGGAAGGGGAGTTTATTTGAAACAGGAAGGAAGAAGAATTAATGGAAGAGAAAAGGAATGTGAAGAAAATAAGGATGGTAAATTTTCAATAGGTTGGAATGATGAAACTATGTGACTCTTTGAAAGGGTTGTAATTATGAATGATTGTAACCCTTCAAAAACACTTTCGAATGGATTATGATTATGAAAGGTTGTGACTTTTCAAAAGGATAAAAGTGAAGCATATAGTTTGAAATTAGAGGCAATCAAAGGCATGTCATATTTTCTATTTATATTAATCATGTGATAGAGAAAATTACTGATCATGTATGAGATGAGAACTTTATAGTTCTTATAGAGACCACACTAATCTTGATAAAGGGCATGATTTAAGAATGTCAAGTTTCTCTTAAGAGGACTCATAGAGATTAGAGATAATTCTTGTGAATGTTAAGATTCTAATATGGAATTTAGAGAGAGATTTATAGAGAATCTCTTAGAGACAATATATATTATAGTGGCTAATCAAGTGTTAAAATTGTAATCATTTGTCGATTATATATATACATCTCTTTCATCCATAAAATGAGATCATATATCTCATATATATGATAGGAGACTCTTTCACCAAGTGTTGTACGACTTTTTCACACGTGGCCCCATAAATTAATAATTGTATTATTATTATATATCAAATTATAATATATTTATATATATTAATAATATAGTAATTATACTATAAAATAATATATAATAATAATAATTATCATAATAATTATATTATATTATGTTATCTCACAATAATAATATAAATATAATTACAATCTTTGTGATATCTATGATATCTTGATGCAGTGGATCTTACTTTAGGATCTACCTAAAGTAATCAAGGAGCTAAAACAAAAAAATTACAATTACATGCAAGGTGATAGAGGGAGAACCTGAATTGGTAATATCTACATGATAAGATAACAAGTCTTTGGCATTGTTTTCAAAGAGGGAGATATACACTAAGCATTTTAAGAGGGAGAAATACATGTAAGATAGAAGTCAAAGGGAGTTATGAAAAGGAGAGATACATTGAAGGAGATTGAAAAAGTTTACATTACCCTATATAGAGGAAGGGCACATTGATAGAGGGAGAGATTTCAATACAAGGTATTAAGTTTCTTTTTGATATTGTTGTTGGTATTGGTTTGCCATCAATCCCAAAGATGGAGATTGTTGAAAAGAGATTGTTTGAAGTGTTGGAACCTATCATGGAATAATCATTATTTTGTCATTGATGTCAAACCTGCTACTTGCTGGTAAGACAATTTTTTTGGGTCAAAATATTATCATTTGATTGATTGATGAAGAGGATTTGAAAAGAAAGGATAACAAGAGTAGCTACAGAAAGGTTGAATTACATGCTATATTAAAGGAACACTAAGACCAAGTAAGACATTGATGATATAGTGTATTATTGATCTACTTAAGGCTAATGTGAATGGTTAGTTAAGCTAAGACAAGAATAAGTGTTTTCATAAAAAGTGTTTGCAAAGCCTGACCCAACAAACAATGCAAGCTGAGTGAATTCAATTTATGCCAAGCAAAAAGTTAGTAGGTGTCGAGCATCAGTAAAATATTGTAAGTGTCGAGTGTTACAAAAATATTGTAAGTGCCGAGTGTCAGGGAAATAATAGTGGTGATCAAGAAATGAAGACTTAGTTCATGTCAAGCATCAGAAGATTGTTATTGTTGAGTGAACAATGTAGAGGCCAAGTGACAACAAAAAGAGTTTAATAGAAGATTTGATGAATCTAAGCTAACAAAGTTGATTACTTGAATTTTGTAAAGCATGTTGAAGATATGTATCATGAGCTAGTGGCACAAAATTCAAGGTAAACCATTTTGAGGCGAATCTAATGAGGATTGTAAGAGAAGTTTCTAGAGGGAACCTAATGGAAAGAGGGATGATTCAATGAATTTGACCTAACCCTAGAATGGATGATTGTGATTAAACAAAAAAAGATCATAATTCTCTTTATGAAGGGATACTAGGCTAGAAGTCATGAGTGTTGTTGAGAGTTTGGTGGTGTTGCTTCATATGGTGGTGAAGGGATGAATCTTCAATTGGCATATTGAGAAAGAAGGCTCAAGGAGGTGAAGGATTGAAGGGTGAACAAGTAATCAGAGATGAAGGGTATGAATTCTAAGAATAATGAAGGACTAAACTTGAGATCTGTAATCTACAAGTGAGTTGTTTTAGTTATTAGATCAAGTCCTACTACTACTTTCTAATCATTGTATCAGTATGGATAAATCCTTTGAATTAAGGTTGACCTAAGAGTCATTTGTAAATCCTTTAAACAGGTGACATTATAATGAAATGTTCTAAAGTCCTCTAACAAGGTTCACTTCTAATAGGGTGATTGAAATCCTTTAATCAAGGTCACATTTAACAATGTGCATTGTAACCTTTAACAAGGTTGGCTCTTCACAGGGCTCACTTCAAAAGAGTGAAAATTGGTAGCACGTTATTGGTGGTTTTTCCCAAATTGAGTTTCTATGTTAAATCCTTGTGTAACTTATGTGAATGATTTTTCAATGTTTTATGTTTATATTTCTGCAAAGTTATTTTGACCTAGGACAGTGACCTACTAAGTTATGGAGTTATTGAATGATCTAATAAATGAATGCACTTATATGTTTGGTGAGAACTGAAAAGTTTTATTTGTACATTTGGACCTTGGATAATTGATTCACCCCCCTTAGTTATTCTAAATATTCCAACAATCTATGTTGGTCTATGGATTCCTGTCGCAACTACAATAAAATCAACACTCCCTCTTAGCAAGGAAAGGATTCATTTATACTTATTGTAGGCACCTAAATCTGATCACATAAATTCATAATCAAATTTATTCATATTCTAAAGAATATTTTAATTAAATATTAAATATTAAACAATTTTAGCACTATCCCCTAATTAATTAATTAATTAATCAAATTAATAAACTAAAAGACAACTAGGCAAGAGCCTAAACACAATGGTAAATAGTGAGCTTCTTAACTTGAAGGTCTTAGGTTCAAATATGCTTGAGTTAAATAAATAAATAATAATAATTACTAAAAAACATATAATAATTAATTTTGGTTTTGGCCTCTTACCGATAAAAAAAACTAAAAAAAAAGAAAGACAACCAATAGTCCAATTTATTAATAAAATCCCCTTTTCTCTATTAAATTAAATAAATGCAAAACCCATTTAATTTAATCTCCAAAATCTATCTCTATTTATTAATTAAATCCCTCCAACGACAAACTCATCCTCTAAACCAACAGTTACCTAAACTCATCTCATGCACCAATAATTCCTCTTTAAATTAAATAATTATTTTATTTAATGAAATTTCATGCACCAATAATTCATCTTTTAATTAAATAATTCACTTATTTAATTAAATCTCATGCACCAATAA
Source organism: Cupressus sempervirens (assembly GCA_028749045.1). Taxonomy (NCBI): domain Eukaryota; kingdom Viridiplantae; phylum Streptophyta; class Pinopsida; order Cupressales; family Cupressaceae; genus Cupressus; species Cupressus sempervirens. Next base: position 656,077,204 of record CM053785.1, on the reverse strand, counting down.
TTTCTCTTTTAATTAAATAATTTATTTATTTAATTTAATCTCATGCACCAATAATTCCTCTTTTAATTAAATAATTCATATCTTTAATATTATCTCATGCACCAATAATTCCCCTTTTAATTATATAATTCATTTATTTAATTAAGCTTACCCACTAACCTTTTTCTAACAAATCCATCTGCCTCCCACATCATCCAATTAACTAAGCCACCTCACTCACTTTAACTGAAATACATCACATCCTCTTTCATGTCTAAAATCCCTCTCCATAGCACTTGCACAAATTAAGACATGATTTATTCCTTCTAACTCAAGCCCAAGTCCAATCTCATGCCACATCTCCCTCATCAACCTCTAAACACAAAAGTCTATCTCCTCCACCTATCTCAGTCAACTCAAGTCTATCCCACACCTCTCTCGATTAACTATCCATCAACAATTCTTATCTCCTCCTCACCCAATTGCCTATAAACTAAACCCTTTACTCCTCACAAATCATCCACCTTCTGAGTAGAATTATTATATCAATTTGAGAGTGAATTACTTTCAAAGTGCTATTTGGCAATATTTAGATTTTCATGCATCTATCTACCAAAACCATCCATTGTTGAAGCTTGAGCACCATATTTGAGCACATATCCACAGTCACAACCACATCTACATATCAAAGAGGCTATGAAGACTCACAAGCTTTTATTCATGTTATTTGGGTTTCCTTATTGGTTTATCGTATTTATTGCTTTGGATCTTATTTTATGAATACTTTGATTATCCTTTGTGTTCTTTATGAATTAATTTCTATTGCATACATTTTGGTACGCTAGGTGGGACACCATAAATGGGTCATTTCGCTATCCAATATTCATTTTTCTTTGTTAAAGGACTAATGTATTATGTAACATTTTTGTGTTTTTGTGGTTCCCTTATATAGTTTCTTGGGTTTCACAAGTCAGGTTGATATCAAGAGCCTACAATAAAAAAATTCAGAGTTTCTAGTTCAATTTTTGACAATTTATATGTTTTTCATAAAAAAATCATTTTGGTAGAAAATAAAAGAATTAGATGATTAATTGTTTTAGTAGGTTGTTGTTGATGTCCATAGCGTACAGTAAAAAATTCAGATTTTTTGGATCAATATTTGATAATTTATTATTTTTTCATAAAAATATAATTTTGTGAGAAAATAAAAGAATTGAGTGATGATTTTTTTAAAGCTTGTTGATGTCCGTAGCCTACAGTAAAAAATTCACAAGTTTTGGATTATTTTGCGATAATTTATATTTCTTCATGATTTTTCATAAAAAATATTTTGTGAGCAAATAAAAGAATTAAATTATGAATTTTTTTGTAGGTTGCTAGCGATGTCCGAAGCCTACCATAAAAAATTTAAAAGTTCTTTTATTCAATTTTATATTTTTTGCATGATTTTTCATAAAAAAAATTATTTTGGGAGAAAATAAAATAATTGGATGATGAATTTTTGTTTGCAAGTTGATATTGATGTCGACAACCTACAGTAAAAAAAAAAAAAGTTTTACAATAATTTTTTGTCAATTAAAAAAATTTCATGATTTTTAATTAAAAAACTATTGTTGGAGAAAATTAAGGAATTCGTTGATAATTTTTTTTGCAAGTTGATGTTGATGCTAGAAGCCTACTAAAAAAATTAGATTTTTCAGATCAATATTTTGCAATTTATAAAATTTTCATGATTTTTCATTAAAAAAAAATTGGGAGCAAATAAAGGCATTATCTGATGAAATGTTTTTTGCAGGTTGGTGATGTTGTTACAAGGTTGCAATAAAAAAAGCAAGATTTAAAAAAAGCTTTGGGAGTTAAATTTTTAAATCTTGAAATTTAACTCACATTTTATGTTGGGTACTAAAAAGAAAAATGCACGCTCTCACATATACACAATCTTAAATGATTAAGGGAATGAACCAAACAATGAATTTTTCGATTTGGGTGTAAAGGGAAGTCAAACAATATTGAATGCATAAAGTTTCAAAGAACATTGCAAATTGCACACTTCAATTTGGGCTTTAAAATGAATGCACAATTCTTGAATGACTAATGGTTAACATGCTCTTATTCTGTTCTCTTTCCAGCTTTCATGATCCAATTTATTAAATTGACCCCTTCAAATGATATATTAAGTTGATGATTAATTTACTAAGTTGACCATGTGCATTTTCAAGTTGGAAAAATGAATATTGCATCTTAATCACATGCATCTTTTGTCATAGATAGCCAACTTAAAATATTCAATTTGAAAAGAACAAACTTTTTGGTGTGTTTTTAGGAATGTTTCTACTACAACACTTTCATGGGCTCATTTGATTTCTTGCATATTGGAATCTAGTTAATTAAGCGACGTGTGTACTTAAATGTTGTTAGCAAGATCATCCACAACAAACCTAGGAACACTTCTAGAGAGGCCTATCCTTTGGGAAGCACTACTCCATTGGAGAACAACCTCACATTGGTATATTCCTTAGCCAATATAGAAATAAGGCACTGAAAAACATTCTCTTTATATCCACACAAGTTCAATTGATGAATTTCTGATGGTAGGCCGAGGTAAGAAAACTTTCCTATGATTTCAACATGGTTAGAATAGACTCTTAAGTGGGTCATGTGCACAACAACCATTGGGAGGAATCCATAGATCTAATTATGAACCAACTTAGTAGCTACCTTTTCATCCATATTCTAGAAAGCCAATTTGACCTTACAAATAATGGATTTTTGAAGTGCTTGCATTGTGATTTGATCTTGCTGAAATATTTTTTGAACATGCATAGTTCTCAATTCTATTTTCCACAAATCCTTTTCCAAAAAAGATTGTGTACTTGTCTCTCTCAAAGTTGCTATGTGTTTTGAGAGACTGTTTGTTCACATATCTTATTTATTGTTAATAAATTTATTTGTGGGTACCCACAGATTGTTAGCAAGTTCATTTTCTACCACCATACGATTGTTTTGGTTAAAATTGTAAAATTATTTCATTGCTCTATCTGTTTGAAAGATTACTTGTCCTATTTATTATTGCGATTATTTATTTAGGTTAGGATTAATGAGAGAAAAAATAAAAATTACATGCAAATATAACCAATATCAAAAAAATACTAAATCACACAGAAGAGAACAAAAGACACAAAGATTTAATGTGGTTTACCCAATCCCTGAGCTACATCCACCAAACAATGAGTCAAATATTTTTATTATTCAGTGATTACAACCTGATTACAATTTGTAATCCCTTACAACTCAATACTACTACAAGAAAATACAATCTCATCATACATTATGAAATCCCTAACCCTAAGCCATTTTATACAAGATTTTTGTCACTTAACAAATTAGGGCTAGAATAAGTCATCCAATAGAAAAATAATAGCCAATGCCTTCTACAATATTAAGTCAGTTAAGCATTCATGGGAGCTTCCCCTTGACCCTATCTTGGGGGCATTGCCCCCAAACCCTCGTGAAAATAATTTGGGGGAAAATCATGCCGATTAACCTAGTAAAAAATGAACCTCCAAGTCTGATTAGGCTCCACATCACAATAATCTCCCACTTGGAAACTAATCAAACTCCACAATAATAACCTCCCACTTGGAAACTGATCATAGCATTGCTAAACCTGTAGCTCACATTGGAATGTAAAACCACCTAGGCTATGTTTTTCTTTTATTATGGTTAGCCTAGAAGACTAATCAAAGCTGAATAGGAGTTCAACTTCTCCCTTGTCACTACCTTTATAAACATATATGCTAGATTATCTATTAGAATTACAATAGAAAAAGGTAAACTCTGAGGAGGGGGGGTGAATTAGTGCTTCAAACTTATACCCATAAAAACATTCACCATACATCCATCTCATAATTCAAAAAGTAAATTGAAATACCATATAGAGAATATACATCTAAAGTATATAAACAAGTAAGCATTCACACATGTATGACACATGATATGATTACCCATAAACCCTCCAATGAGAATGTAAAACTGGGGTGGGGATGACACCCACAAATCTTCACTACTACATTAATAAAGTGTGTCCAATGAAGGTTACCATGTTTGATCATAAAACATGATCTACCCTGTGAAAGGTCTGCCCTATTGAAAGCTTACAAAGACTTTTATAGAAGTGTGCCTGATTAAAGGACTTTAACACACAATTAAGTAAGCACCATGTTAGAGGATTTCAATACAACCTATTAGTACTACTCTATTAAGAGATATAACTAATTCACTTGTTATAATGTCTCAACAATGATCCTGCAATTAGTACTGTATTGCTTGATGTCAGATCACCTCTATATTGATGTGTACTTGATCCTTTCTGATTAGATGTCTCTCTACTGTCCATTGTTTCCTTTCCTTTTTTCTCCTTTAACTGATTCCAAAAATGATGCTCAAATCCTAATACCGTGGTCACCATGAATGTCATGTTTGCACATGCAAACTCTCCCTCTCTTCTTTTTTAACATTTAGGGTTTCTCCTCCTTAAGAAGACCTAGGTGACATAGGATTAGGTATGAATCAATGACTATGATATTGCGATGTGAATCCTAATCAGAACCAGAGGTTTATTCAATGTGGTTTTTTTTTCCCCATATTATTTCTACGGGGGTTTGGGGGTAGCGCCCCCAAGATGGGGTCAAGGCGCAGTACCCCTATAAGGTCCTGGGGTAGCACCCCAGGTGCGCTCCTTGTCATAGTACAAGGTGGGGTGGAGGGGCAATGCCCCTACGGGGTTTTTTGGGGGTAGTGCCCTTGAAGCCAAAAATGCCCTTATATTGTAAAAGGTGTTGACTACTATTTTTCTATTATTCTAGCCCTAATTTGTAAGCGGTAAAAAACTTGTATAAAAAGGCTTAGGGTTAGGGACTTTCATAATATAAATGTGATGCAAAAATTGATTCTTGCGATAATATTGAGCTGTAAGGGATTATATTAGATTTTAACTAGGTTGTAATCACTAGATCATAATAATATTGGACTTGCTGTTGGTGGATATAGCCCAGGGATTGGGTGAACCACATTAAATCTTGGTGTCTTGTGTTCTCTTTTACGTGATCTACTATTTTCTGGTATTGGTTATATTTGTATGTAATTGTTATTTCTATTTGAGGTTAATCCTAACAAGTGGTATCAGAGCTAGGTTGTTGTCCTTTTTTTTTAGCTAGACTGTCACCTTTCTTTTTTAGTGATCCTCTGCAGGAAGGTCTCATGGTTGAGTGGGAGTGATGGTAAACGAGGGTAAGCTGAGGGTTGACAAGTTTTCTATTTGAAGGTTAATTCTTTATCTACTAGAAAGGTAGAGTATGTTGCTACTATAGAGGCAACCAAGGAGATGATATAGCTTTAGTTCTTCTTGGAAGAATTGTGACACCCTCAGAGGGATACTTTTTTTTTTAATAGATATTCAAAGTGCCATTCATCTTGCAAAGAATTTAGCTCTGCATTCAAAGACAAAACATGTTTAGTTGCGATACCATTTCATTCGGTCAGTTTTAGATGATGGATAGTTAAAGCTGGAGAAGATACATACAAATGACAATCCAATGAATATGTTTGCAAAGGTTGTGACAAGGGAGAGGCTGAATTCCTCTTTGGCTTTGGTTGGTCTTCAAGAGTAAATAGAATAAAAGAATAGCTAATTCTAGGGTGGAGCTACAGGTTCAGTAGTGCTATGATTAGTCTCCAAGTGGGAGGTTATTATTATGGAGTCTAATCAGTCTCCAAGTGGGAGATTGTTGTGATGTGGAGCCTAATTAGACTCGAAGGTTTATTTGACGTAGTTTTTTTCCCCATATTATTTCTACAGGGGTTTGGGGGCAGCACCCTTGCAGGGTCTTGGGGTAGCGCCCTAGGTGCGCTCCCTATCGCAGTATAGGGTGGGGTCTAGAGGCAATACCCTCGTAGGGGTTTTTGGGGGTAGCATCCCTGAAGCCAAAAATACCCTTATATTGTAAAAGGCATTAGCTACTATTTTCTATTATTCTAGCCCTAATTTTGTAAGTGACAAAAAGATTGTGTAAAAAAGCTTAGGGTTAGGAATTTTCATAATGTAAATGTGATACGACAATTGGTTCTTGTAGTGGTATTGAGCTATAAGGGATTATAGATTTTAATCAGGTTGTAATCACTAGATCATAATAATATTGGACCTGTTGTTGGTGGACGTAGCCCAAGGATTGGGTGAGCCACATTAAATCTTGGTGTCTTGTGTTCTGTTTTATGTGATCTACTATTTTTTGGTATTGGTTATATTTGAATGTACCTATTATTTTTGTTTGAGGTAAATCCTAACATGTGATTCACCCATATTGCCACTTAAACCTTCCCTTTTTTTGATTGGATGCATGTAATACATAGGGATTCACACTAGAGTTTCACCCTTATCAACAAAAGATCACAAATCAATCCTTAAGTCATCTTAAAAAATGTTTACATAGTAGTTTGTGCCAAGACAAACAACTATGTCAAAACTATGTTACTCACCATCTCAAGTCCATGGTGCTCGGCACTAACTGTAACTTCATTGTTGCCACTCGGCATCTAAATGAATTGACATGCATTGCTTGCTCAACACCTAAATCACTCGACACATACTATCTGCTCAACACTTGAATGATTTGGCACATGAGTGGCTTGGCACTCACTATTTACTCGGCATGTTCTAACTTATATGTTGTGCTTGACATATGTTACTTGTTCAGCATAAACTAAGTAAATGACTTAAGTGTATAGACATTCATCAAAACCAATTTGAGATTAACATTATCATCTTGTTGAAAAGAGATTGTTTGAAGTATGGAACCTATCATGGAACAATCATTATTTTGTCACTGATGTCAAACCTACTACTTGCTAGTGAGACAACTTCTTTTTGGTTTGAATGTTATCATTTGATTGATTGATGAAGAGGATTTGAAAAGAAAGCATAACAAGAGTACCTAGAGAAAGGTTCAGTTATATGGTGTATAAAAGGAGCACTAAGGCCAAGTAAGACATTGATGATATGGTGTATTGTTGATCTACTTAAGGCTAAAGTTAATGGTTACTTTAGCTAATTCAAGAAGAATGTTTTCATAAAAAGTGTTTGCCAAGCTTGATCAAACAAACAGTGTAAGCCGAGCAAACTTAGTTTAGGCCAAGAAAAATTCAATAGGTGTCAAGTGTCATAAAATATAGTAGGTGGAGAGCATCAGTAAAACTTAGTAAGTGCTAAGTGTCAGGGAAATAACAGTGGTGATTGAGCAAGGAAGACTTAGTATATGCCGAGCAACCTAATGTTGGCTGAGCATCAAAAGACTGTTATTGCTAAGTGAACAATGTGGATACCAAGTGAGAGCAAAATGAGTTTAATCAAATATTTGACAAATATGAGCTGCCAAAGTTGATTTCTTGAATTATGTGAAGTGTGTGGGAGGTAAGCTTGATGAGATGGAGGCACAAAATTCAAGGTAAACCATTTTGAGGTGAATCTAAGGAGGATTATAAGAGAATTTTCTAGAGGGAGCCTAATGGAAAGAGGGAGGATTCAATTAATCTGACCTAATCTTAAGATGGATGATTGTGATTGAGTGAAAAAAGATCATAATTCTCTTTATAAGGGAACACAAGGCCAGAAGTCATGAGTTTTTGTTGAAAGCTAGAAGTGTCACTTCATATGGTGGCCAAAGGGATGAATATGCAATTGGCATATTGAGCAAGAAGATTTAAGGAGTTGAAGGCTTGAAGGGTGAAGAAGCTATCAGAGATGAAGGGTATACGTGCCAAGAAAAATGGAGGAATGAACCAGAGATCCATAATCTACAAGGTTGGGTCCTCACAGGGCTAACTCCAGAAGAGTGAAAATTGGTTGCATGTTACTAGTAGTTTTTCCCAAATTGGGTTTCCATGTTAAATACTTGTTTCAAAATTTGTGATTGATTTTATGGTGTTTAATGTTTACATTTTTGCAAAGTTATTTTGACCTAAGATAGCGACCTACTAAGTTATGGAATTATTGGATGCATGCATCATATGGATATGACTACATTAAGTATTGAAAAGTTTTATATGTACATTTTTAACTTGGATAACTGATTCATCCCCCCTCTTAGTTATTCTAAACATTCCAAAAATTGGTATCAGAGCTTTGGTACGTGTGAGGAAACAATTTGAAGGTACTAGAAGCTAAAGATCAAGACGTCCAAAAGGGAGGTACCCAAGCTTAACAAGGATAATTTTCCTACATGGCAAAGCTTGATGAAGCTGCATCTAGGAGGACCTGGATACTTTGCACTATCAACTATAACTACTGAGTATTTATAAATTATTAGAGGTATGCCATCAAAAGAATTGAAACAAAAGAAAGAACACAACTAGACAATGCTAGAGATTGCATCTTCCCTAAGCTATTTTGAGTTTAGTGACATCAAAGAGTATAATACTTCCAAAAAGATGTGGGATGCCCTACACAAGATCTACGGAGGAGATAAGAATGTTTTGAGAGCCAAATTTGAAAGTCTCTAAGGAAATTTTGATGAAATGAGAATGCAAGAAGGTAAGAATATAGTTCAGTAATGTACTAGAGTTAAGGAAATTGTTAATGTCATTAGAGTATCTAATGGAGTAATTGAAGATGAGACTATGATTAGAAAAGTGTTGAGAACCCTGCTGCCTATCTATGCTATAAGAGTTATTGCTATATACGAACTGAGATGTACTCCTAGTAATGATCTAACCCTTGAAGGATTTGTTGGTAGACTTCTTTTGAGCTTTCAAAATTTGATAATTTCAAAACAAAGAATGTTGAATCTTCTTTCAAAGCTAAATTGTTACAAAAAGAGCCTAAAGATAAGAAAAAAGAAAAAGGTCAAACATGTTTCTAGTGACAATGATAAAAATGAAGATGATGTAGAATATCTTGAAGCATTTTTGGCTAGAAGATTTCATAGATGCAAATGAAAATACAAAGGTAAGTTACCTATCATGTGCTTCAATTATAATGAGGTTGGTTGTATTGCAAAGATTATAAAGACAAAGGAAATAAGGTTTGCTATATTGTTGAAGAGGAATCCAATGAAGATTTAGATGATCATGATGATAAAGTTGTGCATCTTGCAATGAAGGATGATTTTGATTCTAATGAGGCAACTGCATTAGTGTCTTATGTGAACAAGAGTGTGATAAATGGATAATTGACAATGGTTTCTCTAATCACATGATTGGAGACAGAAGTAAGTTCAATTCTCTTGTGCATTATGATGGAAATAATGTTAGATTTGATAATGATGCACCCTATTTGATAAAAGGAAAAGGATCAATAAAAGTGATAGATAAGATCATGTGTGATAATGCTTACTATGTAGAAGGACTTAACTATAATTTTTTGAGCGTGTCACAATTGAATAGTCTACGATGTAAGGTTAAATTTGGAAATAGAAAGGCTAAGATTTATAATTCTAATGGTAAACTCATTGGTAGTGGTGATCAGAATAGAGGTAATCTATTTTATCTTGACATGAATGAATCTACTTATCTTGTTGTACAATTTGATGATGTGTGGATATGACACAAAAGACTATGTCATGTAAATCTTGATAATTTGGTCAGTATCAGTAAGATGAAGAGAGTTGGAGGTTTTCCCAAACTAAAGAAACTTGATAATGTGATTTACAAACAATGTCACATAGGCAAGATGACAAAAGTCTAGTTTTAAGAGTAAGACTCATACTTCAAATGCTATATTAGAATTAGTTCATACTGATCTATGTGGACCAACTAGTGTGCAAAGCTACAAAGGTGAAAAATACTTTATACTATTTGTTGATGATTATTCTAGAATGATGACTATTATGTTTTTGAGAGAGAAATGTAATGCTTTCCAAATGTTTAAGTGGTACTTGGCTAGAGTTGAGAAGGAGACTGGTAAAAGTCTAAAGTGTCTAAGATCTGACAGAGGTGGAGAGTTTACATCAAATGAATTTGCAATTTTCTATAATGATAGAGGAATCAAGAAAAAATTTTGCACCTAGGACCCCTCCACAAAATGGGATAGCTGAAAGGAGGAAAAAATTTGTGATGGACTATGCCAAGACATTGATGATGGAGAAGAATGTTTCTTTGAAATACTGGGGAGAAGTTGTTAGTACGATTGTCTATACCTTGAATCGAGTACAAGTGAAGAAGGGTACAAGCATTACACCTTTTGAGTTATGGTATAGATACTTACCGAATGTCAAATATTTTAAGGTATTTGGTAGAAAATGTTACATTCTTAACGACAATAGGAAAGGTACATTTGATGCTAGAAGTGAAGAAGACATATTCCTTGGTTATTCCACAAGAAGCAAAGCTTATGAGTGTTTAAATACTAAAACTAAGAAAATTTTGGAAAGTGTAAATGTAAAAGTTAATGAGTATACAGATACACATGAAGATGAGCCAAAGAAGGAACCTAAAGATTACAAGACATTTGTATAATTTTATGAAGGCATGACTACTGATGATTTTGAAAATCAAGTCATTAATCAACAAAAATCAATGACTACCGAGTCATAGCCAATGAGTGTCGAGTTGCATTCAGAAGCTGAGTTGCAGACTGATGTTGAGAATAATTTACAAGAAAGGAATGATGAATTACTTGATAGAGATGTACACAATGAACCTGAGATCAAATTTTTTGAAAGGCCTATTGTTAAAGAAAGAAGGATAGAGCCAAGATTTTCAAAATATGTTAGAAGACATCACCCTGTAGAGAAAATCATTGGTGGAAGAGAAGATGGACTAATGACAAGGAATAGACTAAAAAATGAAACATACTTGTTGAGCATACATGATTCTAGATTTGTAAAGGATGCATTGGAAAATGAAGACTGGATTAAAGCCATGAATGAAGAGATTGATCAAATTGAGAAGAATAAAATTTGGTCACTTGTGCCTAGACTAGAAAACAAAAATGTTATTAGAACCAAGTGGGTGTATAGAAACAAATTGGATGAGAATGGTGAAGTAACAAGAAATAAGGCAAGGCTAGTTTGCAAAGGTTATGCTCAAGAAGAGGGAATTGACTATGGAGAGAAATTTGCCCCAATTCAATACTGGAAGGAGTGAGAACTCTACTTGTTTACTCTGCATACAAAGGTTTCAAAGTTTATCAAATGGATGTTAAATTGACATTTCTGAATTTGTATACTAGAATAGGAGGTTTACATTGAACATCCTGAAGGATTTGTTGATCCTACCAATAAGAACATGGTATGTAGATTGCACAAAACTTTATATGGTTTAAAGCAAGCTCCTATAGCATGGTATGAAAGATTCTATAATTATCTTGTGAAGATTGGTTTTTAGAAGACTGATGACAACAACAACCTATACTTGAAGACTAAAGGAGGTAAAGGAATTTTACTAGCTGAAATATTTGTTGATGATATCATATTTGGAGGAAAAAATGTATTGTGCAAGACATTTGTAGATGAAATGATGAAAAATTTGAGATGTCTATGTTTGGAGAGATTAAATTCTTTGTTGGTTTGCAAGTGTATCGAATGAAATATGGCATTTACATTACTCAGTCTAAGTATGTAAAGGAGATATTGAATTTTTTTGGTATGGAAGATTCAAAACCAGTTAGCACACCCATGGTGACAACACAAAAACTATCAAAGATTGATGATTCAACTGAGGTTAATCAAACAATGTACATGTCTATGATTTGTAAATTGCAATATGTAGTGCATAGTAGACCTGATATTGCACTAGTTGTTGGGATTGTTGTAAGATTTTTTGCAAATCCTAAGGAGAATCACTTAATGGATGTCAAGAGGATAATGAGATATCTTAAAGGGACAAAAGACTATGGTCTATTCTACAAGAAAAATGACAAGTTTGAATTAAGAGTCTATACAAATGCTGATTGGGTTGGAAACATTGATGACAAAAAAAGTACAAGTGTTGGAGCACTTTTCTTAGGAAAGAGACTAGTTACTTGGACTAGTAAGAAGCAAAATTGTATTTCACAATCTACTGCTAAAGCTGAATATATGGTTGCTACAGTGAATTGTACTAATGCGGTAAGGATTAAATAGTTGCTCAAAGGTATGAAAGAGGAAATCACTAAGCCTGTGGTAATCTACAATGAAAATACAAGTGCCATAAACATTTCTAAAAACCTTGTGATGCATACAAAGACTAACCACATTGCAATGAAATATCATTATTTGGGAGAATTGGTTCAGGACAAAGAAGTGAGAATGGAATATGAGAATACTAAGGAACATATAGCTAATATATTTACAAAGCCTTTACTTAAGGATGTACATGAATATCTAAGAGGTAAACTAGGGTTGATACCCCTATCTCAAGCTACTTGAGAAGTTAGAGTTGAGCCTTGCATCAAATGAGTTGAATGTCATATTTTACAACTTGGTGCAATGGATCTTACTTTAGGATCTGCCTAAAGTAATCAAGGAGTTGAAACAAAAGAATTACAGTCACAAGCAAGGTGGTAGAGGGAGAACTTGAATTGATGATATATGCATGTTGAGATGACAAGGCTTTTGCATTATTGTCAAAGAGGAAGATAGACACAAATGAGGGAGATATAAAAGGAAAGAGACATATAGAGATAGATATACATTGAAACATATTATGAAGGAGTATATGCTGCTAGAAGTCAGAGGGAGAGATGCATTGAAGGAGATTGAATTTTTTTACATTACCCTATACAAATGAGGGAAAAATATTAATAGAGGGAGAGTTTCAAAGGTATTAAGTTTTTTTTTGGTATTGTTGTTAGTATTGCTTTGCCATCAATGCCAAAGAGGGAGATTGTTAAAAAGAGGTTGTTTGAAGTATGGAATCTATCATGGAACAATAATTATTTTTTCACTAATGTCAAACTTGCTACTTGTTGGTGAGACGACGTCTTTTTGGTCTAAATGTTATCATTTGATTAATTGATGAAGAGGATTTGAAAAGAAAGCATAACAAGAGTACCTAGAGAAAGGTTGACTTATATGGTGTATAAAAGGAGCACTAAGACCAAGTAAGACATTGATGATATAGTGTATTGTTTATCTACTTAAGGTTAAAGTTAATGGTTACTTTAGCTAAATCAAGAAGAAGTGTTTTTATAAAAAAGTGTCTACCAAGCTTGGCCAAGCAAATAGTGTAAGCCGAGAAAACTTAGTTCAGGCCAAGAAAAATTCAATAGGTGCCAAGTGTGAGAAAATATAGTAGGTATCGAGCATCAATAAAACTTAGTAAGTGTTGAGCATCAGGGGAATAACAGTGGTGATTGAGTGAGGAAGACTGAGTAGATGCCAAGAAACCCAGCATTGGCCAAGCATCAGAAGACTATTATTGCTAAGTGAACAATGTGGATGCTAAGTGAGAACACAACAAGTTTAATCAAAGATTTGATGAATCTAAGTTGACAAAGTTGATTTCTTGAATTTTTTGAAGCATGTGGAAGATAAGATTGATGAGTTGGAGGCATAAAATTCAAGGTAAACCATTTTGAGGTGAATCTAAGGAGGATTGTAAGAGAAGTCTCTAGAGGGAACCTAATGGAAAGAGGGAGGATTTGATGAATTTGACCTAATCCTAAGATGGATGATTGTGATTGAGTGACAAAATATCATAATTCTCTTTATAAGGGAATACAAGGCTAGAAGTAACGAGTTGTTGTTGAAAGTTGGAAGTCTTGCTTCATATGGTGGCCAAAGGGATGAATCTACAATTGGCATAATAAGAAAGAAGGCTTAAGGAGTTGAAGGCTTGAAGGGTGAACAAAATTTTAGAGACAAAGGGTATGAATGCTAAGAAAAATAGAGGAATGAACCAGAGATTTATAATCTGCAAGGTTGGATCCTCATAGGGATCACTTCAAAAGAGTGAAAATTGGTAGCATGTTACTGGTAGTTTTTTCCAAATTGGGTTTCCACGTTAAATCCTTGTGTCAAAATGTGTGATTGATTTTATGATGTTTAACATTTACATTTTTGCAAAGTTATTTTGACCTAGGATAGTGACCTACTAAGTTATAAAATTATTGGATGCATGCATGATATGGATATGAATATGTTAAATACTGAATAATTTTATTTTTCCATTTGGACCTTGGATAACTGATTCACCCCCCTCTCAGTTATTCTAAACATTCCAATAAATTTGTATATATTTTTTCTAGTTTTAATTGACCATCATTGAAAAACTGGTAGAATGAAATGGTACTGCAACTATTGAATATAGAGCATAGTTCTTTGCAAGATGAATGACACTGTGGCTACCTATAAACAAATATTGTCCATCTAAGGGTGCCCCAACTCTTTTATGAAGAATTTAAACCATATCATCTCCTTGGTTGTATTTGTAGCAACATCATACTCTACCTCTATAGAGGATAAAGCATTAACCTTCTGTAATGAAGAAATCCAACTCATAGTTGTCCCACCAATAGTAAGTACATAACCTATAGCACTATGCCTAGTATCAAGATCCCTAGCTAAATATGAGTCAACATAGCCCTATAAATTAGTAGTAGAGCCCCCAAAATGTAAATGCTTACTAGATGTTCCTCTCAAATATCTGAGAATCCATTTGACTACATTCCAATGCTCAATCCCAGGACAACTCATATACTTGCTAACAACTCCTAGTGTATGGACAATATCTAGCTTAATATATAGTATGAAATACATTAATCTCTCTATAGTTGAAGCATAAGGTACTTTGAACACCTTATCCTCCTCTTCTTGTGTCTTTGTACAAGTCTGCTTAGTCAATTTCAAATGGTCAAGCAAAGGTGTGCTAATAACTTTGATATTTTCCATAGAGAAATGTTGCAACACTTTCTCAATACAATCAGCCTGAGATAATGCCATTTTTCTATTCTTCCTAACACTTTCTCAATACAATCAGCCTGAGATAATGCCATTTTTCTATTCTTCCTATCTCAGCAAATTTTCATACCATAGGTTTATTTTGCTGCCCCCAAATCCTTTATAGAAAATGAATGTGCTAGCTGTTGTTTTAACCCCTTAACATGATCCATGTTCGACCCAACTATAAGCATATCATCAACATATAAAAAAAATTTAATGTAGTTGTTATCACCCAATCTCTCAAAATAAACTCAATGATCTAAATGACACCAAGTGTATCCATCCTCATGCATAAAACTATCAAATTTAAGATACCATTCACGAGGTGCTTGGTTCAAGCCATATAAACTTTTCTTCAATCTGCACACTAAATTCTCCTTACCTTTGACCTCAAATCTCTGTGGCAGTGCCATAATATTTATTCATCCAAATCATCATGAACAAAAGCCATTTTAATATCAAGCTTCTCCAAATGAAAATATCTAGTAGCCATATTACTTAAAATAATGCGAATATAAGTCATTATAACAATAGGAGAAAATATATCATCAAAATCAATGCCCTTCTTCTATGCAAATCTTTTTAAAAATAACTTTAATTTAAATCTTTTCTTGCTTTCATCATATTATTTCAACCTATAAACCCATTTGTTTTATAAAGTCCTTTTACTTGTAGATAACTTGTTTGTTTTTTTAGCAAGGAGTCCATTTCTTCTGTCATTGCAGACTCCCACTAAATCTTTGTATCCACTTCTACAACTTCATAATAACATTTATTCTCACCAAAATCTATTAATAAAATAGAATACAAAGAGGGAGAAAATCTTTCTAGAGGTCTAATTAGCCTTGTTGATCATCTAACATTTATTGCGATGTGTGGTATTTGTTGCAGAGAATGCGGGACTAATGGAACATCATCTTTTTGAATCTCATCTAGCACTAAATAATCATTTTATTTCTTCTTATATTTTTGTGATAGATCTTTGTCCAAAACTTTATCATTTAGCTTCCAGTTTGGTTCTATTCTCAGAATCTATATGTGTGAATGCTTCACAACTAAAGGTTCTAAGAAAAGAATAACTCATCTTCTTACCATTCCATGCTTCCTCTAGAATACCATAACTAAATGAAGTAGAGGAACCTCTATTGATCAAATATACAATAGTATTGATAGCCTCATCCCACATGTTTAAGGGCAGCCCAACATGCAATCTCATGCTCCTTGCACACTCATTATTATCTTGTTTATGTGTTCAACAACTCTGTTTCCTTGTGGATTCCTTGGAATAGTTTTCTATCTACGAATACCATTAGTGGAACAATAATCTTCAAACTTATTGCTACAATACTCACTACTATTATCAGATCTAAGACATTTTAGCCATTTACCAGTCTCATTTTCAACCAAGCATTTCAATTTCTTAAAAGTTACAAATACATCTAATTTCTGTCTAAGAAAATAAATCCATACCTTTCTACTTGCATTATCAATGAATGTAACATAATAATGAGAGCCACTAATGGAAGATACATTGACTAGTCCCCATACATCTGTATGCACAAGCTCTAATTTTTCATTTTTCTTTTCCTTTCCAATCTTCACAAAGCTATCTCTCTTTTGTTTTCCATACACACAACTTCCATAAAAATCCATATTGACACATTTTATACCTAGTTAAACATTATTTGAATGATGTAATGCTATACCTTTCTCACTTATGTGCCCAAATTGTTCATGCCATAGTGCTGTATAAGAATCTACAACATTTATTTGTTCTCCCTACTCAACTGCAACAACTATTCTTGAACATTCATTTTTCTCTAAAATAATTAAAGTGGATGGAACAATATGACTTGAAAAAATATAGAAGGTGCCTAATTAACACCTTTTTCTACTACAAGGGAACCTTTTGAAGCCTTCCAATTTTTATCATTAAAAGTAACTATGCAACCCTCATCGCTGAGTTGCCCTACTAATATCAAAACCCTACTCAACCCTGAAACATGTCTTTCCTCTTGTAGTAGTCAATGATTCCCAATTTTTTTAACTTAAGCTTAATTTTTCCTTTTCCAACAATCTAACAGGTTTCATTATCCCCTAAATAAACAAGCCCAAAATTCCCTTGGACATAATTAAGAAAATAACCTGTATGCGGTGTAACATGAAATGAAGCCCCTGAATCTAAAACCCATGAATCATCAACACTTTTTAAATAAAGAAGAAAAGCATCCTCTTTAGATTTTTTACTTACCAAAATTTCCTCTTTATTTCCTTCTTTTGTTTCCTTCACTGTTCTTTCGATTTCAACAATCTTTCTTCTTATGCCCTGGTTTCCCACAATACCAACAGTATCTTGGTCCTCTGGATTGAGACCTCTTTCCCTTTGATTTTTCTCTTGATTTCACATGGTTTCTAGAATTATTCTCTCTCTCATTTGTTCTACCTCTACTTTGTGTGTTCAAGACACTTCTTGATGTAGATCCACCTGAGATTTTTTGTATGATTTACCCCACTCAAAATAACACCAATCACATCATCAAAAATTTGGGTATTAGATTTGGAAACATTATTACTCACACTCATTACCAAGCCATTCCAACTTTAAGGAAAATATCACAAAATCAAGAGAGCCCTAATTTCTAGATCAAAATTAACATTGACAAAAGATAATTGACATAAAACTTATTTAAATGATTTGCAATAGATTCACCTTCTTCCATCTTTATATTAAATGAATGCTTCATGAGAAATACCTTGTTTGAAGTGAAGGGATCTTCATACAAATTTATTAGGGTTTGCATCAACTCTTCTATCATCTTAGCTTTCATAATATTAAATGCCACAAAATGTGTTAGACATAAATGTATACTTCCAGGTGCCTTTTGATCCAATAAATTTGAGTCCTCATCTATCACAATGGTCAGTTTCTTGGATTTTCCTTGCAATGACTACCATAAATCCTTCTGATAAAGATAGTCCTCCATTTTCATTTTCCATACCTGAAAGTTCTGCCCATGAAACTTCTCAACCTTTAGCTTAGCCTCATTTTCTATCATTCCCACTCAATCGTAAGACTCCCACTCAATCGTGAGATCTTCCTACAAAGGATGACTGAAAATGATCTTGCTCTGATATCAATTGTTAGGATTAATGAGACAAAAATAAAAATTACATGCAAATATAATCAATTTTAGAAAATAATAAATCCCACATAAGAGAACACAAGACACAAAGATTTAATGTGGTTCACCCAATCCCTAGGCTATGTGCACCAAAGAATGAGTCTAATATTCTTATTGTTTAGTGATTGCAACCTGATTATAATTCAAAATCCCTTATAGCTCAATACTACTGCAAGAAGGTACAATATCATCATATATTATAAAATCCCTAACCCTAAGTCATTTTATATAATCTTTTTTCCACTTACAAAATTAGGGCTAGAATAAGTCGTCCAATAGAAAAATAGCAGTCAATGTCTTTTACAATATTAAGTTGATCGAGCTTTTGAGGGCACTACCCCCAAAAATCTCTATGGGGGCATTGCCCCTTGACCCCACCCTGTACTTGAGGTTCTACCCTAGGATCACACAAGGGATGCTACCCCTTGACTCCATCATGAGGGTGCTGCCCCAAAATCCCCATAAAAATAATATGGGGGGAACTATGCCAAATAAATTGGGGTAAAATTAACCTCCAAGAATGATTAGGCTCCACATCATAATAATTTATGCACAAAGAAGTAAAGTCCTCATGTCTAACCAAACAAAGAACAATTTTACAAAGGTATAGCTTAAACCATCCTTTTCATATAGAGAAAGAGAGTCAACATGCCAAAAACTAGCACCCTCCAATCCTAGACTTGAAAAGGAGCTACAAATTGAGAAAGGAGTCAAAACAACATTACAAATTGAGTGGAATAACAAAGTTAATAATTTAATACTTAGGAAAGGAGTAAATCAAATGCTTATTGACCATTTTCCTATCAACCATCATGATTCCTTTTAGCCTCATCACACATACTACACTTTGTTAATATCTTTATCATTAAGTACCACAAGAATTTTAGCTAGTCGATTCACAAAAACCCTAGGATTTATTCTAGAGAAATTAGTTATTCAACCAAAGCTAAGGTATACTTACCATAGTCACTACCTAATCTAAAAGTTGTTATACCATGAAAATATGAAAAGATGACTCCTTATGTTAAAATGATACAAACCCAAGTTTAAAAAAGTTAAGCTCTAGCCATCCTGAGTATATAGAGAAATAGAAGATGAATACAAAAAAGAAGCACCCAATCCAAGAATTTCTCGATTAGATCAAATTTAGAGAGAGAACATTGAAAGAACATTAATTGCAAGATCAATAGATTGAGAGCCTACCCTAGATTTAATTATGCCCTTATCAAGATCACCACTTACAACTATTATGATTAGGTCCAACTTCTTCCTCACACACTTTGCACTTTGTTTACCCTAGAGTCCTTTCTTAGATTCATCATATAGTTTATCCTCTTCAACATTGTTAGTTTCATAATCCCTTAGAAGCACATCCAAAATTCTTGCCTAGTTACATTTTGATCCACATTCTCTATCACATCCTATCTTTGGTATCATCATCCTAGTGGCCACATATCTTATATCTTGTATCCACATAGTGCTACAACTATCCCTTGGCTTACACACTTATCCAGGGTAGTTTATCTCATCATTTTTGTCCATCATAACCTTGATCAAAAGGTTGAGCTTGACACTTCATTATCTACCATCATCCTACAGATCTCACATAGATTACAAGCATTCCTCCAATTTACCCCATTATGCCTCAATGCATACCCACCAATTCTCCTTATCCTACCTTTGACAAGGGAAATCCATTTTTGCATTCATCTATGCCTCCTTCCTATATCACACCCATGTATCCTCTGCATACATCATTCATGTACCCATCTTCCTCTATAGTCATATCCCAATCTCCTTTCCATAACAATGCTACTAGCTACATCCCTAGTCCAAATCTACCACCTTCATATCCTCCAACCCATTTTCCAAATCCTCAACTCAATCATAGTTATGCAATGCATCAACCTAACTTGCCTACTATTTCCAATCCAATTCCATCCACTATATCCTTCATAACTCCTCCATCTCGTATAAGTTTACCATATTCCATTCTATTGTATGCCACTGCAAACCCCTTCTAGAAATAAACTACACCCCTCAATCCACTTCATATTCCATGCCTTGATCTATCACACCTCCTACATTAGAAAGAAAATTTCCCATCACCAATAACCTAGTAATGCCTCCCCTTGGAGGTAGCCAAACCATTCCATCACCACAACACTAACAAACAAGGGTAACCCCTTATATGTACTATCTATCCATGCCATCTCATACATCTATTTATAAAACTCCACTAATTCAACCAAGCCTAGAAAATGTCACCCCACCTCTATACAAATTTCCACCACCTACATCTGCCAATTCTCCACCTCAACATCTATCGCCCAAGTCTCCAAGGAATTTTATAGGGAATCTAATAGAAATTTTATCTCCTAATTTTGGTGAGTCATGTCATATAATTCCATCATATGAAGTTAGTGATAAATTCTTTCCATCTCCCACACCCATCATTCCTCTACCATCTCCCCCATCTATCATCTCTCTTTCATCCACCCTACTTATAAATACCCTTCCATCTCCTACCATCATTGAAAACCTCCCATCCATTGAATCCCTCCAATTCCTATCCATGTCTCCTCCTCCTAACATTATCCAAGCCCCATCTAATGAACCTCACAAGTCCATCCTCCATCTACCCATCTCCATTGAAGAAAATCCCATCTTCCCATTAATCCCATCTGAAGAGTTCTCTCATACATATCCTATCACACCATCTACTCCCAACCAATCCTATAAACATCTTGTTCAAAAGCATGTTGAAATATCCATTGGCATAAATTATAATCCTACCATTCTACCTAATCCATCTCAGGATCCTCGCATCCCACTTATTCCCCTGCATGATCCATTTTTACCATCCACTCCATCTAAAGAGCAATCACCATCTCCTCCATATCAAAATCCTTCCCTTTCATCCACCACTCCACTTCAACATCTTATTGTTTCATTCCTCCCCCCAAGTCAAGATCCATTTCCATCCACCCATTCAAATAAAGATAATCAAGCCCCATCCCATTTGCTTCATGATCCTACATCTCTTGTAATTCATGGTAATACATCTATAGATGAAGAAATAACTGTCATACCCAAAACTTATACTCCTCCACCTACTAATGGACTCACATCAATTATGTTCCAAATAATGAACACCATATTGAATAAATAAATAAAAGTGTATCTCTAGATGTTGGTCTTCCTTCTCTCTCTTCATGATCCCAAGTCCTTCCATATTCACCCTAAAGTTCCCATCGATCTTATTCCAAATCCATTTTGGGTGCTTATCCTACTACTTCTTTCCATCCCTCCATTTTGGGTCACTATATCCCTTATCTAAATCCTTCACCCTTTCTATCCATTTTGGGTCCTTATATACCTAGTCCAAATCTTTTGTCTCCTCCATCTATTTTGGGTCCTACTCCTTCCTTGCTTTCATATGTTTTAGTCCTTATCCTTCATTCCTCCCATCCATTTTGAGAAATTACATGCATCTATATCATTTATTCCATTCCATCACTCCATCCCCTCAAATCCACAAGATAGATCATCAAAGGTACTCTTCCTTGAATTTTTTCTAGCCTTCAATGTCTATCTTTCCATCCATAATCTCTCCATATCCTCCATGCTCTTGTTCCCATACCATGGCTAATGGAAGAAAATTGGATTCCAAAATAAAAAAGCATAAGTCCAAAAATCCAAGTATCAACATGTCACATCTAAAATACATGTTCAAGAAGAGAAACATTTGATCCAAAAGAAATAAAAAATTAAAAGGCCACAAAGGCCCAAAATGAAAAAGCCAAAAATCACTTGGATATCCAATATACTCATAAAAGAAATGAATCTCAAAGAAAAATCTAAATTTTCATCCATTCTGGCTACTAAAAAAACATCATCCATTCATAATTTATCCACATCTCCATATACACATTTTCCACCCCCTAATTCATTCTTAGTCCTTATGCTTCTTATCCTAAGTTGCCAATCCTCCATCTTCCAACTTTACTTTTGGTCCTTATATTCCTCCTATTCCATTTTCTCCTTAATCTAATTCAACATCATCTTTTCCACTTCTTCATCACCCTTCAAGGTGTGCACCAATGATGGTCTTTCCAATTCCCTCATCTATTTATCCACAAGTCTTATGTCTACCCATCCATTATATACTAACTCCCACCCACCATTCCACTCATTTAATACAATATTTCTCATACTTCCTTATCCACCCATCCCACCAAAATCTATGAGTAAAAATTCAACAATAAAAAAGTCAAAATAAAAATAAAAATTGTCCAATGGTGAAAACTTGGCAAACAATCACCTTGGATAAGTACCATAATTGAAACTTGATAGACAAGCATCATGCATATAATTCCATCCAAATAATCTACACACTTGGGGCCGAGTTCTTTTACCCACCACACCCATCCCATCTTCCTACCATACCCTCCACATCCTATCCATTTCACCTCCTCCATCATTTGGATCTTGATAAAAAAAATAAAAAAATTAAAGGCCACCACCATACATACATGCTTTTGGTCACCTTTGGATACTCATTCTCTCATCACAATATGTATCCACCTATCTTTTATGTACCTATTCTTCCTTCTATATAATCCATCCTCCTCCTTTCTTTTAGCTCCATCCACCCATCGTAATTATCCTCTATCTACCTCTCTCATCTTGGTTTTTCCCTATCTTAAATCCTATCATACACAGATGAATTTCACAAAATCAAAATGAAGACCAAGATCCCTGAAAGTGAGAAACAAAAACTTGCTAGGTATATGAATGGACTCAAGTACAACATTCAAGATGAGACATATTATAACTGGGGGTATTGTATTCCTTGAAGACCCTATCCTACCCACCATCTATCTCCCTATTGCTGCTCCATTACCATCTTCATCTTCCAATCCCTATCTTCCCACCTTCTATCTCCCCATTCTTGTTCCATTTCTATCTTCATCTTCCAATCCCTATCTTCCCATATTCATATATCAAAATATTCCTATTCACCATACCTTTTTCTTCCATTCTTCTACCTCCCAATATCTCCTCCATATTTTCATCACTTGACATATCCCTTATCATTGGAATCTATCTCTATGCTATCCACATGCAACTCAATGACATCCATTCATATCCTAAAGATCCTATAAATCTACCATCACATGTACCATCCCATTCTTCCCCTCTAGCTATCTAAAATTGTACATCATTAAATCCATCCAGTCACACTCATAGTCTTGTTTCTAGCCTTGTTGAAATCCTTGATCAAAATCTAATCATCATCATTGAGATGCATCATTCTAAATCCTTGCCTTGTATTGAGGTATATCATTCCCATTATCCACACCACCCTATCCACCATCAGTCCATCTTGGCTTTTTAATTTTACTAGAACATAATCATGCATTTCTTTGCACCTCCAACAATCCGTCCCATTCAACCTTCCAATCCAGTAAATAACTCTTGTACAATATCTTAGTCAGCTCCATTATACATACCATCCCTGATTAGTCATTTCCAGTCATCAGTCATCCATTGTTAGTCCTTAGTCATCAACTCATCAATCATTAGCCAGTCCCATCATACATAGCCTAGCCTTTTGTAAAGTCCACTCTGATCAGGTCCTTTAGCTCTCATCACTCCACACTTCAAAAGGTCCTTATGCAAGATCCTTAATCACTAAAAGTGTTGTCCTTATAATTTCTAGTTGCTATCTAATCTAGGTGCTAGGCGATGTCGATAAGTCCTTGCAGGATACATATTTCCTCTCATTAGACTTGGGTCCATTAATATTGAGTCCTATCGATCTCTTTAGCACATGGTTATTCTTTGTTGATTAACTCTTTCTTTTGATGTTGGATTTCAATTTTGGTTCTTGATTATATTTTCTAAGAAATTTGGTTATCCCATCCTCAAGTTCACCACAATCATTCATATTATGGTGTATTGCAAATGGTACAATCAAAGTGTAAAGTCTTGACTAGTATTTCATTGGTCCCATTATATATAATCCATCTTGTGCTAATCCAGTCCAATTAGGTCTTATAGCTCTAACCACTCCCTGCTTTAGAAAGTCCTTATGCAAGATTCTCTATCACTAAGGTGATATCCTTAGAATTGACATGTGCTATTGAATCTAGGCGCAAGGTGCTATCAATAAGTCCTTATGGGATACATCTTTCCTCCTATAAGACTTGGGTCCATTAGTATCG
Organism: Cupressus sempervirens; assembly: GCA_028749045.1. Lineage (NCBI taxonomy): Eukaryota > Viridiplantae > Streptophyta > Pinopsida > Cupressales > Cupressaceae > Cupressus > Cupressus sempervirens. Next base: position 656,052,901 of record CM053785.1, on the reverse strand, counting down.
AGTCTTACTGATCTCTCTCTCACATGGTTTTTTTTATTATTTAATCTATCTTCTGATGTTGGATTTTAATTTTGGTTCTTGATGATCTTCTCTAATAAATTTGGTTATCCCCTCTTCAAGGTATCAATTATCATTCATATCATGGTGTGCTACAAATGGGGCAATCATTAAGCAAGGTCTTGATCCATCTTTCTTTCATTTTTCTCTTCTTTTCTAGGTGTGAGTTAGTCAAGTATAACCCTTGCATATCCAAACGTATGATCATTTATGATAATGTGATGTACTTGTGAAATATCTCTTATTTTTGGGTTACCTGGTTTTGTTTCCACTTTGATTCCCATTAGGTTTCATGTGTGATGCTGGGGCAATCCTTGCCTGTTTGTTTTGAGTCAGTCCTATGCAAAAATGGTACAAGGCCTTGATGTTCTTGGTAAGCTTGGTTAGTCCCTGATTTTGCTATATTAAATTAAGTGCTCACCTACATGGTGGTTCTCCTCATGTAGAATCCCATGCTCAAAGCTTCAAATGGATTCCATCCCATCCCCGATTTCACAAAGAAATAACATAAAGAGTTTGTTTTTATCCTTATCAAAATCATCCTATCAACATATATCCCACATCTTTATCCTATCTTAAAACCTATCCAAATATCCTAGAAAAATCCTACAAAGTTTTGAAAATTTCACCCATTCATCCACCACATCCTAAGAGTTCAATTTAAAAAGAAAAATTCCCCATCCATTCCATATATCCTTCATCCTATCTCACAAATCTATCTAAGTGAGTTTTATTAGGATCCAACCTTGTTGAAGGTTACAAACACATTATTAATATGACCTTGTTAGAGGATTTTCACCAAAGATTATCTAGACCTTATCACTCTTGAATATATATAGAGTGGCCTAATTTAAAGGACTTAAAAAACATTCAACATAATCTCATCATACAATGGATTTATAAATAAGACTGTTAGGTCCACTTAGTTAAGATATTATATACTACAATGGTTAGAATGGAACACTAAAATTATTTGTTAGGTTTAACACTACCCTTCTTGTTCAGATGTTTATTTCACTCTTTCCTCTTTCTTCCTTCTAATCCCTTCTGGCTAATCCACACACTAACACATGAACTTAGCATTTGTCTTTCTTAATCTTCACAATACAGTTTTGCTCAGTTATCCTCTGGCTATCACTTTTCTTCTTCAATTTGATCAATAACAATGAAGAATGTGCTCATCCCTTAAATAGAAAACTTTTGCACCTCCTCTAAAATCTTCTAGGTATTTTTGCTTAATCACAATTGTCAAATCTTCATTAGGCTAAGATTAATTGAATCTAAACACTTGGGTATAATGCTTTCACCTTGAAATTCATGCTTAAATTTAAATCATCAAATCTCCTTCACCATATCTTATTTGAATTTCTCCGACCATTGATCTCATAACTAACTTCATGTTTATCTTCAAGACTTCTCAAACAATCCTCATTTTTACTAAATGTCAGCCTCATATTAAATCTTTTCAAACTATTAATCCTTTTCGTTACTCGGTTAAAACTACATGTTCTCAGTCAATACTAGGCTCAGTTAAAAGTGTAAATACTTAGTTAATACTACAAAATCTTTAGGTCTTTATCAGGTGCTCAATGACAACTATAGTAGCTTGGTTAATACTAGACTCCTTCATTCACTGACCAAACTGTCTTACTTAAACATGATCTCAACACTTAATCAAATATTATCAAACCAATATTATACTCTTAGAGTGTAACTCATTCAAGTGCCCATTGAATACCATACACTTATCAACAATTAAATCACCACACTTTCTTCCAATCCTCTTCATCAATCAAACAATATGGCACTCTAATGAATTAGAGTAATGTATTGCCAATTAAGGCTTAACATTAATGAAAGCATAACAAATGATATGAAACACTTATATACATTTAACAAAATTATTAGTTGGGGCTAACAATATCCCCCTTTTTCATTATGACAACACATACATACAATACATTGTATTTAGACATTATGAAACAATTATTCAATACACCAACACATCTTCAACTCTCTATCTTCATTTAGGTTCTCTCCAACTTCATGATCTCTACATTAGGTTCTCTTTGCTCACTCTGCAGCATATTCTTCAACAATTCATCCTCTTTGACAATCTCTCTCCCTTTGGGTGTGCTCTATCATTCTTTCATCAATATTCCCCTTTGACATCAATCTTCCTTTGTTTGTTTCATATACATCATCTCCCCCTAACTTACTCATCCCCCCCATATGGTACTTCACTCTCCCTTTGACAACAATGCCAAAGGTAACTATAAGATTCAATGAGAAACTTATATAACCTTGTAGTTATAGCTTATATCTTGTATGTATTGAATACATATTTTTCATTAAAAACATTTTCACAACTCTAGGAACAATCCTAAAGAGTGAACTCCTGCATCAACTCTAGAAAGATATTTTGATCATCCATGAATTTTTGTGACATACATCCAATCCTTGTTTAGTGAATCTTGGATAGGGTAAGGACCCCTAAATTTCTTCTCAAATACTCAAAAGCATCCTTAGGCAATGGATTTGTGAATATATTTTCAATTTTCTCCTTAGACTTCACATACTCCAATCTAACTTGTTTTTATTGAACTTGTTCTCTCAAATAGCGATATTTGATGGATACGTGCTTTGTTTTTACATGCATCATAGGATTATTTGATATGTTGATAGCACTTATATTGTCATAATAGAAGTAACATGTTCAATTACTTCCTTGCATACCTTCCAATAGTTTCTTGATCCATTCAAAATTTGAATAGTTAATAGAAACATCAATATACTCAACTTCAACAATAGAGAGGGATGCACAAACTTTTTTTTCCTCTCTCAACCATGCAATCAACCATTCTCCTAAAAAGAATGCTCCACCACTAGTACTTTTTTTGTCATCAACATTTCTAGCCCAATCAACATCATTATAATCTCTTAGCTCAAAATCACCATCTTTGTTATATCATAATCCATAGTCTCATGTTCTTTTAAATTATCTAAATATCCTTTTTACTACAATCAAATGATTCTCCATAGGATTGGCTAAGCATCTTGCAACTATACCAATTGCATGTGCAATATCAGGTTTGTTGTATAAACATATTGTAACTTTCTAATCATTAATCTGTATTGTGTCTCATTCACTTTAGCAATGTTGTCTTTCTTAGATATTTTGCATCCAGTGACCATAGGGTGCCAATTGACCTTGACTCATCCATAAAGAATGTCTTCAATATCTCATTTATATACTTAGATGGAGTCACACATATTCCATCATTTTTTTAATGAACTTGTAAGCCAATGAAGAACTTAATTTGACCAAATGTAGACATTTCAAATTCTTTTCTCATTTGATCAACAAATGACTTGCACAAAAAATTATTACCACCAAATATTATACATCAAAAAATAATTCTACAATCAGTAACTTATGTTCATCTTCACTTTTCAAATACTAGTTACTCTTATCACTTGCTCTAACAAATCTATTTTTGATCAAATTTGAATGCAGTCTTTCATACCACACTCTTGGTGCTTTCTTCAATCCATACAATGCTTTTTTTAGTTTGCATATTAGGTGCCTCTGATTTGGCTCAACAAATCCTTAAGGTCATTCAATGTAGACTTCTTCCTTTAGAATTCTATTTAGAAATGCAAACTTAACATCCATTTGAAAAACCTTATATATCTTGTAAGTTGCACAATCCAAAAGTGTTCGTACTCCTTCCAATCTAGTAATTGGTGCAAAGGTTTCACCATAGTCAATTCCTTCTTCTTGGGCATAACCTTAATAGAATACTCTAGCCCTGTCTCTCATAACTTCTCCTTTCTCATTTTTTTCCCCTCAAATACCACTTTGTTCCAATCATATTTTTTCCTTTGGGTCTCGGTACCAGTGTCCATGTATTGTTCTTTTTAGTCTAATCTATCTCCTCATTCATAGCATTGATCTAGTCATCATTCTCAACTGCACCTCTCACAGTTCTAGGGTCAAATTCAATAATCAAACATGTATTATCCTTCAACTTGCTTCTTTATCATTACTCAAAGTCTCTTTTATCCAATGATTTGATCTTGTGAATGGTGCCTTCTCACATACTTTTCTAAAATAGGCTCAACTTTGTGATCTCTAACATTATCATCACATAGTTGGGGATTAACATTTTGCTTGAGTTGTTCTATCTATGGCTCAGGTTATGTAGGTAGTTTCTTGATAGCTCTTTGTTTTTTCTTGGTGGATTTCTATTGTTTATTAGTCTACCACTATGATTCATTAGTTAGGTGTATATGTGCACTATCAGGTGCACCATCTTGAACATAGATAAAAATTTTGTAATCCTTGGGTTCTTTATTTCTCCCCGTGTCATTCTTAGTTGAAAACTCATCAATTCTCATGTTTGGAGTACCAATCATTGTGTCAATCACTTCATTAAAACATTTATATGCCTTACTCCTAATAGACTAACCTAGGAATATACCTTCATCTCCTTTTGAATATAACTTTCCATTTCTTGCATCTTTATGAATATAACACCTAATTCCAAATATTTTGGAATAAATTACATTTGATGTATGACCATACCAGAGTTCATAGGGTGTCTTGTTTGTTCCTTTCTTCATCTAAATTCAATTGAGGGTGTAAACAACAGTTCCAAAAACTTCCCTCCAAAATATTTGGGAAATTTCTTTTTTAATTTGTAATGTTCTAGCACAATCAACAATAGATCTATTCCTTCTCTCTGCAATTCTATTCTACTGTGGTGTCCTCGGTGCATAAAATTGTCTCCTAATTCCATGCTCAATGTAATAGCCAATAAATTCATTAGACATAAACTCACCACCCCTATTAGATCTCAAACATTTCATTTATTTACCAATTTCCTTCTCAACTCTAGCCTTATACCACTTGAACATTTGAAATGCATGAGATTTAACTTTTAGAAAAATAACAATCATCATCCTTGAATAATCATTAACAAATATAATGAAATATCTATCACCACAGTAACTCTCAACTTTCATAGGACCACACAAGTCAGTATGAACTAAAAAATATTATTAGATGAATGTGAATTTCTAATGTAGGAGCATATTGGGTCTTAAAGCAATCTTGCATCAACCAAAGATATTTCTTATTTCTATACTAGTCTATTGTTCGTGAAGTAGTCGTTGCTACTTGTAGTTTCATGGCATGCAAAGTTAACATCTCGTCAAAGATCTATTTGGGATCTTCATCCTAAGTGTGAAAACCATGATCATTAGTATGTCTCAAGTGGTGTACCATTCTTTGCGGTCACTATTTCCTATATTTCTCTCCCTGTGAGGCATGTTTCTTTTGGTGTGATTTTCTAAGTCATGTTGACGTATTGTAAAGTTAGGAGCTGACTCCACAAAAACATGTGGATCTTCCTTCAAGTGCACATCACTTAATGTAACTTATATTTTATTGGTTTAGTTTACTCTTCCAAGATTAGACCTAGAAAAACTAGGCTTAGTCATCTTATCGAGTTGACATTGTTTGCACATTGCATTATTAGGTTTGTGTAAGTTCAGTAAGCCTCTTACTTTCTATTTTCTACTCACTTTGACCATATTATCAAAGTTTACATGACAAATTATCTTATGCCACAACCATACATAGTCAAATTTAGAAAATATGAATGTACTCACAATAGCATCTAGGTAAAATAGATTTCCTTTTGTTTGTTCTCCAGTTCCAATTGAATTTCCATTAACATCATAGATTTTCACCATTTTTTTTTCTGATGTGGCACACACCTTAAAGCTCACAATAATTCATATTTTGAGATAACACACATATTATGAGACTCAATTATTTTTTCATTCATCACCAACTACTTCTACAATTCTCTACTAACTCTTAAATAACCAAAAAGCTCAAAAACTTAAAAATTTCCTTTTTGGCAAATTTTCACAATTTCAAATTTTTCCCTTTTGGATAATTTCTCCCCAAACTTATAGAAATATTATTTCCCTAAATATACCTTATAAATAGGCAAGAAGAATTTTCAACTAACCTTCAAAATTAGAAACATGATTTTGGAGTTACTACAAACATAAGTTTCTAAAAAGTAGAAAGAAAATTAAATGGTAATTTTGAAGGCCTGGATGAACTTTCACGATCTTGATTTTTTTTTTTTAATGGTTAGTAATAGAGAAAATTTGAATGATAAGATCACTTAACTCTTCCTAATGAAGACACCCTAAAAATTTCAACTAAAACCCACATCCAAGTTAAAAGTTATGGCCCTTGGAAGTCCTTGCATCACTTTCAAAAACTCCAATTGGTGACGTACCTTATCTAGTTATGCGACACTCAAAAAATTATACTTTAGTCCTTGAACCTAATAATAATCCTCACATTTGATCTTATCATTTAGCATCAAGGATTCTCTACCTTTCACTGGACATGGAACCTTATTTCCAAGTTTAATAGTTCCAACATCACATTCTTCTAACTTATCAAACTTATCGACATCACCAGTCATGTGATGATAGAAGCCAATATAAATAATCCAAGTATCATTTTTACTAACATGAGATATAAGAGATTTTTCATTCTCATATCTTTCCTCATCCAATTCTTCTTTCACAACAACACATACCACTTCCTCACCTTCATTCTTATCATCTGATCCCACCTCAGTGTGATCCTTCTTAAAAATGTAGCATGAATTCTTTCCTTTGTCTTTGTAATCCTTATTCCATTCTTGATTTTTCTCCACCTTGTTGTTTTTGTCACTCCTCTTTTTAGGACATCTAGTAGCAATATGACCAACTTCATTGCATTTAAAACATATCAAGGTTAGTTTACCTTTAAATCTTCCTTTACCTCTTGGTAGCCTTCTAGCTAGCAATGATTCAAGATAATCTACATCATTATCATCTAAATATGAATCACTATCATCTTTTATACTCTTATCTTTCTTTGAAATTACAATAGTTAGATAAGTCTTGAAAGAATTCACAATTTGAGGTACCTTATTATCAAAGTTGCTCAATTCAAATGTAGTCAATCTACTAACCAAACCATCAAGAGTAAGAATATTACAAGGAATAGCTCCAAATTCATGAATAGTAGATACTCTAATAGTGTAAAGAGGTAATAAGGTTCTTATTAATTTACTTACAACCTCTTCATCACTAATGACTCCTCCAATAACTTTGATGCCACTAACGACTTCTTTGATTCAATTACTGTATTGAACAATGTTCTCTCCTTCTTTCATCTTCATCTCATCATACTTTCCTCTCAGGCTTTCAACTTTGGCTCTTAACATATTAAATTATCCACCATGCACAAGTGTAATATTATCCCAAAATTCTCTTACAATGTCATAGTCTTTGATAGCATAAAAAAATAACACTGATAAGAGAAGAAGCAAGCTCAATCATCAAGTTGTTGTGATCTTATTTTTCCCTCATCAAATCAACGGTCTTAGTTAGGGTAGGAGGTATATATTGATGATTCATATAATGTAATACATTGTCTTCAATGCCTAAGAGGTACAATCTCATTTTGGTTTTCCATAATGTGAAGTTCTTCTTATTTGGCTTAGGAACCTCTTTGTAGAACTTGAAAATTCCTATGCAAAATTCACCATGAATTTTTCATTATCTAGTTGATAAACTAAAATAACATGTTTTTTTTCATATCAGAAGGAGAGGACAAAGACACTGACAAAATAGTAAAAATTCATTGTTTTGGAAAAGATAAAGAAGGTACATTGTGAGATAGTGATTTTTTCTATTTTAGATAGACCAAGATAAGGGGCATGCGAAACAACAATTTTTCACTAAATCACATGTACAACAAAAAGGTGATTGTGAAGTGGCAATTTTTTTTGTAGATTTAAAAGTGGTAGCTAACCTACCTAGTGAAGATGCAAAAATGACTTATGAACATATAAAAAGATAAAATACATCATTTCAAGTACCTTGAAGTACAAGGAATCAATTACATGAATGTTTGAGATGACAAGTGAGAAAAGTAGAGAAGTTGTCACTTGTGTGAAATGTCTAAAGCCATGAATGTAAATTAAATAAGAAATAAAGATGACAATTTATTAAAGAAACAAAATCATTCCATGCAAAATACTGCTTGAAGCTGAGGAAGAATTTGGGGAGCAAGAGAGAAAGATGTGTGTGGCCTCTGTGCATTCTGAAAACTATAAGTTCAATTTTTTATGCAAGCTTAAGCTTCTTTTTCAAATGACATCTAAGAAGGAAATCAATGCTAAGAAAGAAGTGACTATTAAGAAGGAGAAGGGATAAAACATAGAAAAACTGTTATAAAAAAAAAAAACTTTTAGAATTTTTTCCTAATTCCTTTGCTACTAGAACCTTGTCAATATTCTCTGATGAGTATAGTGGGTGTGAGGGTGTTGTTCTTATAATTTACAATAGGTCTTTATTTTGGTATTTATATGCAAACAACGATGATAAAGAACCTAGGAATAATTCTCAGAAACTAGACCTAGCCAAGATCATTGTCCTAAATGTGTTAAAAGTGAACATTTTAGTTGAACACTATGAACCACTAATAAGGACAGTTAAGAAACCAAACAAAATGCCCTTGCTGGTTATCGCCATGTAATGTACCAAATAATGCTTTGGTTAGAGCACTTAGGCCGTAACTCAAATTGATAGAGATCAGCTCAGGATTGATTATGAAAGTACAATGAAGTTTAGATTCACAAAAATTTCCCATGTCATAATAAAAATTCAAAATAATAGGTTAATGCCAGTTGAGCAACCCTCATTCTATGGATATAGTCATGGGTTTTTTCAAAAAAAAACTATTATGGATGGGCTCAGTTATTCAGAGAAGATTCCTCTTAATTACATGTACATGTGTATGAGGATTTAAACCATCATTCTTACCTAAAGTTTGAATTTGCTAGAAAAATTGAGAGGACACTTCACACAGAACTAGCGAGATGGAAGATCAAAAAATCTTTCAAGAATTATTCTCTATTATGTCATTTAATCCCATTTCACAGTCTAACTAGTTTAAGAATTCCTTGAAACCAACCACAAACATTGACCAAAGTAACCCATTACCTATTCATATGTGTTTTAGGGCATGTGATAAGCATGAAAGAGATAGAGATTATAAAATATTCAGGGATATGTTTGTTGTATGGATCACTAGGTTTCTTAGAAGATCAATTATAAGCATACCAAAGCAAATTAAGGTAATGTTGAGATCCAAAGAATACTTTTTTGATAAAAGGTATGAATTCAATTTTGAGGATTGGGTATAAAATCTAGGCTTTACATTAATTGGGTTTTATGGGTGTAGGCAAAAACCTCACATATTACCCCAATTTGTATTTGAGAGGGTAGGCTTTTTGGAATTTGTATGGATAAAGAGGGAGATTGCAAACTATAGGAAAAAGGGTAATCACATACTTCATTTCATTAAATTTCATGTTTTTATAATAGGGTCTTCAAATATAAAAGAGGTGCAAGAGTATATCATGAATAACTTTGGATTTCATAATGACAAAGTAAGAGATTATGATCCCGAGGGACACATAAAATATTTCATTACAAGACATGATCATCAATTTAACATGGAAGAAGATATCATCCAAAATCATGAAAATATTCTTGAAATAATGAAGAGATTGAAGAAATGGGGAATCTCGTTGAACTTAGAAAATTAGAGGTTGAGTAAAAGACTTCCTCATTTCTATGATGAAATAGAATTGGAAGAAATAAAGGTTTACAAGTGCATCCAATACTATAAGTTGTATCATAAGCACTTAAAGAAGAAAAAAGGAAAGGGAATTTAATATCCACAACCTTCACCAGCCAAGAAGGAAAGGAAGATGACAACCAATGACTTAGTTTCTTCTACCCTAGAACAATAATTTGATGCATGGGAAGGAAGTAATAATCCATTTGTTACATATGATAATTCTAATGAAGGATAAGGGTCAGAATAAGTGGCTCATGATATCTTGAAGATCTTGAAGGAGAGCACTTCAACTAAGGAGTCAAAACTAGCCCCAATATTCCAAGAATAGGTGCATGGTTATCATGTAGTAACAATGGAGAATGATTTACCAATAGACATAGAGGATGAGAGAGATGCAATCTCTTAAATATTTATTGAACAAGATGACTTCATTAAGTCCTAGGAGTTTAGGGACTTCTGGATTAAATATAAAATGTATGATTTTGATAAAAGATAGAAGAAAAGGTTAGAGAGAGTAGATGAATCATAATATGTTGCCATAGTAAAACAACTAATTGATGAGCTACACTTGGATAATATCTCCTGCATAGAAGAGTAAAATAGAGAGATTGTGTGGAAAAGTGACATCCTTACTATGCCTAGGCTAACACTCAAAGAATTATTCCTGCTAGACCAAGTGACAAAACAAGAAGATGCTACATTTTCCTTTTAGATTGAGACATTGGAAAAGATAGAAGGGTTTGGATTTGATCCTAAAATAAATAATTTGACCACTTGGGTGATATTCAAAGGGGACAAACCAAAATTAATTGATATCTCTAGGGGATTACAAGGAATGACAATGGTTTAGACAATCAACATCACCAATCTCTAGTCTTTACCACTAAGCTACTGCACAAGGAAATGTTCAATAGAGCCTAGATAAAACACCTGAGAGAAAGGATTGACAAACTATAGATAAGAAAAACATATATGGACTTGATAATAAATAATATGGATGTAAAGATTTAGGGGAAAAAGGGAGGCACTTTAGAAGGAGTGTAGTTCTCCCTATTTTTTGGGACACTAAGCCATTCAAATATACACAAAAGAAAAAGAGGATAATTTCCACATATGATTCCACTTATGATCCAAAATAGATTAGCTAAAACCTAAAGGAAGAAGGGCCCCAATACTAAATTCAATTTATAAAGAGGAATGTAATGCAAGGAAATGTATTCATTGGCCTTTAATAGGATATTATGGATGTGATATTGAGCCAATTGATTAAATAAAGTAAATCTAGATGCTATGTGTGTAAAAATATCCTAATTAAGATATAAATCTAGGGTAAAGATATGAAGGAAAATAGGATATGAAAAAATCACCTTGAAATGCATAGAGGAAGATGTATTTTAGCTCCAAAATTCACAAATCTGAATTGTTTTATGAATATTCGAATGTGGTTCTCAAAATGAAACTATGAAAGGAACAAAACCCTAAAATCTCCCTACAAACACACATTGAAGGACTAGGTCAAATTGGAAGGACATCCTACAACCAAGTTGACATAGTCCTACAACTCTACAATGAACTTCTCTAGAAAGCTCCCAAGGAGTAGGTTCTAGATATGTAAGCTCCAACTAGTATCCTATGAATAAACACATAAAGAAGGGTCTTGTGGTTGGGGTTTGATGAGGGTTTTCCTTGGTCAAGCCTTAGGTTAAGGAATTAATCATAAATGAGAAATGTAAATGTAAATTACTGAAAGACAAGATAAATGTAAGGATTCACCTTGCTTGAAACCCTTGTTAATAAGGATTTTCTATGTAATGTATTGTATATCTTGAACTAGGAATGTAGGGTACTCAACACTTTGCAATGGATATACCATAATCCCATCATGGTGCCATGGATATAAATATGCATTAATGAAGAAGATTATGGATGATTTAATGTAGATCTCCTCCCTTGATGACCAACAATAAGCTAAATTTTGAAGAGGAAGTGCCCACAAAGGATCCTTTAATGCTAGATAAAAATCTCCTTGCTTCAATGCTTGAAATTCTTGAATATTTGAATTCCTCGAATACAAATGACTTAAGAGAAAGAGCTTAAGGGTGTAATGTGATCTTGGAATTTAATTATGAAAATGAAGCCTCCAATTCTCCTTATATATGAGTTTTCAGGCGAGAAATCAATACAAGATGACAAGAGAGAAAAATTAAACTCATTAAACCCTTGAGGCCTTTCGAGCTCTAAGCCCCAAAATCATTGGGGACTAGGTCAACCTAGGTTGACCTAGTCTAGAATAGGTTGACCTAAGTTGCCCTAGTCTTGAGGATCAGGTCTAGAGTGCCACAAAAAGAAAAGACAAATACCAAGAGAAATAGGGTGGGATTGAGCACATGAATATCCATGGTCCAAAAAAGGCATTATGGAAAGGGTGCTAAAAGGTCTTAAAAGGAAAGTACATCCATTTTTTAGATGGTAAATTTAGCCCCCAATTTAATGGAAGTATGAGTTTCCACAAACTCATGATAACGTAGATTAAGGGCAAAGAGCTAACAATATCATGATCTAGGAGGAAAATCATCAAGTGCCCAAGAGACATGAGTCTTTATCACATCTGAAATAATAATAAGAGAGATAAGCACTATAAAAAGGGGTGTATTTACTCATCGAATAAGGTTTGTGTACCTTATTGTGAATCACGCAAGAAAAATAAGAGGGGGAAATATCTCTGCAAAAATGGGACGACATTGAATAGTCTAACAAGTGTATGTGGCATGCTAGTCAACCTATCAAAGATGAACCAATTCATCTGGAAATTGTGTGTGGCATGCTAGTAAGTCCAAAAAGAGACCAAGCCCCAAGGAAATATCAATAGTATGTAGAAACTAGAAGGAAGGAGAGAGGTAAACATGAAATAATAATGCAGAGATTTGGGTATACCCTAGAAATCATACCAAGCACTAAAGGATGAAGTAATCCAGGCTATACACAGAATCTGTATTTGTAATCCATAGTCAAAGAGTGAGTAGAGTATAGGCCCCCATGTTAAAGTGATTAAAAACACCTTAACAAAAGTAATGGCTTTAACAAAAGTGTACATACATCCACTAAGTAATGTTTCCACTGTGAGATTCCCCCAACAAGAGAAACATATCAAGGGAAATGAGCACATAAAAAAAAGAGAGCACAGATGGATCTACTATCTTTTAGGGTTAGTAAGATCATATGATAATAACTAATATTATATAAGGTAGGTAAATATCATCATTCCAAAAAGGAAGTAGAACTACAACAGAACGGAGGAAATGACACATAAGAGTTGTGAAGAAGAGTATTTTTGGGCCAATAACATGGAGACCAAAAAGAATCAGTGCTACCATATCATAGGAAACCAAGAAGACTAACAAGATCAATGATATGAACAAAAGAACAAGTAAGACATAACATATAGCAACATATAGAAGAAAGAGATAAAAATAGAAGAATTTATGTGATATGGAGATTAATTTATCCTCTTGTGCTTAACAAAGAAACAAGTATCGTCTCAAGAAATAAAACCAAAACATATACAAAAAACACAACACATGAGAAAACACAACACACTTGCACAAAGACTACCATGGTAAATGAAGTCTACATCAAGTGTTTTGCATGCCACTGCCATCTTGGTCTAAAATGCTAGGGGAAGGATGGTGACTCACGAGAGGAACTACACCCATCACAGTAGGAATCACAATAGACTTTGGGAGTCACTATGCTCATTACTAGAAGTGATTGTAAGTTGCATAGAAAGGATGTGAGGAAATCATTATCCATATCAATTAAATCTTCATTACTAGTAAAATGTTCATCATCTAAAGTATCTGTTGTCACAAAAGCTTGCACCATTACCTAAATTTTTTACCTAAAGGAAACCTTGTGAAAAATGGAAACAATCTCCAAGCTGTGGGACTTGAACTGTGAGATTGAGTCTCTAGAGAAGGCCGACTTCCTTACTATCAAGGTGCATCTAAGTACTCTTTGAGAGGAAAAGGGAGAAGGAATGCATGAAAGAAAACTACCTAACCTAATCTAAAAGGGGTGATACATCAAAATAATTTGTTCAGTCATATCTTTGCCTAACAATGCACTATTCATCAATATAACATCAATATAACATCAAAATACACTGACTCAACCTTTATCTTAATTCAATAGTTACACACATATTAGAAATCAAATGAAATGCCACAAGGAAAGGACTTCACTTTATTGATACACAAAGGAAAATGTAGATACTATTATGCATATTGGAGAATGAAAATAAAACACCAACAGAGGCAAGCAGATTTTGCACTATTACTGATGGGAGAATGAGGTAAAGCAAAAGATTACATTCATTATAGAGAAAAAGGAAATTACAATAATAGAGTATATAATACAACTATTATAGAATCAGAGAAAAAATGACTGACTCTAAGAAGGGTTACAAAATCTACTTTTATAGTGCAAGGATAACTTAGAAAGCTTCTACCCTAAGGAAAAACTCAACAACTACATTTAATGTTGCAGGGAACAATCAATACAAATTTGGGAAAAGATCTGATCATGGTACACATCTAGATGCAGGAAAACCATATTATTTACCAAATAGAAGTTTGAGAAGACAAAAATAATAGCCATTATCATTCTGACTGGGTAGATGGATAACCAGGTGGTGATGGAGTGTCCCTTTAAGTTTATTAGGCATGGAGAATGTTGAAGAGTGGTTGTGGATGATCAAGGAGTGAGCTATTTCTTTCTCGCTATTAGCATGCCAAGTTAGCCATGTCATTGGTCAACTGTAGTCAATACTTAGGCCTCACCACATGGACCGATCATATTTTATCATTCTGCTTCTCCACCAACATTCAAGCTTTATGTTGACCTATTGACCTTACCCTAGTCGCAACTTTGCCACCTTTTACCTTTACTAACTTTTTAACCTTCCAAAACTGAAAACTCAAACTAATTGTTATCGTTGCTTTGCAGCTTGTCCTTAACATTTTCCACTAACTTTTGCAATCTGATGAATGCTTTGGTTGCACACTCTCAACCAAAAATTGATGTAACATGAAATGCCCGTGACCTTAGGAAAATAAATCTAATCGCCATTTCTCACTCACCACCCAGGCCTGTTGAGACATGTGTTGCATCATTGCTATCTCACTATATATTTTCATCATACATTTTTTCATAGCGACATAATGACATGTGTTAATTTTGGAAGATTGGATAACCACGGGAGAACTACAGTTTACGACCCACGTCAGTAATTTTGACCAATTCAGTGCTACCACATCATTAAAGTTCATCCATATGGCACCATGCTGCAACTCCGTGACCTTAACCCAGGATTATCTTTAACTCATCATGACCATATGAATAGGAAGAGATGGATGATCATAGTACTAATTGTGGTTCAAGCCATAACTCCAACAAAGCTACAATGACCATCTAGTCTGCTCATTTCATGTTATCATTGCTTCATAGCTTGATTCTTTAACCCATCACTAACCCTAGTGACCATGCACACAAGGTGATTCATGACTTTTCCATCCTAACCATGGTTAACATTAAACTCTCTGTGACCATACGAATGAGGAAGGGTCACAACATCACAACTTAAACCCTAAGTCAAGATCATAATCCTGCAACCGAGCAATAAAGAGAAATCACTACGTCATCACTCATAACTAGATGTTAGCCTCCTAAATTGTGAAGTCATGTTGACCACTAAAAATACTGTGTCACACATTCATAGCTCCCTTGACTGTTAAGCCAAAGACTACAACAACTGGGTGATGAAAGATAGTTGCACGATTGTGACTTAAGTCTCCAAGGGGATAAAGCATGAAAATCCTAAGACTTGGATATAAAATGGAACCCGAGGTTTTATATGTACCCTTTAACATTTGATCATTTGAATATTTGAAAATATGACCATTAGCCATGCTTGACAAGCAAAACTCAGATTTTGGCAAGAGGGCAAAAATGGCTAACAATTTTGGCAACTTAGAGGGGATACTAGCCTACTAAGTATATGACTAGTGACCTTAAGCATCCATTGGGCTATGAAGTCATAAAATGAAACCTATGCATCGTGAAATCATAACTCTGTCTCCATTTTCTCTGCAACTAATTTTTTTTTGAAACTCCAGCTATTCTATAACCTCAAACCTCAAAACTTGGTCATCTATCAGAGAGATAACCCATGCTTAGAACTTCCTAGAAAACTAGGAAGTATTCTAATATATACAAAAAACCCTAACCCTCGCTAGAAGTAGGGTTTGAGGTAAATTTCATTAACTGGAATTGGTAGGATGTCACCGTAGGGCTTGAATAGCTGAAAAGAACTGGCTTGCTTGCAATTGGTGATAACATAAGGTCCACTCCAAATGGAATCAAATTTGTAGTGCCTTCTTGGTTTCCCTCTATTTGCATCCCATTAGGATAAGGTCTCCCTCTCTGAAAACCCTAGCTTTGGCCCTCTTGTCAAAGTTTTTTTTGACCTGTTGGTGAATTTCAAGTGTCTGCATAGCCTATTGTCTCTTTTCTTCTAGCTTCATTAATTCTACCATTCTAACTATCATGGCATCATCTTCCATCAGCTCCAATTGATGAGCTAATTCAAGAGAGGGGAACTTTAGTGAAATAGGAAGCCTAGCCTCCCTTCCATATACCAACATGAAGGGTGAATTCCCTATTTCTCTCTTAGGTGTAATTTTGTCACCCCAAAGTGTAGTCTTTAATTTTTAATGCCAACACTTTTGGTTGTCCTCAATAGTCCTCTTCATGATTCTAATTAGGTTCTTATTGGAGGACTCAACTAGGCCATTGCCTTGGGGGTAGTAATTTGAGGAGGTGCTCAAATAGATACCATGGTCAACTACCCAAGAACTAATATGGGTTCCAAAAAAAGACTTAACATTATCTAATATTATTGTTGAAGGGGTGCCAAATCTAGTCACAATCCCATCAATAAATTCTATCATAGAAGTCTTTGTGGCATCCTTCAAGGCTACTACCTCTATCCATCTTGTAAAATAATCTATTTTAGCCAAGATCCACTTGTGACCAGAGTTGGAAGGTGGATTGATTGAACTAATAAAGTCAAGCCCCCATTGAGCAAATGGTTGATCAACTTGAATAGGATGCAGGGGAAGAGTTACTAATCTTTGTTTTCTTGAAAAGAAAGCACACTTCTCACATTTTCTTATATAGCTATAACAATAATTGAATAGAGTTTCCCAATAATAACCAACTCTCATGATCTTCATGGCTATTGTTCTAGCTAAGAAATTGCCACCATCATGACCATTATGAAACTCCTTGATCATCCTATCTTTCTGATCAGGATCAATACATCTCAATAGGGCTCCATTAAAATCTTTTCTGAAAAGGATTCCATCCACTAGGACAAAAGGAATAGACTGTAATATGAATTGTGTTCTTTTGGTCCTACTTAACCCTTGTGGATATCCTTTTCCCAACAAGAATGCTATCATGTTATGTATCCTTTTGTTCAAGTTTTCATCCCCTATTGATCCTATCTCTTCTATAACTGAAGCAACCTCCTTAGTTAGCTCTTGGGATGAAATCATCTATTCACATAGTCCTTTGCCTCTTACAAGCTTGACAATCTTGATATCTATGTCATACTCCATGACCTTAGTGACCCATCTAGCTCTCTTCTAATTAACATCCTTATTTAAAAGAAAGTCCATACTTGCATGAGGGACTAAGAGTTGGATCTTGTTATGTGACAAAAGATGCCTGAACTTCTTTAATGCCCTTATGAGAAAGAGGGCCTATTTCTCCACATAACTCTATTTATCTTCATAGTCCTTTAGCCCATCACTGAAAAAGGCTATAGGTTGTTCTTCATTTCTATCATTTAGTTGTGTCAAGATAACTGAGATGCTTGACTCACCCCCTAGGGTACAGAGAATGAAATCCTTATCAAAATTGGGATTGATAAGGGTGGGGGCTAATGCTATTGCTTCCTTTATCTCTTCAAAACTAGCTCTCCCTTCCTTTTTCCAGGTGAAGACCATGTTCTTTTCTAGCATAGTTGTAAGAGGCTTAACCATGGTAGCAAGATTAGGAATAAACCTTCTTACAAAATTAATTCTACCAAGGATTCTTGGTAGCCCTTTCTTATCAGTAAGAAGTGGGAGAGCAAGGATTGCTTTTGTTCTCTTTGGGTCAATAGTCAAACTCTCTTTAGATACAATATGTCCAAGCAATTTTTCTTGGTTAGTGGCAAGCACACACTTGCTTGGATTCAAGGATACACCATACTCTCTGCACTTGATGAAAACCTACCTCAGATGACCAAAGTGATTTGCAACATTCTTGGAATAGACTATTATGTCATTAAGGTAGAATGGGACAAATTTCTCAATCATATTCTTGAAAGTCATCTCCATTGCCTTATGAAAAGTAACATCTACATTAGTTAGTCCAAAAGGCATCTTTCTATAGGCATAAGTGCCCCATTTGGTAGTGAAAGCAGTCTTGTATCTATCAGACTCTTGGACTAACACTTGGTTATAACTAGAAAACCCATCTAAGAAAGAAAATCTCTTTGAATCACTAACTCTGGACAAGATTTGTTCCATGGAAGGGAGAGGATGGTGATCTTTAAGAGAAGCCTTGTTAAGGTCCCTAAAATCTACACACAATCTAATTTCCCCATTCTTCTTCCTAACAGGAACAAGGTTGGCTACCCAAGAAGAATACTTCATAGGAAAATGATATTAGCCTCTATTAGTTTGCATAGCTCCTTTCTCATCATAGGCTCAATCTTAGGGTTGACTGGTCTCTATTTTTGTCTAACAGGTTTGGCATTGCCACTACAATCTATGGTATGCTAGAATAAGCTTGGGTCAAAAACCTTTAAATCATCATATGTCCATGAAAATACATCATTGAATTCTTGACATAAATGAACAAAATTTTCTTGCTCAATTTCATAGCACAACTTTCCCAAATTGAGAGTCCTTTCATCAACAATTGCAATTGGTATGTGATCATCTTTGTTGGCAGCTAGGTTCAAACTTCTGCTCCTTGCTTGATCATCAAGGTTGAAAATGCTCTCCAAAGTGATTAGGCCCTTGAGTGAACTGAGGTTCATGATTTGATCACCGTGTTGGCCTTGCAATTTGGACTGGTTCCTCTCAGAGAATTCTACCTCATTTTGCTAGAAAATTGACAATTTTCACATTAGAGTCAAAAACTTTCCAATTGGTATGGGATTCCAGGCCTTACAACCATTCTAATGTATTTCTCCTTTTTATCTTCAGCATGCTCTAGGACATCATAGTGAGAACCAATTTTGGCAAGTCTGTTAGCATTTTTATTTTCTCTCCTAGGAACACTCTGCATATTGAATGCTTGAAAGCCTTCAAGTAGATCCGACACTCTATGCTTGTATGATTTGAGGAGGTTGTTCTTAGTAATATTCTAGCTTTGTACTTGATTAAAAACCAACACACTATCCCCAAATACCCTTAGAGCCTTGATTCCTCTCTTTTGTACAAGTTGGAGACCTTGGATTAGAGCTTCATACTCTGCCACATTATTGGTGCAGCTGAATTGGAGCCTATAAGAAAAATAGTACTTTCCCAATTTAGGAGAGATGAGTATGACACCAATCCCTGAACCATTCTTACTTCTTGAGCCATCAAAGAACAAACTTCGCAATCCACTTGAATTTTCTCTTGTCTTTATAAGATTGGGGATAGGAGCATCCTTTTCTAATATGCAATAGGTGCCAAGGCTTGTCTCTAGAGCTTCTTGGACTAAATCAAATTCATAAGTAGTAGCCCACTCATCCAAGAGATAATAAAGCACCCTTACCAAAGAAGTAGCATGCTCCTTTTCTATGTCTCCACCTTTCTCTTCAATAATAGTGCAATTCATGTTTATGGTACTTGGAGTATAGGTCTCTATATGATTGAGGGCTAGAGGCTCTGCTCTTATGGAAGCTTTAGTTTCATAACTTGTTCTAAAAAACATATAAGACCAATAAAATGAAATATAGCCACCTATTTGTGTAGTGCAATCCCTGGAAAGACAAATGGAAAAATGTGGTTCGACCTCAATTACTAATATATCTTGTATAACAATACAACTAGGGCAAGCATACAATGCCATCTCTACATTTTTTAAGACTCCTACAGTCTTGACAGAGCTACCGTAATTGGAGCACATCTATAACCATTGGCTCATATTTGATTCCAAGGAGATCAACTACACTTCTTGGCATTGCAAAACTACTAGCCCCTAAATCAATCATGCAATTATGGACTAGTTTGTCTCCTATGATCAAAGAGACATAAAAGGGAGGAAGCCTAATTTTATTACTTGTTTATCCCCCTTTTATTGGTTGCACCAGGCATGTTGCATATTCTTCTATAGGTGGTTGATCCTTCACTTCTATGCTCTCTAACTCTTGTTGTAGTAGCCTCTTCTATGATGGCATAACAGTAACAACATCCCACATGGGGACACTGATTGGTCCTTTTCATTTGATCCATAATGTTAAGAGCAGAACCAATTGCTTTAACTAAAGCTTTAGGAACTGTAGGGGCTGCTGACTGAACCTGAGCTACCTAAGATTCATTGGGCTTCCCTCTATTTGTGTTTTTCTGATGTTGGGTAACCACACTTGGTTGTGTATTCATTATTGGAACAAGGGGAGAAAAATCTAAAGTTGAAGCTTGATTAGGTGAGGAAGATGTAATATCTTCAACAACTCCTTTTACTTTTGGTGTTATGGGCTATAGAGTCATGATTGGCATGACAATGCTCCTCTGAATGATGGTTCACAAAAGAACAATCACCCTATTGTTGTACATGAGAACCATTAGTAGGTTGGCTAACATTATATTGTTGTCCTACTATTTTCTCTTGTGTAGTCAATGCTAAGTAAGACTCTTCCTTTTGATACATGCAATATCTATAGGAATAATTACAAGAAGGGCATAAGTCTTGATCTTGAGAAAGATTATTTTGAGGGACTAAAGCCCTACTTAGGTTTGTATTTGTAGCAGGGGTATTGCCAATAGTTCTATTGTAATAATGTGGAGCATAACTTTGGCTTTGATTTGGAGGCCTATTATGTATGGGACTTTGATACTGAAGTGAGGGAGGCTTATTGTTTTGAGCTTTTTACCTTTATAAGGTCATCACTTTTTTTCTCATCTTTTGTACCACTAAGAAGCTATCCTCTAGCTTCTTCTCTTGACCCTACAACTTCTTGTCTATATTTTTCATCATATCTTTAATTTCATCTATTCCATTTGAGGATGTGGATGTTGAAGGGATAATAGCAAGGGGTTGACTTGTAGATTGGTAGGGATAGGGGTTACAATAGGTTGATGATAGGGCATATTAGGAAAGAAAGGCATTGGAGGCCTTGGAGCTAAGTTTCCTTCTTGTATCAATATACTTTTTGTCTTTATGGAAATTTCATAGGCATCAAGTAAAGTATCCCCTCCTGTAGTTTGCACTATAGTGGCTATGTCACTATTAAAGGCTTTGAGGTAATGTAAGAAGGCATTACCAAGGCAAGGCTTTTTTTGTAGTAGGTATCCTATCCCATGCATTTTCAAATCTATAATTAAAATTAGTCATATATTCATGGGGTGCTCTCTTGATAGTCATTAGTTATTCCAAAAGTGATAGGTGATCAGTTTTGTCTTCAAAGTGTTTGCAAAGTCCTTCTCCTAACCCATCCCAATTAGTAATAGAGTTGTGAGGAAAACCTCTATACCATTGTAATGCTTTTCCCTTTAAAGATGAAGCTAGAAGCTTGATAGCAACATCATCTTCAGTAATACCATGTATATTTTAGACATTTGGAATTTCTTGAATATGTTCTATAGAGGACATAGAGGTTTAACTAGTAAAATTAGGTATACTTTTGAGAGTTGATACTGGAATATCATGTCTTTGATCCAAAAGGAGAAGACTCCCAACATTAAAGGTGGCAAATGCATGTGCTCTAGGATGTGCCATATGGAATAATGCTCTATTCAAATGAAAATATGGCAACCTAGGTTGTGATCTATCAACAAGAGTGGAAAGGGATCTTGTAGGTGTATATGTTACTACTACACTCCTAACTGGTGATATATATAATCTATTTCTCTTTCTTCTAGGGTTTGAAAATGAGAGTGTAGTGTATTGAGAATTTCCTCTAGAAGATGCTCTTGTATGAGCTTTGGGCATGAATCACAACAAATTTGGTCTAGAAACTAGATGTATTGTAGAATAGAGTCACCAAGTACCTGAAAATGAGCCTCTTGAAGGCTTGAAAATACTAATAGTAGCACTATCTTCTTAGCATGTATTTGAATTTTTATTCTTTGACACCAGTGAACTTATGATGCTTCAAATGTTTGTCCCACCAGGCATGCCAAAAAATGTTGTCACAAAAGCTTACACCCTTGCCTAAAGTTTTTCCCTAAAGGAAACCTTGTAAAACATGGAAACAATCTCCAAGCTGTGGGACTTGAACTTTGAGATTGAGTCTCTGAAGAAGGCTGGATTCCTTACTATCAAGGTGCATCTAACTACTCTTTGAGAGGAAAAGGGAGAAGGAATGCATGAAAACAAACTACCTAACCTAATCTAAAAGGGGTGATACACCAAAATAGTTTGTTTAGTCATATCTCTGCCTAACAATGCATTTTTCATCAATATTACCTCAAAATACACTAATTCAACCTTTGTCTTAATCCAATAGTTACACATAGATTAGAAACCAAATGAAATTCCACAAGGAAAGGAGTTCACTCTATTGACATTCAAAGGAAAGAGTAGATACTATTATGTAGATTAAAGAATGAAAACAAGACATCAATAGAGGCAAGAAGATTTTGCATTATTATTGGTGTGAATTGAGGTAAAGAAGAAGATTACATTCATTATAGACAAAAGGAAATTATAGTAATAGAGTATAGAATACTATTGTTATAGAATCAGAGAAAAAATGAATGACCCTAAGAAGGGTTACAAAATCTGCTTTTATAGTGCAAGCATAACTTAAAAGCTTCTACCCTAAGGAAAAACTCAACAACTATATTTAAGGTTGCAACGAACAATCACTACAAATTTGGAAAAAGATCTGATCATGGTACACATCTAGATGTAGGAAAACCATATTATTTACCAAACAAAACCTTGAGAAGACAAAAATGGCGGCCATTATTGTTCTGACTAGGTAGATGGACAACCAAGTAGTGATGTAGTGTCCCTTTAAATTTATCAAGCAAGGGGAATGATGAAGAGTGGTTATGGATATCAAGGAGATTAGATTTTCCATTTAAGAGCTATTTCTTTCTCTCTATCAGCACGCCAAGTCAGCCATGTCATCAGTCAACTAGAGTTAATCCTTAGGCCTCCCCATGTGAACCAATCATATTTTATTATTCTGCCACCCCACCATCATTCAAACTTTATGTTGACCTATTGACCTTACCCTAGTCGCAACTTCGCCACCTTTTATCTTAACTAAATTTTTTACCTTGCGAAACTACGAACTCAAACTAATTGTTGCAGTTGCTTCACAACTTTTCCTTAACATTTTCCACTAACTGTTGCGACACAATGAATTCTTTGGTAGTACACTTGCAACCTAAAATCGATGTAACATGAAATGCCTACAACCTTGCAAAAATGAACCTAACTGCCACTACTCACTCCCACTTGGGCCCACTAAGACATGTGTTGCATCGTCACTATCTTGCTATATATTTTCATCATACATTTTTCCATAGTGACATAATGACATGCATTGATTTTGGAAGATCAGGCGACCAAGAGAGAACCATAGTTTACCACCCACGTTAGTACTTTTGACCAATCTAGTACTACGACATCATCAAATTTCATCCATTTGGCACCATGCCACAACTTTGCAACCTTAACCCAGGATTATCTTTAACTCATCATGACCATGTGAATAGGAAGAGACGCATGATCACAGTTCTAACTATGGTTCAAGCCATAGATCCAATGAAGCTGCGATGACCATCTAGTCTGCTCATTTCATGTTATCATTGTTTCCCAGCTTGATTCTTTAATCCATCACTGACCCCAACAACCATGCACACAAGGTGACTAGCGACTTCACCATCCTAACCATGGTTAACACTAAAATTTCTTTTTTAATCATGTGAATGAGGAAGGGTCGCGACATCACAACTTAAACCTTGAGTCAAGATCATAACCCTACGAATGAGTGATAAAGAGAAATTGCTACATTACCACTCATAATTAGATGTTAGCCTCCTAAAATGTGAATATGCACTAACTACAGGAAAGAGCATGTCACACATTCATAACTATGTTAATGGTTAAGCCATAGACTGTAGCAACTGGGCAATGAAAGATAGTCACATGATTGTGACTTGATTCTCCAAGGGGATAAAGCATGAAAAGCTTGAGACTTAGGATATAAAATGCAACCCAAGGTTTTACATGTACCCTTTAACATTTGATCATTTGAGTATTTGAAAATATGACCATTAGCCATGCTTGACAAGCAAAACTTAAATTTTGGTAGGAAGGCAAAAATGGCTAATAGTATCTTTATATTAATACAATGTAGAATACAAAAAAAATCATCATGTTTATCCATATGAAAAGTGTTGCCTTGCTTACCTTCCTCCAGATACTCATGCATGGTTTGATCAAAGGAAGGTAAAAGTTGAGATGAAGATGCAGGTTGAGAGGAAAGAGAATGAGATTTGGCCTTAGCTTTAGCTTGATGGATCTTGCGATGATTATGGGCATGTTAATTACAAATAGTGTTATGAGATACAATAGGAGGATTATGATCAACCACAATAGGTTCCAAAGAAGTAACATCATGTATATCAACTAAAGGAATAGATGTAGAAATTAAAACATGTTCAAAAGAAGTAGATGGAGCAGGTAAGATAGGTATAGGGGCAAAACCCTTAGGATGACTAAGTTCCATGATCTTGGCTACTGTAAATAGTTTTGATAGTTTTTATAGAGATGATTGGGACAACTTGGTGGTTTTTCAAGATGAGATGACCTATAGAAATCAATCTCAACATAATCTCTAGGACACAATGGTTTATAAAGAGAATGATTAATAGTAATAATGTCTCCATCATGGGTAAATTTAAAGCATTTATGAATAGGAGAAGCTATAACTTCCATGGAAGAAAGCCATGGGTTACAAAGCTTAACTTGAAATTTATCGAAAGTAGGAATAAAAAAAAAGGTAGTAAAAACAACTTTCCCTGATAGAGTAATAGGTAAAGTGATAGAACCTTGAAGACAATAAAGAAAACCAATACAAGTTTGAATCCATACAAGAGTTGTATTGTAAGTATATGTACACAACCCTTGTTTAAAATGTGTTCTTTGGTGATAACATTCACAACAGAGGAAGGATCAGCCAAACTACCATGAGAAGGGATATGAGCAACTCTAGAAATGATGTAAAGTTGATCATTAGGTGTCTTAAACATATTAGGCTGACTAAAGCTAATAAGAGTTATTTGTTTAGGTTCAAGTGGAGAAGAAATCAGAAGTTGAGGTTTAACTCAACACAATTAATCGCATGATTCACTTCTTGTATCTTCTCGTCATAATTAATATGGTAATAAGAAGAAGAAGGCTAATTGATAACATTCACTGAGTGTGAAGGTAAAGGATTAGTGTAAAAAATCTACAAATTTTGATTAGGCAGTGAAACAAATTTATTTGTTATCAACTTCAGCATCGATAGATATAGCCTTAGAGTGTCATGAATAAAATTATTCATACCATAAATTTTTTGAGTATCATGATCTGGTTGACAATGATATTAATAGAAATCATTTGAATCAAAAGACTTTGGCAATGTACTTGGATCAATAGGATAAATAGGAGGAAGATTAAGAATCCTAACATGAATCAATTTAGTCATTACCTCAAACAAAGGCTCAGATAATTAAGTACACTTATGGTTAGGATGATATACAAAGGAAAAAGTAGCCATACCTCTAGATGTAGTAGTCACTTGATCAACAATTGTATTTTTAGACTTGATTGTGATGAAATTATTAGGTTTAGAGAACTTGTTTGATTTTTTGGTGGCATCAGTCTTATCACTAGAAAAAGGAGCCATTAGAGTAGAGCTCTTAAGTTGTAATTGGTAATGGTGAAGTACTGCACATGAATGTAAAAAGGAGGTATACTCAATAAGAAGAATCTTATCCCTTTCATCTTTTTATAAATTAGAAATAAAGATGCATTGAATATCATGATTAGGCACATGATAAGAAATCTAGGCATACAAATGTTTAAATCTACCAATAAATTTAGTAACTTTCTCTTTAGCATTTTACTTACAATGCATTAAATTAGCTAAAGAAATTTGTAGATCAATATTATTCGAAAATTGTTGTATGAAAGAATTAGCAAGAGTTTGAAAGGAATCAATAGAATAAGGAGGTAGAGAGCAATATCATTACAAGGCTCTATCCCTAAAAGTACACAGAAACAACTTAGCCATAACCTTATAGTTGAGAGAAAAATCACTAAATGTACTTTGGAAAATTTTAATGTGAATTATAGGATCTCCCTTACCATTATAAGTCTCAAGACAAGGTATCTCAACATGTTGTGGAATAACATCATGAAGGATATCTAAGGAAAGGGGATTATCAATGTCACATGTTGAATATTGTACTTAGATTGAGTTTGGTGAGCAAGTTGTTATTGTAAAGAAGTGAGAGTTTGAAACACAGTACTAATGATAGGATCAAAAGAAATAGTAGTAGGTATAGGTACCAATCTAGCATGTTGGTGGAGGATTAGAAGTAATGGGTAAAGGGTTTGAATAAGTAAAAGGAACCGCATTATATGAAGGTAATGAAGAAGGAATAGAAGTAGGAGGAACACTCATAGGAAGTGAAAGGCTAGGAAGAAAAACACTTAGAGGAGTGGAAAGTTGTGTAGAAGTACTCATAAGAGACAAAGCATATGTAGGTATGCTAGAAAGAGTGGTAGAGATCAGAACATAAGGTTTGATGACTATGGAAGGGGGAGGATATCCCATCTCTTGAGAACATTTTTTCAAATAATTAACATGAGTATTAATAAGGTGAGATATACTACACAAGATTGCAATGTTATTATTATCATTATTAACAAGCTTCTTAAGAGCCCCACTAGCAACAACACTATCTAAATTCTGATTTTCTTAAGCAAGCCAAGTTTCCAATTTATCAAATTCATTAGAAAGATTATCAAATTTTGAAGGAGGAACTCTTAAGGAATCATCTTCATCATGGGATGAGTGAAAAGAGTTATGCTCCATTATAGGATTAAGGTCATGAGAAAATATGTTAGTGTCATCATGATTCCTAGGAAGAAAAGAGGAATCATGATCAAAGGAGCTCATG
The DNA here is from genome assembly GCA_028749045.1 of Cupressus sempervirens. NCBI lineage: Eukaryota > Viridiplantae > Streptophyta > Pinopsida > Cupressales > Cupressaceae > Cupressus > Cupressus sempervirens. The sequence continues at coordinate 656,025,661 of CM053785.1, read as the reverse complement.
AGTTTATGACTTTGACTAATGGGAATGCTATAGGTTGGACTTCTTGTAATTAACTCATCAAAGAGGAGATCACAAAAGGAAAACCTAATAAGATCTAAGCATGCAAAGGTAATAAAGAGCATAAAAGAGAGATCTAACCACACATATGATAGCCAAATCTAACTCTATGATCAAAGAGAGAAAGGGTTCACCAAAAAGGAAGGTAAACACCTAAAACAATCTAACACCTAAAATAAAGAGGCATAAAATTTCACCAAAAGAAGGTAAACACCTAAAACAATCTAACACCAAAAAGAAGGGGGGACTCGTTAGGTTGACCAAATGAAGGTAAATACCCAAAATAATCTAACACCAAAAAGAAGGGGGACATATGGGGTTCACCAAATTGTTTAGGGGCAAAGGGACGCATTTTAATAGGGCTATAGGTCTCCCATTTTCTGGGCCACTAAGCTATTAAAATATGTGAAGAAGGGAAAGAGGAGAATTTCCACATATGATTCCACATATGATCCAAATTATATTAGCTAGAACCCAAAGGAAGAAGAGCACCAACACTAAATTCAAATTATAAAGAGGAATGCAATACAATGAAATGTACTCTTTGGCCCTTAATAGCATGGATGTGAAATTGAACCAATTGCTTAAATAAAGTAAATCAAGATGCTATGTGTGTACAATTAGCCTAATTAAGATATAAATCTAGATTAAAAATATGAAGGAAAATAGGATATGAAAAAATCACCTTGGAATGCATGTACAAAGATATATTTTAACTCTAAAAGTCATGGAACTATTTTCTAAATATTTGACTGTAGATCTCAGAATGTAACAATGAAAGGAATGGAACCTAGAAATCTCCCAACAAATAGACATTGAAGGACCAGGTCAACTTGGAAGGACATCCTACAAATAGGTTGACATAGTTTGATAACTCTATAATAGAATTCTCGAGAAAGCTACCGAGGAGTAGGTTCCAGATCTATAAGCTTCAACTAGTATGTTGTAAATAAATACATAAAAGAAGGGTTTTATGGTTGGGGTTAGATGAGGTCTTTCCTTGGTCAAGCCCTAGGTTAAGGAATAACCATAAAGGAGAAATATAAATGTATAATTGAAAGAAAAGATAAATGTTTGGATTTACTTTAGTTGAAACCCTTGTCAATAAGGATTTTGTATGTAATGTATTATAAATCTTGAAGTAGGAATGTAGGGTATCTCCATACTTTGCAACGTATCTACCATAATACCATCATGGTGCCATGGATACAAATATGCATCAATGAAGAAGATGATGAATTCTTCAATGTAGAACTCCTCCCTTGATGGCCAAAATAAGCTAAAACTTGAAGAGAAAATGCTCACAAAGGATCCTTCAATGCTAGATAGAAATCTCCTTTCTTGAATGCTTGAAAATATTGAATACTTAAACTCCTTAAATGAAAAAGGCATAAATCTTGACTTGAGGGAAAGATCTTAAGGGTGCAATGTGATCTTGGAGTTTAATTTTAAAAATGAAGCTTCTAAGTCTCCTTATATATGAGTTTTCTGGTGGGAAAACAATACAAGCTGACGAGAGAGCTACACAAAACTAATTAAACCCCTAAGGCCTTTCAAGACCCAAGTCCCAAATCACTAGGGACTAGGTTGACCTTTCCCAGAGCAGGTCAACCTGGGTCAACCTAGTCTTGGGGATCAAGTCTAGAGTGCCATAGAAAGAAGAGGCATATACCAAGAGAAATTGGGTGGAAAGAAGAAGAAGATAGGAAAAAATGGGATTTAGCACATGCATATCCATGGTTTGAAGAAAAAATTATTAAAAGGGTTCTAAAAGGTCATAAAAGGCAAGTGTTTCCATTTTAAGATGACATACAAAGACTAGGATATTGGAAAGTGAACTCAATAGTTTGAAATCACTCTCTACACCAAGTGCTATTGTCATTCATTAGATAATCCTTGTTGTTATAGTTGAAGAGAAGCAATCTAAAGAGGTAAAAAAAAAAAGATGTACATAAAGAATGCACTTATAGGAACTTAGAAGAAATCCTAGCCTTTAGGATGAAGATGATTCTAGGAAAATGTGATGAGATATATGAATGAAGCGTTCCAATGTGTATATTATATAATTGACTTCTTCAAGAAAAATAAAGCCATTCTCTCTGAGTTGAAAAGAAAATATAAACAATCCTAATTTTAAGTAGGTAAGCTCTATTATTGGAAGTTTATTGGGAAAATGAGATACTGAGAGGGGAGGGGGGTGAATTAGGATCACTAAAACTTTAACTTTCAAAACAACCTTGTTCTATTCACCACATTAACCATCTCATATCTAGATTATGCACAAAATATAACTTAAAATGCTATAATAAATCTATGTATCACATCCATCAACATGAAAATGTAAACACATAACACAAATATTTTGGTTACCTAGAAACCCTCCAAGGTGAAGGTAAAAATGGGGTAGGGATGACACCCACAAATCTTCACTACTACAATAACAAAGTTAGCCTTTTAGGACTACAAATTTCATCACTTCTGATGATCTACCCTGTGAGGGGTCTGCCATGTTAAAGACTTTACAAAGACTATTAGGTCCACCTTGATTAAAAGATTTAACACTTACAACGAAGTAAGGAGTCTATTAAGAGATTTACAAAAACTTGTTAAGACCACTCTATTATGAGATTTACCTTGATTTAATTTTCCAAAATGATTCAGTACCTGATCCTTCAATCTGCACTTACAATGCTGATTACAGACCTCCCCTTTCCAATCTATGATATGATCTCTTATTTGATATATCTTTACTCTTTCCTTCACTGCTTTACTAGATCACTAAACTCTATTACTCCACAACTTTTCCTTGCAGCCTCCAAAACCTAACTCCTTCACATAACACTTTGGTTCCATTCTCTTCTTACATACACACACTCATTGTTATAAAATAGGGTTTAGATCTACCCTTATAAAGACATCTATAGAGGCTTATAGAATAAGATCAACAATATAGATGTTTCCCTTTTCACCTTTGCATCTGATTAGTTGTCCCACCTTCATAGGGATTGATGATCCATGTCAAAATGCATAACAACACTATAAAAAGCTCTATGATCATTAAATATTTTTTATATGTCAACTCAAAATGGTTTACCTCAAATTTTGTACCATTTCAAACATTTTTGTATACATTGTGTTACTCAACACATATTGTCTCTAATGCTTGGTCATAACTATTCTTCTTGTTGATACTCAACCTTAACTAACTCAACTCCTTTTGTATGATTCGACATCCATATGCTCTGTTTACTCAACATTTTCTGAACTTGACTTATATAGGAATACTCAGCGACCAGAGAATTTCTCAACTCATATAGAGCTTGACATACACATGATCATTTACAAGTCTTTACAAATGCATGACTTGGCCTATATAGTGTGACTCAGTCGCAGTGATGATTGACCAACTCTACCTTGTATATGACTAAGTGTTTGACACTAATCGACAACAAAAATTAGAGAGATCAACATCTATGAAATGATAAAGAGGGATCTTGATTCTCCCCCATAGATTAAAGGTGCTATTGATATGTTGGAAGTGATATTAAAGAATTTGGCATATATAGAGAAGGAACAATGAAAGATTGAACAAATTACAATGATCATTGTTTTTGTTGAACATTGTGTTATACTTACTCTAAAAGAGTTCAAGAAGAACTAGGGACTTGGAAGGATGGAGAAATGAGATGATGAAATTTCCCTAAAGAGCCATGGATCGATTTAGAGAAAACAAGAAATTTTAAATGAATGAATTTCATACTTTACTAGATAAGATTATTACTTTGGAGAGTAAATTCATCAAATTATTGATAGATGTATATTTTTCCATAGGAAAGAAATGGTAGGACCTTTAGAAGTTCATCCTTGAAGTTTCCTAAATTGTATGGCTTACACATGTTCATATTTTAAAGTGGATCAATGATTGCATGATGGTTCCTGAATCAACACGTGGAAATAGGGACTAATGAGGAGGAGGAGGCTGCTATGGGAGAATAACAAACATAAATTTTATTAGATAGTTTTTAGTTTATATACATAGTTTATAATCAAATGGTTAGTTATGAATAGTTGTATTTTAAAGAAATCTAAAGCTTGTTGCACTCTTTTATTTTCTATAAGAAGGGTTGTGAAGATCTCATTTTCATACAAGTCTCACATATACAATTTCATGTATTGGATATAATTCCTTTTATGAATATTACTAGACAAGCTGAATTTTAATGATAGATACAATTTTAAGTTATGCAATTGACACTATTATGCTATTGTTCCTTATTTGAATGTTAATATAAAGATACTTTCCTTTGATTTCCAATTTGGATATTTGGTGTTCAATATTTCATGGTCAGTATTGTCCTCTTGAATTCTTGTTATTGTTGATAATTGAACTTTATATGCACCTTTGATTATCAAATATTACATTCTATGTGATGTTTGTCTAATTGGTCTCCATCACTAGGGTTAAATTCTTTTAGACTAGGGTTTATATTCTTCAATTTCTCTATCCAATAATTGATGGTGTGCATGATGTCTTTAGAGTTTGATAATACTTTAATGATGGGTTCAACTCTATTTACCCAATGCCAAAGGACTAGTCATACAAATAATTAAGTTAATTAATAGTTGTAATTAGCGAAGTTCTTTACTTGATTACTTGTACCAAATTAAGTCAGTTTCATTATCTCCCTTTATCTTTTACATTACCATAAACATTTAATCCCAAGTTCTCTTTGAGAATTACTTGCAATCTCAAGAGTATCAATTAAGAAATATTGAAAAAGTTAGTTTTGAATTAGTTTAAAGAATTAAGATATAGGTATACCTGCCTAGGTTGCAAAAGACTAAAGAGATGAGTACTCGATCAAGTATTAATCCTAGTTGTTGGTCAAATTGTGTTTAATTACCTAGCATTGAGTAGGTAAGGCTCATAGATTTTTAACCAAAAATTTGAGGAACCAATAGATTGGTGACTCTACTGGGGAGAGTTTCTCACAATTTACATTGTGAAGTTACCCAAAGCTTTTAGTTCGTAGAACATAGAAAGTATACATATTTTGTTTAGTGTACTTTGCTAGAAGGAGGATCTAGAAGATACAAAAAATAAGACATTTCCTTGAAAGAGGTGGCAACTCTATTCAGATAATGGTTAGTGACTCAACTGAGGAAAGCAATCCATAAAAGGAGCAAAATTTCTTGTAAGGAAATAAATGAATTATTTATCCCAAAGAAGGCCCTTAATCCCTAATGGAATTAGGCCATTGGATCTCAGAAGATTCAATTATAAACTTGATAAGTTATGTTCTAGTCTACTCAACATTGTGCCAAATTTTTATGAAGAATGGCAAAAACCAATAGTCTGTTATTTAGACACATTTTATAACTTTGTGGATGAATATAAAGTGTATGATGAAGAAAATAACATGATTCTCTTTGCTAAAACTTTGAGAGGTGATGTAAGAGATAGATATGAATCCTTTCCTTTAGGAAGCATCTTATCATGGATGAAATTTGAGCAATAGTTTTTCTATACTTTTCAAAGTTATGATCAAAAGGAAAAGAATGAAAGTTGTAGGCTCTTCACTAGGAGGAAGTGTTGGAAATAACAATGAGAAAGTAAGGTTTGAGAGGGGTGGGGGGGTAGTGGTGAATCATTACTTAAAACTTTTGTCTCTAAAACATATCACCATCATCCATCTAATAATATAACATATAAACTGAAATAACTTAACCATGCATCACATCCATAACATCAAGTAAATAATACATAACATAGTAAATTGGTTACACATAAACACTCTAATGAGAAGGTAAAACTCAGGTGGGGATGATACCCACAAATCTTCACTAATGCAGTTGTAAAGTGTGACCAATTATGGTTACAAAGTCTTTGATCATAAAGTATGATCTACCCTGTGAGGGGTCTACCATGTTAAAGGCTCACAAAGACTATTAGGTCTCACCCTACTAAAGGATTTTAACTCACAATTAAGTAAGCACTTGGTTAAGAGATTTACAACAGCTTGTTAGGACTACTCTGTTACAAGATTTACTCTATATCACCTATTAGAATGATTCAACACCGTAATCCTTTGGTTAACACTTCATTGCTTAATGTTAGGACTTCTCTTTCTGGTTGTTTCTTAATCCTTTTGATAAGATCTATCTTTCCTTAGCCTTTCACTGCTTGTCTCTGTTCCTCCTAGACTGATTCTACTTTGCATAACTCTGTCATAGCCTCTATAACCACCATGAATGTTCTCTCTACATTTAACATTCATCTCCTCATGCACACACAAATTTTTTAGGGTTTTCCTTCCTTAAATAAACATAGGTGGAAATGGGCTAGGTCAAAATCAATGACTGTGGTTGATCCATATTGCCACCTAAAACTTCCCTTAATTTGATTGGTTGCATGCACTGCATAGGGAGTCAAAATGTTACTCCATATTTATCTCTTATAGTCAAAAAATAATGTTTATGTCAGCTAATAAAATGGTTTACATAGGATTTTGTGCCATAACAAACAACTATGCCAAAAACTGTTCACTCGACATCCAAAGATTCTAATACTCAACCTTCACTATGCTCTCAATGCTGTAACTTGACTTCTAAATAGCTTGACACTCACTATTTACTTGGCACCTAAATCACTCAACATGTATAGACTTCTTGACACTGGAGTGACTCGGTACATACTATTCACTCGACACATACTAGTCATATTGCTCGACATGTATTGTCTGGCAATTTATGATCAACATGCTTTGATCACTTGGCTCGCATTGATTTCTCAACTAGCTTTGATCACTCGACATGCACTATGAACTTGGCTTGCGCTATAATTCTACTATATAATGACTAAGTGTTTTGAAACTACCTTTTCAAAATCAAAATGAGATCAACAAGAAGATGTTCGTCCATTCTTCTAAAGTATCTTCCAATATACATAGATGTGCACCAAACTTGTTTACGTATAAAATGCCCACACTAAAAAACTACTAGCAAAAGGTTGATGACTCTAATGCAATAATTCTAAAAAGATGTAAATGGGATGAAACAATATAGGAAAATGAAGTATCAAAAAATGATGGGGAAGAAAGTAAAAAAAACACCAAAGGAAGACTTGTAGGGATTTCATAATGTATGATGAGATTGTAGCTTCTTGCAATAGTATTGAGTTGCAAGGGATTGTAGATTGTAATCATCAGATAATAATAATATTGGATTTTTTGTTGGTGGATGTAGTCCAAGGATTGGGTGAACCACATAGAATATTTGTGTCTCGTGTTCTCTTCTATGCGATTTATTATTTTATGATATTGGTTATATTTGTATGTAATTGTTATTTCTATCAGTGATTGATTCAGTAAGTGTGATTGAGGTTACCATTGATCAAAGTGACATAAATATAAAAGAATACGAATCATGTGAGAGAAAAAGAAACATGCTTCTAATAGTGAAAATGTAATGATGACAAAGAAAGTGGGACATTCTTACTTATATACAAAGGAAAATGGTTGATATAATATCTAGAAATCCTCATAATATAAGGAATCTATTATTTTTATGAAATATTTATGCGATAAAGAAAATATCCATTTTGAAACTCTATCTAGTATAAAAGGCAGTGAAGTGTCAAGGATGAGCGTAGCATGCTAGGGTCACAGACATCATGGAACTGGCAAATGTTGTTATCTATTCTTAAACCAGGTAGATCTTACACTTGAATACTTCATGAATGTAGAGGGAAAAACCAATATTCTTTTAATGATCATCTCCTTCATCAGCAACACAAGGTTTTTGACTAAGGAAAATAATAATAGAGTCCTCTCTTATGGTATAGGTTTGCTTCCTTCAGAGATATCTGAGATCTCATTATGATTCAATTGAGCACATGTCCCCAAAAGAGCCATTGGTAGACCCTAAAAATTCCTATGCAAAATGCACCATGAATTTTTCATTTTCTCCTTGATAAACTAAAAAAGTATATTTTTCATCATATCAGAAGGAGAGGACAAAGGCACTGGCAAAATAACAAAAAAATGTTATTTCAGACAAGACAAATAATCTACCTCACTAGATAGATATTTTTTTCTATTTTAGATAGACCAAGGTAAGGGTCTTGCAAAATTTTTTTTTTTTGCTATATCGTATGTACTAGTAAAAGATGACTTCAAAGTGACAATTTTTTGCTGTCTCACGGACACTACTGGGGAAGCAGTGTGAAGTGGCAATTTTTTCGTTGTTTTGGAAGGGGTAGTAAAATTACCTAGCAAAGATGCAAAAATGACTTATGAACATCTTAAAAAGAAAAATATGTCATTTCAAGAACCCCAAAGTACAAAACATTAATTGCAAGAATGTTTGAGATGATAAGTGAGCAAAGTAGATAAGTTGCAACTTGCAAAAAATTCTCTGAAGTCATGAATGTGAATTAAATGAGGAATAAAGAAAGCAAGTTATTAAAGAAACAAACAATTCCATGTGAAATACTACTTCAAGATAAGGATGGATTTGGGGAGCAAGCAAGTTGTGTGTAGCCTCTGTAGATTTTGAAAATTGGAAGTTTAATTTTCTGCCCAAACTTAAGCTTCTTTTTAAAATGGCACCGAAGAAGGAAATCAATCATGAGAAATTAGTGACTCTTAAGAAGGATAAGGGAGAAAACATAGAAAATATTTTGTTCTCTAATGAGTATAATGGGTGTAAGGATGCTATTCTTCCAATTAATGACAGGTCTTTATTCTGGTATTTCTATGAAAAAAAGATGAAAAACAACTTAGGAATGGCTCTTGGAAAATAGACCTAGCCAAGATCATTGTCCCAAATGTGTTTATAGATGTCAAGCTCTTGAAAATTTTATCTGAACACTATGAACTAGCAACAAGGATAGTTAGGAAACTAGATAGAATGTCATCTTGCTAGTTATCACTAGGTCATGCATCGAAGAATGCTTTGGCTTGAGCACTTAGGCCCTAACTAAAATTGACAGAGATTAGTTCAGGATTGGTTATAAAGAACATTTTTTTTTAGATTCATAGAAATTTCCCATTTCATAATGAGAGGTCAAAATAATAGGTTAATGCCAATTAAGCATATGGGCCCTCATTCTATGGATAGATTCATGGGTTTTTTCAATATCACCTATTATGGTTGGGCTCTGTAATTTGGAGAAGATTCCTCTTAATTACATGTACATGTATGAGGATTTGAAACCATCATTCTTACCTAGAATTTGACTTTGCTAGCGAAATTGAGAGGACACTTCACACACAATTAGCAAGATGGAAGACCACAAAATATTTCAAGAATTATTCTTTATTATGTCATTTACTCCTATTTCAAAATGATGACAAGTTTAGGAAATCCTTGAAACTAACCATAACCAATGACCAAGGTAATATGTTACCTATTTATATGTGAAGTAGGGTGTGTAATAAGCATGGTAGAGATGGGGACTATAAAATACCGAGGGATGCATTTGTTGTATGGATCACTAGGTTTCTTGGAGGATCAATTACAAGAACACCCAAGTAGATTAAGGTTATGTTGAGACCCAAAGAGTATTTTCCTAACAAAATATATGAGTTCAATTTTGGGGATTGGGCATTTAAACCAAACTTTACATTAATTAGGTTATATGGGTGTAGGCAACAACCTCACAAATTATCCCAATTTGCATCTGAAAGGGTAGGTTTTTTGGATTCATATGGAAGTTTCTATGGATAGAGAGGGAGATTAAAAACCCTAGGAGAAAGGGTAATCACATGCCTCATTTTATTAAATTTGATTGTTTTTTAATAGGGTATTCAAATATAAAAGAGGTGCAGGAGTATATCATGAATAACTTTGGATTTTAGAATGACAAAGAAAGAGAATATGATCCCAAGGTACACATAAAATATTTCATTAGTTTAACATGGAATAATATATCATCCAAAATTGTGATAATACACTTAAAATAATGTAGAGAGTGAAGAAATGGGGAATCTTGTTGAACATAGAAAACTAGAGGCCGAGTAAAGAACTTCTTCATTTCTATGATGAAATAGAGTTGGAAGCAATCAGGGTTGACAAGTGCATCCACGACTTTAAAAAGTTATATTAGAAGCACCTAAAGTAGAAGAATGGAAAGGAAGTTGAACAAACACAACCCTCACCAGCCAAAAAGTATTCGGTGACTTAGATTCTTCTACCCCTGAACAACAATTTGATGTATGTGAAGTAAGTAGGACTTCCTTGGTTACATATCATGATTTTGATGAAGGAGAAGGGTCAAAATAAGTGGCTCATATCTTGAGGAGCTTGAAGGAGAGCATTTCAACCAAGAAGTCATAGCCAACCACAGTTTCCAAGAATAAGTGCATGGTTATCATGTACTAACAATGGAACAAAGCAAGTCTAAAAATAAGGACACCCATCTCGAGTCTGGGGGAGGTGATAAAGAGAAACAAAATAATGATTTAGCCATTTTGAGTGAGGAGGAAAACATGGGGAAAGCTTCCACTCCTTTGAAGAAGACTAAGGGACAAGATAAGGTGGGATAGAGCCACCATACTCAAGAGGAGCCTAGTGAGATGGAACCGTTGGATGGGGGGATTCATATTGATAAAGATGGCCATGTTCCACCCACCAGTGTTGATGATGCAGGTGACTCCTCAGAGAGGGAAACCAGTCTTTCCTTCCTCCACTCTGCTAAATAAAAAGTTGACTCTTTCCTTTAGGTTGACTCTTGGTTATATAATGACATAATGGGGCTGAAGAAGAAAGTGGATACATTGCAACATAACCAAGAGGCTGACCGGGCTATTATTCAACACATGGAGGTGCAAATGGGAGATATCCAAAAAAAAATTAAGGACTACGAGCAGAATCTTAGACTGCTCATCAGGGAAAGTGGAACAAAAATGGAGCAAGTTACCTCAAGCATCTGTGCAGCTGTGGCAACTCTGCGTAAAAGAGTTAATGAAGGAACCATATCTTCGGAGAGCCCAAGCAAGAGGACAAGACAAAGTTCGAGGAAAAAAGCTTTAATTGATGCTGCTTCTTCCGCTGCTAACTCCATCCAGGATACGGCTAAGATTGGTAAGGAGGCTATGAAGATGATTACGAAATTGCAATAGTTTCCTGGGTCTTCTTTTTTGGTTAGGTTCTTGTGTAGGTCCTAGTTGCTAGCTAGTTCTTCTGGTTCCCGTGTTTGGTCTTGGTTTCTGGTTTTTAGTTTTTCATATACTGTCGGTTCTAGGTCCTTGTAAAACTTGGGTTTATTATTTGGACTTTTATAGTGGTTTCAGGTCCCTGTAAAACCTAATTTTGATGCTACTTCTTAGTAGGTTTATGGACTCTTTCCTTTTGGTTAGCATGTTTTTTCCTTTTTTGAGGATGTAAAAGGGTTTTGGGGTCCCTTCAAAACTTGTTTTTACCGTAATCTAAAACAATGGAGATTGATTGCCCAGTAGACACAGAGGATGAGATAGAGGTTATCTCTCAAAGATTTATTGAACAAGATGACTTCATTAAGACCCAAGAAATTAAGGCCTTTTGGATTAAATATAAAATAAAGAATAATGATGAAAGAAAGAAAAAATGGCTAGAGAGAGTATATGAATCAAAACACGATTTCATAGTACATTAGATCATTAATGCGATGCACTTGGACAAAATATCCTACACAAAAGAGGAATCTAGAGATATTGTGTCAAAAAATGACATCCTTATTGTTCCTAGGTTAATACTCAATGAATTATTCTTTCTAGACCAAGTGACGAAACAAGAAGATGCTACATTTTCTTATGAGATTGAGACATTGGAAAAAATAGAAGGTTTTGGATTTGACCCAAAAATAGAGACTTTGGTCACTTGGGTGACATTCAAAGGGGACAAGCCCAAAGTTATTGATATCTCTAGGGGAACACATAAAATGGAAGAGGTTCAAAAAATTGACAAAACTAATCCTTTAGTCTCTACCACAGAGGTAATGCATAAGGAAATGTTCAATAGATACCAGATGAAATACATGAGAGAAAGGATTTAAGAGCTACAAATAAGAGAGACATATATGAAACTGATAATAAATAAGATGTATGTACACAGACTAGGATATTGGAAAGAAAACTCAATTGTTTGAAAGAATTCCCCGCACCAAGTGCTATTGTGGTTCACCAGATAACCCCAATTGCTACAATTGAAGAGAAGCAACTTGAAGAGGTAAGAAAATAAGCTATACATAAAGAATGCACTTACACAAACTTAGAAGAAATCCTAGCCTTTAGGATGATTATGATTATGGGGAAATGTGATGAGATGTATGAAGGGTTCCAAAGTGTAAATTATATGCTTTACTTCTTCAAGAAAAATAAAGCCATACTCTCAGAGTTAGAAAGAATGGAAACACTCCCAATTTGAATAAGGTAGGCTATATGAAATCACAAAAAAAGATCTTGATGCTCCCCCATACATTAAAGGTGTTGTTGATATGTTGGAATCCATATCAAAGAATCTAGAATATATGGAGAAGGAAGAACAAAACATTGAACACAAGATGCCCTTTCGGTTGAAACCCTTGGTTATTTTTTATACCCACTTACGTGACCTCATATAAGAGAAACACTTTTCTTTTTTAATTTTGAAATAACAATTTCGGTCGAAAGTGTTACGACCAAAATCGTTTCGGCCGTAACCATATCATTACATATAAGAATGACACTTTTCATCCTTCATCAATTATTATCATCATATTCCACTACCTTTTATCCATTATTCTATTCACTACATGATGTAGAAGATTACAAGTGAAAGTTTATTATTATAAGTGATTACAATTTGATGTAGGTTTTTCATGTTTTTAGGAATTGAAATTGTAAAAGTGAATTATTTTTTTACACTTAATAGTATGGACTTGTTATTTTCTTAATTTTACTTTTCTTGTTAGAATTATTTACATTTAAACTTTGAATTCAAAGGAAGATGTGTAATTATTCAAAGTGTTGAAGAGTTTGAAGCTCATTTGAGAATTATAATGAACAATCTTGATTGTGATACTGCAATTTCTAAATAAATTGATGTTATCAAATAAGTATGAATGATATGTATGATGCTATGGGATCATGTTACCACTATCCACAAAATCCTCTCTCACTTTTGGGATATTCAATCCCATTAAAAAGTGATGACCACTTTTTAGTTTTCATCAAATATTGCAATATCACTTAGTTAAAAGTTGTAACTTGTTGTATCTTTGAAACTGGTAATTGTGGCTCCTAACCATTATCCATAAAAAATCTATTTGGTTAGGTCAAAGGAGGGAATTCCATCATTAGGCTTAACAACTTGATCGAACATTTTGAACCACTCTGTATAAAGTGCATCCACTTAAATCGATAAAGTGCAAGAACTACCCAATTTTAATAGGGTTAGATCTCACGTTAAATATTATACAAAATATTTCTAATGATACAAGATTGTGTTAACACTTCCCTCAAATACATCTCTCACTTTTGGGAGACTCAACCCATTCAAAAGCGACAACTACTTTTCACTTCTTCATAAACTTGCAATGTTGGTTAATTGAAAGTTGCAACTTATTGTCTCTTAAAAACTACTCATCATGGTCTTGAATCATTAGCATCAATATCTCCATTTGGCTAGAAAAATTCTAGGAATTCCCTCATCCAGCTTCCCAACTTGGTCAAAAGTTCTAAATCACTCCATATTGATGTGTTCCATTTAAGTGCATAGATTGAAAATTATGTTAAACTTTGACATTGCATTTCAAAGAGCTTGTGTGACATGCGAGTGATCCATATGATACTACATGATTTTGTTAAAAAATTCAATGAAAAAATCTCGATTTTGTGAGATTCAAACCCATTCAAAAGAAGCTGCCACTTTTGAAAGATTTGGTTACAAGTACATGTATTATAATTTTAAAGGCAAGGCTTGATAAAACAATCTCAAAAGGTTCTAAATGGATAAATATATTTATTTAGTATCCTTTAGATGATGTAAATCTTATTGAGCTAAAAAATTATAATATCTTTTACTCTTTTAAAATTTCTACTAGAATGTAGTTGTTGTTGTACTTAAAAAAAAATTCTCATACAATCAAATTCATAAACTACGAAAACATTATTATGGATTGTAGAAAACCAATTGATTTAACTCTATCATATCTTAAGTTATAATGAAATACGTCATTTCACTTGAACAAGACCCTTGCTATAACATGAATTACATAATGTCATCATTCTATACTTCTTAGTCACTTAGTATGCTAACATGAAGTGCTTTAGTCATTGTGAAGGAATTTTATGATTACATTTTTTTCAATCCAAAATTCTTTTTATCATTCAAATTATCTCTTCTAATGAAAAATTCCAGCCCAAGTAGTTTTCTAATAGTCCAGTTTTAGAAAACTCAACATAATATCTTCTAGCACTTGCACCTAAAACCACCCACATATAGGACATCTTAACTTCTATTGTACATGTCTAGATTGTTACAACTATGTACACTAACATCATACGTTCACCCACATACAAATTATCATTCACTTGAAATTGAAATGCATATTATTGGAGGCTTGATTAGTTCAAGCTCCCAAATGCCCTTTGGCATCTCATTTTTTACTCTTTCAATAAATGACCAGCTTTGCAATAGTTGCTACATGTAATAGATATGGAAGACTAATGCCATTAATTAGATGACATAGGCACTTGTGTATACTACACAATACCATACCTCTCATTATACATGCACACCTTTAAATGCCATTGACTATTACTAGATATAAGAACATTGAAAATACATTTTTTGGTAATACAGAACATCTTCTAAACTCCTAGCCATTGAATTTTTTTTAACAATGCTTATAGAATCTCAGCACCCACAAACAATTTACTTGATTTGTGGCATTAAGATCAAATCAATCAAATGACATATTTTAGGTTTGTTTGAATGCAACATTTAAATAAAACAACAAAATAAAATTTACAATACAATGAAAAGATATGTTTTCTATCTATTTCATGAAAAATAAATCATAATCTAAAATATAAGTAGTTCAAACCAACATCAAAGTGCTTGATACAAATATTTCTCTCTTAAAGCTATGTGATAGAGGATAGACACTTAAAGGATAGGGGCACCAATAATTGTAATGGTAGGTGGATAAAAAGGGTCTTATAGTTGTGCACTAAAAATTTCATGTAAATGATCATTTTAAAAAAGAATCATCTAAATTTTAAAAAATAACTAATCAGGTAATGCTACATTAACCCACTAAACATGACTTAGTGTGCACCTATTAGTTCTATCACCTTCGTGGACCATTTTTCACACCTTCATTTAAAAATGTATGTTAATGTGACATCCTATTTGACCATGAAAACTTCAAAATAGCTTTTTTCAAATATACATGACAAGTAAATTGATGTACAAAATTGAAAATAATTTGAATATCGAAATATGATTTGACATTACAAATAGATTGATGTACAAAATACAATGCAAGCTTGGAACAAATCTAAACCATCCATTGCATTGTCATTCCTAATTAGTGAAAAACTAACGAAGTATAAATAATTTGTATTTG
This sequence comes from Cupressus sempervirens, assembly GCA_028749045.1. Taxonomy (NCBI): domain Eukaryota; kingdom Viridiplantae; phylum Streptophyta; class Pinopsida; order Cupressales; family Cupressaceae; genus Cupressus; species Cupressus sempervirens. The sequence continues at coordinate 656,010,012 of CM053785.1, read as the reverse complement.
GAAAGTTGTCGTACAATCAAGTGTAAATCAATTGCACTTCTATCGCATTTCCTTCCCCTCATCATCTGTAATTCCATACTTGTTCCCAATTTTAATCAAATACTCATACATTTTAAAGCCCTTTCTGGATCACATCTCACACACCTTAAATCCACCTTAATTTACTTTGCTTAAAATCTCAACACTCGCATTCAATTTACTTGATTTGTGGTAATAATATTAAAACAATCAAATAACACAATCTAGGTTTGCTTGAATTCAATTATTAAAGATATCCACCAAATCAAATTTATAATGGAATGAAAAGAGATTGATTTTATCTATTTTATGAATTTTTTTCCATACTTCAAAATTTAGGTAGTTCAAATCAATATCAAAGTGATTGATAAAAATATTTATCTCTTAAAACTATGAGATAGAGCAGAGACACCCTAAGATGATAGGAGAGACCCTTAGATGATAGGGGTACCAAAAATTGTTATAATAGGTGGACCAAAAGGGTCTTATAGTTTCTAAAAAAGATTGGTCCAATTTTTCAAAAAATAACTAGGCATGTAGTGCCTAAACATGATTTAGTGTACACTTATTAGTTTTATCACCACTTTGAAATTATCCTACGAAAGGCGCATTTCCTGCTCGTCCTCGTCATCTCTAACTCCATACTTGTGTCCAATTTTAGTCAAACACTGGTACACTTCATACATCGGAGGCCTTTCCTCCGGATTACATCTCACACACCTTGAACCAACCTCCATTATTTCCTTCACCGCTGATTTCTCTTCCCGTGACAAAATATACTTCTCTTCCACATGCTCTTCTACTGCCCGCTCTGCGTGAGCGCTGCCGCGTCGTATCCATTCGATCAACGTAAATTGCTTCCCACTTTCCTTGTCCGTGACTGCCATTGCATCGCCAGGCTTTAACCCACTTATCACTTCGAATACGACTACTCCTAAGCTGTACACGTCCCCTTTCAATGTGCCCGAAGACCGAATATTCCTCAACTGTTCCGGCGCATCGTATTGGAATTTCTTTACCTCGGGACAAATGCTTATACAAATCTCGCCTTCATCGCCGGTGAATCTGGCTAATCCGAACCCACAAATGCGGGGCTCATAATCTTCATCCATATAAATTACTCCCGAACTCATGTTGCGGTGAGTGACAGAAGGATTGCAGATGTGGTGAAGCCAAGCCAATCCTCTCGAAATTCCGATACAGATCTTGATTTTAGTGGGCCAGTCCAACTGATTCTGGTCTCTGTGAAGGCCGTGGAAGCAACTGAGTAGAGTTCCTCCGCCCATGTATTTGTAGACGAGCAGCCGCTCTTGATCGTCGGCAATGCAATAACCCAAAAGAGGAACCAAATTGCGGTGTCTGAGATGCCCCAATGTCTTCATCTCCCACTTGAACTCTTTGTCACTCTGCCCCGCGCATGTCCTCAGCTTCTTCACGCTCAACAAAGATCCGTCGGGCAGCTCGGCCTTGTAAAACACTCCCGTCCTATCACTCCATGTGATGTTGCCTTCGCTGAAGTTGTGGGTGGCATCCAAAATGTCACCCAGTCTCATCCTCTTTATGGGCTTCTCGAACAAGAAGACCTTTTTGGACCTCCGGGCGCCCTGCTTTAATGGCGGCAGTGACGATGCTTGTTTTGAAATCCAGGTGCGAGTGCAGAGAACGGTGCAGGTAACAATTGCAATGCCGTTGAGAACAAGCGCTGAAACAATCACAGTTCCCAACGAGTTTGGTGGTTTGGGTTCTCCACATCTCCTGCGCAAGGGTTTCCCGCATAGTGCAGGGTTTTCCTGAAAAAGATGGGCGCTTTCAGAGGCCCATTTAGCGGGTATTGGCCCTGAAAGATTGTTGTTTGCAAAATTGATGTAGTTGAGCCGCTCCAGCTGCGTCAATTCCCAAGGTATTGAGCCGCTGAGGTCGTTGTCATTCAAGTGAAGGACATTCAGGTAAATACAGTTGGCGAGCTCAGTGGGAATCGATCCGGTAAAGTGGTTGGATGAAAGATTAAGTTTCACAAGAAAAGGAAGCCATTTGCAGATATCTTTTGGGATTGGGCCAGAGAGACTATTGCCTGAGAGATCCAAGTAAGTCATACTCCCACAGTACTTGAAGCCGCTGGGAAAATGCCCCGAGAGCTCCATTGAAGGGAGCTTAACGCTCATCACTCTGCCGTCATCGTTATGCCAACACTGAACTCCCTCGAAGTTGCAGATAAAACCTTGGGTGTTGTTCCCGAACCGCCACCTGAAGAGAGACTGATTTGGATCAGTCAATTCTGCTTTACTCTCTTTCAGGCACCGTATGCCATCTTCTGGATACTGTGGGCTTCTTACGAGGGCACTGTTGAGGAGAGGCAACTCAAAGAAGAGGAAATAGAGGAGGATGAAATATCCAAACATTCTCATGGCGTCCGCGGCGCAGATCTAATACTAACACGGGCAGTTCTCTTCCCCAATAATTCTCACAATGACTCAATGTAAAACATATGACTACCTGCTCTGAAACACCACTTTGTTTGATTTTCAATGGATACATCGCAGCATTGACCATATTATCTTCCACGTGAACTTGGAAGGAACAATGAAAACTAGAATACCGCTTTACCGGCAGCACAGAAGCTTCGCATGCATCATCGCTCTGATCGACCACACTTCTAATCGTTTGACTCAGCCCGACTTGTAAGATTACGCTCACACTTTTCAGTGGATGAGCTTGTTATCACCGCCCCAGAAGATTCCCGTGCATCTTCACTACCATTCTCAGTCAACACGGCATTGCTATGCGTACAGTACGAGCACGACTAACAGTAATTTCAGACAGTGCTGATGTTGATCATTTTCCTCCCCTTAATACGACATGACTTTTCAAATTTGTCGAGTCTTGTGAAGTTCCTCGAAGGAGTTTGGTGCTTACCACTCGAAGTATTTCGTGACATATTGACCAAAGGTGAATTGTCTCACTTTCATTAGGAGATATTTTTATCTAAGAGTAATTAGGAGACTTTTATCCTAAGGGTTTGTTTCATTGTATGAAATATAGGGGAAAGGAGTGGATAGATGAGCAGGTCCAAAACATATTATAGTTAATGAACAAAGAGATTAAGACACAAATTATTTGGAGCATAAAAAGGGTATATTCAATTGAGGAGAATGTGGTCTATTGATTCTTCTACTTGTTTACGTATCTTGTTAATTCACTTGTATAAATTGATTTATACATGTTAAGAATCTAGTAATTTACTATAGCTTATTTTTGTATGCACCCTAAAATGGTCGCCTAGACTATGGGCCCCCATTATTCAATTTATCAATTAATCAAATTTCCTAAATCATGGTTTGCAATATTTTATTAAATCAATTTCTTTGATCAAATTCGATTATTTATTTTTCTAAAATTGATCATTTTATCTTAAGTCTTGTTTAATTAAAAGAAAATATCCTTTTTAATTAAATAAAATAAGTCCCCATTTAATTAAAAGAAAAACTCTCTTTTAATTAAATTCATCCACATTTAATTAATTAAGAGAAAAACCCCTCTTTTAATTTAATTAAATATTTTCTATTTAATTAAAAGAACTTGCTCCCTTTTAATTAAATAAATCCCACGTAAAAAAGGAAATAAAATAAAATAAAAATTAAATAATTTTAAAAAAAAAAAATTCTCTACACTTGAATGCACATATCTCTAAGTGGGAGTCCTCTTTTTTCCTCTTTCAACTTTCTTTTCAAACACTCCTCTTTTCTCATTGGTGAAATTTTGTCTCACATGGATCAAACTCTATTATCCCATATTGGTTGTGAGAAGCCTCTCACCTCCATATTTTCCTTTATAAGAGAGAGCCCTCTCCTCATTTTAGACATCCACAATTATACTATTGTTATGCTACAGGTTTAGAAAGTGATTTTGGAGAAAGAGTTTGAGCATTAAAGATTTTTGTGGAGAACTTCTATTTTCTTGTCTTATTCTCTCTTGCATCCATGGCTTCCATCATGAGGTTTCATCCTTGCATTTTCATATTATCTTAGAGTCATATTTATTTTTATAGATCAATATTGCATTATTATTTCCTTTCATAGACTAGATTTTCTTTCTTGCATTGCTTTGCATTGTTATCATTTAGATTAGTTTTCATCTTCATTTGCATTAATATTTTTATCCTTGAATCTCTTGTTTCATGATGTACTTGCATGAGCATAAACTAGGTCAAACTGAGGACCTCCATTACGAACCCTTGCACTCCATGAATAGAGAGCTATGAGCCGCCATTTGAGACCTTATTTTTGAGCAATCTTGGATATAATGACTCATAGAAGTGTGCTTACATTTTAGGCATACAATTTCAATTTGTTTCTAAACAATATTGTAAGGACTTTCTTTAATAACACTTATTCATTCATTATATAAAAAAAAGTTTTCCAAGTTTAGATACAATTGAAATTGTTCAATATGTAGAATTTTGATAATGTCAAAAAAAAAATGTTATAAAAAAAATTAAAATAAATAATAAAGTTTAAAATAGTACTTAAATAAATAAATGTTACACACACCTAGGCTAACTTTGTGCACCTATATTCCCTAATCCACATGTTGAAATTTACCGATTTATAGCGTATGTTAAAATTTTCCGATTTATACTCATTGTTGATCTCTAAGCCTAAGTTGTCTATTAATGTCTAACACTTAGTCATTTCCAAGGCAGTGTTGGATGGTCATCATTGCGACCAAGCCATCCATACAAGGCCGAGCTACAAAGGACTTGTTTATTTTTTATCACATGTCGAGCAAGTCAAAGGTTGCTGAGTACTCTAGTTGAGACCAAGCAAACATATAAGCCAAGCAACATAATTGAGACCAAGCAAGTAAAAAGACATTTATTGTCGAGTGAACAAAATATATTGAGTGAGTAGCAACCAAGTGACAACATAAATGTTAGTTATGATCGAGCGTCAGAACATTCAAGTGTCAAGTAAACCAATATTGACATATGAGTTTGTAATTGCACAAACACTTATGTAAATCATTCTAGCTGACCTCTACATGACATTAAAGATTGTAGAGATAATTAAGGAGGAGAATACATGTTTTGTTAGAGAGTATTAATCTATATAGGCAAGTAGAGTAACCAATCAGAAAATCAGAATGGAAAATGACAAAATGATGAAATATGGATCGTTGATCCTAATCTAGAACTTTCTACGATTATCTATTTAAGAAGGGTTCCTATCCTAGGATCAAAACAATAAGCGTGCATGTGAATGGAAGTGAAGTGAAGGAGAGAACAAGCTGAGTACAGAGTGAAGGGAGGCTAAGAATGAAAGGAGTTCTGTTAGGGCAACCAGAGTAGTGAAGGATAGAACAAAGATATAAGATATGAAGATCAGATTGTGATTTTGAAGAGAGGAGATTTGTAATAAGCTTTTAGATAAAACCAAAGGGTCAGGTACTAAATCAATTTTAAAAAATTGAGTCAGGGAAAATCTCTTAACAAAGTGGTTCTAACAAACCTATTTCAAATATTCTAATAGAGTCCTTACTTTATTGTAAGTGTAAAATCTTTGAACAGGGTAAGCCCTAACAATCTTAAATACTTTTAATAGAGTAGACCCCTCATATGGTAGATCATCTAATATGGTCAAAATTGTAGCCCTAACAGGTTAACTTTGTTGTTGCAACAACGAAGATTTGTGGGTTTCATCCCCACCCCAGTTTTACCTTCATATTGAAGTGTTTTCGAGTAACCAAAATCATTGTGTTATGTGTTGATGATTTTCATGGACGTCATGCTTAGATATATTTATTTTTAGTATTACATGTTTATATTTATATGGTATAAGATCTAAAATATGAGATGGATTAGGTGTGAATTGTTAAAACATAGAAAATTTTTATAGATCCTGCTTCACCCCCCTCTCTCAGTATCTTGTTTCCTATTAAGATTTCCAACAATTGGTATAAGAGCCTAGTTCTCTTGAAAAATTCTAACAACTTGAGAGAATACGATCTTGAAGATTGAGGAATACAAGAGAGGAAAAATAATTGAGAACCAGATGATTGAAATCTAGAACATATTACAAACAATCTAAAGGAGCAAAAGAAGAATTGAGGAAATCCTTAAGGAAAAGGAAAGAAATGACCATTCAACAAAATGATACACTATACAAGGAATTTGATACACAAGGATTGCTTAACAATGAGAATACTAATGACAGTAATGCAACAACTGTAGATCTACTAGAGAAGAACAACATTTTGAACAAAGAAGTCAAAGAATTTAAGAGAGAACAAGAAATTCAAACAGTAAGATTATGTGAAGTGATTGAGCAAAAGAAAGAAGTAGAAGAAGACTAAGTCATGGCTGAAAAAGATGAAAGATAAATGGCTGCTAGACTTGAAGAAAGATCATTTGAGGTGCACAAGCTCACAAACAATCAGTTGGACATGATGAACCAGTCGTTTTGTTGAAAATCAGGAGTTGAACAGAAAGGACATGGAGATCTCATAAATCCGAGATTACAAAGTGACCAACTAAGAAATAAGTTAAGATCCGTGAAAGAACTACTAGAAATAATGAACAAACCAAGTGAAGCCATCAGATACTTTGAAGAACTAATGAGATCACCAAGGTCATCCAACAATACTTCTAGTCTAGGACATGACAAGCACTCTTCATCTATTGGGGAAGGAGAGTCATCAAAGAATGGAGAGAAAAGATATGCAAAATCTAAAGGAAAACCTACTTTTCATCATTGTGGTAAACTTGGACACATTTCTAACATATGTAGGAGCAAAAATGATATGCAAAACCCTAAACCTAAGTTTACTGGTAACAGTTTTAATTGTAAAAAGGAAGGACACCAAGCACATAAATGTAGAAAAAAGAAAAGTGACGCAACCACTACATCTAGATTTGAAGGAATTTGTTATAAATGTCAGAAATATGGACATAGAGCTCATGAATGTAGATCCAAGGAAAAATCTAACTAGATATATGAAAAGAAAACACATGCACCTAAGCACGGAAACTCTTACAATTGGGATTAAAACACATGGTATAATTGTCATTATTGTGGAGAGTATGGGCACATTCCAAAGAATTGCATAAAGACATATTTCAGAGGTAACTATAAGAAATGGTTGAATGGAAACCTATTTTATTTTAGTTGTCTTAAAATTGGACATGTTAGTAAGAACTACAGGACCAACACCAAACAATGGAAAAAATAAAGGGAAAGGAAAAGTTGAGGTAAAGAAAACATGGAGAAAGATAGTGGAAGTTGGAAGCAGTGAAGAAAGAAAAGCCAAGATCACCAAATCCAATGGATCAGGTGATCACACCCCTTCTAACTAAGAAAAAGAAGGTATGTAAGGGAGTGTTTCCTTAATGAAATATTATACATCATTTCCTAACAAGTAAACAATTAAAAGTCCATATCAACATGAATCAAGATGCATTAGGAAAGATCTGAGAGAAGTATTGGGTAATGAAATATGTTTGACTATCAAGTGTCGAGTATCAGTAATATAGTCTATATTGACTAAGCATTGCAATATAGAAAAAGAACATACAATGACCAAGTTGATGTATTAGGCAAGCGAATCAGTATTAACTAAGCAAGGTGATAGTGATTGAGTATTTGAAAAGAGGCACGAAAGGCAGAGACAATTGTTATGCACCTACAAAAGTACAAATGCATTTATTGTAGACCTAATCAACAAAATTTAAGGTATATATCAAATTTGGGTATTCATTTTTACTTTACCAAGTGAATTCAAGTGCATAGGTGATTCAGAGGTGATTAAGGCAAATTTAGCGACAAAGTAAGCGAATCATGGTGTGCCATTGGAAATTTGATAGAACTCAATAAGTAAAACCTTTATTATCGAGCTAGTTATTTTCTAAAGTTGTCAAAGAAAAGTTTGTTTGAAAAGCCTAGTTTGAAATGACATCATTTGCAACTGCGAGTGAAATGGTGAAGGAGAGAAGCAATAGAAGATGAAATTGGTCCTCTATCGTCAATTCCACCAAAGATTCTAACAATTCAGGATGTACGATCTTATTATATGTTCAAAATCAAAGAATTCAAATATTTTGAGCTGAGAACAACTTATGAGAAGTTATCTGATAATGGGGTATTAAAGGATGAGTATAAGATTATTTTCAAGAGAGAGCTTACCCATGCCCTAGGTTTTCTAAAAGTCTTCAAAATGGAATGGATTTGGATTAGGTTGAGTCATATTCATGATAGGAAGGTATGATTAGAAGGTGGGCCAATTAAGATCACAAGGCCATCATATGTCGAGTAACAAGCTACCCTACCTTGGATAGACCAAAGTCAATAAGATGCACAGCAAGAAATGAAGTTGAGAAATCGACAAAATCTAAATGAAACGGTTGAGGTATGTCAATCAATGGGATTGATGACCATGTTGTCAAATTTGTAGTACGAGTGATTGCACATAAGTTTTATCAGTCGAGTCGACTGAATAATGTGCCATGCATTGCAGTGGACCTAGGTTACAAAATCATTAAAAAGGATCACAGTTATGATATTGCTGGGCTACAACTGCAACAATTGACAAAGAATATTGGAGCTATAAGGAAAGCGAAGATTACATCGTGCAAGGTTAGCTCTCTGTTTGTTTGTATATTTTTCTATGTACAAAATTTATTTCCTACTGTCAACAGAGTAACATGAGATAGGAGTAGGCCAGCTATGAAGAAAATAAATGACTTGATAAGTCAACTAGGAGAAAATTTTGAGGCAATTATGGATAACTATTTTGAGGAGTTCAAGAATAAATAAGAGAAATCGTATGAGGATTCCTAAGTCCATTGTAGATAAATAAGTACTTTGATGATATATATTTCGTAAAGGAGCACCTAGGGATTGCTTAGGTAGTCTAAATGTTACTTGTTTCAGTTGTGTGTGTGTGTGTGTGCCTTAGGGAATTTTTGATGTGTTTTTCATAAGGTCATGTTGACCATGGTATTATTACAATAGGGATTTTGTTCATAGGATCTTAGAACCTCTTACTAGGTGCACTTAGGGGCTAACAAGTTTTAAAGCACTCTGATTTGCACAAACTTGATGATGATGTCATCATGAGTTCAATAGGGTCTAGGTTGGATTAGATTTTTTTTTTTACCTTAGTTGAGGCTCTTGGTTGAGTTTGGGAAGAAATGGAGTTCATTGGACTAAGTTTGGGAAAAATTACTAAAAAGATGTAAAAGTTGCATTGTGCAACTTTGCAACTTTGAAAATTTGCTTGAGCAACATTGTAAAGAAAGTTGCAATTCGATGGGGATGAATCCTAAGGGGAAAATAACCACCCAACCACCCTATATAAGGCATTCCAAGAACTATGAACAAGGTTGGATTCTCATTGTACAGATTGAGTGTTTTGGCAATCAACATTTTGAAGCAATTTGTATGCAATTTCTTTGTTATTGATGACAGTAGGTAGTTATAAATTCAAGATCCATATTGTAACTTGTGTATCCTTTGAATTACATGTTTTATTGATTCAATGTGTTGGTAGATGGAGATTTTGATCATTTTGTTTTCCTTTTGTGAAATTGTTTGGTTTTACACTATCACTGGTCTTGTCCAAGCAATTGTTGAAGATGGAGTTCTAGCTCACTTTCCCAACATCCATTATGTATGGCCTCTTGGGAATAGTGAGTAGACTCCATTCACATAATGTGTATAGAAGAAAGGGCCCTCAAACACAGAGGAAACATCTTAATGTGTACAGAAGAAAGGGCCCTAAGGTTCATGATAAATTCATTGTTCAATTTGATACATTTATCCTATAGTTGCATCTTAATTTTACCTAGTAGACTTAATGGTTAATCAATAGATTAAAATCCAATTTAAGATACATGAAAACTACATTATAGATCTCTCCTTAACTTATTTGGAATGAACCTACTAACATTACCATGGAAATTGAGAATATTCAAGTTTACCCATTTGTACATTAGGAAATTAGATTTCATTTCTTTTCCAAAGAGACCCTATAGGTCACTGGAA